>CM035627.1:112767076-113976918 GCA_020496765.1 Gossypium stocksii | reverse complement strand
AAACTCTTTTCTCTTCTTTTACAATTTGATTCTTTTCTTTTCATAAAATGGTTTTGAACATTACGAATTTGCGAATCAAAATCTAAATAATTTTCTTCTCAAATCTTCGACACTGACCGTCAGATCAACTTGAATCTAAATAATGCTCTTTTACTCATCAATAAGTACTGATCCACTATATTAATTTTCAAATCATTACTTAGAAGTTACTAATCGAACTTAAAAAAAAAACTTCTAAGTCACTTAAATAAAAATTTTTAAGTAGTCGAATAATATTTTATAACATTTAAAATTAAAATATAAATTTACCACTAATTTAGAGCTTACTTTTTTTTAATTAAAAAACGTTAAAATTAATTTTCTTAAATTTTAGATAAATCGATCATGTTCAATTGATTTGAAATGAAAAAGGGATGTATGACGTATCCCCACATGCCAAATTTTATTGACCAATTTCACACTCCAGCTCACGCTACCACTTCGATCAAAGAAAAATAAACCTCACGCTACCACGTGTCCAATTTACAGCTCATGCTTTCATCGAATGGGTAACAAAAAAGGCAATAACGACATAATCAGTGGACCCTTTGGTCACCGATTTATGTATGACAGCACTCCCACATGGTTAACACGTGTCCCAATCCCGCCCCGGTTATTATGTACTTCCAACTTCGAGCGTCTCGACAAAGTGGAAAATCTTGCAAACCGTACAGGGGAAAAGTCACATGCAATTTCTGGTTGAAAATATGACAGTAAATCAACAAAATTTGATTGAATGGGGTGTCTATGTTGAGATTTTCCCTTCTTTTATTAAATTATTTAAAATCTTTGATTAAAATTGGCATTTAAAAAAATACTTTGTAGCTTTTTTTTAACTTTTTAAAATATTAACCCTTAAAATCGTCTTTTTAAATTCGAATAATATATAAATTAAATTCTTTGAAATAAATATTCAACAATGAAAATTACAAACACTTTAAGTGTATTTGAATTATTTGTTAATTAAATTAACTTATTCCTAAATGTTTCATGAATTTATTCACAAATATTAAACAATATTTTTAAGCATATTTATAAAAATATAATTGAACATATTGTGCAGATATAATTCTACATAGTAAAAAATAATTATAAATTTAATTATTAATAACAAAATAAAAACATATTTTTAAATACAAAGTAAGTAAAATAAATATTAATTATTATATTGTAGATAAAATAAACACACAAACAATATCAATATTATAGTTATATAAAATTTCTCAAAAAATAATTATATAACAACTAGATAATAGACAAACTTTTTTTCAAAGAAAAAATGAATTTTATATGATATTTAAGGTGTTACAAGTATACTCTAATTAAAGTACAAATATATGTGAAAGTAATCATAAATATTAAATTATTTCAGCACAAATTCATTGTCTAAATAATCACAAAATAAAGTTAAATTATTATAGCATAAATGAATTGAGAACTATTACAATCTAGACTAAAGTTAACGAATTAAATTATACCTTAAATATGACAATGCACGCGATAAGAGTCAAAAGCTTATGCATATAATTATGTATGATGTATCAGATATTGATGATCAAACGTATTCAACCAATAATTTAATTATTAAAACATTAAATATGATACTTTAATATTGTATCATATGATGACTTAAAAATTTTATATAATTTTATTTTTAAATGATGCGATGACATGATTTTATAATGCTAACTTTTATATTTTTTAAGCTTAAAGATTAACATTGGCTTAATTATTAAATTTAATTGTTAAAATAAATAAAAAATATAATTACTAAAATTCACTTATTAGTTGGAATGTTGAATCATATAATTTCTTAATATTTTAAATTCGATAAACAAATATAAACGAAAAAAAAATTCCCTCGACGGAAATAGCTTTGCCGACCGCAGTCGCCTGTGACCCTTAGCTTTGTTTAAGGGATAACACTTCCATTTTCTCTCAACCTGTCAAGGATGGACCACACCAGGCCACCTGCGCGGCGCTGGCTTCTTCACATTCCGCCACGTGTGTCGAGGTCGCGCAATTTCAGGAGAGAGAAAAAAGAAAAGAACATTTGAAAGTGAAAACGTATTCCATGAGGGCCCATCCCGCTAACTTTTATTAATATACACGTGTCAAATTTTCAGCACCCCTACTTGCTTCATTTCGAACAGGTCGGGGCCGCCACTTATAGGAATTTCCCCTATACGTGTCACCCTCTCCAGTATCCAAGCAAACGTTTTTTTCCCCAAATATATCGCGATACGCGAAATTGACTAGACATGAAATTAACGTTTCAACGGGAAGATAAAGTGCTTCTGGGTTATGCACGTGTCATGAGGGAAACAAATAGTGGTTGGTAACGGGTAGTGTTTCGGGCAACACGGGCAGTTTCGCATGAAGCTGGCTTTACCCAGTAGAAGGCTTACAAGTTACACGAGAAATAGAACGTAACGTTACACGTTGCCATTTTTTTTATTATACGTTTCAAGTAAGTTTTGAACAAATGAAAAATACACTTTGTTGTTCTTCTCGTTTCCTTTGTATTTTTTTTTTGGTTTTGTGATGATTGAGAAATTAAGGGGAGATTTTTATTGAATAATGTTATTCGGAGGAGATTTTCAATGACGGAGGTTTATAGGAGAATGCTGAGTGATGAAGATGAAGATACGCCGGCGAAGTGCCGGCAACGACGGCGAAGAAGGATTGAGATGAGGAGGCATGCTGTCTCGGCATCGGGAGCGTTACGGAGTCTGGGCCAAACGGAGGATCCTGCGGAGAGTTCAGATTGCGGTCGTGAAGGGAAGCGGCTACATGTGCTGGAAGCCGGCGATCAGTTAGTGACTAACAGTACGCATAGTTCTTCTGGCGAGGAGGAATCTATGGCCGGGAAGTCGAGAGCGGAATTGTATAACGGGCCGGTTTACGGAACTATGTCGATTTCCGGGAGATCACGTGAGATGGAGGATGCTATTTCTGTTCGGACTGAACTCTGCCGGCCTGATATTAATCATCGGAGACCTGTTCATTTCTTCGCTGTTTATGACGGTCATGGTGGCCCTCATGTAAAGCTTTAATATATTAATATTTAATTTTTTAAATTAAAGAATTTTGAAAATAAAAAGAAGGTTCCAGATTAAAAAATGGCGCTCGCTTGCTCTTTTTTGTCAATAGCAGCAGAGATGGGCAGGTTTATCGTAGGGGTAAATTTATCATTTTACAATCTGATTTCTGGATATAGCTTTCTAATATCTTTTTTTCCCTCTGCAGGTGGCAGCACTGTGCAGGGAAAAGATGCACGTGTTCGTAGAGGAAGAATTGACGCGCGTGGGTTGCACGAGAGAGAGAGAGCGCGGGAAAGACGGCAGCTCCCAAGCGGCGGCGGCGGCGGCGGAGGAGCGTGAAAAGAGGTGGCGAAGCGCGATGAAAAGGAGCTTTGAGAGAATGGATGCGGTGGCGACAAACACGTGCGCGTGCGGGAGCGTGGGACACCATTGTGGATGCCACTCGATGGAGGTGGCCCTCGGTGGATCAACCGCCGTGGTAGCCTTGTTAACGCCGGAGCACATCGTCGTTGCCAATTGCGGTGATTCACGTGCCGTCCTCTATCGCGGCGGGAAGGCAATACCCCTAAGTTTCGATCATAAGGTTCGCTTTTTGTTTTTTTGCCATTGTCTTCGAGCTTTGATGGTGTGTGGGCAATCCCCAACATTTCGCTGACATCTGGTACTAAAGAAATATAATCAAATATTATAAACTGCCAAATAAGTTATCACTTTTGACCTTTTTTTATAATCTTATTGGAATGTTATATATACTTCTAACTTTTTTAAATTTGTGATTTATATTAAGAAATCTTTAGTTTATTGATTCTTTTATAAAAGTATAACTAAAAGATATTAACTAGCTGTAGTCGATAATACTAATTAATAAGATATTCTCTGAACAGGTGTTTGTCTTTTCAATTGATTAAATTCTTTATTGACATTTTTAAACATAAAACTATTGTTTTCGTATTCTTTTTTTCCTCTTCCAATAAAATAAAGTACTACTTGATCATATTTTCTACATTGGTTTCGCTTTTTCAGCCTGACAGACCAGATGAACTTGCACGGATTGAAGCTGCTGGAGGTCGGGTTATCTTTGTTAATGGAGCACGAGTTGAAGGCATTCTTGCGATGTCCAGGGCAATAGGTAAGCTTTTTTTCTATCTAGATTTAACAGTTTATTATCCTTGAAATCTATGTTATACAGATTATATCAAATTAATGCCTAATTTAATACTATTAAAAAAATCTAATAAGGGCTAACATTTATGGTTTAAAAAATGGCATGAAATTTATTTCTTCATTTACCATTCAATTCCAAACAAAAGAATCAATTTGTAGAATCATAAATGGCTTTCAAAATACTACCTCTCTTAAACAATAATCCATATTTTTGAACAGTAATTGTTAACAATATTGAAACTTGGTCTTAGTCGATTCTTTTTAATAGTATAATGATTAAATTTATCCATTTAATCGTCGAGGGACTGACTTGATCCAGTCTCTATAATATAAGTACCTGCCAAGTGTATTCACCATTTATTATCATTCTGATTTATGCTTTACTCGTATTAACATTAAATGTTGCGGAAGGTATGGCTTCTATAAAAATGGGGTATTGCATTGCAATATATCCTTATGTGTAATTGGATTTCTTCCTCATCCGGGTACATTCTATCACCATTAATTGTTGTGGAAGGCATTGCAGTATTGTTTTCCTTTGTCATGTCTTTCCTTCACTTTTCCTCTGTTCTCAGTGCTGGAGTGTGTCAAACTTGTTATATACCTTAAAACCAACCAAAGCATATGATTTAGGTTCCATTTTCAAACAAAAGATATTTTTAATGATCTTACAATTGTGGAGTCATTGGATTTGCATTCAAATTTGATTCTGTAATGCGTTGTTGTTGAGAGTTGATGATGATAATGTCCTCGTACTTCCAAAAGAAACACATTAGGTCATAGCTATAACCATGTTGGAGGTGGCTAATTTTTCAATCCCAAAGTTCAAGACGATTTGTTTAACACAAAAGACGAAAGCACCATTGGATTTTATTTGCCCGTGCTCTGGCATCAAATAGTGATGCCATGGATGCTTACTCTTTTTAACCTTTTATGATTCTGAGCAGGTGACAAATACCTAAAACCGGTTGTATCATCAGAACCCGAGATAACATTCACAAAGAGACAACCAGAAGACGAGTGCTTAATCCTTGCAAGTGATGGTTTATGGGATGTTCTATCTAGCGACTTGGCTTGCGAGGTTGCACATGAATGTCTTAAAGAAGGAAACAACAGTGTATTCAACGCAGGACGATCGAACCAAAAAGAGGAAGGGACTGAAGCATTATACCCTTCTCGCAGTGTACTCGCCGCTGCACTGCTTACTCGGTTGGCTCTTGGACGAAAAAGCTTGGATAACATCAGTGTCATAGTTGTTGATCTAAAGAAAAGTTGACAACAACAACCAAAACCAGAGGTAAAAACCTAGATGTTTTATATGAACCTTGCATGTAAAATGACTCATGCATGAATCATGATGGTAAAAAGAAAACATGCAGAGATACTTGCAGTTGCTGACTTAGAATTGAATTAAATTGACTCGGATTTTATGATAAGATTATTAAATGGGGGAGATTTGAGGTGGGATTGGCACTCTCTGAGAGTACCAGGACCTCTATCTCCTTCCATTAAACCGCGGGCTCGGTTGACAATGATCTTTGTTCGGGTTCGGTTGACTTACGAGCGTTGATATCTGGATGCCCGATGAGTGATTATAATTGAGCATATTTAAGCAAAATAAAAATAAAAATTGTTGTTCTTTTTAACCTGTTTAAATAAGCTTTTAGTTCTTAATTTGTACTAAAATAAATTTTAACATAATTTTTTATTTGCAATTAAATTTATTTTAAGGGATAATATGATTTTTGGTCCAGAATTTAGCAACTAGGTTTAATTTGATACTTGTAATTTTTTATTTACGTTGACACCTGAACTTGACAAATTAATTCATTTTAATCATTGAACTTGAAAAATATAAATTGTATTATATCATCACTTGAAAATTAAAAATTTTATATAAATTTTTAGGTGAAGATATGATATAATCTTAGAGTGTATTACATATATTGTTTTAATGTACGATTGTTGAAGTTATCAAAAATAAAACCTACTTGAAAAAGATGAATTAGTAGAAAACGACACGAAGGGTCGTATTCATAGAGATAGATGATAATTTTATTTATTTAACAAATAAGTAAAATTAAAATAAATAATAGGGTTAGAATTAAAAAACTAAAATTAGAAGTAAAACAAAGTAAATATAAAAAAATATAAAAAAAAATAATAATGAAAAACCTTAGTCAAAGTAAAATTTTCATTTGATTCAAGGGTTTGATCATTGATGCAAAGATAAATTTTAATATTTTTTTTAATAAATCAATTATAGTTACTGACGATCACATGGTAACCTAATCTCTTACATTCTCGATAATCAAGACTATCGCCATTAATTGCTTTTCTTATTGTAAAACAATCCAACAACAATTGCTCAGGAACTTAATTTACCAATAGCCTTGAGAACGAAAGAAACGCAATTTTAACAAACAAACGCATTAATATTTATTTAAGTTAGATCGCATGCCCACACTACATAAATAATCATGCAATTGTAAGAAATATTAGAAATTAATTGATTGATTAATTATCTAATTGACAAAGCAATCATTCTAAGTTATCAAATACCGATTAAATATTTAACAAACCTGAACAATTATAATTAAACTAGAAGACACACAAATACTAAAGAATAAAGAAAGATTAAGAGCAATTTGATCTCACAAGTTTATAGAACCGAAAATCGAATATTACTTCAATTAGAAAAGAAGAATTCAATAATCCATGAAAAAATAAAACATAAATTAAATTAAAATTGAGAGCAGAAATGATTCGTCTCTTTTCTAAGATTTTATTTATAAAGTTATGGAATTTTAATTGACTTTCAACTAGAATTACAAATTTAATTTAGACTTAATACTCGAAAAGGACGGAAGTAGCCTTGTATCTCAGTTTTAAAACAATAAACCAACCCACAATACACGAACAACAACATCGCAACTTGGTGAAATGGCATTGCGACACGGGGCTTGGGGTGTTGGTTGTTGGGTTGGGGCACCACTTGCTGTTTTGGGTCAGCACCACAGCGCTGGGTTGTGAAGTCGTAGCCTGCTCATCTTTGTTTAGGTCTTATTTGGAAATGCTCATTCTATCCTTTATGACTCACAACATTATCTTTCAAGTTTGTATGCATTGAATTTAAGTGACAGAAACATGCGGAACAATCACTCGTAATTAACTAACATAAAATCAAGTAAAAATAGAGAAAAGTAGCAAAGCATGCATAAACAACATTAAATGCATAAACGGAGATAAATATAATATTTCGATCATGGAACAATAAAAAGTAAAGTAAGAAGGGTTCGAAATATATGATATATGAGTATTTATCATTTAGTAATTGGATCAGTTAGTTGAATCAGTCAAATTATTAGTTTCTGATTCAATTAACTTGATTGGTTCAATTGCTATACAACAAGAATTAAATAAATAATTAAAAATTTATTAAACCAATTCAACTATTGATTTTTGTCACAATTTTTTATGTTCAATTTTCAATTTAATCAGTTCAACTATTTTGTTTGGATCAACTATATATTAATCCATTCTCGGTTCAATTGATCTAACCGATTAATCTAATAATATTTTAATAACACTGGTCATATCATAAAATTTAATTAATAGACAAATAAAAAAATTTGATTCGTTAAAAATTATGTTGGGGACAAATTTACTTATTAGTTAAATTAGTTAAATTACCCAAATATTGATGGAAGATGATGCATATATACCAAGTCAAGTTACAATTTGAATGGAAATTTTTGAATTCTGGTCAACAACACCTTATTTGATGACGCACATCTTCAAATTTATAAAAGATTTATTAATGTAGAATAATTGACATTCAGCTTCGTCTTTGGGCAGAAGTGATCACAAATTACAGCTAAAAAAAATTTAAATTTTGTGACAACATTAATTGGTGATCTTCTCTTTATAGCAATTAGCCCCGGTGACAAGTGTCGTTGTCAAAATATGTCGAAAGGGGTGTGATGAAAGGTGGAGTACCTTCCAAATGTGATGATCCTACAAAAATGGGAACTGCCATAAATAAGTTCAGTGACAGCTCCTTTTCGTAAGGCGTTGGTCCCTTTTTGATGTCGTGGTGGTTTTGCGTAATATCCAACGGTAGTTCATTTCATGTTCTTTTATTCTCTTTTTTATACAATAAAATCTTTAAACTCACACACATCTATTCAGATTATCACACAAACAACCTACATATCAATCTCACAATCTTAAAAATATGAACACTTTTGATTAATGGGTCAAATGTCAGGGTTCGATAACTGTAGGTTTAAGACAAGTTATGTCAATGGTACTTTGGTATTATTGGTAAATGCATTAGGTCCGACTCCTCTCTTATGTAAACCACCAGATTTATTCTAAATAAAAGTATAATATAAATCTCTATACTCTATACTAATCTAAAACTTAGTCTCTCTATTTTTTTACAGTTTGAAATTCAAGTTCAAATGTTTGTTAATTTTTTATATGACATTTTGAAATTAAAAAAAAAAAATCTTACTTTTTAGCAATGCAACTAAAAAAATGAGGTTATAATGAACTTGAGTTTAACAATATTAATAGTTAGATTTAATTTTTCAGATTTAAGAAAAGTATAAAAACTAATAACATATTTCAACCTTAAATTTGACTTATATAAATAATTTTTAAAACTATTTTAATTTTGTTTCAAAGATATTTTGAATATTAATCTCATTATACTCATTCGGATTAGAGGTTTTCATAGGCTAAGTTGGGTCCAACCAAAACCTTAGACTTGTTTGCTAGGTTTGAGCTCGACCCGATAACTATGCTTACAATTTCACCCAAGTCTAGCCCGACCTGTAACAACCTGATTTTTCAGTGGTGTCGGAAACAGTGGTTTGAGGCCACCAAATCTGGCAAGTAAGTTCGTAAATATTATTATTTAATATTTAGGAGTTAAATATGGTTTTAAAAAGGTTTTTGAATTAGTAATTTGTGTTTTATAATGATTTATTAGGTCAAGTGGTTTTAGAAAGTGAGGTATCGGGACCTCGTTTCTATAAACTGAGCCATAAATATTTTTATAAATATTTGCGGAGTGTCATTAAGATGGTATTAAAGTTTCGTTGAAAAATTTTAATGTTTCGATAATCAATTAATGAAAAAGGACTAAATTGAAAAGTGTAAAACTTGTTAAATATAATAATTAGGGGACTACATGGCTTAATTAATAAATAATAAGGACCTAAGTAATAAATTTAACTAAATTTAATGGATGAGCTAGCGTAAGAGAAAATAATAATAAAATAAAGCCATTCAATGGTAAAATTGTAATTTTGGTGAAATTAAAATAAAACAATTTTGAAATTGGAAAGTTTCTAGACATTTTCTTCTTCAATTTTCAGTTCAAAACAGACATAGAAGAGACCTTAAGCTGGTTCTTCAATTTTTACTTCATGTGAGTCTAATTCTTACCCGTTTTTTGTAATTTTTATGTTTTTGAGATTATTACAATTAAGTCCAACTAAACCTTACCTTAGTTTTTTTTATTTTATTAAAAATTTTGGAAGTTTTCATTGATAAATATTAGATTTCTTTATGAATAACATGGATTTAGAGCTTTGATTATGTTGTATGATAATTTTATAAAGTGATTTTGTTAATATTGATTTTAGGATTAAATTGTGAAAAAGTTAAAAATACAAGGGTTTATTGTGAAACTATTAAATAAATGGGATGTTTTGAATATAATGAACATTTTTCTAGCTTGGGTTTGTATTATAAATGGTTAATTCTCATCTTTTTGGCTCAGGAACTAAATTAAATAAAAATAAAACTTTAGGGGTAATTTTGTAAAAATATCAAAATGACCAAATTGCATGAAATGAATTGTTTTATTGTCTAAATTAATATATAGAATGAAATTATTAATTTAGATCAAGGTCGAGTGGAAAATCGAGAAAAATAAAAAATTACCAAAATGCCCTTGAATCTTGATATTTCTGCAATTTAACCAAGTAAGTCTATATGAACTGTATTGCAACACCCCTTAACCCTAAACTGTTGCCGGAATGGGGTTACAAGGTATTACCAAACAAATTGGACAATTTACGGATAAATAACAAACATATTATAGTATAATTATAAATTCATTCATTCATTCCTCTTTTTTTTTTAATAAAAATTCAATATAACCCCTTTAAAAATATCTAACCTTCCCTGCAATTTTCAAACAACAACCAATCCAAAATCAATCCAAACAAATCAATTCATGAATTTATACATCTCTAATTATAATAAAATGATAATATAAAGTTCTAACATTTTATGTTTATAACAATCTAACATAACATGTCTAATTGATTCATTTTAAATTATCATTGAACAAAAATACCCAAAGTTATGACATAGACTATGTTTAAGACATATGTGATTGTATGGAACAACCATTACCATCATTTATCATTAATACTTCGGTATCAACATAACAACAATTTACAACCTAGGTACATGCCATTTTCAAAAGAGAAAAATACATCACCACGTATTTGAGTTTGAGATCAGCTTGGATGCTGAGTCGTTAATCACTTTTATACCTAACCTGCGCACGGAAATAAATGGTACGCTGAGTATGCACTCAATGGCATTTCTATAAACCAACATTTAAGTAGTTATAAATTACATATATAACACTACTTAAATTCAATAACTATTCAAATATTCACCTTTCAATCCAGTGCTCTATTTTATTTCAAACTCAGTATCAATCATTATTTTTCAATAACAATTATTTGTTTATTGTTATTCAATAACAATTAGTTATTCAGTATCAAACAATTAATAACAATCAGTTATTCACTCCAGTAATACAGTTATTTAGATATTCAGTGCAATAGTTTACACCTATTAACATAGCTCGAACTTAAACGGATACACGGATCCAACCAACACACCAGTACGGCACTCAGTGTAACACCTCCTAACCTCAAACCGTCGCCGGAACAGGGTTACGAGATGTTATCGAACTTATACACTAGTAAACGAACAAAATCAAGATATAAATTTGAGTTACAATCTAAAACCATCTAATTTCCATCAATTAGTCCTTAATATGGGCCTACGGGGCCCAAAATAAGTTTAGGAAGTGATTTGGGGCTAAACCAGGAACTTTGGAAATTTTTCTGTAAAAACAGGGGCACACACCCGTGTGGCTTGGGACACGTCCGTGTGGTTTGCCCGTGGGGCTCCCATGGTCGTGGGGCCAGGGTGTGGGCAGATCTGACTTGCTACACACGGCCGTGGAACTAGCCCGTGGGCAAGTCTGACTTCCCCCACACGGCCTGGGCACACGCTCATGTGTCTTGGCCGTGTGAAAACATAATTTTTCACTATTTTAAAGCTACTTTCACCCACTAAACATACCCAATTCATGCCCAAATCAGTAGCTTATAAATCTTCATCAAATACCATTCATTTCATTTTCAAACTTAGCAAAAACTCATTCATTCATTCCAAAAATTTCTTAAGGTTTATAAACCATATTTACATTCAAAATATTAAACATTTACAAGTGGCTAAAACCAAACCTAGTACATGCCACATTTCCAAAAGATAGATTCATCATTACAATTTGAGGTGAAGTCGGGATTGATTTGAATGCTGAGCCGAACTCTAACTCTACCTAACCTATGGACGGAAAACAACCGTACACTGAGTATTAGGAATACTCAGTCTGTAACACCCCAACCCGTATCCATCATTGGAATAGGGTCACGAGGTATTACCGGAGTTTATAGAACTTTTTTTTTATCAAATGATAACTCATTTTATAAGAAATTATACAACTTAAATTTTACCACTCTTCCATAAACACATGTATATTTTCATTTGATCATTTTCCCTTTTGACGTATCAAATAATAAACATATTACCATTTAACCGATAGCTTGGCACTTGTCTAAGCGTCAACAACAACAGTCATTAGTATACTTGAATATATTTCATATAATTTTAGAATCGATAAACTCATTGTATCAACATATCATACTTGAGATTATTACTTATTACGGCTTACCCAATTTCCATGTATCAGCATATTAAAGATAGCCACATATTCATATAATATGATACATATTATTCTCTTGCCATTTCTTCAAAACATAAATCATTCATTATACCAAAATTTCATGTATCATTGTTTTCATGAATTTTGTATATATTTATTCCGGGACAATTCATAATCTTGAACATGCATAATTATCAAGTAAGTTTCATATACATGTATTTTCCATGTCATATTTTTTAAAATATCGAATAAATATCGTTTTCTTGTATTTCAAGTTCAATTTCATGATTATTGTTTCGTGCTCAAATTATTTCCATGTCAGGGCTTTATTCATTAAGTCATTCGAAATTTCATCGTCATACAATTAATATTATTAAAGTATACGAATCTATAATCATGGATGCATATATTCATCAATAAATTCCATGTACAAATATCATCATCTTATATTTCCATATATCCAGTATCACTGTCATTTTTTTTTCATGTACTTCAGGAATATATGTACAAATCTTTTTATATACATATTTCCTTTTCTGGTCAGGATTCTTATCTACTGAATTTATCGGAATATCGATAGTTAAAATCATATAGTATACTTAAAATATGCAAATCCGTAATCCATCAATTCACATTTACCCTTTTTAGCTATGTGTTTACCATCTTCTATATTTATCCCGTTGAATTTCTCGAATTTCGATGGATATCCAATAGTACACTCCTGGTGTACAATCTCATTAACCGTCAATTCATACAGGAGTACACTTTTAGTGTACAATTCCGGCCGTCAATGCATGTGCCATGGTATCCAACCATGGTCTCATTCATTCATTGTGCCATGGTATCTTTCAACCATGGTCTTATTCATTGCCATGGTATCTTTCAACCATGGTCTTATTCATTGCCATGGTATCTTTCAACCATGGTCTTACACATTTCATTTCAGTAAGCACACTCCCGCGAACCTCACTCTCCCGCGAACCTCAATTCTTGGCACACTTCCGCGAACCTCAGCTCCCATGTATTCTTCGGAAGGGCCTATACACATATATTCTTCGGGAGAGCCACCAGCACACTCCCGCGAACCTCATTTCCCATATATTCTTCGGGAGGGCTGATATTAGGATTACCCTTCCGGGCTTAATCCTTTTTCCTGTATTCTTCGGGAGGGCTACATCAGAATAGGATCACCCGTCCGGGCTAGATCCTTTTTACCGTCAATTCCTTTTCCAATGATCCATCGAAATCCATTCCATTCAACCGGGATTTACTTTCTTTTTATATCGAGTATTATCAATATTTCATCAATTATTATGCATTGATCATTCAAATCATATTTTCATCACATAACCACATATTTCAAGTGTTTAAAAATACAATTCAAGTTACACGAACTTACCTCGTTGCTTGTCCGTGTTTATAAATTCATTAATCCAATATCTTTTCTTTTTCACGTTCAAGTCTCGCATTTGAGTCGTTGGGATCTTTATAAATAAATTTGACCATTGTTTTCATTCATTCCATATTCTAATACATTCAATTAATGCTCTAGGCAAAATTACCATTTGGCCCCCAAACTTTTAATTAATGACGATTTTACCCTTAGGCTCAGAAAAATAAATTCTTGCGATTTAATCCTTATTTCCAGCCGTTGTCATCATACATATTAATGAGAGCCCATAAATTCTATAAAATATCAAAATTTTCCATAATTTCAACACTTTTCAATTTAATCCTTAAAACATGTTTTCCCCGATCTTGAACTAAATTAACAATTTTCATTTAAAATTTTCAATTTAAATAATAAAATAATCCATTTCATGTAATTTGATCATTTCTAACATTTTTACAAAATTACCCATAAAGTTTTACTTTTATTCGATTTAGTCCTTGGGCTTAAAACATACAAATTAGTCATGCTAACTGAATATTCATACATATTTTCCTCCTCCTCCTCTCCATTCCACATCCTTAATTTATATAATATGCTTATAAGTAACATTATCAATAATTTCACTATTTACTTATATGTGAACATTCAAGCTGTCCACCTGCGTCATAGTCACTAAATTATTTATATCTTGAGCTACAGAAATCCAAATTAAGATCCGTTAATTTTCCCTGAAACTAGACTCACATATCTTCTTACCATAAAATTTTCAGAATTTTTGGTTTAGCCAATAAGTACAGTTTATTCTTTAAAGTTACCCCTGTTCTGCTGTATAACTGTTCCGACCTTTCTTCATTAAAATTTAATTATCTCCTCGTACGGGACTCGGATGATGTTCCGCTTATTTCTTGAAAATAGACTCATTAAGGATTTCAAACACATAAATTTAAGTCCCTAATTATTTTTATACAATTTTTGGTGATTTTCCAAAGTCAAAACAGAGGATCCCGAAATCATTCTGAACCAGTCTCACAAAAATATAAATATCTCAGAATACAGAATTCATTTACTTGTTCTGTTTCTTTTATATGAAAATAGACTCAACAAGCTTTAATTCCATATCTTACTCAACTTCTAATTCAGTTTCTACCATTTTTGGTGATTTTTCAAATTTAGCTTACTGCTGCTGTCCAAAACTGTTTTAGTGCAAGATATTAATTATTAAGTTTATATCACCCTTATTTTCTTTCTCTACACCATTTCCCATCACTTTATCTTATTTTCTCTTCACTACCATATCAAGAACATAGAATCATATATAAGGAAACTCTACATTAACATCATTTACATGCTTTTTCAATAATATTAAACTTAAAAATACATGGAAATCTTGATGTTCTTACCTTGTTTTATTGTTTCCAAACTTTAACTTCACTTTCTCTCTCCTCCAGCTTCTATTTCTTGAATCCAACTTGATATTCTAACTCCTCATAGCCTCCTTAACATTTTTCTCCTTCGGTAGCTATGGAAATTGTAATAGCCCAAATTTCAGTAATATCAGGAATTGTGGTTCGAGACCACCGAATTCGATAAATGAACCCGTATATATATTATTTAATATTTACGAGCCAAATGTAGTTTTTAAAAGATTTTTGAAATAGTAAATTGTGTTTTATAAAGATTATTTGGTCAAAATATCGAGAAAAAGAGGTATCAAGATCTTGGTGTTATAGACCGAGCTATAAATATTTTTGTGAATATTTACGGAGTGTCAATAAGATAACATTAAAATTTCGTTAGAAAATTTTGACGTTTGGGTGGTTAATTAAATAAAAAGGACTAAATTGAAAAATGTGTAAAAGTTGCTAGAAAGATTAAATAGCTCAATTGTCAAAAGAGGAAGGACCCAAAGTGCAAATAAGCCCAAAGGAGATATTTTGGGCGGCAATAGCTGAGAAAAATCAGGAAATGGGTGAAATAAGGGCAAAATTGGAAAATTGCCAAAATTAGTTAAATAAAAATGGGACCAAATTGGAATATCTAGAATTCTCTTCATTTCTCTTCATTTTCTTCAGCTGAAAAACAGCCATGGGAGACAGTTCAAGCTGGTTTTCATACTCAAGCTTCATGTAAGTTTAATTCTTGCTTTCTCCTTGAAATTTCTATGTTTATTAGACCTTTACAATTGGGTCCAACTTATTAATTCATTAGTTTTTCATTCTATGGCTAATTTTTAAAGTTGATGTGGATTAGTGCTGGAAGCATATGATGAATAAATATTGAATTGAAGCTTTAATTTTGTTATATGATGATTTTATCAAGTAAAGTTGATGGAAATTGGTTTTAGGACCTAATTATGAAAGAGTTGAAATTAAGGCCTAGTATTAAAATTCTGAATTTCAAAGGTTATGAAGTAGTTTAAAATGATAGAGAAAAGTATTAAATGAGAAATTTAGCTCAATTGAGGGTTAATTGAGTAAGGACTGAATTGTATGAATTGTGGAATTTGGGACAAAATAGAAATCAACATGTTACACTAAAGCAGTTTTGGACAGCAGCAATTGTCTAACTTTGAAAAATCACCAAAAATGGTATAAATTGAATTAGAAGTTGAGTGAGATATGGAATTAAAGCTTGTTGAGTCTACTTTCATATAAAAGAAACAGAGCAACTAAAGGAACTCTGTTTTCTGAGATATTTAGATTTTTGTGAAACTGGTTTAGAATGATTGCGGGATCCTCTGTTCTGACTTGTAAAAATCATTAAAAATTGTACAAAAATAGTTATGGGACATAATTTATATGGTTAGATTTCTCAGTGAGTCTGTTTTCATTAGAAACAATCAAAAACACTACATGAAAATCGTACTATGAGATAATTAATTTTTAGTGAAGAAAGGTCAGAGCTGTTGGACTTTGTAACAGGGGAAACTTTAATGAATAAACTGTATTAATTGGATAAACCAAAATTCTGAAAATTTTATGGTAAGAAGATATATGAGTCTAGTTTCAAGGAAAATTTACGGATCTTAATTTTGAGTTCTGTAGCTCAAGATATAAATAATTTGGTAACCATGACACAAATGGACAGTTTTGAATATACATATAAGTAAATAGTGAAATTATTGATAATGTTACTTATAGCATGTTATATAAATTAAGGATGTGGAATGGAGAGGAGGAGGAGGAAAATATGTATGAATATTCATCTAGCATGGATAATTTGTATATTTTAGGCCCAGGGACTAAATTGAATAAAAGTAAAACTTTATGGGCAAATTTGTAAAAATGTTAGAAATGACCAATTTGCATGAAAAGGATTATTTTATTATTTAAATTTCAAAATTTAAATGGAATTATTAATTTAGTTCAAGTTCGGTGAAAAATACGTTTTAAGGATTAATTTGCAAGAATTTTATTCTCTGAGCCTAAGGATGAAATCGTCATTAGTTAAAAGTTTAGGGGCAAAATGGTAAATTTTGTTTAGAACATTAGTTGAATGTATTAGAACATGAAATAAATGAAAATGACAATCATCTTTATTTATAAAGATCCGATTGACTCAAATATGAGACTAAAACGTGGAAAAGAAAAGAGATTATTGAAATTATAAATATGAATAAATAACGAGGTAAGTTGGGGCAACTTGAATTGTATTTTTAAATACATGAAATATTGATATAATAAATTACCTAATTTATGTTTATGAAGAAATGGTAAGAGAATGATATTTATCATGACATGTAAATATGTGATTATCTGTTATTCTTAATACAAGGAAACTAAGTATGTTGAAACATTTAATAAATTCATGTCGAGAAAAATAAGCACGTTTAAGGGACAACATGTTTAATTTTAATTGGTTTCAAATATGAATGTTAGATGAAGTAAAATATCTGATAAATAAATCGGTAACTTCGGTAATGCTCCGAACTCTATTCCGGTAACGGATTTGGGTTAGGGGCGTTACAGAAATTCTTTTGATTTCTAGGTGAAAACGGTGAATTTTTGGTGGAAGGACCAAATTGTAAAGAAAGCCAAACTTTCTTTCTCCCCTCTTCTCTCCTAACGTGAATTGCATGGAAAAGGGGTGGTGGTTTTCTCTTCTTTTTTTTTTTCCACACATACACATATATATAGACTAAATAAAATAATAAAATAATAAAATATCTTATTAAAATATTAATAAAATAATAATTATTTAATTATATAATTATAAAATATCATCAATGTAATCATTACTTTCTAGATTTCTCTCTCTTCCAATTGACCATTTTACCCTTAATGATCTTTTAAAATTCCATCCTTGAGTTATCACTTAATTTGGTAAAATTATAATTTAGTCCCTCATAATTCTTCACCTATTCAATTTAGTCCTAATTCATCAATTTTCCTTAGTTTCTAGATTATTCTACCCTTAGTTTCTAGATTATTCTACCCTTAAAATATTTGCACTATTGGTCCTTCAAATTTTCCATATTTACACTTTAACCCCTTAAATTTTAAGTATTTACTCTTGGGCCATAAAACTTTTCTCACTTTTACGATTTAGTCCTTTCTTGGATTAATACATCATAATCACTTCCTACATAGATTTTGTTGATATAGCTCAAAATTTCTCTTTTTATTTCTTTATTTTACTGTATCAATGATATTTCTTTATTTTACTATATCAATGATAGAAATTTTCGGGATATTACACAGTCGTATTATCATAATCCATTTTATTTCAACAACACAATGTCATAACATACATAGATAATTAGCAAATCATACATATAATTTCATACCAAGCTAACATAATCCAAAATAATTGATTCAACGCATCATCATTGAGATTTCAAACAATTCAAAAACCTTTGGTTCATGCCTTCATTCTCATATCACAAGTTTCCATTCACATTTCATATTACAAATTTTCTTTCACTTTCCATTCAATAATTCAAATAATCAAATTCAAATTACTTACTCATTTCACTTAGTTATCCCTATTAACATGACTCGGACTTGGGTGGATACATGGATCCAACCAAACACACCAGAGTGGCGACCAACGCCTCATCGGATAGTTCGAAGTAAATCTATGACACACCACGTGTCTCATTGGCTGAGCCGAAGCAAAGTGGCGACCAACGCCTCATCGAAACTATCCGAAGCAAATCTATGACACACCAAGTGTCTCATCGACTTGAGGTCGAAGAATCCCTGACCACTTCCAATCCTATGGCATGCCAACTATATCTACTAAGCCCGACTAGTTAATAGGGTATCAAAATCACATGGTAATTTCACTTTCACTTCAAAATTCACTTATCAATTAACACTTTGGTCACATTTCTCACATCTTTCTCATTTCAAACATAAATTGTTTCCAATTCACATAGTCATACATTTTCACCTTGATACAAATATAATTCACATAACAATTCCACACACACACATATCTATATAAGCATCAATAATATCCAATCACATTCAAATCAAATATCACTATTTGTCTTAATTTCAATTCCATACATATTCATATAATAAAATTTAAACATATAACAATAAATAACATGAATTATGATATTACAAACCGATATTTCTTTCGGGCTACTCCTCAATCACTTTTTCCTTTCCCTTTGTATTCGACGTCTCGGTTTTCTTGTTTGTTAGAAAATTAGCATAATTACAATTAATTAATAACACACATATTTTATACAAAATAATAACTTACCATGCAACTTTTGCCTAAATACCAAATTTGTCCTAACCAATTCCATCTTCTTCCTTTTTACAAATCCTTTCATTTTCTTATTCAATTTCCATCAGAACTTCAATATAACTATCAAATTTTCATCATTTTTTCATAATTTTGAATTTCTTTCAATTTAGCCCCTAAAACTCAAAACTTATGAGCTAGTTTACAATTTAGTCCCTTAACTATTTCTAATCAATAAGTTTATCAAATAAATCCCTAATTTCATTATTTGTTCAACATCAACCCTATTCAAATATCTATCAACTTTCAATATTTCCACATAAACTCAAAAATATTCAACTCTAAAGCTTCAAAAACATTAAAATCACAAAGAAAGGGACTTAATTAACTTACCAATTTAACTTCCAAGCTTCCAAACCCTAATTTTTTCTTTTATTCTTTCTTTCTTTCTTTCTTTTCTTTCCCACTTTCGTTTGTTTCTCTGTAACTTTTTCTATCTTTTGTTTCTTTAATTATTTCATTCATTTACTAAATTAATAATTACTAATAAAATATCTAATTATTAACAAATAAAAATAATACACATGTTTTATACACTCATATACACATGTATTATCCATCACCATACACTTGTCACCATCACAAATAAATAAATAAAACATAATATTACATAATTTATAATAATAATAATAATATAATATATAAATAATATAGTAAATAATTATCTATTACTTAATAAATAAGTAAATACATACATGTTATACATTTGTACCAATAATGTAAAAACACATGTATTTATTCTCTATCTTACACATATCACTAATTTGGTTTAATTACTAGTTTAATCCCTTAATATTTTTATATTCTATAATTAAACTTTTATACTCTATTCAATTTAGTCCTTTCTATTAATTATTTCTAATTAAACTAAATTATCCTATTCAAAGCTTAATTAATCACACAACTAAACACTTAAATATTTCTAATAACTATTTACTAACTCGATTTACTAAGACGGAGGCCCTACGACTCTTTTTTTAGGTGCCCGTGAAATCTGGGTCGTTACACTCAGTGCCTCATCAGGTTTGCCAAAGTAAACAGTAGTAGTACGGTACTTAGTACCTCATCGGATTAAACCGAAGTAACAGTAACAGTACGACACACAAGATGCCTCATCGACTCAAAGTCGAACTAACAGTACGGCACTTATAATGCCTCATCGACTAAAGGTCGAAGTATCCCTGAACACTTCCAATCCTATGGCATGCCAATTATATCCGACTCACCAGCCCGATACAGTTAATAGGGTATTCAATTCATTTCCCAATTCACAGTAATTAATTATTTTCAATATCCATTTCGCAATAATCACAAATTCACATACATTCAAATCAATATCAAAACACTAATACTTACTTAATATCTTTCCATACACTAATATCTTCCATACACATCAAATATAAAAACAACAATTTAAATGTTAAGTTTGGTTTATAGAAATACAAACCGTAATTCTTGGATTACTCTTCGTCAACCTTCTCTTTTCATTTCCTTGTCGATGTCTCGAGTTCTTTATTACTATGAAAATAAAAATAATTTATATTATTAATACAGCACTAATTTATATTGAATAATTAAATTTTATTCAATTTCTACTTTACTTTCAATTTAATCCTAACTAAGTTCACTTACTTTTCTAACTCAATTCATACTTTGTTTCTATTCAAATTCCTTCCATATTCAACTAATTATCTAATATTTATAACAAAACCCTAATTTTAAATTTCTTTCAATTAGTCCTTCTAATACAAAACTTATAGCTTACTTTACAATTTCATCCTTTTAATAATTCTAGCTTGAAATTCATTCAATTAAATCCCAAATTCCTCATTTTTGTTTCAACATGAACTATGTTCAAAAACCTAAAAACTTCCAAAACCTCAACTTGATTTCAACAAAACATTGTTCTAAAGCTCCTAAAACATTAAAATTAAAAGAAAAATGACTTAATTGAGCTTACAATTAAATTCCAAGCTTCAAATTCCCTATTTGCGCCTTTTCTTTTCCTTTTTTTTCTTTCTTCTTTCCCTGCTGCCTGTTTCGAAAGCTTCTCTATTCTTTCCTTCTTTATTTCTTTCTTTTATTCTTTTGATTTGTTATTCTTTTTATATTCCTTTATTATTTAATTAACAATAATATAATTTAATCTAATTATCTATTACTTTGATATTAAGTAAATAAGTTATTTTATAACAAGTGTACATTATATCTATTTATTACAAATGTACCAATATTTTTATTACAATTGTCCATTATTCAATTTGTTTATTATACAAAAATCTCATAATTTAATTATTTATCTAATAAATATCTTTTACTAATTAATAATAAATAATAAAATATCTTTTTACTAATTATACATAAATAATACAAATATACTCGTTTAAAATTAATACACTTGTATTTTATTCTTACCTTACACTTGTCTTTTCTTAATTTATTTCATAATATAATAATATAATCAATTTAATTAAAATAAAATAAAATAATAACAATAATAATATACTGTATAATTAAACAACATAAAAATCAAACATTTTTATGCTTTGCCACCTCATTCATTAGAATAGGTTTAATTGCCTATATAGCCCCCCTTATCTTCTTTTAATCTATAATTAGACTTTCACAACTTATTCAATCTAGTCCTTTTCACTAATTTATCTAAATTAAACTAAATTTACCCAATTAAAACCTAATTAAGCCCACTACTAAACTCAAAGGTATTTCTAATAATTATCTACAAGTTCAATTTTCCTAAGGCGAAGGCCGATATTACGCTTTTTTCGATGCCCGTAAATTTTAGGGTCATTACATGTATTCTGTAAAATTTTGATTAAGTGAATGCTATTTGGTGATTGGTATTATATATATGTTCTATTGTTGGAATTGAATTGTTGTTGGAAATATATTATCGAATTTAATACTTAGTTTAGATTGAGCGCGGGATTTGAGTTCTTCGTAATTTAGTTGTAACACCCCAAACCCGCCCAGAAGTTAGGCCCGAATCTGGCGATGTCACATTAAAGAGTTGCTTTTAAAACGATTTAGTTAAAATTTAGTTCGGACGAAATATGCTTGAAAGAATTTACTTAGTTAAAAATCGAAATATTGAATTAAACAAATATTTAGGAAAAACCATGTTTATTAAATATAACAGAACTAAATAAATCCCTAAGTAAAAAGTGAAATCAGAGTTACATAGCCTTATTACATCACAGTGGAAAAAAAATTATCATAAAACACGTAATAAATCTATATTTAGAATTCCTAAGTAACTTATAGTGTGGCTATCTCCGAGTCCTCTCCCGCGTCGAGCCGTCTATTGTGGATCACCTGAAATATTAATAATAAGGGGTGTGAGTTTCGAAACTCAGTGTGTACAACCCTTGGCAATCAAATCAATATCTAAAATCACATTAGGCCTAAGCCCTAACAATATCGGTGGCCTTTGGGCCTTAGCCCATGATAGCCTCGGTTGGGCTCGAGCTCACATTCAAATATCAAGATGTTCATGCCATATGCTGTTACCCATAACCAACCCTTACACCCACTTCCAAACCCTACACTTTCTGTGGAGAGATACTCGACCTACCCATCCTTATACACCCGTTGTGACATACCGATTGCAGCACCGCTCATCGTTGCAAGCAGAGCTACTCGTGGCTCAAAAGCCTTCGTTGTAGCACCAGTTGCGGTACTACTTTATCGTGCAGCAGAGCTGTTCGTGGCTCTGAAGCCTTCGTTGATCCATATCATCAAGCGACCGTGCGACCCTCATATACACTTCCTCCAATCAAAAACCAGCCCACATGCAACATAATATCTCATGAATGCACATCGTCACATACAATATACAACCAATCATACTCATAACACATAGGGGGTATTTTAGTCATTTCAACTACTTAGGGGTATTTTGGTAATTTCTACCTTTGAAGGGTATTTTAGTACTCCTACCCTACGAGGGTGTGTTAGAAGCTCTACCCTACAGGGCATTTTCGTAATTATACCTTTGAAGGATATTTTTCGTAACTCGATCCTAGAAGGGTTTTTCATAATTTCCTAATGGTATAGATTTAATTATGGATTTGGCCCATCAACAAGTCCTCGCGGCTAAAGTGAACGGACACTATGCACCAGGTAGGATTCAAGAGAAGAGGAGGTGGGTCACTTGGACCGCTTAAGTACCAGCTCTTCCTAGATCCACTCCTAGACATGCATATGTCGGTTGCCACACCTTAGTCTATCGACTCGTCCACAGACATGTTTATTACTTAGTTAAGTTTTATGAAATTTTGAGAGTCCATTTAACTAGGCCTAAAGTCCATTAAACCTAGCATGCATTTCTACAACCCCACAAAGTCCAAACATTCTTATAAAGCCCTTTAACCCAATCATGCTTATAAAGCCCATTAAGCTCAAACATACTTATGTAACCCATTAGGGCCCGTTCATAATTCAATCATACAATCATACATGTCAATTCAACACAATATCTCATATCAGAATTTTGCCAATTTGGGCCACAAATTTCAGCAGGCCCATTCGAGATTTCAGGATTTGCGGCTTTGGCCGTTTTAACGTGTGTGTAGTGCATGTACACACCTGATTGACGACCCGCACTACACTATTCTCAGCCTCGACTACAATCAAAACCACTTTCAAATCAATTCTATACCTTAAACTACAACTTAATCAAATCCCAAAGCCTTACCGTGTACCTTCGGCTTTTCTAGCCTTTCCTTAGGAAATATTCCCGAATATTCTTAGATCACTTGCTAGGAATCCTTACACCGCTTGAAATCTTTGAACCCGAAACTAGTCTCGATCTCATGGCCTAGGTATCTACTGAGTGTGCAATCGGCTTTAACCACTTGATTAAGGGTTGCAAATTACAAAAACAAGTTTATGATGAAAGAAAACAAAAGGAATCGGCAAGAGACGTAGTATTCGGCTTTAAGAAATTAGGGATGGTATTCAGCTTTTGTAGAGAAAAAAAACACAACTCTATGGATTTTCGTTAAAAGGGAGAAGAGAATTCGGCAAGAAAAGAAGAAAGAAGAGAAGAAGGAAAAAAATACAAATCGGCACTTGAGGAAAACATGAGAAAGGATCCCAAATTCGGCACATATTTATAGCCTCAATTCCCAATTCAACTCCATCACTTCCCCCTTCTCATCTCCTCGTTTTCCTCCCTGATAACTCCCCAATCTATTTCCTAAATTTTCTCTTCTGATTATCTTTCTGAGAGTCCAGCTTCACGCCACTACCAATCTTCTAGAAGCCTAAAATTAAACTCCTAAAAATACTAAGCTAGGATCCAAAACTCAAGGCTCAATATTTCTAGGCCCAAAATTCGGGGCATTACATTAGTGTATCATGGTATTGGAAGGAGACAACGACATTTACCCAAGTATACGGGGTTCAGCATTTGTTGCGAACTCTCGTGTTTTACTTTCTGATCAACTCTTACAAGCTTCTATTCAGCTTTCGAGCTTCTGTTCGTGTATCCGAAAGGACCAACTCTTATGAGCTTCTGTTAACAATGTATTCTTTTCCGTAAGTCAATCTTCGATTTGGGAAAGTATTGGTAAAATAATTTGTTTAATGAATTTGAAAGTTATCCAACGATATTCTAAATGGTTCAACAGGCAATGTTCTGTTACGAGACGATATGAGTTTGATACAAACTAATATAGGTATAGATATGAAATACATGGAAATGATGGTACATGATATGTTTATATATAATGATATATTGAAACGAATGATATATGCATATGAAGAAACAATAAGAGAATGATATGTATCATGACATAAACATATACAAATATTTTTGATATGTTGATACATGGAAATTATGTAAGTTGAAACGAGTAATAAACTTAAGTGTGACATGTTGAGATAATAAGATTATCGGTGTTGAATTTATATGAAATATGTTCAAGTATGATAACAAGTGTTTTTGTTTGATGCTTAGGCAAATGACAAGCTGTTGGTTAAATGGTAATATGTTTAATTATAAGTTGTATTGAAATGGTAAGTGTTCAAATGAAAATATGCTTGAGCTCATGAAAGAGTGATAAGGTTTAAAATTATTTAAAATCATACTATGCTAGGGATGATATGTATAAGTGATGCTGTGGATTTATTCATCTTGTGGGTTGTTGAATATAGCTTCATGAATCTTGTGGGGTCGATATTGGATTGTTCTTGATATGTATAAATTTCATATTTGAAATGAATTGATATGATTAAAGTTTGTACGAGCTTACTAAGCATTCATTGCTTACATAGTTGTTTTCTTTACTTTCAGATTATTGGAAGCTCGATTGGGTTGGAAGCTTGTCGGAGTTATATCAAACCATCCATCAGTTCTATTGGTACTTTCGGATGTTTTAATTTTGTTTATAATGGCATGTATAAATATTTTGTTTAATGTTGGCCTATATGTAATTTGTTGAGATTAGCCACTTATTTTGGCTTGTTTTGGTTGTCTAATTATAGCTTGTTGATATGCATAATGTTACTTGTAGGTTGACACAAATTTGGGTGAGAAATATGGCTTGTAAAATGGCCTATTTTCATCCACATGGTCGTATGTCTCAACCGTGCATGACATATGGCTAGGTGACAATAGCTGTGTGTCCCCTGTATCTTTTAAAGAGTGCAAGTCAGTATATTCACACGGCTGGCACTCGAGCATGTGGCTTGGCCGTTTGGCACAAGTCAGTGAGTTACACGGTTTAGGACACACCCGTATGACCCCTGCAATGTTGAAAATTTTAAATGTTTCCGAAAGATTTTTGAGTTTCGATTTAGTTCATATTTGTTTATAATGTGTAATTTTGGCCTCGAAGGCTCGTTTAAGGGACAATATGTATGATTTTGATTGGTTTTTGATATGAATGTTATGTGATATGAAATGTTTGCATTTTCTGTCTGTTTAATTTGTAAACTTTGGGTAATGCTTCGTAACCCTGTTCTGACGATAGATTATGGTTAAGGGTGTTACATGACCCTCCCGTATTAAATTTTTTATATAAGTTTAAAAATATATACTACATTAGATATACTAAAAAAAATTAAAAAAAAAATGTTTCTCAACAAATTGAAAATAAATTTAAAAAATGTGTATACTTAAAAAAATTAAGATAGGTGTAACTTAATAAGTAAATGTCTTTGTAGGCCCTAAATTTTGCCCGAGCCCGTTAAAACACAGACCCAATTCAATCAAGCCCCAAAACCAAACCCACTACAAACCCTTAACCCAAAACAAAGCCCAACTCTTGTTGTAAGAACCGAAACCCTAAACCCCAAAATGCATCCCTTGCGCCGCAACTCGTAGATCGGTGCCACTCTGCATCCCTCGTGCACCCACTATTCCACGTCCTACGCCATGCTTCCGTGATTCTCGCGCCACTCTCCTGCAACAAAATAACACACCAACAATAAGTAGAGAGAAAATAGGGTTTTGTTATTTTTTCCATTCGGCTATAAATAGGGGGCCGAAATCAAATGTAAATGAGGATACACAAATAGAGATACTAATACAGTAAAAAATACAAAGAGTTTTTTAGGTGATTCGGCAAACGGAGGTGACCGGCCGAATCTCGCCGGAGCCCCCTAGACCTGCAAAGAAACAAAAGAGGGGGGAAGGGTCTGTTTTTGAGAAATGAGAGAATAATGAAGTTTTTTGGAAATTTTTTGGCTTATATAATACCCCTAAACGACGTCGTTTTGGGGAGTTAGGGTCAGAGGCCAAAATGACGTCATTTTGAGCCTCTGACCCGCGACCCGACCAGCTCCAGCTTGAGACTCGCGTGTTTTTTTAAGTGATGGTCTAATTGCGCTCCAGGCCCTTCCGTTTTTTTTTGTTTTTACAATTAAGTTCCCTTTATTTTTAATTTGGCCCAATTAATTTCCTGCGGTTTCAATTTAGCCCCGCGCAAGGTGATGCGTTTTGGAGGGAGGGGATATTTACTTTCTCGGTCCCTCCATTTTGTTTTCGTGCTGCAATCTGGTCTATTCCCTTTTATTTATTTTAAATTTTGCCCCAGACTTTCGTTTTAAATTCGATTCGGTCCGTTTTAGTTATTTCGTTATATTATTATTTAATCGATTAATTGGACTTTTTTTATTACTATTTTAATATTATTATTGGTTATTTATTTATTTATTTATTTTATATTTTCTTTATTAGTTACTTTTTTTATTCTTTGTAATCCTTTTATTGTTTTAAATTTTTTATTTATTCATCCTTTTTTAAAATTGATTTAGCATATTATTTTAAATTATTTTATTGAATCTACATTGATTTAAGTTATTAATTTTGTATTTTCATCTGTAAATATTTTTAAATTGATTCATTTAATTTTTATTTTAGGATTTCTTTTATACATCTTTTTATTCAAATTTATATGATATTTATTCTAGATACTTTACATCTTATTATGATTATACATTATTTTTTTACATATTGTTGATTTCTCATTATTTCATGTACATATTCTCTTTTAAATCTGTTCATGCTTCTACGTTTTCTCTTAAATCTCTTTAAATTCGTTCTTTTAAAAAAAACTTTATTTAGAATCATTTTTGTTTTCTACAAACATTCTTATGTATATTATGCTAACATGTATTTTATTTTTTCATGTATATTGTTTCATTGCTTGTAACTTTGCTTCTATTTTCACACTTTCAAATGGTGATTCAAATTTAAGCTCACTTATACCAGTTCTTAGTTTTTTTTTTTTATTTTCAAAACAAATTAAATAAATACATTTTGATTGATTTTAAAATCATTTTCAAAAGCCTTTTAAAACAATGCAATGTTTCGTGTTTAGAAGTACGAGAAATTGTGCCCTAACGTGCTGGGTTGCGGTTTTTTCGTCCGTCCAAATAACCAAACATCCTTCTAATTTCATGTTTTGGGAGATTAAGGGACGATCTTGGTTCCGAGGGTTAAAATGTCGCATCCTAACGTACTGGATGTGATATTTATCCTTTTGGAACAAGCAAGTCTTAATTTTCCAAAACGGGTTGTTCAAACATTTTTCTAAAGGAATTGTATTTTAAAACCCCTTCAAAATTTCGACAATAGGATAATGATTAATCAATTTGGTACCAATTTTTGGGCGCTACAAGGGTGCTAATCCGTCCTCGTACGTAACCGACTCCCGAACCTGTTTTCTTAAAATTCGTAGACCAAAATATTTTATAAGGTAGCCCAATTACACCTAAACAAAAAGGATTGGTGTCAACTCCATCCATGTTTTTAAAGTCGGTCCCCTTTTTCCAAAATTTAAAAATGGTTTCGATAGTCTCTAAAATAGTAACAAAATTAACGATAAAATAAGAGTTATACAATATCTAAATAATAATAACAAAATAGTAAAAATATAATAGTAAAATTATAACAAAATAATAAAAAAACAACAAGAAAATAACAACAAAAAAGTGAGAAAATAACATAGTAGGCCCAGATCATTTTCTAAACATACCTTATTTTTTTACTTAAACCTATTTTTAAATTTATATTTTTATCAAAATCTTTCAATTTTTTATGGGCCTTCAGATCAGGGCCATGAAGAGTTCCAATTCTGATACATATTAGTAATAATTGTACTTCTACCGTTATGGGTTTAAATAACCATTTAATACCTCAATTGATGCATGGCATGGCATGGCATGGCATGTGAAAGCAGTTGGTTGGGGGGTGGGTGGGTCGGTCACCCACGTGCAGTTTTCATATATATCTATATACTTTGACTTCCCCATTCATAGTTTGAATGTTTTTCTTTTTCTTTTCGATTGTTTTTAATGGATTGGATTCACTTTCCAGAATTGTGTTCTGTCTAATATGTGTATACGAAATCAATGTCATCGGACAGACAGTCCGCACGTGAGACGTGACAATTTACCATTTCTTTTTGTATTTCAATTTTTTAAAATTGAATACAAATGAGATATACATGTATCTAAAATTAATTGTGTTTGAAATAATTAAATTTGATCTCGAGTGAATCGAATTAAAATATTATAATATTTATTAATTAAGTTTTATTTTTTTAATTTATAAAAAGAATTGAACATAAATAATCAAATTTAAACTCATTTTAGAAAATTCATCTAAAATTTTGAAGTAATAATAACAAAAAGATTATATTATTTTTGTTTCATGGAACAATTTTAAAAATTGTTATCAATATCTATCTTTTTACCATATTTATAAAATGTAAATGAATAATAATTGAACTCGTTGAATACATTGAAAAATTAGAAAATAATAATGACTCTTTTAAATTTTATGAATAATATTTAAGTGAAGTTTATATACTTTAATTCTATACCATTAATTTAACTAACTTTTAATTTAATTTAATGAAACGGTCCAATTTGATTATGATAATACCTCGTATAATTTATGTGAGTAAAAATTAGAAAATCTTTTACCAAGGGAATATATTCATGTAGCCAAAGGAGGAAAAGCCATTTGACAGCAGCCACTTTGGACTTTTGAAAGAAAATACAAATTAATGTACCAAATATGTGAATTGCATTAGGTTTTAATTTTTTAATGAATAAAATACTAATATTCCCTTTTACCCATCAAATTCAAATTTTGAAAATATAAAAAGAAAAGCCAAAAAAGTCAAATCAAATATTAATAAGAAATAAAAATGGTTCAAGCTTTGAAAATTGGGAAGAAACAAACAAGAAATTGATACCTAATGCACTTATTTTTTATAACAAACTAGATTTAATTTCAGAGACAAAATTATTATTTTTAGAATTGAATTATAATTTTATTCAATAAATCAAAATATAATTTTATAATTATACTAACTACAAAATTTTAAAGTATTAAATAATAAATTTTATTTTAAAAATTAAAATTGAGTTATCAATTTTATTATATATATTTAATTTTTAAAAACGTACCTATTTAATTTCTTGTAATTTTTTGTATAAATTAAATGCATTATAATATCAAAAAGATTACAAATATTTAAATTTGAGTAAAATTTTTAATGATTAGTTAAATTAAAATTGATTTCTATTTTTTTGCACTTGCATTAATTCGCCCAATTGTACTCCCTTTTAATATGCCAAGTTACATTTTTTTTTTCAAAAATGGGAAAATTGTGATTGTTCTCATGTTATAATTTTGGTGCATTAATTGACAAAAGAATCAAACTTTAATCCTCTTAATCTTATTTATTAGGAAATAACTTGAGCTGTTAAAAATTAATTTTTTTTCCATATCAAATCTAAAAGCTACTTAAAAAATAAATTAAACAAAAAGCAAAGATTTCAATTTAAAGTTCTAGATTTGTACGTAGCTTGGCTTGGATTATTTTGGAGGGAATAGCACCGTCTTTTATATCTTATCTTTAGCTCGAAATTTTTCAATATTCGATAGTTATATTGGATATTACGTACTTTTGATTTTACGGGCCGATATCTTTAATTAAAGAGAATTTACTTTATACGTTGAGACATTTACGAGTTTAAGCTTACACAAATTTGAACCATTTAAATTACATACTTGACATGGATAAAGCGTAGTTATATTAACTTAGATTAAAATTAAAATTAAATTATATGAAATCCTAAAAAGAAAATTAGACTTAAAATTTTATTTAAAAGAATAATTAACTCCTTACGAATCGGAAATCATATATTGTAATAGTTTTTATTAAAAAAAAAAAAAAAACAAATGATATAACTGCTCTATGAACTCAAGGGGTGAAAGTAGGCAAAGGTCAAAGTAGATGACTACAATTTTACAACTCAAAAAGAGAGGAGCTGATGTTCCTTTTGGAGCTCTAATCATCTCCCTTTTTCTTCTTGTCTGTTCATTTTCATCACAGGAAACCAAAACAAGTGGAAAAATCATTACGTTCAGATACTAAAACAACCCCACTTTTTTCCCCTTTTATCCTCGTAAAATCACCCTCTTCTTTGGGATTTTTTTTTTTTTAATTTTGTTGTTGTTGTTATAGAATGGGACGATCGATCCCTCCGTTGCCAGCGCCGCCGTTGCAGCAGCCACCTTTGATATACCACCAGAGTCCTTTACCTGCACGACTCATTTTCCCACCTGTCGCAGCTGTTTCCGCTTCCTTTTCAATCTTATTGGTTCTATCTTTGTGTCTTCGTAAAATCCGACGGCAACGAACTAATCCCGCCGACTCTAAACCGCCGCATCGGTACTCTTATTCCGTCCTCCGTCGTGCCACCTCGTCGTTTTCAGATTCTCGCCGCCTTGGTCAAGGGGGATTTGGCTCTGTCTACCGTGCTACTATTAACAACAGTAACGGCAATCGAACCGTCGCCGTTAAGGTGATGGACGCCGGTTCGCTCCAAGGGGAACGTGAGTTCCAAAACGAGCTCTTCTTCGCTTCTAAACTCGACTCTTCCCTGGTCGTGTCGGTCCACGGCTTCTCTTACGACCACAAACGACGCCGGATGCTCCTGGTGTACGAGCTCATGCCTAACGGCAACTTGCAAGACGCGTTGCTTCATCGGAAATGCCCTGAATTAATGAACTGGAAACAGAGGTTTTCGATCGCCGTTGATATCGCCAAGGGACTCGATTACCTTCACGGATTGGACCCTCCGATCATTCATGGCGATATTAAGCCGAGTAACATTTTGTTGGATCAGAATTTCTCGGCCAAAATTGCGGATTTTGGATTAGCACGTTTGAAATCGGAGGAAATTAAAGTGGAAATAGCAGAGGATTATGGATCGGCAGCAGAAACAGAGAGTATAGCTACCGGAATCGAGGAGTTCAATTTTCCGGTTGATCAATCGCCGGTTTCGGTTACTGGGTCTCCGCTGAATGCGGAGGTTGTAATGGCCGTAGTTTCACCGGAGCCGGTTGCAATCTCCCCTGATATAGGAAGTGTTTCGGAGGGGATTTTCGATAAGGCGAGTGTCGAGAGCGGTAAAGAATTGACGAATGCCGGGAAGCACAATAATGCGGCGGCAGCGGAGGAGAGTGATGAAGTGAAAGATTATGTGATGGAATGGATTGGGACTGAGATCAAGGAGAGACCGACCAGTGATTGGATCGCTTCGGTAGCGGCTTCTTCGAGTAGTAAAACGAATGCGAAATCGGAGAAGAAGAAGAATAAGAGTAAGAGACGATTGGAATGGTGGGTGTCGATGGAGGACGACAAGGAAAAGAACGTGAAGAAAGAGAAGCGAAGGCCGGCGAGGGAATGGTGGAAAGAAGAGTATTGCGAAGAACTCGCCAAAAAAAAGAAGAAGAAGAAGAAAAAGAGACAAGGGACGTACAATAGCGATGATGCGGAGAATTGGTGGCCAGTTGACGACGAATTATGCACGGAAAAGAAGAAAAAGAGTAAACGAAGCAGGAGTAAAGGTAGTGTTGGCAGTGTGGATTGGTTATGGGAAGGACTTAGCGGCGAATTACGAAGAGCTTGGCACGATTCATTCAGTGGGGAAATACCGAAGAGTGGTGGTGCTAGTAGTACACCGAGTATGCGAGGAACTGTTTGTTATATCGCACCCGAATACGGTGGCGGTGGGGACGTATCGGAGAAGTGCGATGTTTATAGCTTCGGTGTTCTGCTTTTGGTTTTGATAGCGGGTCGGCGACCATTGCAGGTCACCGAGTCACCGTTATCCGAGTTTCAACGTGCGAATTTGATTTCTTGGGCTCGACGTCTCGCCCGAACCGGGAAACTCATCGATTTGGTAGACCAAAATGTACAGTTTTTGAATAGGGAACAAGCTCTTTTGTGTACCACAGTTGCTTTACTTTGTTTGCAAAAATTACCGGCTCGTCGACCTTCCATGAAGGAAGTAGTCAGCATGCTCACCGGTGAGGCGGAGCCGCCTCAGTTACCGACGGAATTTTCCCCTTCACCTCCGTCACGGTATCCGTTCAACTCTCGTAAGAAGGTCCGGTGAGGCTTTTTTCACAGTAGTTTATTGCTTTTAGCATCATTGTAAATAAAAGTCATTTTTTATTCTCTCTTTTGTTTTTTTGGCATTTAAAATTCAATGGTTTACAAGTCACTTGCATTTTTGTTGATGTTACTAATATGGCCTACAAATTCATTTTGATAATTATATGGCAACATATTTGCACTTTTTGCCAATTTCATCCTCACATCAACATTTTTGGCATTGAAATTTCTTACTGCTCCCATTAATTAGCCTCAAATGAATAATTAAGACCTAGCTGAGCAGGGACCAATCATCCATTGAATGATTCCCTAGAATTAATGTTTTTTTAACTAGATAGATGGTTAGAACATTATGCCATTGCTTCTCGTTTTAATTGGTTCAATTGATTTAATTTGTTGATTAGAAAAAATTTGATTTAATTAGTTCAACCATTTATTTAATCTGTTTTTTTTTCAATTCAATTAGTTCGTATTATTTATAGATTAACTAATTCAATTCTTTTTGCCTGAATTGATGTAACTATTTCGGTTTGATTCCAACATCATTGAAGAGTTGTAATAGTTGTATTGAAAGTGCTAATTGGTAGGGAAAATAAAAGGGATCTAGTCCCCTACCCTGCCCTTTCATTCATGGTTCCAACTCATTGTGAGCAGTGTTGCTATGACCAAAAGAGATAAAAAGCTGCAAATTGCATATTAATTGCAACTGTTTTCTTCTCTTGTTCATTAAAAGGATGGTAGTTGCTTTAAGGCAATCAATTAATTTGAAGATTTTCCAGCAAATGTTGGATGCAATTATAAATTTTGAAAGGGAGAATACGAGTTTAAATTTTGAAAACAGGATAATTACAAATTTATAAATTTGTAAAATATGTCATGAGTTTGTTACACTTTTTATAAATTTATAATTTAGCCTTTAGACTTTTCATAAATTTATAACTTAGTCGTTATACATTTATTTTTTTAAAGATTTTAAAATTAAGTTTCAACTATTAATACAGTTAGAATTATTTTGTGAAGCCTGAAAAATAAGAGAACTAAATTTTTAAAAATAAAAGTACATGAATTAAATTACAAATTTATAAAGAGTACAAAGATCAATTGCATATTTTAACTTTTTTTTAACTAAAAATGTATTGGTATCACTTTTTCTTTTCTTATAACAGTAGATTTATTTATATTTTTTAAACTATATTTAATATATGTATAAAATATATATAAAATAAATGAGATTTAATAAATTTTTGAATATAAAATATTGAGTAAACTATATTTTTGTATAGCAATTAGTATTGAGCACTGCCTCCACATTCATCTTCCCTTTGAGCTCAAATATATTATATTTAACAAGGTTCATTAATGATAAATATTTATATTTCAAGTTCGAAATTATCCTCTGGCTTGAAGTAGAGATTTTCCCTCTAATTTTTGACTGGTTCGTTCAATTTTATGCTCCGGTTGAATCAATTTTATAGATTGAACTGATACAAAAACAACTCCAACATCTGTTTCACAATTTGACCATTGTAATAAATATAACGGTTCTAGTTCATAAAAAATTATATAAATAATTTAATAATTGTAAAAAATAATTTTCACTCTAACTAGTATAACTTTTTAAAAAATAATAGAAAAAATTGGTTCAATCATCAGTTCAATAAATTTTTTAATCCGATTCAACTAGTTGATATATTGACCGGTTCAATTCCATATTCCTAGTTAGTACCCAATAAATTCTAGATCTAACTACTTTTAATTCGAGTTTAATCTCTAAATTTAATGAGTTAGAACTGTTGAAAACTATGGGTGACAGGGCTGAAGTCTGCTTTTCTAGAATGGGCCCAAACCAACAGTACGTTAAAACTTAAAAGGATCCAAGCTTACTCTAACTTAGTTCATTGATCACATTTTAGTATTATTGTTGAAAACTAATCAAAAGCCCATCAGCATATAAAAATCTCCCTTCACCCTTAAATGAAGGCCCATTAACATCTTAATATCAATCTCTCTCTTGCATTGGAAATAAGCTATTAAAAAAGGGTACATATTTTTTCTATAACTGTTATCATCCAATTTACGCTTAAAATATAACCTTGCTGATGTGTTATTTAAGTAAAGTTATCTTAACGTTTGATTCTAAAATTTAATTTTAGTATAAATATTTAAAAAAAAAATACTTTTATTTCTTCCAATTACTTATGATTATTCACAAGATATAAATTAATTGTACTAAAATAACAAATAAAAATAATTATCAAAGCATCTAATCTAAAATATTTTAGAAAAATATATAGAAACTAGTTTATGAAAAGGATTCGTTGTTTAGTTTTGATGTATATTTATGGGATTGAGACAAAGAGATTGTGTTAATGATGTAATAGAATCACCAACTGATTACGAATACTGTGGTTTAGATATGCTGACTCGCATTTCGCAGGCCAACAGCTTGTTATGGAATCCTTTTTTTTTCATAAAATCAACACCAATTTTAGCTGCATTATGTCTTAAGATCTGTCTGTCTGTCTGTCACAATTGTTTCATCATTATTTTCTATTTTTTTTATTGGCCTTTGACCACCAAACTCTTGTAGTATGTCACGCATGGATTTTTTGCATCCATACTTAAGCCCTATCTAAGACAATATATGAAATCCTTTCCCAACCTTTCTTTTTCTTAATAAATGTATTTCAACTGCACAAAATTAAATTTATTAATTGAGAATTAGTTGGTTTGATGTTATTGTTGTAGTGAATATTTAGATAAATTGAATTAAAAAACATTTAAGCATATTATTTTATCTATTTTAAGAATTGGGGTTACGAATAGTTTAAACATTATGTATATATATAAATTAAGTTTATCGATATTCATATGTATTATGAAATTTATGATTTGTTTGGGGTCAAGTGTCGAATAATACGAAGGTTAAATAACATTTTGGAATTTGAACTTGGCAACTTTTTTCACGTTGGGATTTGAATCTTTTTTTTGTCCAAATTAGGCCCTAAACGTAGCAATTATTCCCACATTGAGACTTCAATTTTGTTTTGCCCAATATAATTTTTGAAAACCCTAAAGTTTAAGCATTAATGTAAGAACAATTGTCAAGTCCAGGCTCCAATATAAGAACAATTGCTAAGTTTAGGGTCCGAAAAAAGTTTAGGCCTCAATGTGAGAAAAGTTGCCAAGTCCAGGCTCCAATGTGTAAAGAATTGCTAAGTTTAGAACTTAACTTAGACAATAAAAAAATTCAGACCCTAATGTGGAAAAGTTGCCAAGTTTAGGTCCCAAATTGTGATTTGGACCCATAATGCAAATTCAATTAAGTAATTGATAAAAGAATAAACTATTAAAATAAAAAGGGATAAATCTCAAATTTATATATGAACTTTGATTTAATATGCAAATTGACACATCAACTTTAATTTGGTACAATTATACATATGAAACTTTTATTGTGGTTCAAATGTATATATAGAACTTTAATTTTGATCCAATCATACACATACAAAGAAATAGCTACGTCAATATTTTTTATATTAGATAAATATAATTATTTCTATATGTAATATATAAACATAAAATGATGCTATACCAATAATTGTGTCAATATTTGTAAGAATTGGATCACATCAAAATATCATGAATAAAATTACACATCAAACCAATTTTTATATGTAATTTTAAAATTTATCTCAAATAAAAATAATATATTTTTTGTGAATAAAAATATTGATAATTATAGAACTCTTTTGTTTAGAGAATTAAAGAAATAATTTTAATGTTATTTTTAAATAATAAATATTAAATCTATTGAAATTTATTTTTATTTAAAAATTAAATGTAAATTTATAAATATTAATATAAAAACGACTTAAATAATGTAAATAAATTTCAATACACTTCGGCAAACTTATGGAAAGCAAAAAAAAAAAAAAAAAAAAGGTATTTGATGGGCTCTCTCTCACCTGACCCAATTCGATTGAGTTGGATTTTTTCTTCTTCTTAATATCAGATTTTGGGATGGTTTAATTCTTCAGTTGGAAAAGGTTTGCCTCAGCATATTTACCAAAATGCTCTTTATATATATACTATAGTTTAAATATATGATTTTATATTAATATAATTATACTTAGAAAATAATTAATAAATAATTAAAATTTATTATGGATCACGACGCCTTACGACTTGTTAATGCTTTGAATTATTATGTACTTTAAGAGTTTGGGTTGCTAATTTAGAGCTGTTTGGAGCTACAAACGCATTTTTAGGCGTTGTGCTTCCAGTGGACTAGTAGGCAATTTAATTAATAAGGTGGCTTATACTCTTGCTCGTAGTTGCATTCTCAACTAATTACTTTTAATTGTGAAATTGCTGTAAGGTACATTGTTGATGTTTTAAGGAACGGTAATTTTAATATCAATTTCAATACTAACGAAATAATATAATACAGATTCGAGTGAAATGAGTAAAATTATTGATTTGAATTAAAAAGTTCTTTATTTTATTAAATGATTACTTTTTTTTAAATATACAAAAAATAAAAATTATGGCATATTAGGTTGGATGAAAGGTGAATGTAGCTTTGATTTTTCAGGTGGGGCGACCAAAAAACCGACCCATTCCTGCTTGTTGCCATCTCTAGCAATGAAGAAGACTTGGAAGTACATTAGAGCTGTAATGGTTAGAGTGGAAATGTAGTTTGTGGGGGGTCAGCCTTTGTCCTCCAGGTTTGAAGACAATGATTCTCGGGGTTAGTTAAAGAGATCTGGGAACGATATGCCCTCCCATTAAAGTATATAAATATAAAAGATTTCGAAGGATCGACGCAACCCCCCCATCTTATCTGTACTCAGTCCCCTCATAATATAATGTTTTATAAAATTAATAACAATGTGGGATCTAATTGATTTTAATTAATCTTCAAAAACTATGTAATAATTGTTTGTTGGTGTGAGACTGCGAGTTATCAACTTATCATTCTTTTCTATTTTTAATCAATCATTAATTTATGACAGTTGAATTTATTAAGTCAAGTTTTGTTATTTTTAAAATTTGATACGACAAATATATTATTATACGCATATTTTATGTCAGTTTGTTCTTTTCAAATATTACTCGTTAAGAATTCAGTTAATAAATTAATAATTGTCATTTGCATTAATACTAAAAATTTAAAATTTGAAAAGTATAAGGACTTAAAATAATATAATTACACAATACAATACTAATAATTGAATTTAACTGTTACTATTTAGATCAGGACTAAATTTTCAAAATTCGAGAAATACATGTTCTAAAATTAATTAAATTAAAGTACAATGACTAAACTTATAACATCAATTTTTAATCCAAGACAAGATGCGAAATCAAGACTTAATAACCACACAAGTACTTTATGATTACATCAAATTCTATCGATTAATCCATACATAACAACATTTTAAAAAGTTAATAAAGAAACGAAGCTAAATCAACTTTGATTATAAAACTTCATCGTTTAAATATTTGATCTATTTACTTATTTATTTTGGGTATTGTATAATTAGAGAGTTAGTATTAACACACAAAATAAGGATATACCCATGTCACAACACATATACTACGTCGAGTGATGAAATCAGAAATTTTTTTTCGGGAAGTCGGCATTAAATTACATATATTTACAATAATAAAAATATAATTTAATTATTTTAATAGTTTGTATCTGTCTAATTTTTAAAAAATTAAATTAAATTTTTATAAGGGAAGAAGCTGAGGTATAATTAGTTTAAAAATTAACAACTTTCTTGTACAGCTCACGCATGCAAAGCTTAATAATATTTGTAATTATAGAATTAATAAAGTAAGAATAAGAAATAAGGGAGCTTACTTCAAATATTCTGAAGATCTTTTGTCCCTTGGGTCTTGATACAGTAGGTGGGTGTTTAGGAACCTTCCCTTCTTTGTCCGACCATTTAATTGGTGCCTCCACTTTCACTTCAATGATTAATTATTTTGTTTAATTCCTTTTTTTTTCCCATAATTAACAATGGGCTGTTGATGGTTTCAAATAGAGGTGGAAATTCTATGCTATTTTTTCAAAAATTAATAATTTAATTTAATTTTTAACCATAATTTTTATTTTATATCCTCGCAAAAATTATATATTATTCTGAATTTTTCATTCAAAATTTTTTTCCCCTAATCTCAAAGGCGCCAGCAATTTATTGAATTACATAATTACAAAATTTGCCTCTAATATTTATTAATTTTATCACTTTGATTTTAATTATTTATTTATTTTGGTCTTTAATCATTAAATTTTAGTTAAATTATTATTTTTATGAAAAAATTGTTCCAATTAATAAAATTTTAATGACATTGGTGTAGTAGTCTAGACGATTGTCAATACGTATTTCGTTGTTTACCTAAATAAATTTTATTATCTTTTTAAATTTTTATAAAGTACGTGTATATTGTTTATGAGCTACTACATTTCCGTCATTAAAATTTTAACATCCAATTAAATTTTAATTTCAAAAAAATAATTTAATTAAAAATTAAAAATCAAGGGTCAAAATGATAAAAATTTATCATTAGTACTTAATTATAATTTCTTGCTTCTTTTAAGATTAGGGTATATGAAATTGAATTAAATAATTATAATCGCTTCCACCATTGAGAGTAGGATAAAAAGATAATTATGTAAAAAGGTCAAGATCATATATATATATTTCTAACCTACATTCATTACATACTTCAATTTTATATCATATTCATCGAGTCACGTGTTATATATTTGATTAGAATACATGAATATGATTATAATACATTCATACTAATTTTAAATAAAATTTGCCCTCTAGAAACCATATAAAGTCTAACTAAAAGTAATTTATTAATTATTTAATTACATCTTTCTCATGGGGCACTCCATTCGAGTTCTAAATATTTTAGAATATCATATCCGGTCATAATATCCTACGGTAGAGATAGGTCTTCATTGTGTGAATGCCAATAAGTGGGGGTTACAAAATACAAAGCTACGGTACCTTTCAACCCTAATTTTTAATTGAGTAACCTACACTTAAGGTCACTAAATTAATTATAACTTTATGTTTTAGTCACTTAATTTTGAAAAGTTATAAAATGATTATTGAACTATTTGAAAGGTTTTATTTAAGTGAACAAACTATTCGAATGTATTTATTTAAGTCATTGAGTTGTTAAATTCTTTTTCTTTTTAAACTTCGGCTAGTGAGCTCTAAGTAGACTTGTCCAATAGTCGGGCAACTTTCTTGACCCAATACTTGAACACAGAATTTTGCACTTCGGGGCGGGTCAGGCTGACCTAAATTCAATTTAAATAATAAAAAATATTTTTAAAGTTAAAAATTAATTATAAAAATATATCAAATAGCAACAAGAAAATATTTTTATATTTTATTAAATTTTAATAGTAAAATTGGCTTTTTGGGCTAGGAGGGCTAGCCTGGAAAACGGGTTTGGGCTTGAAAAATATTTTGGAATCGGGCTTCAGCTCAACCCATGGGCACCTCTAGCTTCAAGTGATGATTTGACTATTGATACAACGGATTAATACCCATCGATGAGTAGAAGAACATACCTTAGATCTAAGTTAATTTGATAGTAAGTGTCGAAGATCAAAGAAGAAAATTGTTTGGATTTTGGTTTACAGATTCGTGACATTCAAAGTTTCATTAAAAAAAAACACTAAACTACAGAAAAAAGGAGGAATGAAAGCTTTCGATTGGTACAAGCGGTGTAAACAGAAGAGGCCACACAACAACGATTTTAATATTTCAGTGACTTAATGAAAACTTTCAAATAATTTTGTGACCATTTTGTAACTTTTTGAAGTTGGGTGATTAATATGTAAACTTACTAATAATTTAGTGACCTTAGGTGTAGTTTACCCTAAATTTTAGTTAAAGTGAAATTCTCTTATGTAGTGTCATATGAGCTTAATATTTTTGCATAATACTTACAAAAAGATAATTCATTTTAGTTAATAAATTTAACAATTTAAGTCAAAATTAAAATTATAAAATTGACCAATAAATGATTGAAAGAAGTGGTTGTAGAGGATTGAATTCAGGGCTTACACAAAGTATCAGACTAATAGAATAATTTCACCTAACAACTTTAACAATGATAATTTAAGTCATGTATGAAATATCAAAATTCAAAAAATATAAATATTAAAATTAACAAATTAGAGTAAAAAAAATAAATACTCAACTTACACATAGAGTAACAACAGAATTTCTTCATTTGATTAACAGGGCCGGTGAGGTCATTTTCCATAATTGCTTTAGTTTATTCTAAGGGGAAAAAAGGAATTTGAAAAAAAAAAAGAATTTGCAGAAAAGATTCTTTTTTTTCCCATTGAAGAATGATCAATATCTCTTTCTTTTCTTCCATTATTTTTGGTGATCAACAGACAAAATTAAAAAAAAAAAAAAAGCTTTAGTTCTTGAATAATTATCATTCAACAATATGCTTCCTTTACACCAAAGCGATGACCTGGTGTACCAGATTTTCTCCCATACCAAACAACACAAAATCCCACAAGATCCGATCACTGGTCACACCGTAGTGGTGGAATCCAACCCTATAATATCAAACCCCACGGTGAAAAGCCGCGGCCGGAAAATCTGTCATATGGACGGCGACGCTGGTAGTGATAAATACAAGAAACAAAAGCTACATAGAGAGATTGAACGGCAAAGGAGACAAGATATGGCTTCCCTTTATGCTTCACTTCGATCCCTTCTCCCTGGTGAATACATCAAGGTAAACAAAAGAAAAAAAAAAAAAAACCTGTCTCATAACTATGTTAAATTTCCTGGAGTTTTGCCATTTTGTGAATAGTTGAAATTTTTAGGGAAAGCGATCGATGTCGGATCACATGAACGAAGCAGTGAATTATATAAAACATTTGGAGAAGAAAGTCAAGGACCTTGATGCTAAAAGACATGAACTGAAGAGAGTGTCTGACTTAGCAAGTGTTGGTTCAAGAACCAAACCAGCTGCTGCTTCAATTTCAAATCATTGTTTCATAATCCGACCATGTTGATAGGTATTGAGATCATGTTCCGTTGTGGCGTTGAAGACCAAGATTTGTCTTTATCAAGAGTGTTGGCTGTTCTTGTTGATGAAGGACTTCATGTTGTTAGTTGTTTTTCTGCCAAATCAGAAGAATTTTTTTTTCATACCATCCAAACCGAGGTGGGTTTTGTTTTGTTTTTTGTAGAAAATAATGTTAGGGTTTTGTTTTACTCATGGAATTTCATTTCATACAGGTTAATGATCCGACAAGTGTTAACATATCAAGGCTGCAACAGAAATTACCCCAATCTAGTTAAGTAACTAAAAATTAACCATTTATGTATTATTTAGGTTTCGTAGGGATTTGAACTTTTCACCATTTGCTTATATATATATTGACTTACTGCAGTGTTGGAGTTTTAATGAACATCAATGGAAGGAGAAAATGTTTTTATTTGGAAAATATGTGTATAATAATTTTTTTTTCTAACTAAGCTTCTTTGCAGCATTGTACTGCTTCATCTTATAAGACCCAAAATGAAAATGCCAAAGGTAGCAACTTGGTTGGTAAGGTTAATGGTAAGTTAACATATAGATACTGCATTATTTTGTTTGAAAGTATATATGCACAAAAGTTTCTGTTTGTTATTGCTAGGTGGGACAATTATAAACTATGAAAAGATTAGTACCCATGAATCATACAGTGGTCATGGAAGATAAATTGTGATCACACAGAAAAGTTACTCTTTAATTGATTTAAACTTCGAAAAGATTTATCCCCTAATAGAAGGTAAAACAGTCATAAAAAAGTTTCTCTTGATTTGGAGCAATACTTAGAAGCTTCTAAAGGAACTTAATAGAAATATGAGCTGTGTTTGTTGACAGTGTTTTAGTGAATGAACTCAATGCTCCTGCTAGTTTTATATTTATGTTTTCAATTAATTTAACTTTGCTGGCGACATGTCAATTTTACCCCATCATGAAAGGTTATTCAGTGAGTTACAAGATGTTATTTGTTAAAATTATAGCTGTTATATTTGTTTTTCTATAGTATGTTCATAATATGCTCCGTTAATTAATATTGTATGAACTTATAGACCATCACTTACATTATAGTAATTATGTATACGCATGTGTGTATATATATATTTCATCAGTAACTTGAATAATGGGGTCATGTGTGGTGCCGCCAGCCAAGCTAATTAATTGAATACGCACTTACTGTACGTACGTACGTATATATAAATATATAGTGTATATATATAGGAGCCATAAGGATCTTGTGTTGTTTTGATATTCCTCATCTATGATCTGTTTATTCATGAAAATTAAAGAAGGTTCCAAGTACATGTGCTTTGTTGTTATGACCTCACCCATAATCTTGGCCAGCTCACCCATAATCTCCACCTTTTAAAATTTTATTTTTATTGAAAGATCTGACAGCTCGATTTATAGGGAACAAAATCAAATCAGAAAAGCTATTTCAGGATTCATTGTTGTAATTATGAATTACTTTACATGCATTACTACATACATGCTTGGAAGCATTCAAACTATTTCAGCCTTATGTATATATAGCACTTGGATCGACGGATGGATGGATTCATGCATGCATGTATATACGTCAATCATTTTTCTATGAATTGTATTTCACTATTATAGTTTAATGCCACCATCTGCTTTGCTCTTGGTTCTTGATTTCATTTTGACTCTGGTGTGCATATTTTTTATGGTTGTATTCTTTAAAGTTCTTTTAAAAATAAATAGTAAATCTGATAACGTAGAATTTATTCATAAACTCTAACGATGAAATTAGAAATTTATCATTTGTTTTTTTTTCAAAAAATAGAAAATATAGAAAAAAAAGGGGATTTTTTTAATTTTATTTGAGCTAAAATGATTTTGCTGTCATTGTATCAAATTATAATAATATTTGTATAGATATAATAGAATAAAAACATAATGCATAAACAAAATTATAATCAATATAATTTTATAATTAACCGACTATTAATCAAATATATTTGGACAAAATTCAAACATATTAAGTTTAAACTAGAATATAATTAATTTAAGTGTAAAGTACATCAACAGTCACTCAACTTTGAGGTAGTTGACAAAACAGTCACTTTGGTTTCATTTCAGTCACTCAACTTTTTAAAAAGTGACAAAACAGTCATTTTTGCCGTTTTCCATTACAAACGTAACGGTAAAGTGATGTGGCAGATGACGGCATCCAGCTGACCGGTTAGCATCAATTTAAAACAGCCATATCAGCAGTAATTTAGGGTTTTATATGGTAGAATAATAAGAGAAAAAGAGAGAAGAAGAAAAATAAGAAGAAGAAGAAGAAGAAGAAGGAGAAGAGAAAAAATGGAGATGCTTGGAGATAAAACAGATGAAAAACATGTTCCCTCCTCTGTAAATCCTATTAGACTTCAATTTCCCCTTTCAAAAATCTGTAATGACCCAAATTCCCGGGCACCGGAACAAACGAGTCGTAGGGCCTCTGTCTTAGGAAAATTTAAGTCCGTAAATATTTATTTAAAATATTTATGAGGATAATTAGGAGTTAAATTAGATTTTGATTAAGTGAATCTAATTTAATTAGAAACAATTAGTAGATAAGACTAAATTGAATAAAGTGCAAAAGTTTAATTATAGAATAGAAAAATTATTAAGGGATTAAATTAGTAATTAAACCATAAAAGTGACATGTGTTTTAATGATGAATAAATACATGTGTATGTGTATTATTGGTCCAATTGTATTTTATGTGTGTATTTACTTAGAATTTAAGTAATTTTAATTATTTATTTGTTGTAATTATTATTAATTGTGTAAATATTATTTTATTAAATTGTGTGATAATGACAAGTGTATGGTAAGGATTAAAACAAGTGTGGGAATTTTAATGGCACATGTGTATTAATTTTAATTGGTAATTAAAAAGATATTTTAATAATTAAGTAATTTAGTAATAAAACAAATAACAAAAAGAAGAAAAGAAAGAAAGAACAAAAGAGTACAGAGAAGAAAACGTGAGAAAGAAAGAAAAAGGAAAGAAAGAAAGAAAAAGGGGAAATTGAAGGATTAAGGCTTGAAGATTAATTTGGTAAGTTAATTAAGTCCATTTCTTTGTAATTTTGATGTTTTTAAAGCTTTAGAGAAAGATTCTCTTGAATTCATGTGAAAATATTAGAAAATAATAGAAGTTTGATTAGGGTTTATGCTAAGAAAATGGTGAAATTTGGGATTAATTTGATAAAATTGTGAATTTGAATTGAATTAGGGACTTAATTGTAAAACAAGCCATAAGTTTTGAGTTTTAGGGATTAAATTGAAAGAAATTAGGAATTATGGAAAAATGATGAAAATTTGATAGTTATATGAATATTTTGATGGAAATTGAATAGAAATAAGGTGTGAATTGATGTTATAAATTTGGTTATTAGTATTTTACATCAAAACAGTTTTGGGAAGTAGCAATGGTCTGACTTTGAAAATTCACTAAAAATTGTAGGAATTGAATTAGAGGATGAATAAGATATGAAATTAAAGCTTACTGAGTCTAGTTTCTTATAGTAGAAACAATGTGAGCAATGAATATATGAATCAAGAGATATTTGAAATTTTGTAAGACTGGTTCAGGGTGATTTCGAGACACTCTATTTTGACTTTGGAAAATCATTAAAAATTGTAAAAAAATTATTATGAAGTGTAATTTATATGTGTGAGCTCCTTAATGAATCTAGTTTCAAAAGAAATAAATAAGAACCTAATTCGTGTTCTGTACAATGAGATAATTGATTTTTAGTAGAGAGAGGTCAGAACTGTCAAATGGAGTAACAGGGGAGTATTTAATGAATAAACTGTACTAATTGGCTAGACCAAAAATTCTGAAAATTTTATGGTGAGAAGATATATGAGTCTACTTTCAAGGAAAATTTACGGATATTAATTTGGAGTTTCGTAGCTCAAGATATAAATAATTTAGTAACAATGACGCAAATAGACAGCTTAATGGTGAAAGTATATATATCCTAAAAATGGTCAAATTTGCATGTTTAGGCTTATGAATTAAATTGAATTGTATTATATTAATTAATTATAATTATGCTAATTTTCGTAGCAAACAAAGAAACCGAGGCATCCAATACGAAGGGGAAAGAGAAAGTGGTCGAGGAATAGCTCGGAGAAATCGGTTTGTATTATCATAATTCAAAGTATTTATTATTGTATATTTAATTGTTTATATATATATATGAATGTGCATGAAAATGACTTGAATGTGAATTGTTGATTATTTGTGATTACATTGAGAAATGTAAGAGAATTGATTGAAATGTGAAAATGTTTCGGAAATGGAAATGTGATCGAAACCCTATTAACTAGTCGGGCTTAGTGGATATAATTGGCATGCCATAGGATTGGAAGTGTTCAGGGATTCTTCGACCTCGAGTCGACGAGGCACTAGGTGTGCCATAGATTTACTTCGGATAGTTTCGATGAGGCTTTGGTAGCCACATTGCTTCGGCTTAGCCGATGAGGCACTTGGTGTGCCATAGATCTGATTTACTTCGAACTATCCGATGAGGCGTTGGTCGCCACTCTGGTGTGTTTGGTTGGATCCGCGTATCCACCTTGGTCCGAGTCAGGTTAATAGGGCCTATAAGTGAAATGAGCAAAATTATCTGAATCTGATTATCTGAATTATCGAATGAAAAGTGAAAGGAAATGATGATACGAAATGTAAAAAGAAATTGTACTATGAAGTTGAAAGCATGAACTTCATGTTTATAAATTATGTATACATGAAAGTGTTATGAATTAAGTGCTTACATGTTGTTGAAAATTTTATAAACATTTGAATGATATTAATGTGATATGAATTGGCATATTCAATTGACTACTTGTGCATTTATGCTTTGAACTTGATTTAATGTTATGAATTGAATTATGATAATACCACTGAGTATTTCCAATACTCAGCGTACGGTTGTTTTCCGTGCGCAGGTTAGGTAAAGTAGAGTCCGGCTCTGCATTCAAAATCATCTCCGACTCCAGCTCATTTTGTGGTGAAAATCTTGTCTTCTGATAATGTGGCATGTACTAAGTTTTAGGTTGTCACTTGTACATATTTAATGTTTTGAATGTAAAAGATGGTGTATCAACTTTAAAGAGTTTTACGTATGAATGGATGATTCCTAAGTTTATGAAATGAATGGTATATAAGTATATGTTATGTGGAAGTGAATTGGAATGGTTTACTTCTGATTTGAACTTGCAGGAGGTTTATGTAAAAATAAGTAAAAATGCTGCCGAATTTTTTTATAAAAATAAAAAAAAAAATTTATGAATACAATCAATTAATAAAGTAAAATATGATCATACTAAAATTGATTGTTAAATAATAATTTTCTTGTTTATTTATTTATTAAGAATTATCTGTAAATTGTCTGATTTGTCTGGTAATGCCTTGTAACCCTATTCCGGGACCGATTTGGGGTTAGAGGGTGTTACAAAATCTTTTGGTTTTCATGGTGGAAATCAATTTCAATTTCAATTTCCCCTTTCATAAACCGTGACTTAGCCCAAATCTTACTTTGTTTTCATCCACCAATTTAACAGCCCTATCATCGAGCCGACAATCACACAGTCGAAGACGGACCGCCGAGTCCTGTATTAGTTCTTCAACAATTCTTTGTTGAAGAGAGCGTTAACTCTCCTAGCACTGTATCTCTAGCAGGTGAATGAATTCCTTTGGTATAAATTGCTTATTATATATAGGGCATATTTTTTCTTTTTAATGGTGAATTAATATCTGAATCTTGTGCAGCTGAACCACCGGTCGAACCATTTTGTATAGATATCGAAGAACACAATGCAACTTTGCTATTGGAATCCCAGTTGATCTAAAAAGTACTGCAGGTACTTCCAAGGATAAGCAAGGATCTTTGTCTGAAAGCATAAGAGCAGTTCTCCAAGTTTCTGGTCTCAATTGGGGTGAGCTCTCTAGGAGATGGCTTTTGTTAGGCCAAATGCCTGATGCATCATTGTTCAATAATGTTGAAGAATGGCTTGAGAAGTCCTATACCGATCGTAAGCTGCTTTTTGGCTATATCAGTGAAGTCATTTTGGAGATATATAAATGTTATTTTGGATGCTCCCCGTGGATTTCGCTTCTTTATCCACGACTTCAACCGGCTATGTTATCAAAAAATTTGGTTCATGAAGTGTTGAGACATGTCGATTGGCAACTCCTTTTGGAGTTGCCCCAACAGACATTACAGTAACTTGTTGAAAAGGATTTGCAGAAATCTGGAATATGGATGGATAACCGACTCGATATGGAGGAAGTTTTCACAGAGTTAATTGACAGCATTTTAGAAGATTTGGTAATTGATGCTACTATTCAACTGCAAACGTAGAAGAAGAGCAAAGACATGGAGTTTCAATGGCAAAGAATCGAACCCCGCCAAATTAGGCAAATAAGACTTTTCTTTTTACAGTCTATTCTTCTTCTGCTGTTGCTGCCTCTTCTTCTTCTTCTTCTTCGTCTTCTTATTCTTCTTCTCTATTAAAGGGGGTTTTTATTTTTTATTTAATTTCTTCATCCAACGTGGCAAGTTAACTGGCCACATCAGCTAGTTAACTTGCCGCATCAACGGTTCTGTTAAAACTCTAACAGCAATTGTTAGTCAGTGACTGTTTTGTCACTTTTTTATAACATTAGTGACTGTTTTGTTATTTTTCAAAAGTTAGGTGACTGAAATGAAACCTAGGTGACTATTTTGTCAACTAGCTCAAAGTTGAGTGACTGTTAGTGTAATTTACCCTTAATTTAAATTACACATGTAACACCCCTTAACCCTAAACCATCGCCGGATCAGGGTTACAGAGTATTATCGGACATATTGGACAATTTAGAAATAATTCTTAGATAAATAACATACATAGCATAGTTTAAGTTTTAAGTTTTTATAATGGACCCTCGAGGCCCAAAAACATATTAAGAGTGAAAAGGAATTTATTAAAATACTAAATTTTTTTTCTAAAATTGTTTTTTTAAAATTTTGGCAGCATTTCTGCTTATTTTATACATAACACCCTGCAAGTTCAAACAAAAAACAACCAATATCATATATATTATATAAACTTTTATACCATTTCATTAATATAAACATTAAAATACTGAATACCATTTTTACAACAAATGTCTTGTTGTAATATCCCGAAAATTTCTACCATTGATACAGTAAAATAAAGAAATAAAGAAATAAAAAGAGAAATTTTGAGCTCTATCAACAAAATCTATGTAGGAAGTGATTATGATGTATTAATCCAAGAAAGGACTAAATCGTAAAAGTGATAAAAGTTTTGTGGCCCAAGAGTAAATACTTAAAATTTAAGGGGTTAAAGTGTAAATATGGAAAAGTTGAAGGACCAATAGTGCAAATATTTTAAGATGGAATAATCTAGAAACTAAGGAAAATGGATGAATTAGGACCAAATTGAATAGGAGAAAGAATTATGAGGGACTAAATCGCAATTTTACCAAATTAGGTGATGACTCAAGGATGGAATTTTAAAAGATCATGAAGGGCAAAATGGTCAATTAGAAGGAGAGAGAAATCTAGAAGGTAATGATGTGTGATGATATTTTATAATTATTTAATAAGATAAATATTACTTTATTAATATTTTAATAAGATATTTTATTATTTTATTATTTTATTATTTTATTTAGTATATATATATGTGTGTGTGTGTGTGTGGAAAAAAAAGAAGAAGAAGAAACCCACCATTTCATGCACCAACGTGAGAGGAAGAGAGAAAGAAAGAAAGTTTTACTTTCTTTACAATTTGGTCCTTTCACCAAAAATTCACCATTTTCACCTAAAAATCAGAAGAATTTCCATAGCTACCGAAGGAGAAAAATGTTAAGGAGACTATGAGGAGCTAGAATATCAAGTTGGATTCAAGAAATAGAAGCTGGAGGAGAGAGAAAATGAAGTTAAAGTTTGGAAACATTAAAACAAGGTAAGAACATCAAGATTTCCATGTATTTTTAAGTTTGATGTTATTGAAAAAGCATGTAAATGATGTTAATGTAGAGTTTTCTTATATATGATTCTATGTTCTTGATATGGTAGTGAAGAGAAAATAAGATAAAGTGATGAGAAATGGTGTAGAGAAAGAAAATAAGGGTGATATAAACTTAGTAATTAATATCTTGCACTAAAACAGTTTTGGACAGCAGCAGTAAGCTAAATTTGAAAAATCACCAAAAATGGTAGAAACTGAATTAGGAGTTGAGTAAGATATGGAATTAAAGCTTGCTGAGTCTATTTTCATATAAAAGAAACAAAACAAGTAAATGAATTCTGTGTTCTGAGATATTTATATTTTTGTGAGACTGGTTCAGAATAATTTTGGGATCCTCTGTTCTGATTTGGAAAAATCATTAAAAATTGTATAAAAATAATTATGGGACATAAGTTATATGGTTAGAATATTTAATGAGTCTATTTTCAAGAGAAATAAGTGGGAACATCATCTGAGTCCCGTACAAGGAGATAATTAAATTTTAATGAAGAAAGGTCGGAACAGTTATACAGCAGAACAGGGGTAACTTTAAAGAATAAACTGTACTTATTGGATAATCCAAAAATTCTAAAATTTTTATGGTAAGAAGATATGTGAGTCTAGTTTCAGGGAAAATTAACTGATCTTAATTTTGATTTCTGTAGCTCAAGATATAAATAATTTAGTGACTATGACGCAGGTGGACAGCTTGAATGTTCACATATAAGTAAATAGTGAAATTATTGATAATGTTACTTATAAGCATATTATATAAATTAAGGATGTGGAATGGAGAGGAGGAGGATGAAAATATGTATGAATAATCAGTTAGCATGACTAATTTGTATGTTTTAAGCCCAAGGACTAAATCGAATAAAAGTAAAACTTTATGGGTAATTTTGTAAAAATGTTAGAAATGATCAAATTACATGAAATGGATTATTTTATTATTTAAATTGAAAATTTTAAATGAAAATTGTTAATTTAGTTCAAGATCGGGGGAAAATATGTTTTAAGGATTAAATTGAAAAGTGTTGAAATTATGGAAAATTTTGATATTTTATAGAATTTATGGAATGTTATTAATATGTATGATGATAACAGCTGGAAATAAGGATTAAATTGCAAGAATTTATTTTTCTGAGCCTAAGGGTAAAATCATCATTAATTAAAAGTTTGGGGGCCAAATGGTAATTTCGCCTAGAGCATTAATTGAATGTATTAGAATATGGAATGAATGAAAACAATGGTCAAATTTATTTATAAAGATCCCAATGACTCAAATGCGAGACTCGAACGCGAAAAAGAAAAGATATCGGATTAATAAATTTATAAACACGAACAAGCAACGAGGTAAGTTCGTGTAACTTGAATTGTATTTTTTAAACACTTGAAATATGTGGCTATGTGATGAAATATGATTTGAATGATCAATGCATAATAATTGATGAAATATTGACAATACTCGATATAAAAAGAAAGTAAATCCCGGTTGAATGGAATGGATTTCGGTGGATCATTGGAAAAGGAATTGACGGTAAAAAGGATCTAGCCCGAACGGGTGATCTTATCCTGATGTAGCCCTCCCGAAGAATACAGGAAAAAGGATTAAGCCCGAAAGGGTAATCCTAATATCAGCCCTCCCGAAGAATATATGGGAAATGAGGTTCGCGGGAGTGTGCTGGTGGCTCTCCCGAAGAATACATGTGTATAGGCCCCTTCCGAAGAATACATGGGAGCTGAGGTTTGCGGAAGTGTGCCAAGAATTGAGGTTCGCAGGAGAGTGAGGTTCGCGGGAGTGTGCTTACTGAAATGAAATGTGTAAGACCATGGTTGAAAGATACCATGGCAATGAATAAGACCATGGTTGAAAGATACCACGGCAACAAATTGAGGAAATGAATAAGACCATGGTTGAAAGATACCATGACAACGAATAAGACCATGGTTGAAAGATACCATGGCAACAAATTGAGAAAATGAATAAGACCATGGTTGAAAGATACCATGGCAACACATGTATATGAATTGACGGACCCGGAATTGTACACTAAAAGTGTACTCCTGTATGAATTGACGGTTAATAAGATTGTACACCAGGAGTGTACTATTGGAAATTCATCGAAATTCTGAGAAATTCAACGGGATAAATATAGAAGATGGTAAACACATAGTTAAAAAGGGTAAATGTGAATTGATTGATTACGGACTTGCATATTTTAAGTATATTATATGATTTTAACTATCGATATTCCGATAAATTCAGTAAGTAAGAATCTTGAGCAGAAAAGAAATATGCATATAAAAAGATTTGTACATATATTCCTGAAGTACATGAAAAAAAATGACAGTGATACTGGATATATGGAAATATAAGATGATGATATTTGTACATGGAATTTATTGATGAATATATGCATCTATGATTATAGATTCATATACTTTAATAATAATATTAATTGTATGACGATAAAATTCGAATGACTTAATGAATAAAGCCCTGACATGGAAATAATTTGAGCACGAAACAATAATCACGAAATTGAACTTGAAATACACGAAAACGATATTTATTCGATATTTTAAAAATATGACATGGAAAATACATAAACTATGAAACTTACCTGATAATTATGCATGTTCAAGATTATGAATTGTCCTGGAATAAATATATACAAAATCCGTGAAAACAATGATATATGAAATTTTGGTATAATGAATGATTTATGTTTTTGAAGAAATGGCAAGAGAATAATATGTATCATATTATATGAATATGTGGCAATCTTTAATGTGCTGATACATGGAAATTGGGTAAGCTGTAATAAGTAATAATCTCAAGTTTGATATGTTGATACAATGAGTTTATCGATTCTAAAATTATATGAAATATATTCAAGTATACCAATGACTGTTGTTGTTGACGCTTAGACAAGTGCCAAGCTATTGGTTAAATGGTAATATGTTTATTATTTGATACATCGAAATGGTAAATGATCAAATGAAAATATACATGTGTTTATGGAAGAATGGTAAAATTTAAGTTGTACAATTTCTTATAAAATAAGTTATCATGTGATAAAAAAAAAAAGTTCTATAAACTCCGGTAATACCTCGTGACCCTATTCCAATGATGGATACGGGTTGGGGTGTTACACTTGTAACATTCTAAGGTGATCAAAATAACGCCTATGTACATGCCACTTTTAATTCAAAATTTTGAAACTCTTGAGGATGTGATGAGATGAGAGATCTTCTAGCCGACTCTACCTCTTCGAGTCTAACTGTACCTACGCGTTAAAATTAAACGCGTTAAGCCGGTGAAGGCTTAGTAAGCACTACAAGAATAAATAGGCAAATAAATCCTAATAAAATATTATAAACCCATTCGATCAATATATATTTACATGCATATAAGTTTCTTTAGCTGTATCTTATATTAACACAATTTAATTTCATATTATATAAGTTATAAAACTTACCTTAATACATTGATATTTCGCTTTTGTTCTCAACTTATATCTTTAGCCTCAAGTAGATTTTATAGAACATACCGGATATACGGAACAAATACAGAGGTGCATTATTATGCACTAACGAACAGAGAGCACAGATGTGCTAAACGGAGAGCACTTAGCGTGCTAATAATAGAACAGAGAGCACTAATGTGCTAATAATCAGAGAAATGGCATGCCACTAATATCCTAGTAGTTCTAAATTCATCTACTTGGGCATTAAAGCTGAATTTTATACATTTAAATACTTTACATAAATATTTTGAAAAAGATTTCTCATTTCTTCATCATTACAATTTAATGCATATTATACAATTCACAAATATCACACCTTTTTCACACGTATATTTTTGTCACAACATTATCACTAAATGTTCAAACAATATAACTTCTTAGATTCTCCATCTATAATTTTCTTTACAAATTTCATAATTCCATAATCTATTATTATTATTTATTTACTTACAAATTTAAATATATACATACATATATATTACATTTTTATTTCTAAATAATTCTATACTACAATATAAGCGTCTAAATAAAATTAATTTAAAAATCTTGTAGTACTTACAACAAAAAGGTTGAGATGATGTCTTCCTTCACTCCTTAGCCTTCTCTTTTCCTTTTCTTCAATTAGGTCCTCTCCTTTCTTTTCTTTCTCTTCAATTTCATATAAAACATATAACATTTATATGTTAGAGAAAAATAATTAAATGACTTTCCTATGCTATTTAATAAAAAAATAAACATGTATGATATAATAAATTCATCATTTCTTACATTAACTTACATTTCAATTTATTCCATAACTAAAATTATTTCTATTTCTATTACAACCTATACTTTATTTTTATTTAAATTTTACTTATAACTTAGCTTAACTCCCAAAATTTCACTAATAAACCCCAATTTCAAACTTCTTATAATTTACTCCTTATTGCAATCTATTTCACAATTCAATCTCTTTTTTTTTTCTCAATTCTAATTTGAATTTTTCATAAGTTCAATCTCTAATTTATCCATAAATTCAACATAAACTATATAAAAAAAAAATCTATTAACTCTCAAAATTTCAACATATACCTAATAGTATTTTGTTCTAGAATCATAAAAACTCAAAAATTACAAGAAAATGAATTAAATTGACTTACCAAATTAAATTTGAACCCTTGAAATCCCAAATTTTCTTTTTCTTTTTCTTTCTCCCTTTTTCTCTATTTCGTCCCTGCTATTCTGTTTTGTTTCTTCTTTCTATTCTGTTTCTTTCTATTCTGTTTCTTTATGTTTTATATATTATATTATATATAATATAATAATAATATAATATATTATATATTAATACTTAAATATTAAGTTAATATAATATGTAATATATATTTTATATCAAAAATATCTTAGATTTTTTTTTAACGTTAATAATATAATATATTATATATTAATACTTAAATATTAAGTTAATATAATATGTAATATATATTTTATATCTTTTTAACGTTAAACCGCCTCATTTATAATAATGGCATATTTACCTATTTAGTCCTTTTTATTTTCTTTAATCTATAATTAAACTTTCACATTTATTTCAATCTAATCCTTTTACCTAATTACTTCTAATTAAGTCGAATTCACCTAATTAAAACCTAATTAGACAGACAACTAACTTCGTAAATATTTATAATAAATGTTTACGAATCTGCTTTATCGGAACGGAGTCTCGAGAATGCATTTTTTTTCTTTTTATCAATTTAACCATATAATCAATAAAATTTTCCTATCAAAATTTTCATATAATATTCCTATCATAATATAGACCATGCCACAATATTAAAATAAATTTTCTTTCTAGATCGGATTTGTGGCCACGAAACCACTATTCCGATTTTACTGAAAATGGGCCATTACAACACATAATATTTAAAGTCTTAGGACCTCACTTTAGAGACTGAAATTACAATAGATTAATATAAGTTATAAATATTTTCAACAAGCAAAGTAAAATTATAAAAAATATATATATAAAAATTATAGGCTTAATATATAATATGGTACTTAAGTTTATGTGTTATTTTTTGGTCTAATGTAATACTTATAATTGGTACCTGAAGATAACAATGTTATTTTTTAATGTTTAATTCAAGTTTTAAAGTTGGTTTGATGAGAATTCACAATTAACCACTGAATTTATTCTATTAACAAAATTATTAAAAAATCTAATCTAATAATATTTTTTAGCTCAATCAATTAATTACAAGCAAACTGGAGTAATAGAAAACTCCAACTCATGTCTGATCGACAAAGTTGCAAAAAAAAAAGTACAACCTACAAAGAAATATAACAAAAAATCACCAAGAAACAATAGATTTCCAATAAGCTTTAAATTGTAACACCCCCTAACCCAAAACCATTGTCGGAACAGGGTTATGGAGCATTACCGGACTTATCGGGCAATTACAATTAACATACAAATAATTAAAAAGAAAGATAATATAAAATAATCTTAAAGTCCCTTAGATGGACCCTCAAGGTCCAAAATACAAGTTAGAAGTAATTCGAGACTAATTCAAGTACTCGGAAAATTTTCCGGAACCTTTCAATTTTTTTTTTACATGCCCCGTATGGGTTTGGAGACACGCTTGTGTGACCCCATGATATGCCCGTGTTGTTGAACCGTGTGGCTCAACACGGCCTTAGTAACTTGGGACACGGTCCGTGTCCTTTACCCGTGGAACTCTCTAACTTGAATCCTTAACAAACTTTTTTCACACGGCCAAGCCACAAGCCCGTGTACTTAGCCATTGTGTAATTCTGACTTTACATGTTTAAGATGCAGGGGACACACGGGCCAGAACACACGCCCATGTGCTAGTCGTGTGCCTTACACGGTCTTGTCACAAGCCCGTTTGCCAGGCCGTGTGGACTCAATATATGTCTTAACCACTAACCTAACCTCCCTGCATAATTCAAACCGAAACTAATCCAATAACAATATTCTAACCAATGCATTTACACACTTAATACATCCAAATCATACCTAAATTTTAGCTTATAAAATCATTTAACAAATATTCCTATCATATGTTAAAATTTAACTTATACGTAATTCATTCATTCTAAGATCAACATTTACCAAACCTAAACATTTCATATTATTTATCAAACTTCAATTTTAGTATTTCATGCCACTTTACAACCCAAATTCAAGTCATATACAAATGACCAAAATAAACCTAGTACATGCCACATTACTTAAAATTAGATTACATCACCAAAATTTACAGCTGAGGTCAGGAGTAACTTGGATGCTGGACAGTACTCTAACTTTACCTAGCCTGCGCATGGAAAACAATCGTACGCTGAGTATTGAAAATACTAAGTGGTATTACCATAATTCTATTGTAAAATTATACAATTAAATTATATACAATCAAATTATGCTCATAATTATTCATTAATTATCCCATACTTCAAATTAACTTGTTCAATAATAACAATAAGCAATATTTTAAATCTTATATTTAATTGTATTCATATATTATTCCACTAACTCAATTTCTTTATGTTTTTCACATTTCATTCCAATAACTCATTTCATATTATATCCACTTTGTCGAAACCATTTTTCAATTTTAAAAACGAGGCCGACTTTAAAAATATGAATGGAGTCTCCACCAATCTTTTTTAAGGTGAGACTGGGCCACCTTAAAATCGATCGTTTTAATAAAACATTTGGGCCTATTAAAACAATAATTCTTTTTGGTCTGCTAATTTGAAAAAATAGGCTCGGGAGTCGGTTACGTACGAGGAAGGATTAGCACCCTCGTGACGCCCAAAAATTGGTACCTATTTGATTAGTTGATGTCTTGATGTCGAAATTTGAAAAGATTTTAGAGTACGATCCTTTTATTTGAAAGAAAATCGGAATTAACTGAATAAAATGTAAAGACCTACTCATTTCGAAGGAGAGAATGCCATACCTAGTAAGTTAGGGTCTAACATTTTAGACCTTCAGAATTAAGTTGGTCTTCGATTTTAAAATCCATGTATGGAGGTTCAAGAAAAGGGTATTCAGTCATCCGAGCCTTATGAAAAATTGATGCTCAGTAAGTTAGAGCGTAATCTCTCAGAACTCCCAAATGCTGAATATTGCCTTGATTTTGGAAATCACTATCCTCAATATAACGCAACGCCACACCCCGTAAGTTAGGGTGTAACGTCCCGAATTTTCAAGAATAAGTTTTTTATTCGAACCATACAATTAGATTTGAGAAGGGTACTCGGTTATTTAGATTCAACAAGGAAAATTGGAACCCAGTAAGTTAGGGCAGAATCCTCCCGAGGATCCTAAATATCGAACATTGCCTTTATTTTGAAAACAATCGAGGATAAATCTTTGAATAAAATGAATTTGGGCGGTTGAAACTTAAAAACAAGAATAAGGATATGCCATGTGAAAATAACAATGTGATAATAAAAATAACATATACAAGTACCTAAAATATAATAAGCATGAAGAAAATTAGTAATAATAGTAATCATAATAATAATAAATATCATAACATAATAAATATAGCAATAATGATATTAATAATATAAGACACACAATGGAAATGAAAATAAGATGTCAATGATGATATTAAGTATAATAACTAAAGTAAAATTAAAATAATATAAATATAGAATAATATATAATATAATATATAATAATAATATGAATAATGTAAAAATAATAATAAAAAGAATAATATAATAAATATATATAAAAATTTAAAAAATAAAATAATATAGAATATAAGTAGTAATAGTAAAATAGTATAGTAAATAAAATTACAAAAAAATATAATAAATATAATAAACTATATTTAAAATAGTTAACTTTTAATAAAAATATATATATATATATAAAATGAATATAATAATCTAAAGTAAACAGTATAAAAAATGATTATTATAAAGCAAAAATTATAACGAATATAAATAAAATATAATAAAAATTTATACATATTAATTTTACTTTAAAAAACATATATATATATATATATATATATAAAATAAGCATGTAACAAATATATAAATAAATAAAATATATAATAATGTGAAACATAACTAAATTGATAACTCAAATTGATTGAATTAAATGAAAATAATAGAACAAATATAAAAATAATGAAAATAATATAATAAGTATAATAAATAATAGTATAAAAATAGAATAATAAGTAATAGGTAAAAGTACTAAAATTAATAATGAAATATATAAAATAGTAATAATAAAATAAAAATAATAATACCTAAAAAAATAATTAATTTTATGCTAAAAGTGTTTAAATAATCAAAATAGGGCTTAACTGAAATTAAAACGGGAGTTTTGGACCAAAATCGAAGTATAAAAGAGTTAGTGGGACCAAATTGGGCGCGCAACGAACTAGGGGATCAAAATAGCAAAATTCACTTGCCCAGTGTACAGCATTTAATTCGGGACTAAATGAAGAGGCGTGTAAGTGTTTGGGGTAAATTTAAAAAACACAAGAAATACAGAAAGGGCTCAATCAAACCATAGCAAAAGGAGCAGGGACCCAATGCGCAATAAAACCAAAAAAATGAAATGGCGCATTGTCTTTGTAATTAAAACCAAAAAATGATGGCTGTTTGCCATTAAAACCAAAATTAAAACCCCCCCATTTCTATTTGCCGAAGAAAAAAAAAGAAAATAAAGGGGCTTTCACCCTTCTGCTTTCTGCTAGAGCAGCCAAGGATGCCTCCATGCGCGCTCCGCGGCGGTGGTCGGAGTGGACCCAGGTAAGGCCCTTCCAATTTCTTTTTTAAAAAACTCTTTTTCTAGGTCTGTTTTGTTTTTAAAAGAATTAAATCTAAAATAAAGAAAACTCAAAAAACAAGAACTGGAAATGGAAAATCTATAACTACCTTCTCTGTTTCGAATATAGAATATTTCAATCGAAAGCTTGCTGTTTTTGTTCTTTCTTATGTATTTCACTTGATTTTCGTAAAAACCCTCCTTTACATCTATTTTCGAAGGCTTTTATAGCCTTATTTTACAACTGTTTTCGCTGCAGGCAAGGGCTGACGTGAGAGCCGTGAGTGCGAGGGAGTCGGAGGCACGAGGCGTGTTGGACGTGAGTGCCGACGTGGTGCGCAAGATCTGGCTTCTGGGGGCTGCTTGCGGCTGCTGTTCCTTTTGTTTTATTAGTTTTGGGCTGTTAGGGTTAGGTCTAGGTTGGGCTTGGTTATTTGGGTATGGGTTTAGTTTTTTGTTTGGGTTTGTGTTTGTTTGGGTGTGTTTGGTTAACTGGGCCAGGCAAACAATTGGGTCCAACACACTTCATTTAATTTACTACTTTATTCAATATCACTTTTATAGCAAGTTGTAACCACTAATATCATATATAAAAAATTTAATCTTAATCAAATCATGATTTCACTTTCTTATTTCTTTTTAGCTTAATTAATCATATTTATTCAAATTTTCTCATTATACTTATTTACCCCTATTAACATGACTCGGACCTTGGCAGATATACGGATCCAACCAAACACACCAAGAGGGCGACCAACGCTTCATTGGATAGTTTGAAGCAATAAGTGACGGCCAATGTCTCATTGGATAAGTCAAAGTAAATTTGTGACCAACGCCTTATCGAATCTATCCGAAGCAATAAAATAACACACCAAGTGTCTCATCGACTCGAAGAATCCCTGAACTCTTCTAATCCTATGGCATGCCAAATATATCCGACTAAGCCCGACTATTTAATAGGTATCGGAATTACATATTGATTTCACTTTTACTTCAAAATTCATTTTCATTTAAAATTTCACATTTCCATTCATTTTCATTTTCATTTTCTCTTTTCCTTTGTTGCTCGATGTCTCGAGTTCTTTACTTGCTACAAAAATTAAAATCATTTTCACTATTAATATAATACTAATTTACAATAATAATTGAATTTCTATTTAACTTCTATTTTATTTTCAATTTACTCCTACTAAGTTCACTTACTTTTCTTTTCTAATTCAATTCATACCTTATCCCCACTCAATTCTTACCATATTCTACTTAACTAACTAATGTTCAAAATAAAACCCCAATTTAAAACTTCTTTCAATTTAATCCCTTTAACACAAAACTTATAGCCTAGTTTATAATTTAATCCTTTAATCAATTCTAATTAATAATTCTATCAATTAAACCCTAATTCAAACATTTGTTTAACATGAACTATACATAAAAACCTATAAACTTTCAAAACATCAACTTAATTTCATCAAAACTTAATTCTAAAACTTCTAAAACATCAAAATTAAGTGAAAGGACTTGACTGACTTACCTTTTAATACTTAAAGCTTCAAATCTCTAATTTTTCCTTTTCTTTTCTTTCTGCCCTTTCTTTCCTTCTTACCCGTTTTGCTCTCTGTTTCTTTTCTTTTGTTTCTTTCTTTCATTCTTTTATGTCTTATATATATATATATATATATATATATTAGTTTATAATAATTATTATTATAAAAATCTATTAAATAACAAATATTTTGATTACATTTGTCACTGTTTGATTTATTAATATTACAAAAATCTTATAATATAATTATTTAATTAACAATAATATAATATAATTTAATCTAATTATCTATTACTTTAATATTAAGTAAACAAATTATTTTATAACAAGTGTACATATATTTATTTACTACACATGTATTAAATTATTACCACACAAGTGTCACATTTCAATTTATTTCAAAATATAAATTATATTAAATTAACTAATTAATTAAATAAATATCTAAGAATAATCTTATATTTTTCATATGTTTTCCGCCACAACCATTAGAAATGGCTTATTTGCTATTTTGATCCTCCCTTATTTCTATTAATCTATAATTAAACTTTTATCCCTTATTCAATTTAATCCTTTTTCCTAATTGTTCTTAATTAAGCTAAATTCACTTAATTAGAACCTAATTAAACACATAACTAACTTTGTAAATATTTTTAATAAATTTTTTTACAAGTCTATTTTTACTAAAAACGGAGACCTGATAATCTCATTTTCCGACACTCGTACTTTCGGGTCGTTACAAAAATAGTGATTCTTGGACAGTCCAATATTTGCCAATGAATTAGCCATACCATTCTTCTGACTATTTGTGACCACAAACTTTATCTCTACCAAATGTCGTAATCCTCCTTTAATATCCACTAATAATTTTCTTATCGACCATGGTCGTAAACGTTTACACTTCAGCCAATCAGAAGCACTACTCAATTCAAACTCTACAATCAAAGGAACGTTTACCTTTTGCATCAAATCAATAAAAATATCTGTTGCAACTTTAATAGCCATTACTACCGCTTGCTCCACTCCACAAGCACCACATTTACCAAAAAAAGAGTTGAGATCACCCCCTTTTCGTCCCTCAACACCCCTCCACAGCCCGCAACCTCCTCCACAACAATTCCAGCCATGTTAAATTTCAACCAACCCGTAGGAGGAGGATCCCAAACACAATCCCTATCCCTCCCCAATTTTCTACCCGACCTGCAATCCTTATGCCGTCCCCACCAATTAGCCTCCGAAAATATACAATCATCATGTACCGATCTAGCCCACATCAATGATTTCATTTTTTTTGAAAGATTAAAGAATCAATTGTAGCCACCGACCTTTCAAAAACCTTCTCGTTTCAAACTAAACTGCCCAACACGAAGCAACAATTACCAATAGCCATAAACTCTTTAGAATATTTGTAATGACCCAAATTCCCGGGCACCGGAAAAATGAGTCGTAGGGCCTCTGTCTTAGGAAAATAGTCCGTAAATATTTATTAAAAAATAATATTTATGAGGTTAGTTATGAATTGAATTAGATTTTGATTAAGAGAATTTAATTCAATTAGGAATAATTAGTAGAAAGGACTAAATTGCATAGAATGCAAAAGTTTAATTATAGAATAGAAAAATATTAAGGGATTAAATTAGCAATTAGACCAAATTAGTGACATGTGTAAGGTAGAGAATAAATACATGTGTATTTATATTATTGGTACAATTGTATTATGTGTGTGTATTTACTTATTACTTAAGTAAAATAATAATTATCAATAATTATGTGATATTATATTTTTTATTAATTAATTATGATGGTGACAAATGTATGGTGTGGATTAATACATGTGTATATATATGTATTGATACACATGTAATATATTTATTTGTTATAATTAGATATTTTATAATTAGTTATTAATCAAAGTAATAAAATAAAAGAATAAAACAAAAGAAAAAGAAAGATAGAAAAGTTACAGAGAAGAAAACGTGAGAAAGAAGAAAAAGGAAAGAAAGAAAGAAAAAGGGAAAATTAAAGAATTGAAGCTTGGAGATTAATTTGGTAAGTTAAATAAGCCCTTTTCTTTGTAATTTTGATGTTTTTGAAGCTTTAGAGAAATCTCTTGAATTCATGTGAAAATATTAAAAAAATAATGGAGGATTGATTAGGGTTTATGTTGAAGAAATGATGAAATTAGGGATTAATTTGATAGAATTATGAATTTGAATTGAATTAGGGACTTAATTGTAAAAGCCATAAGTTTTGAGTTTTAGGATTAAATTGAAAGAAATTCGGAATTATGGAAAAATGATGAAAATTTGATAGTTATATGATTATTTTGATGGAAATTGAATAGAAATAAGGTGTGAATTGGTGTTATAAATTTGGTTATTAGCATTTTACATCAAAACAGTTTTGGGAAGTAGCAATGGTCTGACTTTGAAAATTCACTAAATATTATAGGAATTGAATTAGAGGATTAATAAGATATGAAATTAAAGCTTATTGAGTCTAGTTTCTTATAGTAGAAACAGTGTAAGCAATGAAGTTATGAATCAAGAGATATTTGAAATTTTGTAAGACTGGTTTAGGGTGATTTCGAGATACTCTGTTTTGAGTTTGGAAAATCATTAAAAATTGTAAAAAATTATTATGGAGTGTAATTTATATGTGTTAACTCCTTAATGAATCTAGTTTCAAAGGAAATAAACAATAACCTTATTCGAGTTCTGTACAATGAGATAATTGATTTTTAGTAGAGAGAGGTCAGAACTGTCGAAAGGAGTAATAGGGGAGTATTTAATGAATAAACTGTACTAATTGGCTAGACCAAAAATTCTGAAAATTTTATGGTGAGAAGATATATGAGTCTAGTTTCAAGGAAAATTTACGGATATTAATTTGGAGTTTTGTAGCTCAAGATATAAATAATTTAGTAAAAATGACTCAAATAGACAGCTTAATAGTAAAATTATATATATCTTAAAAATGGTCAAATTTGCATGTTTAGGCTCATGAATTAAATTGAATTGTATATATTAATTAATTAATAATGCTAATTTTCGTAGCAAACAAAGAAACCGAGGCATCCAAATACGAAGGGGAAAGAGAAAGTAGTCGAGGAATAGCTCGGAGAAATCGGTTTGTATTATCATAATTCAAAGTATTTATTATTGCATATTTAATTGTTTATATATATATATGAATGTGCATGAAAATTACTTGAATGTGAATTGTTGATTATTTGTGATTACATTGAGAAATATAAGAGAATTGATTGAAATGTGAAAATGTTTCGGAAATGGAAATGTGATCGAAACCCTATTAACTAGTCGGGCTTAGTGGATATAATTGGCATGCCATAGGATTGGAAGTGTTCAGGGATTCTTCAACCTCGAGTCGATGAGGCACTAGGTGTGCCATAGATTTACTTCGGATAGTTTCGATGAGGCTTTGGTAGCCACATTGCTTCGGCTTGGCCGATGAGGTACTTGGTGTGCCATAGATCTGATTTACTTCGAACTATCCGATGAGGCTTTGGTCGCCACTCTGGTGTGTTTGGATCCGCGTATCCACCTTGGTCCGAGTCAGGTTAATAGGGCCTATAAGTGAAATGAGCAAAATTATTTGAATCTGGTTATCTGAATTATCGAATGAAAGGTGAAAGAAAATGATGATACGAAATGTGAAAAGAAATTGTGTTATGAAGTTGAAAGCATGAACTTTATGCTTATGAATTATTTATACATGAAAGTGTTATGAATTAAGTGTTTACATGTTGGTGAAAACTTTATAATCATTTGAATGATATTAATATGACATGAATTGGCATATTCAATTGACTACTTGTGCATTTATGCTTTGAATCTGATTTGATGTTATTAATTGAATTATGATAATACCACTGAGTATTTTCAATACTCAGCGTACGGTTGTTTTCCGTGCGCAGGTTAGGTAAAGTAGAGTCCGGTTCTGCATTCAAAATCATCTCCGACTCCAGCTCATTTTGTGGTGGAAAATCTTATCTTCTGGTAATGTGGCATGTACTAGGTTTTAGGTTGTCACTTGTACATATTTTATGTTTTGAATGTGAAAGATGGTGTATCAACTTTAAGGAGTTTGATGTATGAATGGTATATAGTTATATGTTATGTGGAAGTGAATTGGAATGGTTTATTTCTGTTTGAACTTGCAGGAGGTTTATGTAAAATAAGCAAAAATGCTACCCGAAATTTTTATAAAAAAAAATTTATGAATGAGATCAATTAGTAAAGTAAAAATATAATTTATATGCATTATGATTATACTATAATTTATTGTTAAATATAAATTTATTGTTTATTATTTATAAAGATTTATCGGGTAAATTGTCTGATTTTTCTGGTAATGCCTTGTAACCTATTCCGGGATCGGTTTGGGGTTAGGAGGATTTTACAATATTTGTCAGCTTCATACTCCAACACTTAGAATAGAATTCATCAACATTTGTCACATCCTTCCATACTAAATCCCACCAACTAAAAAATGCGACACCAAAGCTTTTGAAAACGAATATTCAAAAAACAAATGGTTAGTATTTTCGGAAAACTCTACCACACCAGGGACAGCCCTTGTTTGATGAATCAATTTGTATCCCACAGCTTATTAAAAATCTTTTGTTTGAAAGCAATTAATCGCCAATATCCATAAAAAGTTATGCACCCTTGGAGGAGCTTTCAGACTCCAAATTCTATCAAACGAAGATTCAAACAGCTTTCATTCCATTATAAGCCAGTAATTTGCGACAACTTTTTAACTGAGAATATACACTTTACGATCTCTACCTCATCATTTAGCTCACAATTAAGACTTTTACCAAATTAATTCTAAAATCCAAATTAATATTAAAAAATTTAACCGTTATTTTTTAAGTACTAAAATATATAATTTTTATTAATAGAAATTATCAAATTAAAAAAATAACACATATACTATATTAAAAAAAAATCATTCAATATTATTTATATTATCACTTTTATTTAAATTCTTTTACAAGTTTAAAAATCAAAGTAAAACCACGTGTATTTTCCAGAATTAATATTATATATATTTACGAAGCTTGAAAAAGTTGATTCCACCTTTCACATCATGCTTAAAGGAATGGGTGTCTTGTCCATGAAACTTTACCATTATTTGTAATGGCCAAAGTTTCGTTCTTTTTAAGTAATCAGTTCAATTTTATCAGCTATAATCATGATTATGATGTGTGAATGCGCATGCATAATAAAAATAAATTTTACCTCTTTTTTATTCACTATAGTTTATATTAATTAATTTTTTATTATAAGTCCCAACATGTATTTGTAATTACTAAAAATATTATCACATAAATATTTATTTATAAATAACATATGATAAATATGTATAATAATTAAAATTAAAAAAAGCTAGATTTAATTGTTTATTATTGTGTTGTTATCAATTTTGAATTGGTGTCGAGTTAATTTGTGACATCAAATCAATCAAATACATTATTAATACTAACAACTAATGTAAATAATAAAGTGTACATAATTAAAATTAAAACTATAAATATATTAAAATAAAGATTTAATTAAATAATAAATTAAAACTTTTTATTAATGTAATTGATTTGAGTTATATCATATGTATATTTTTATTAATTTTTTTAAAACAAAATAAAATAACATTAAATTTAGTTAAAAAATATTTTCTTATTTAACAATTGAATTAATGATTTAATTAGAGTAGGCGATAACTCTATAAAACCCTTAATTAATAAAATAATAGCATAGATTTTTAACTTTCCAAGAAAACAAAAGGATTATAGCAGCTTTGAGTCCTTTTCTAATCATGCATCTTCTAAATATCAACACGTGGCTATCTATAATCAAACCAGATAAAAGTGATTGTAAAGAAGAAAAAAAATCAATAATAATTTGATAATGTTGAGTATTTTTTTTAATTTAAAAACGATGTTAGTGAATTTAATAAAAAATTAGTGATATTAATAAATGGAGTAAAATTTTTAATAAAAATAAATTTTAAAAATATAAAACCAAAATATATTTCAAATTTTAATTTTACGAGGTTAACATAAATCCCTTTGGAGTTCTAGAAAAAAATTAAACTAGACAAATAAAATGTCCTGAAATTATCATCAGTCAAAAATCAATTTAAATTAATTTCATAACTAATTTAAACTAATTTTTATATTTTAAAAAATGAATTTCACTATATAATAAAAGTAAACCAAAAGAATAAAAAAAATAAAGCACATTGTTGAACATATTCTTGTCCATGGAACGATTAGGATTCATCTGAAAAGTAAGAGGAGTTGAGGTAAAAATATAGACTCAAAAAATAAGTTTGGGAAAAAAATAATATTTGTTTAGAAATGAGCCAGGTCTTAAGTAAGACTTTTTTGCCTAGGTCTGTCCCGGCCCAAATTAACAAAAAGACAAAAAAATGTTATTTTTTCATTGTTTGCTATCATTTTACTATTATGTTGCTACATTTTGTTGTTATTGTTTGCATATTGTATAACTATTGTTTTAATATTATATTTTATTACTATTGTATATATTTTTTTATTTTTAATTTGTTGAGAAATATTTATTTTAATTTTGTTAGTATTTTAGAAGTATTATATTTTTATTTGTATATAAAATCATATAAAAAAATCTCAATTTTAACAAAAAAAAATCATTTTAGTTCTCCATTTATTTTTCGCCTATTTTAGCCATTAAACTTGAATTTTTTGTTAAATCACCCAAATGGATGGAAAAGTTTATAGTTTTTTAACTTTACTAATGTGACATACACGTAGATTGTCACATAGATGACAAAACAATATTTAATTAATTTTTTAATTTAAAAAATATTTAAAAGATATATTTTTTATAATTATTTAATAGTTTTAATTTTTAATTTATAATTTTTTATATATGTTTTGACGAATTTATTAAATTTTAAAAATTAATTAAATATTGACATATTTTTCACGTAGCTATTTATGTGTATGTCATGTCAACAAAGTTAAAAAGTGTTAACTTTTCTATCCATTTTAGGTGATTCAACAAAAAAATGTAAGTTTAAAGGTCAACAAATAAGCTATTATATATTTTAATTGATGGCGTATATTTTTTATTATTATTGTAATTGATAGTGTATTATATATGTGTGACCCAATTTGGCCCGGGCCTTAAAAAGTATAAACAAATAAATAAACCCAATAACTATCCAAAACCCAAACTTAGACCTAAGCCCAACTAAGATTACCCACTAGCCCAATACCCCTAGATTGAAAATGAAAACCCTAGCAGCAAGGGGTTACCCCATGCGCCGCAACCCCCAAGTCAGCGTTGTTCTGCATCTCTCGCGCACCCTCCGCGTCATGCGCTGCCCTACCACGTCGATGCCTACATCCATCACGCCATTGTACCTGCAAAAACGCAACAACAAATTGTTGTAAATACGGCTATAAAAGCCATTAAACATGTTTTTGTTAGGGGGGATTTTTTTTCGAATATACACAGAGAGTGATATTTTTGAATACAAAAAAATAGATTCAAGCACTAAATACGTTAAAAACAACCAACAGATTGAAGAAGAAAATCGGAAAAGATCTGAAACACTAGGGGTATTTACTTTTTTTTTTATTCTTTTCATTTTTTCGAAACTACATACATTTTTTTATTTCTTTTTAAAACTATTATATATAATATAGTATAATATAGTATAAACGGCGGAAGCGGTGAGTGGCGGTGATCGGTGCCGGACCTGTCGGGCCTCAGGCTAGTGGAGAAAGCAGGAGAGAAGAGAGTTTTTTTTTAATGAAAGGAGAAAATGAAATTTTTTAGAAAAACTTGGGTTTTATACCATTATTAAAACGTCGCCGTTTGCGAATTGGGTTTATAGGCCAAAACGACGTCGTTTTGAGCCTCTGACACCTCGACCCGACCCGCTCCAAGGGGGAGGATTCGCGTGTTCCTTCTGCATTTTCTTCCTTTTAAATTAAGTTTCCTTTTAATTTTCAATTTTGGCCAATTTATTTTCCCTTGTTTTAATTCGGTCCCGCATCTGAAACGGACGCCATTTTGGGGCAGGAATTTTTCCCATTTTGTCCCCTCCACGTCGCGTGCGTGTTTTAATCTGGCCCTTCCCTTCTTTTTTATTTCTAATTTAGACCCTAAAACTTTTATTTTTAATTCAGTTTAGTCTCTTTTTCGATTTATCTGGCTATTTTATTGCCAAATTAATTAAATTTGATTTTATATTTTTCATTACTATAATATTTATTATTATTTTTAGCGTATTATTATTTATCTCTTTTATTATTATTATTAACCTACGATAGTTACGCGTTTTAATCTGGCCCTTCCCCTCTTTTTTATAGTTCTAATTAGGCCCCAAAACTTTTATTTTTAATTCAGTTTAGTCCCTTTTTCGATTATTCTGGCTATTTTATTGCCAATTAATTTAATTTGGAGTTTATATTATCATTACTATAATATTTATTATTATTTTTAGGTTATTATTTTATATCTTTATTATTATTATTAACCTACGATAGTTATTTTAATTAATATAGTATAAATTTTTACCTTTTACTTATTATTTTTAGTAAGTATATCTTTAATGTATTATTGTCTATACTTATTATTATTATTATCATATTTTTTCCGCCTTATTATTGTTTTCTTTCATTATTACCATTACATTTATTATTATTATTTCTGTTTTTGTCAAACATATTATTTTTATTATTAATATAGTATTGTTGTTTTCTTTTAGTATTATTTTTTTTTCAAAAAAACTTTCTACTTAATATTTCTTTAATTATTTGTCTTATTTCAATTCTAAATTAAACCTTTGCCAATGTTTTTCGGTATTTCATTTATTATCCTTTTATTAGTTTTATTCGTTTCATTTTCTTATTTCGTTTTTGTCCTCATCGTTACCATTGTGTTATACTTATTTGTTTATTCATTTATATCTTTGCAAGTTTATATTATTCGTTGGTATTATTGTTATTTGCATTAGCACAATTAGTCAAGTATGACCCTTTTTGCGTTTTAACTGATTTTTTATTTATTTTTACTTTTTTTACCCCAACTCATAAGAATGATTTTTCAAATAAAGGCAATATTTCGTGTTTAGAAATACGAGAAATCATGCCCTAAGGTGCTGGGTTGCGGTTTTTCGTCTGACCAAATAACTAAATATCCTTTTAAATGTATAAATTTTGGAAATCATGAAATGATCTTGGTATCAAGGGTTTGAAATGTCGTATTCTAATGTACTGGATGCGATATTCCACTCCTTCGGAACAAGAGAATTTTGATATCCAATTCGAATTATCCAAACATTTTCTACATGAATTGTATTTTAAAATCTCTTTAAATTTTCTATATTAGGACATTAATTAATCAATAAGGTACCAATTTTGGGCGTTGCGAGGGTGCTAATCATTCCTCGTACGTAATCGACTCCCGAACCTATTTTCTTAAAAATTCGTAGACCAAAATGTTTTATAAGGTGATCCAATCACATCTCGAAAAAGGTTGGTGGCGACTCCATGTTCTATCTTAAAGTCAGTCCCTGTTTTTTTTGAAAATCTAAAAATGATTCGACAATAAAAAGATGTAATCACGAATTGAGTAGAATTCAATTGTAACATTTTGTTTTCCCAATGATAGTTTTTTTTTTCCTTTTAAAGTTCCAAATTCCAATTGAAAGAAACATCTTTTTAATTAGTATATTAGCACAATTACGAGTAAATATATAAATAAATAATAATTGTAATTTTTGTAGGAAGGGCTAAAATATAATTATAAATTTTGTATACATTAAAATATAAGTTAATTATGTATTAATTTATAATTTTATTAAATTTAAAAGGATTAAAAAGAAAATATTTTATTTTTATGGAGGTTAAAATATAATTATTATATATTAATTTATAAAAGAATTGAATTTAAAAAATAATCAAAATACAAATTTACTATACAAATTAAAAACAATATGTAATGATCATATATGATTTTTTTTACATAAAAAACTAGGAAGAATCATAATCAAGATTTAGGGACCCTTGACTTTTTCTTTCATGCTTTCAATACGAAGAACAATAGTATTATTTTATTTCTTCAAATACAAGGCTTATAAAACTAAGGCAAAATCCACATTATATATTTTGTTTTCTTTTTTCTTTAATTCAGGTTAGGTGGCTTACTTATCACCTTTACACATAAAATAAATACCTCTAATCAAATTAGTAGTATGAATTAATTGAGTATAGAAATACTATTATTATAATGATAGTTTTATTTATTTTTAGTTAAAATAATTAAAAAAGTGTTAATAAATTTATATAAGAAATTTTTATTACTTCACCACTAATCTTGTTAGATATAATATAGGATATAAGTTATTCCTGGTCGATCTTATATACTTCATTGAGGATTATATTGTAAGGAATCTTCAAATCTTAGGCCCCATTCAAAGATCTCACACCCTAACCAACGTATCCCCCCATAAAACTTGTCCCCAAATCTCAAATCCCCAACCCCAAATCTCTGAAAAAGTTGAAACAATCAAACACAAGGGAATTAAAAAAAAAAAAAGAAGGAAAATGAATGCTTCACCAAGTCCATAACTGTGTTTACACCTTTACACCAAAGCCATGGATGAGTTGTTCTTGTTCCAGTTTCCTTCCATTCCCAACCCTCAAAGTGAAATCCCACAAGATAAGGTGTTGGATTATGTTGTTCCCATGGACGGCAGTGGCAATACTCATCTGTATAGCAGCATGGGCAGTGGAGCAGCAGGCAATGATGATGATGATAATGGTGAAAAGAAGAAGTTGATGCATAGAGATGTTGAAAGACAAAGGAGGCAAGAAATGGCTACCCTTTATGCTTCTCTTAGAAACCTTCTCCCCCTTGAGTACATCAAGGTGATCAATTTGCTTAAATCTTTTATGAAATTAATGGTTTTGGATTGTGAGTTTAGGGGTTTACCCTTTTCTTTTTGGGGTTTTAGGGAAAGCGTGCAATATCAGATCATATGAACGGGGCAGTTATGTACATAAAATATTTGCAGAAGAGGGTTAGTGAACTGAGTTACAAAAGAGATGAGCTAAAAAAGGTGTTGAATTCGACTGGTTTTGACCATGGGATGAGCTCTGATGGAGCTGTTTTAAGTACCGCTGTGGTTCACCAGTCTTTGGATGGTGGTGTTGAAGTGGTGATCAGCACTGGTTTTGGTGCTCGAGCTTTGACCCAATCGAGGGTGTTGGAACTATTGGTACAGGAAGGACTTGATGTTGTGAGCTGTGTTTCTACTAGAATCAATGGAGGACTGGCTCACACTATCCAATCTGAGGTATAAATTGTTCATTGACTCTTTAGGGTTTATGGTATTAATCACTGTATAATTTGCGAATATTATGGATTTAATCCTCACATTTTAATTTGATCATTTAGAATTCTGATTCTCATCAAACAATAATTATTAAATTTATTAAATTTTGTTATTTTCAAAATCTAATGCGATAAATATATTATATGTATAATACTATATTAGCTTGTTATTTCTAGCTACTAATTAATAATTCAATTAATGGATTAACAACTGTCATTAATTTATGTTAAAACTAAAATTTTAAAATTCGAATAATTTAAAGACTTAGAATGATGCACTTAGAGAATATGAATAAAATCTATAATTGTATGCATAGTACACTATTGGTAATTGAATTAAATCAAACGGACTTAATGTTATTGTTTGGGTCAGAAACTAAAATATCAAAACAATGACTAAAATTGATCAAATTAAAATATAAATATTAAATCCATAACTTTTACAAATTAGAGGGATTAATAGCAAAGTTTAACCTTTCTTCATGGTTTCTGAGGTTGCTAATGAAGTGCAAGCTTTTATATAGGTCACTGGTCTGACATTGGTGGATGTCCCTAGGTTGGAACAGAAGCTGAGTGAAGAAATTTCATCCTTGAATCGAATTACTTAGCTAGTAATCCATGTATGCTGTTGCTCATTATTAGTATTTGGGTAAGGTTTGGTTTTTTTCCACTCAGTATATGAAACCATATAGTATATTATTATTATTATTATTATTATTATTATTATTATTATATGTGAATCTGATACGCTCCATCTCATTAATTTAGGATTTTTTACATTCATTGCATGTATTCAACCAGATTAATTTCATTGTTAGCGACAACTTTTAAATTCAAATTTATTATAATTTTTTTTATTTTAAGTAAGTTTTTAATTTAAAATGTTAAATTAATAAATTTAATAAAATAATTTTAATTTTTAATTTTAAATTCAAAAAAGTATACAAACAACATTTGTAAAAATAAAAATAGAGAGGCTAAATTTTGAATGTACGAAGAGTACAAAGATTTAGAACATATTTTTACTTTTCTTTTTCTAGATCCGATTTCTATATAAATAAATTTTCAATATTTGTTTGTAAATTTTCGATAATTTATTTTATCCGTTGTGATCCATTGATAATAATTTGTTATTTAACATTTTCATGCTAATACCTTTCTTTCCTTTTTTTTTTTTTTCCCTCTTCCGTATGCTTTATTTTTTCAATAAATTCTCTTTTTTATTTTCAGGTTAGTTAAATAATTGATTTGCTGATTATTATATTTTTAGTTATCATCTTTACTTGATACAACATTTATATGTGCTTTGAAGCGTTTGTGATTATAAGCACATGCATGATTATTGGGCGCATCACAATTGAATAGAAAATGCTAATTTATTAGCCTCAATTCAATTAACATAATTACACAATTTTAAATTTTAATAAATAGATTTTGATTATTATAAAAAAATCAATAATATTTGATTTTTTTCTCTAAATAAGGAAAAACCTTAAAATCAAATTATCGTATATAATATGTAGTTCAAGAAAATATCTAATAGTACGATTATGATAAAATTAATAAGAAAAATAAATATACTAAACAATTTTATCTAACACTCTTATCTTTCATATTTGTTGGGCTATTCCTTCTCCAATATTAAACATATACTTCTTGCCATCATTGGATGTTATATAGGGATGATAAAACCTGAATCGTATGTCCGATGGATTCGAACCAATCCACTTCATTTGGATCATTTTCTTTAAAAGTGGATGCGGGACGGGATAAGGTGAATTTTTTTTGAACAATAGGTATGAAGCGGTTATGGTAATTACTTGCTTTGCTCCACTATATGAAATTATCATTGTATCTATGTATATATAATTATTAAAAGGATAAAATGCAACAACGTATTATAGAAAGAAAAACCCATATAGTTTATGTTTAAATATTTTATAATGAATTATAATTATAAAAGATTGGGAATATTAAAGATAAGTATAAGAAATTGAATTGAAACCGAGTGGTGTGGGGGTGGGGATGGATGCATCCAACTTTCATGAAGGTGGTAGTACTTTTCAATATTATACATCCATAGTGGAGCGAGGTGAGAGGTGGAGCGGAGTGTGTCAACTATAGAGTGGTGTTGAATTTAACAACATTCTCCTCTGCGCCATTACATTGCCATCCCTAATAGTATATGCTATGTAATTTAGTTAAATTTAGTATAAACCATTTATAATAAATATTATGTAACTTAGTTAAATATTTAGTAGATAAAATGCATGGGAATTTTATCTCTTGTCAATAAAAAAAATAAATTAAAATATTATTATTAGTGTATAAAAAAGACTTGTGGACTTAAATTGTGTACGAGTGAGTTTGGAAAACTACAAGGTAATTAGATTTAAGTGCAATAACTTGTAATTACTTGCATAGTTACTCTTATTCTAACTTTCCCCTAATAATTAGAGATGTAATTGAAGTGATCCAGTTACCTCCAATTAAATGAAACTCCTAATTATAATTATTAGCTAAACATACCACATATATAATAATAAACACTTACATTCAAATACAATTATTAAGTCACTTTCTAGACCCACCCTTATTGATTTACTTACCAATATCATTTAGCATATAACATATGCAAATATCATGGATGATGAAAATTTGATAACCGGGCAACAAGCATGTCTCCTGATAATATCAAAACTAGCAATGATAGAAAAAAATGGCATCCATTCGGTAAAAGTATAATGAAAGTCTTAATATTGGGAGTTAAATTGTATTTTGCATTCTCTACTTAAAAAATGAGTAAATTAGTTATTATATTTTAGATCAAAGAGTAAACAGATATTTTTGTTAAAATTTTTGTTCATTCGACCGTTAAAAACTAGTCTCTGTATGTCATGAGGTACACATTCTCAATGATATCCACCAATTCTCAATGATTTCCAATTGGCAAATAGAAAAATATTACATCATTCGAGCCCTCAACTTAAAAAAAAAAAAACAAACTGTAATAACAACAATAATATATAAACCGAACTAATACTCAATCATCATATTCATAATATTTTAATTTTATAAAATATGACTACTTTAGGTGGCTAATCACAATAATAAAATAAACTGAACTAATACACAACCATCATATTCATAATTTTTTAGTTTTATAAAATATGGCTACTTTGGGTGGCTAATCTGATTTGAGATTATGGTGAACTTATTTCCAAACAATATCTTAAAAATTAGATAACTACTAAAGCTTAACTATATGAACAATTTGACCAACTCAAATCATTTTTCAATATTTTAGAAAAGGGAATCTGAAAAGTTGAAATTGAAACCCTTACCACAATCTCAATGACGTTGCTTTATCTAATTTCTTATATAATTTGCAATTAGTGCTTGCTCCTCCATACGAGGACATGCAATGTTACGTTGCATAGGTAACTCTATAATCATAATTGATAATATGAATTAGAGTATTTTTCAAAAATAAATTAGGGATCAGAATATTCATAACATCTAATTTGTACTAGAGTTTGATTTGTACGATACACAAATTAATTGTACATAATATATAAAAATTTTGTTATATTTCGTAAGAAAAAAAATATTAATTGTTTCGATATTTTAAAGTAATAGTTGAATATGTATATTTAACAGTATGATCTCTTTCGCCGGAGGTGTGCATGCCGGTAGTGTTGTCCGGCTGATTCGGACTTCTCCTGTTGGCGGTGTCTTAGCGGCTAAGTTTCTTTCAAGAGTTGAGCCTGTGTTCATTAAGGCCCATTGTACTTTCACACTTTTGCTTGTTGGGCTATTTTTGGGCTTGTTTGTTATACCCACTTTCTTTTTTGTTGGAATTTTTTAATTAACATCCAAGAAATAAAATATTATCAAATCGGTATAAAAAATAATTTTAAAAAATTATTTGATCGAGAACGAAGTGTAATAAATGTATACTCAAAGCAGCTCAATTAAATTTATTTGGTGTAATTTTAATTTTTATTGTAACATTTCATTGATCCCCATTCATACCATAAACTTTGTAAGTCGAGTCAGTTGGTTAGAGATCATCAACTGGGCTAGCCATCCCTATAAGTCAGTGACCAGTTTTCTAGCCCCTGCAATCGTTGACAACATTGGGACATAGTCCCAGAGGCCTTGTTATATTTCAGGAGGGTGCCCTAATAATCTAATTTCAGAAACCAGTACTAATACTAATTAATACATTCTTTTTAGGAAAAAGAAAAGGGAGTGCCAAATTTTCCTATCCAAGTGAAAGCAACAAGTGCAAAAAAAGGAAAATGCTAATTGAAGGCCAGAGCTATGATACTTACCCAATTAATGATACCAATATATAAGTTGGTTTAGGGTATATTAATTAAAATTCCTTGGGGAGCCAAGGCCCTACCTGCCTTCCTCGGATTTGCTTCTGTTCAACCCCATTGTATTTGCCTTGAAAATTACTAAGACGATGCGGCTTGGCAAGCGAACGAGCGTCAGGCGGCTTATGTAGCAATACTGCGGGACTTGGATGACACAGTTCAAGCTAGTTGTGCTCGATGTTTAGATGGTTCCTTTGATGCACTCTTAGTCAAGGGCTTTGCCATAATCGAAGCCTTTAGGATGCTAAGAAGCACCGCTTTCATCACATCATTATTGAGTCTGATTGTTTTGCCATTGTGAATAAGCTTAATAGTCGAACATTGAATTTATCTTTATATGGCTGAATCATTAAGGAGGCTCATAGGTTGATTGTTTTTTCTTCATAGGTCGGTCGGCTAATGGGGTAGCACATAGGCTAGTCCAATAGTTTCTTCATGCGAACATGGCTAGAGCTTGTTGGTGGCAGTGGTAAAACAAATTCACTATGTAAATTATCTAAAAAAATCCTAGAATATATAATACGGGACTTTAGTACGTGAGAATATAATTATTATTATACATGCATGCAAGAAACTGTAAAAATCTGCAATTATAATATAGAATAAAGAGAGCTACTGATATAATAGTAGTGTTTGAGAAAGCATTTGCATATATGCAGGCTTGGACGACAGGGACAAGTTAAAAACACGACAGAGAAAAAGAGGTAACCAAAAGAAGACAACAATGGACATAGCTGGAGAAGCTATGGGGTTGAAAAATGGAGATGAGCCGACCTATATATAACACACTAGGATTTTCGAGTAGAGCTAGGCTCAGACTCAGACAGCCTCGGATGCCATTTTACTTGTCGTTCTGTGTTTTTCTTTTACATGCAACCAACGGTTTGAGACAATTTATGGGGATGTTTGTTTTACATACATGTTTAATGAATCAATAAAAAAAGGAATACTATGCGCCGCCGCAAACAGGGATACCTCAGCAGCCAAAATACCATGCGCCGCCGCAAACTGGGAGTTTCCGGTCGGGCGCTCTCAATCGACGCGGGGGTGTCCAACCCTTTGTTCCTTCTTTTCTTTTTAGAAAAGCATTAAATTGTCTGAGAAAACAACAACGTTAAGATACTTTTGTTTTGGGAGCAGCGTTTTGCAGTTGCTGTATAAATTCATGCACGACAATTGGCATCCCTCTTTTAACCTCGGTGTTTGTGTTTATGTACATTACGTGAATAGATTTTCTTTTTAAATTTATTATGATTTAAACTTTAAATTGGGTACATTTTACTTAGATTTATTATGTTTAGTTGGAGATGAACCCCATAAGATAATACCCTTCCTGTTGTCGGATCTTCATGTCATCAACCCGGTGAACCTTGGGTTTAATGACCTCGCTAATGGGAACTAGAGGGTTACCAACAAGGTCGTCAAGTTTCTCCCACCTCAAAGTCATTCAGAAGAGTAGCAAACTTGAGATAGAAGGGTAAGTGGAATAATGCCTCAAACCCGTACAGTGGCAAAAGAAAACACTTCGTATTATCCACCAAATCACATTGGTAGGCACCTGTCCGAATACATATAATGGGGCTAAATGTAACTCGGCTCGTTTCTCCCAAAAGAGGCACACCAAATCAATTGCATGGACAAAAGGGGTTCGCCCATATTGGATCTCACCATTGTAAAAAGCCATGTCCATCATCTCCAAATCTCTGGAGTATATCTTTATAAGGATGTTCTTAATCACATCTCATATATATATATATATATATTTTTTTTTAATGTTTGATGTCAATCTATTCGATTTATACATATTTTTAGGTTTATTTTATCATTTATAAAACGTTAATTCTTTTAAATTAATGACTATCAAAATTTTTAAAATCAAATTAATGATTTATAAAAATTTTATGAAAAGAACATTCTCAAATCAATTAGCTAAACCTCATAATTTGAAAAATTTTCCATCAATTTTTAATTTACTCAATTAAACTAATTAATTACATCTCCAAATAATATCACTATTTTTCCAATATTTAATAATTTAAATTAATTAAATCTTAATTTAATTTATATAAACATTATTATTAATATAAAAAATATATATTCGAATGCATTAAAATATGTTCTCCTCTTACTTATATATTAAAGATAGAATATAATATAATTAATGCTAAATATTTTCTCATTAAAAACAACTTTATTTATAGTGGTAAACATAAAAGTTAAAATTCAATATTGTAATAAATTTATTTTGCCGAAGGGTCACAATCAAGACAGTTCCACAGTCTTCGTCTTTTTTCTATTTACTTCTTTCTTGGTCTCTATAATTGCTTTACTTTCCCTTTGGGAGATACGCCTGGCAATCATAACATATACACACACACAACCCACAACAAGACTTCAATGAAAGACACCACCGCTATTATCTTTGTACCTCACTTAGTTTCTCAATAATGTTAATGTAATGGTGCTTGTCCATTCTGATCTTGTTTTTATCTGATTTCTCTTTCAGCTCTCTTCTGTTTGAGCTTCATTTGAAATGGGCGATAACACCATTGGGGATGGTACCCAAAAGCAAACAGTACCCCAACAAACTCAACAACACTTCTTGGCTTCATCTCCTATAGAGCCCCTAGAGTGTGTGAACCCCAAAAAACCTCGATATAACAGTAGTGATAAATGGAAACAAGCTCCAATGGCTGAGTCAACTCAAGCTCGTGTCGCAGCTGGTTCTTCCTCTGATACTTATTCGTCTCCGCCTCATTCTCCAACCATCATAAAACCAGAAGGAGATCAGTTTCAACATCAGTTAAGGAAAGGAAAATATGTGAGTCCTGTTTGGAAACCTAATGAAATGTTGTGGTTAGCTCGGGCTTGGAGGATTCAGTATCTTGGTGGTGTTGGGGTTCAAGTTCAACCATCTAGAAGTAAAACTAGGGCTGATAAAGATAAAGAAGTAGCAGAGTTTTTAAACAAACATGGGATTAATCGAGATGCAAAGACTGCTGGTACTAAATGGGATAACATGTTGGGTGAATTTCGAAAAGTATATGAATGGGAAAGAGGTGAAAAAGAACGAGTTGGTAAGAGTTATTTTAGGCTTTCACCATATGAAAGGAAACTCCATAGATTACCAGCTTCATTTGATGAAGAAGTCTTCGAGGAATTGGCTCAGTTCATGGTTCCTCGTGATGGCCGCACAGTTGGGTCCAGAGCTCTGCCTATGCCCCCTCCTGTGATGACGACAAGTCTGTTAGGGTTCGACACTGCACTAGACGGTGGTTTACTTGGCCTTCATTCTTCATCATCTTCAAAAGAGCTTCGTAGGATAGGGAAAATAAAAATGACATGGGAAGAATCAGTGACTTTATGGGCAGAAGAAGGTGAACACCATAGAGGAAGGGTTAAACTTCAATGTTCAAGCTTTTTAAACGCAGATGAACTCATATTCTTTGATGATGCCATGGTTGGTTCAACAATGGAAGCTTTTGAAGATACCCCATTAAAGGGTTTCTCCGTTGATACATTCGTCAATGGACAACAAGTTAAAGTCTTTGGCCGGAGAAAGTCAGCTCAGCATCCATTTGTAGAACCTTCTATTAGATGTAAGTCCAATTAACGCTCTTCTATGATCAATTTTCATGGCTGAAATTCATTTTTTGTTTTGTTACAGCAATGCCTCCAATGGAGTTCCAAGACCCTACGGATTTCTACATGGCGTGTCTTCGGGTTCCACCGACGACATTACCGAGCTTGTTCGAGCTTTCATGGCATTTACAAGAGCCGCCACCAGAGGATTATCGATTTCCGTTAAGGCGAGATGTTTACCGAGATCTACCACCTGGTAAAGAAGTTATGTTTACTGTTTCTAGTGAACTGTTAGATTGTAGAGCTATGGTATATGATATGTTGGGACCGATGATCCGCGCAAACACTAGTCTTAGTGCTGCTAGTGCCTCGGGCCGAGACTCGTTTATTGGACTTTGGGATGATTGCATCAATAGGGTAGTCTCGAAATTTTGTTCGGTCGAAATGGTTATTATCCGAAAACAGTCTTCACCGTCGACTGATCAGCCATTGCAGGAACGATGGCCAAACCTGACGGGTTTTGTTAAAAATTTCTGCTTGTGGAGGGGAGAGGAAACTGATCGATCGAGGGAAGGTCAGCTTGATCCATCATCAACTATAGTGGAGAAGTTGCTATGGAGTTACATGGATCTTCCTTACATTTTAGGGTATTACGCTGTTGGATTTATGGTAACATTTGTGCGCTAAGCCGAGCGGAAGACCGTGTTATAATGACCGATTTATATTCGGTTGATTTGTCGTTCCCCTCGGAGAGACTAAAAGCACTAGTGCCTTGTTATAGAATAGCTGGCCTGTTGCCTTTGCTAGCTGATCGATGCTTAAATAGCGTCTTGGACATGCAATTCCCATTCAGCGATTTTGAAAGGATCAATTTAGGCAACGGAGATATAATCGAAATGACACCAAAAACGGTAACGAGATCGTTCTCGAGCAAGAAAAAGTGGGCAATGGTGAAAGAAATATACGACATGTTGGATCAACGAATCCCGCATGCCGAATTCATTTATCGAGCATCTGAGATAGACAGCACGTTGGTATTCAAGCCTAGAGGGTGCAAATTTAAGCCACTTAACTGTGACCAACTCGTAGAAGCTCTCAAATACGTGACAAAAGCATTAGTAGCCTTACATGACCTAAGCTTCATGCATAGGGACTTAAGCTGGGACAAAGTTTTAAGAAGGTGCGACGGTGAAAACGAATGGTTCGTCACAGGGTTCGATGAAGCCGTGGGCGCGCCACAAATATACCCACACCCGGTTGCAAGCACGGAGGCTCGCGGAACCCATGCACCAGAGATGGTAAGGGGTTTACATGGGGTGAAAGTGGATGTGTGGGGTGTAGGTCACTTGGTCAAGACCTGTGGGTTAACGAACTTGCCAAAAATGCTGAGAGAGTTACAAAGCAGGTGCTTGGATCAGAACCCTGACCAGAGGCCAACAGCAGCCGATTGTTACCACCATTTGCTGTCAGCTTCATCTACTGCAACATATTGAAGTGAATAACACCATATTACATATTCATCAATGTCATAAGCCAATTTTGGCCTATCAAATTAAACCATTTAATTACAAATTAACCTAAAACCATGCACAAATTTATCCCATTAGACCCGAACAGCCCAATTACCCAATCCAAAACCCAATTGGACCTACCTAAAACAAATACCAACAACCCAATAACCCAGCTACCCATTAACCCGTTACAAGCTCAAGCTAACCCCCTAACCAAACCCGAAACCCGATTACACTTAACAGCAGAACCCTAGCCCCATTTTCTGCCTTCTGCCCACTTGGCCTCTGACAGCCTTACACCCACCGCCTCTGTCACGTCTCCTTCAAGTGGCCACCGCCCTTCACCTGCAAACATTGAAGAAGAAAAGACAGCGAAACAGAAAATAATAAAAAAGGATTTGTAAATGGCTATATAAGCCAAGCAGAAACCGTGTATTAAGGACTTTTTTTTCTCTTTTCAAACAAGAAACCATACATTGAGAACAAAGCAGTGGTAGTAATAAAAATCGAAAGAACAATATCGCAATCAGAACATCAGCGCGGAAAGCAACAGAACCGAAGGTATTATTTCACTTACATGCATATATATAGCATAATACCTTATATAATATTATTCGCATTTATTTTAAAGTTTTAATTACTTCGTATTCGTCATTATTATGTTTAGTTATACTTACTATTATTTTCGATATTTTATGTTATTACTGTTATATGTTATTATTATTATTAAATTTATTGTTTATTGACATGCTATTTGCGTTTCGTTATCATTACTATTGTTATTATTTACTTTATTGTCATATCATTATTTACATTTCAACCTAAATATTTAGTTTTATCTTAATATCGCCTTAAACTATTAAAATTTTTATTTCATATTATATTATCATTATATTACGTACACATATATTCTTCCACGTTACTAAAGTATTTTCATATCTATTACGATCCTTATTACTAATATATTATTATTCCTATCATATATTATACATGTTTCAAAATTCTACGTCACGTATATGTGTGTATTCATTATGTATTATAATATCATGCATTAATACTTAATACTTTAGTTCTATGTATTCGTGTGTCGTTGCATGTTTTAGATACTACTTCATGTGTATATTATATATCTTCATGTAAATGCAACTTTCAATATTATGTTTTATATATTAATACTTGTAATATTATATTCCTATTTTAATAGAGGTCTTTCATAGAGTCGTTCATACTTCTTAACACCATCATTTTACATATCTATACATATACATAGTAAATAATGTTTCCAATAGCTTTAACACTATTTTTTTTAGTCAATACATACTTATATGTAAATATATATTCTTAAATACTACATTCGAAATCGTATTAATTGTCATTATTTTTTTTTTTTTTTTTTTTAAATTTTTCATTACAAATAATATCATGTGTTATTTATGCCAAAGCGATTTTTTATTTCGGTGTTTAGAAATTCGAGAGATTGTGCCCTAACGTATTGGGTTTCGATTTTCTCGTCTAAATTTAAACATCTAAATATCCTTCTTAAAACATACGTTTAAAGCTCTATTATTTTTATTTCGCATGCTATATTATTCATATTCACATCCATCTTTCATTACTATCTTCGCCTACCATGTTATCACTCTTGTTCGTATTATCTTCTATTATCGCATTTCGTTCCATTTTTATTGTCATTTCACCGCGAGTTTTACAAATTACCTTCTTCTACACAAAAAACGTTCTTTATAAAGGCAATATTCTGTATTTAGACACTCGGGAATCATACCCTAACGTATTGGGCCGTGATTTCTCGTTTAAATCTAAATAACCGAATAGCCTATCAAAATAGCTATATAATTTTCCAAAACGTGTTCTCGAGAGTCCGAGATATTGCATCCTAAGGCATTGGGCGTGATATTTCGTGATCTCGAGATAAGACTTTCTAAAATCAAGGCAATGTTCGGTACTTAAGAATTCGAGAAATCATTCCCTAACGCATTGGGTTCCGATTTTCTTCGTTTATTCCAAGTATTCGAATATCCTTTCAAAATGAATACTCAAACTCTAGATAAAAAGGCAAGTTTAACCTCAAAGGTCGAAATACCGTGTCCTAACGTATTGGATACGATATTTTGCCTTAAGGCAAACCGGCCTCCTACTTATACACGTTTTCAATCAATCCCCAAATGATTTTCAAACAAACAAGGATCGTATTTTAAAATTTTTCTAAGTTTTCGAATTATCGACTTCAAAGATTCCAATTAATCAACGAGGTACCGGTTTCCGGGCGTATCGGGGGTGCTAATCCTTCCCCGTGCGTAACTGACTCCCGAACCTGTTTTTTGGTATGCGGACCAAAATTGTTGTTTTAATAAATCAAATAGTTTATCAAAAACAACCCCCTTTTTGAGGTGGCCGATCGCACCCAAAAAAAAAAAAGATCGGTGGCGACTCCAGTCCTTGAAAAACCTTTTAAGTCGACGTCCGTTTTGTTTTCACAAAAATGGTATCGACAATCAACAATGTAATTAGTTTATGGTGTAGGGCTTATTAGGTTATTGGGATAATATGCTATATAACATTAATTCTTTTGGCAGTGGTATTTTAGGGTGTAATAGTACCTTAAAAAATTGAATGAGTTTGGTCTTTCCGAGGGAGGTTCTGTCACTGCTCAACTTGTGATATTGTCTGGGATTTTGGGAGAGAAATGGCGGCTGTAAGCTATTCAACAGTCTTTTCTTATCAAATCAAAATTAAAGTTTTGAATGTACTTTACTTATCATGGGTTATGTTCTTTTTTTTTTCAACATCATGGGTAATATTTTCATTATATAGATGGGTGTGTTGTGTGTGCATAATGCATTTATAATATTCTTTTCTGTACAAATGTTATTAAATTCGTATAATATTATTCAATATTTTAAGGTATAATCATTATTTATAACAAAACACAAAAAACACTCGATAAAGTATATTTAAATCATTGAGAGTTCTTCTAAATAGACGGTACGTTTATTTACGTTTAGTTTAAAAATAATAGTGATAATTATATTAGATATTGTAGCGTGAGATAAAAAAAACTAAACACATTGTACTGAAAATAAAATAAACGTTCATCTAAAAGAGTCCTAAATTTATTATATTTATGAGAGAATAAAAATTAAATTTCTAAATGCTACCATTGTCTTATGCACTTTAATTAACACAATATCGTTTAACTCAATATGCATCGTGAATGGATATCATTGTGTTAAGAGTATTTTTACTTCAAAAATAGATAAATTACTTCTTGTAGTTAATTTGTCATTCTGATAAAATTTATCCTTATTTTTATTATTAAGTATTAACATAGCAGGTAGAGCAATCATAGAGTGACACATGACATACTACATGCATCTTATACTGATGTTAAGGAGTTAATTCAAGCAAAATGGATGAAAGTTACAACACAAGGAATAGATGTAAATTTTAATAGTCAGTGAGATGAAAAAATTATCTAGGCCCCAAACGAAATATAAATGGTTCAAAAAAAAAGTATTATGTTGTAATTTATTTTTACAATATGGTAGATTCTCATTAGCCCATTGTTTGATATTCTGATACAGCTTTTCTTTATGCTACTCTCTTTATACATGTTGGTACCATTTTAATTAATATATATATATATATATATATATATAGATATTCTACTTTATAATAAGTTTTTACACTGTCCATTTGGGTTTCCACAACCCAAATCAAAAGCCGATTCAGGCAACAGCCCATTTCTGCTTCCGTTGGACCATCTATTAGATCTTTAGGATAAAATAACATTTAGTCCTTGACCTTCACAACTTTTTCTAATTTGGTATTTAGATTTTTTAATGCATTAGTCTTGTAATGTGACAACTTTTTTGTAATTTGTTAAGGTGTGATGATATATTATTTTGAAATTGTCATATCATCATAATTTTATTTTTAAATATGTATAAATTAACAAAAGATAATTAAAAATAATTTGAATCATAATGGATCAAAATATTAGAGTGTCGAATCTAAATTTGATGACCAAATTAAAAAAAAAAATTAAATAAAAGGGCTAAATGCACTTCATCCCTAAACTTTTTTAACATAAAATATCATTTAAAAAAAAAAATTCTAACATCACTTTCGATTATTACGACTTTTCGAGAGATAGTAACAATGAAAAGGAACATAAATGAAGCTCCATTAAAACTTTCAAAATTAGCCATTCGTTCTCCCTAAACGTCAATTCATCGCAATGAATTTCTAGTTTTAAAATAGGTAACTTGTTTGACAAACAGAACCAAGTCTACTGATAACCCGGCAGCCATCATGAAAACCATCGAGTAATTGCTTACTGCTTACCCAAGAAATCTCTCTCTATATTTATCTTCACAGAAAACCCATAGTTGAAAAAACCAGAACAAAAGATCTCATCCGAGGGCTCCGGTGATGTCGGATCAAACAAAAGCAGCCCCTTCTTCCAATACCACTGTCGTTGATGATCCTTACAAGCGCCTCGAAATCACTCTTAACCCCAATGGCTCGCTTACCCGCAACCCTAATAGGTTTCCCAACACTTCAGCCACACCTGATCCGGACCCCACTGTCCCGGTTCTCTCCAAAGATGTCACTATCAACCAAACGACGCAGACATGGGCTCGTGTGTTCCTCCCCAGGCAGAAACCGCTTGGTACGAACAAGTTCCCTCTCATAGTTTATTACCATGCAGGAGGATTCATCCACTGCAGTGCGGCATCCACAATCTTCCATGTTTTTTGCTCAAACATGGCGTTGGAACTCCAAGCCATCGTCGTGTCCGTCGACTATCGTCTTGCTCCTGAGCATAGGCTTCCTGCTGCTTACGACGACGCTATTGAAGCGTTGCTCTGGATCAGAACCACCCAAGAAGAGTGGTTGACACAATACGCAAATTTCACCACTTGTTTCGTTATGGGGTCGAGTTCAGGTGGTAACATAGCCTACCATGCAGGAATACGTGTGGCGGAAGAAGCCGACGGTCTTCGACCCTGGAAGATCCGAGGGCTAATATTGCACCAACCATTCTTCGGCGGGTCCGTAAAGGTTGAGTCAGAGTTAAGATTGGTTAATGATCCCGTATTGCCTCCTGGTGTGGGGGACCTGATGTGGGTACTGGCATTGCCAATCGGAGCTGACCGTGACCACGAGTACTGTAATCCAACAACAACCAAGGGGACAAACCTTATGGAGAAGCTCGCTACAGTAGGATGGACAGTGTTGGTGACCGGCTGTGACGGCGACCCTTTAATCGACCGTCAGGTGGAGCTCGCAAAATCAATGGAAGAAAAGGGTGTAAAGGTAGTGAGCCATTTTCGTATGGGGGATCATCATGGAGTGGATTTTATGCAGCCTGATAAGGCCAACGCACTGTTTTTGGTCTTGAAGGATTTTATTGCATCTGCAACCTCAGTTGCACTTTGAATAAATGCAAATGTTGAATGAATTTCTAGCTATCTTTATCATCCAATAATGGTATGTAATTATAGAGCAGTGGATTATCTTTCTAGTGGTACTAAAAAATTAAACTTTGAAATATTTTTATTTCACCAGAAGCTAGATGCTTTTAATTTATTCCTTCCAAGTATTTTACATAAATTTACATAATGCCAAGCTAACTATAGCATTAAAAACAAAACTGAAAGGTGACTCAGCAAAAGTGGGAATTCATAGGGGAGGGGCTCAATACGAGTGTCGCTTTTTTATGTGATGACTGTAGGTTTCTCCCTGCCTGTGAAGTCCTTCAGCTTCGATACAGACAATGCCAAATCTGAAAATTTCAACCGTACAATTCATTTCATAAGTTTGTTGAAAGAAAGAGATAGAAAAACGATCACGGTTGCGAGCATACCTATTAATGGTTTTAATGCCACTTGGGCGTCCATGTCATGTTTAGAAGCATCTGGTTCAAATTGCTCAATGTAGATTCGAACCGTTGCACCAGCTGAGCCAGTTCCCTGCATGTATATGAAGTTAATCGTATCAGAAAAGAGGAAGACTATACAGGCCTTTAAAGATCACGGGAAACAAAAACCCAGAACGTACAGATAAACGGAATATAATCCTTGAACCATCCGTGAAAACAAATCGAACACCCTGCTTTGAGGCCACACTTCCATCCACCTAAGAAAACAGACGGATACTATATAGCAATTTGTTGAAGGAGATCAATCATACGAAAATTGTAGAGAGCTAATACTTACGGGATCGGTATATGAAAAGTCATCAGCAAATTGAAGGACATAATTTCCTACAATGGAAAATTTTTTTTAACAATCAAACAGATGTAAAATTTGTATAGTACAGTAGCTGGTGCCGGGGTTAAAAGGGTCGGTTGCAAACTTACCGTACTTTTCACCTGCCTTACTCTTTGAGATTAGACCTCTAAGGTATTCGATCATTTGATTGGCACCTTCAGATTCACATTCCTGAACAGCAAAACTAATTAAAATAAGGAATTTTCAAGCTGAACCGAATATGAAACTATAAACTCGTGTTGTTTTGAGAGGGAGATATCGTGCTTACTTCGTAATCATATCTAGAAAAGAAATTTCTTCCATAAGTTGCCCAGTGTTCTTTGACAACATCAGAGATAGATACCAATTTCTCCCCTGGTTTCTTGTCTTTGTTTTGATATGCAATAATCGAGAGCCATGCTAAAACAGCCCTGCCATTGACAAAAATAGAAACCATTTTACTTTGGTCCCATGTACTCGAAATTTGTTAAACAGTCCATAACAAGAAATTACCATATGCCATCCTTCTCACGAATGTGATCTGAACCCGTACCAAAACTTTCTTCCCCACAAATTGACAACTTTCCAGCATCCATAAGATTCCCAAAAAATTTCCAGCCAGTAGGAACCTGAAAAAAAAGAAAAAACCCAAAGTTCAAAGTATGTACCTTTAGAATATAATCTCCTTTTTTCATAGATTATTAGAACACTTGAGTAGAAATAGTGCTTACCTCAAAAAAGGTAAGACCCAATTTTTCAGCAACTCTATCGAGAGCACCACTAGTTGGCATGGATCGAGCTAAACCCTGAAAACGCAAGACGTAAGCATCTTCGGTTTAAAAATCATGGAAAGAAAAGCTACTAGAATTTTGTACCTTAGGGCCACTCCGGAAATATGGTATTGCTGCTTGTGCATTCGCAGCAATAATTGCGACGGAGTCCGAAGGGGTAACAAAAAACTTTTTACCTAGAATCATGTTTCTGTCGCCGTCTCCTGAGGAAACATGATTGTGATACATCTGTTAGTCAGTGAATCCTATTATACATGCATAATGGAGAAATCTGACAATGCGAGAAATTTATTTCATATATATAATTACTTTACCATCGCTTGCTGCTCCAAAATCAGGTCCATTCTCACTATACATGGTATTGACCAAATCCTTTGCATACCTGTTTTGCCATAGAGGTTAGAAAGTGGTACGATTTTAAATCATCGAAAAACATACAGTGACTATCTTACGTAAGATTAGGATCGGGATGACCATGTCCAAAATCCTCAAGAGGCACTCCATTCGATATAGAATCCTACATGACACATCTAACATTTAAAGTCAGGAACTTTATTAAAATTTAGGTCAATAGTATATTTCAGATTTTTCGTACACATGACATACCGGGCGAGCCCCAAGCTTGTCCACAAAGATGGGTTTTGCATAAGCACCAGTAACAGCATGCATGGCATCAAATGCAAAACTAACAGCCAATACAGTAAAAATTAGTTACCAGAATTGTAGCAAGCAACCTAATGATACCCGTTCGGGATTAATCAAGGGCATACGGTTTACCTGAAGTCTGATCTTGAGAGAAGATTTTTGATCATCTGGAAATCGAACACACTCTGCATATAATCTAACAGTATAAGTGATACAAACAAGTGAAGTTTCATTTGGAATTATAGGATGAGTAGCTGTTTTTTTTTCCCTCACCTCCATTAATTCCAAATAGTCGGAAACCGGGTCTATAACCTCAACGGTGAAGTTTCCGTACTTGGTAACTCCAAGGCGAGAAAGGTCAACATCAGGAATCTCAGCCATTTTAATCTCGGAAATCTGCACAGAAGTTCCATTTTCAAATATCAAGCAGGACGTATTCACTTGCACGTTAGAAAAACAAAAAATACACACGCAAACAGATGAAATAACAGACAACGAAAAACGACAAGAACAGAAAAATATATAATATATAACAGCGATGTCCAATACTTACAGAAAGAGTATTCCCATATATCTTGTCAGTGATGGATTCAGGTGCAGGTTGGCCACTGTTGTAATTAAACTAGAAAACAAGCAGATGAACACAATGGCATTTAAAGTCAGAGACAGAGACTGGAGTTGAAGCACTGAAGCACAATTCCACAGATGCATTAGGAATAAACCTTGATACCCCAGTCGTATTCGGGGCCTCCTGGATTATGGCTTGCACTCATAATAAATCCACCATTGGCCTAAAAGAGGGTGAAAATATTGTTTAACTGAGTGATAGAATATGTAAATAGGTAAATATTGATACCATTTAAAATGAAAAGAGACATGCTTGCCTTCCTCTTTCGAATGACAGCAGAAACAGCTGGTGTAGACATAATACCTTCCCTGCAACATCATATGATAAAAATTAGACAGATTATAAAATACAGCATATTGGCAGGGGGCACAGTAGATATTATACGACAGCTGGGAAGACAAATGAGACATTTCAAGTTTCATAGCTCTTCCCCGGAGCAATGGTGACACTAATGCATTATTGTTTAAAGCGGTTTAACATCGATAGGAACATTTATTGTTTTCAAACTCGAAAGCTGAAGCAATGGCGATGCTAGTGAAAGAACAGTCACCTGCCAACCAAGATTTTTCCAACTCCATTTCCAGCAGCAATTTTGATAATTATCTGCATTTTGAATTCAAACATTCGAATAAGACAAATGCATTTTAAGTACATACTACATATATAATTTACGAGCAGGAATCATTTTGTTTGTGTTCCTTTTTTGTTCCTAGTCCTCTTAATCCAAGTCCAAGCACAATGAACTGTTAAAGAGTACCAGTTCAGAAAATGACCTGTGAAGCTTCGAGGTTAAAGTACCGACCATCGCCTCCTAATACCAACACCCCATTCTTGTAATCCTCAGGCGGTAATGAATTAAACAACGACTGCAGACACACGGAGTTCCAACCCATCATAAAACATTGAAACTAATGAAAATGGGATAAAGTAAATGGGAGGTCCCCGTATTATAGGGACCAGATCAAATTGGTCCTTCTATTATTAAATGAATCAATTTAGTCCCTATACTATTAAAAAGAATCAAATAAGTCCAAATTGTAATAGAGTTAACATTTACCCTATTAAAAATATTCTTTTCAATAATACCTAAATTGATTCATTTAATAGTAGAGGGACTATAGTAAGGGGATCTCTTAGGTACATTCACCAATAAAAATGAATGCCAAGAAAAAGAAAAATTCCAAACCTGGATCCAATTTGAAAGGTAATTCTCTTCCATAAAAACCTTAACCTGAAGCAAATGAAATTATATTAAATTTGAAAAAAAAAACGAATTTTCTAATGAGTAATTGAGTCCCAACCCAATTTCAAAAATTCAACAACAGATTACTCTCTGTTCTTAGCTATCCCTTGAGGAAGGAAAAAACAATTCAAAAGCAAAGTGATATGAATAACAGTGAAAAAAAATTACCTTTTTCCGAAGCCCACTTGTCCCGGTCTTCTGCCCTTCAATCGGTTTAGTGGGAACTGAAGTTATCTGTAAGATTCAAATAAAGAAAACCCAGAATCACTATTTAAGCTAATTTTTAAAATAAATTAAATAAGAGAAGAATGAAAACCAATGGAAAAAAAATACAACCTTGATGCCTTCAGGCTCGGCAATGGTGGTGGAGGAAGAAGAGGAGGAGGAGGAAGCTTTGATGGTAAAAGAAGGGCAGCGTGATACTGAAAAGGAAATGCATTTAAGAGGGAAGCGATGGGTACAGAGATGAGAAAAAGAAGAGGAAGGGATGGGAATGGCATTGGATGATCGTTTAGATGATTTAAAAGCAGAAGAGAAGAAACCTTCAAGTCTCAAAGAATTGCAACAAGAAGCCATGGATATATGTTACTTCAAAAGCCCTCTCTTTTCTTTTTTTTCTCCAAAGATGGATGAATCAATGGAGGAAGAATGGGGTTTTTGATATTTTGAGTTTGGGTTTTTATTTATATATTGAGTGGAGCAGAAGAGAGCAAAGGAGAGGAGAGAAAATAGGAAGAGGGATCTTTGAGAGTGTGTTTGAGAGAGTAAGCAGCTGCTTCTTTTACTTTCTTTGGCTATAAATTAATTTAACAAACTAATTTGCCACTGCTACTGCCTGTAGCACTGCCACGTGTACGTTGGACAATGCTTTATCTTCTCCACATCCTAAAACCTGTCTCATTTCACTTCTGCCATCAATGTCTTCCCACTTACTTCCATGTGATGGTTTATAAATTGATTAACGTTTATAACTTCGTCAATAATTAATAATAGCTCTAAATATATGGACCGTCAATCTTTTTCCATTCAGATATCAAATATATATTTACCAATTTCATGTCCATATTTATGGGAACTTACTACTCTCCATCCTTGACCTTAGTTTATATAAATATTCAAATTCCTAGATCTAGCCTTGGGTTTTGGTTTCAGCTAATTCCTTTGCCCCCTCTTCAATCAATCTCTTTTACCATAAACATGGTGCTCTACTCCTCCTACAAAATGAATATATTCCTCTAACTTTTCACTTTTTATTTTTAAAGAAAATCAAATTTTAGAAAAATGTTAAATTTTACAAGTAATGAATTTTTAAAACTAAGATTAAATTGATATAATATATAAATATTGAGAGTTAAAATTATTGTTATGTTAAATTATCGACAATGCAAACTTTCCTTATATGATTAAACCGATACCGAAAATAAATATTTATATAGTGAAATATTTTGTTTGAAGAGAAAAACAATTAATGACGTTCAAACATATAAAAAATAATGGTCTATTGTAATTTTGTTTTCTAGAAAGAATAATATATGATATTCCAACATTTAAGTTAAATTAATGAATTTTAAAAAAGAAAAGAAAACCAGAACTGGAATCTTCACGATAAAAGGTATCGTGGTATGATTTACTTGTCAAATTAAAGGTGGCATTGTGTATATTTAATTACGTTAGGAAATAAAGGTAACACGAGATTTTGTATGGAATGTGGGTATGCATCAATTGCATGTGAGACACTGTGACACCAGCAATGCAACGTTCAGAAAATAAAGTTCCTCCAATTATTCTATTATCATCGTTATTAAATGTTAAATATTAACAAAACCATACACTTTAATTTGATATTTATATTTAATAAAAACTTTATATTAAAATCCACTTGTTACACTTGAGTAAACTTCCATTGAGTCTCATTAGAACTCATTTGAAGCAGGGGCTGGCAGTGACTTGATTCTCCTAAAATAGAAAATTTTTCATTTAGTTATTTTAAAATTTTAAATTAGTAAAAGTAAATTTGTATTTTGGCTCTCTTAAAAATGATAAAAAATTGATTTAATCATTTAAAAATTATAAAGATACATGCTATTAAAATTGTGAAATTATATTTTTAATATCGTAAAAATTATAATTTAATTTTGAACCCTTAAAATTTTTTTTTAATTTCACCCCTGACTTGGAGGTCGCTGCTTTTACATTCAAGGTATTCATAATTTTATTATTAGATATACGTGCTATTATCAAATTACATCATGACAAGGTTCTCCATTGTCTTACTAGTGATATACTTCATTATCTATAAAAGTTTCTTTTTTCCAAATAGACTCTAGGCAACTTTAGATGAAGGATGAAGTTTGGGTTGGGTTTATGTATAATATCAATACCATACATAATTGCCCAAGCCTAATTTAAACCATAAATCTCAAATGCTACCTAAACTTAACTATATTTGTAAATAGTTAATCCAAATTCATTTAAGCTCACATATATATATATATATATATATTACTTTTCCAAACATAATATTTTTGTTTAATATTTTTTAATTATAGATATCTTTTACCATCATTATATATTGTTATAATTACTTTTTGTTTTTATTATCTAGTGGGCAAAGAACGAAATAGTTTGAAATGACTCAACGATATCATGTCAAATGATTTTTTTTTTTTTTTTACAATTAATCCTTTGAAAAAATGGTAGGGTGATTTTAGAATGTGAATAATGAATGATCATAAAGGAGAGATAACGGCATTTAGAGAAGATGATGATCGGAGAAAAATGGAGGTGTTATGTTGATGGGGTTGCCCTAGTATCGCCTTGAGTGATTAAAGCAATTGCTCATGGACTTTGGTGGGCGATGTATAACCTAATTGGTAGAAGGGTGGCATGAACCGATGCACAAGAGGTCTCCAAGGTTGTTTATTTTATGGAAGATGGTTGATTTGAATTTGGTAGCATTATTCAAGACTTTTCATCCATTTTGTAAAACAATACAAAATTTTTAGTCTTTTGCAAGTAACAAAGGATTCTCTTGACAATTAGCAGGTGCATTCCAGTTGAACTCTCCATATATTTGCTTATGAGACTTACAAAATACTTAATGTTTGATATTGTAGCAGTTATATACATCAAATTGCCTGCAATTTGCTCCTAAGGTGTATTGTCCACCTTTTCCCTCTTCCAACTTTACTTAGATTCAAGCCAAACTCAATTAAAGTGGTTGTAGGTTTGCAATTATTTATCTTGAACTATCCAAAATTTCTTGAGTACTTCCTCTTTTAGGAAACAAAAATTCCATCATCAGTAATGCAGAAAGCCGAGGATCAATACCGAATCCAAACAAACAACTTAGAGCGGCTCGACAGAAAAGCTTTTTGAAGCTTTTCTTACTGTGCAGGTAAGGATAGTTTTGTGCAATTCCAACGACAAGAAGGCAATTAGAATTAGAAGATGAATAATAATCAAGAAACAAAATTAGAGAAGAAAGAAGAGAGATACATAGGTTTAATTGAAGAATTCGATCATTCTTGGTTGCTAAGTAACTTGAGGTAAAGATGACTTCTCTTTTAAGTAAAATTTGAAAATTAAGAATGAAAATAAGAAAAAAAATCAATAAGTTGTAGATATTGCCAATTAAGATGAAACAAGAAACAAAAATAAGATGAATTTATGGAAGGATGAAACCGTATTCGATGAAGGTGGACCAGTGGTGATGGTTGAGTAGATAGATGACCTGATCCTCTTTAATATTTGAGTTTAAACACCAATTAAGGACTTCAAGCAACCTTTAATCAACCCTCTGATCAAGTTACTATACAAATTGAAGTTATGAAGAATTTTCACCAATATATTTTAACAAGGATTGAATTGAAATCACTATTAAAAAGACCATAAGAGATAGATCTTGAATAAACTCCATCGGAGTAATTTTATTGAAAACAAAATTATAACTTATTTAAGAAATATAAAGCAGAATGTCATATATTGAAAAACAAATAAACAATTCTTTCTTTTGCATTCTAGTAAGTTTACATTTTGTTTTATTTCAAAAAATATAAAATGATCATTCAATTATTCGAAATTTTTCATTTAAGTCATTGAATTATTTAAAAGTTTTTAAACCATTAGGTTGTTAAGTTTTGTTTTATATATAAAAAAAGTTCAATTGGTTAGTTTTAAACTTTAATTCGACTATTGGTATAATGGATCAATACCCATCGATGAGTATAACATACCTTAGATACAAATTGATCTAACAGTTAGTGTTAGAGATCAAAGAAGAAAGCTGTTTAGATTTTGGTTCGGAGATTCATAATTTTCAAAGTTATTTCATGAAAAAAGAACTAAGTCATAGAAGAAAAAAGAAATGAGAATTTTCGATTGGTGTAGATGATGTGAACAAAGAAAGCTATGGAACAACGATTTTAATAACCTATGACTTAATTTTTTGAAATTAAGTGACTAAAACTTAAACTTATTAATAATTTAGTGATATTAAATATATTACACCCCTAATTTTTTATCAAAAAGGTTTTTTTTTAAGCTTAAACTAATTATTCAATTAAATAGAGAAAAAAATCAAAGAGAGAAACCAAAAATCATAAAGGACAAACAACTAAAACTAAAATCATCAGACTTACTTAATACACTCTTCTCTTAGATCTTTTAGAATCAATATTATTCAACATTGTAGTATCATTATCGACCCACTCTTGATGATATACAAACATTCAGTAAACAGCCCGATCGGTCTTCAGTCGAGTAGAAACCAAAAGACAAGAAAAAATATTCCTCGGTCTATGGTAAACTTTACCAAAACAAGATAGAACCTCTCCTACCAAAATGAAAGCTTTTAACCAAGATAGAACCTCTCCTACCAACAAAATTTCAGGTATGCGAGGTTCCAACAAAGCCCAATTATGACCTTAGAAATCGACCACTCCCATCAAAAGGTTATTAATCATTATTTGTTACAATAAATTAATATTTACCAAAAGACTGAAAAAGAAATATTAAATTCACGTCACGTTCAATGAATCAAATAGTTGTACTTACGTTGTTTCACTTGAAACTTATGGCCACACATGGGACACACCCAAGCTTTTGTCCGAATACAGCAAAATATCTAATATATCGGTCTTTAATAAAAGGCAATTTTTGTATTTTTAAAATATTTTTAATTCATTTGAATTTTTAAATGGCTTAATTTGATCTGAGTCCCTATTCTCTTCGTATTCTTAAATTTTAATCTTCTATTTTAATTCTCAGCATTTAGCCCCTCAACTATCAACTTTATTTCTAACATGTGTTTACTCTGATACGATTTTATCTACTTTAATTGATGGTTGTAGGATACTTTTAATGATGATCGATAATAGCATGTTTCGGTCAAAGTCCCAATATTCTTTATATTTTTTAAATTTAAACAGATGTGGAGTGATAAAAGGACATTACTCAAGTTTTTACTTTTTATTTAGCAGGATCTCTTATTCAATCTTTAAGCAGATCTTACTTTGTACTTTATAAAAAATAGATTAATCAAATTTAATCTTTATACTTTTATTTTTAGGAATTTAATTCTTATATTTTTTACATATCAAAATTTAAATTTAATTTTTAACGTTGTTAAAATTTTACCACTAAATCACTAATATGACATTTTGAAATAAAAAAAAACACTTATTAGCCTTTTAACACACAAAAAAAATGTTGTAATGAAATGAATTTAAGAGAAATATTTTAACAGTATTAATAATTAGAATTACATTTTTAAATTAAAAAAGTAGAGGGACTAAATTTCTTAAAATAAAAGTAGAAAGACTAAATCCTAAATGTATAAAAAAGTATAGAAACTAGGAAGATATTTTAACCAAATAATAGAGGGACTAAATTTCAAAATCCAAAGAGTAGAAGGGGTGTGGGTCAGGATTAAACCTTTTTAAAATTAAGTAATTCATGTGACGGTGATCTTAATAAATTTGTCAACTTATCTTCTAAAGAAGAATCCAATTCAAGATTGGCGACGGCCACGCTCCTACTCTATACGTTTCTGCTTTCTTCTTCGTCTTCCAAGTTTCAAATACAGGGACAAGAAAACCAGTACCGGCTTTAGCGGCCATTGTTTTACTACTTCAAATTCAATCTCTGTAATTCTCAAAAAAGAAAAAAGAAAAATGGCTGGGAATTTAACTACAGGTTCTTCTCTCTCTCTCTCTCTCTCTTTTCTTGATTCTTTTTCATTTTTTAAAATCTTTTTGATATTTCATTTTCTTGAGATTCAAAAATATTCATCTTTGAGCTTAACTTTGCATGTTCTGCCATATCTGGGTTTTGAGTTGGTTTTCTGCATAAAGATTACAATTTCTTTTTTTATTAATTGTAATGTGCTAAACTGCTAATTAAATTTACTAACTTCAGTCTTAATAAAAACATGTTATAGAATTGGCTTTCAAAAATGATAACAATCTATTTTGTTATGGAATTCAAGTTCAATCTCTAGCTTAAGAAACTAGATCGTTCTCGTATCATGTTTCAAATCATTTGGTTCCTTGCTGTTTATAGTGTTTTGAAATACTAAATATTTTTTCTTTCATGTTCAAGAGTTTTTTTTTTTTTTTTGCTTTATTTGTCATCTGTTATGAACATGTAATCTTATAATTCTTGTTATACGAGTTTGGGTTTCCTTCACTTCTAATGAAATTGTTTGGTCTGATGGTGTTTGATTGTTTTTCTAAGTGATTTGAATCCTGTTTGGTCTGGAAAATTTTGGTTTTTTATTTTTATACTTACATGTTGGTTAAATTACATGCTATGTTTTAACACCAACTGTGTGCTGGATCTGTGTTAGATTACCTTTTAAATATAGATGAATTGCGAATCTGAATGCGAAATTATTCGATTTGTTTCGAAAAATCATTGATTTTGTAACTCGAAATGGACTAGGCAATGTCTGAACAAATTGGCTTAGGGCTAGGAGTTGTCACTTTGAGCGACATGTTAGAAAAACATCTATGATACTGATAAAACTACGAATTGTAGGTGGTGGCGAAGATCTTCCCAGTGATATGAACAGGAAGTCCGCAAATACGGATTCACTAGTTGTTTGCTTTGGTGAATTTTTGATTGACTTTGTACCAACAGTCGGAGGGGTTTCTTTGGCCGAAGCACCTGCTTTCAAGAAGGCTCCAGGTGGCGCTCCGGCTAATGTGGCTGTTTGTGTATCTAGATTAGGAGGATCATCGGCTTTCATAGGCAAGGTAAATTCAGAACATCTAGCTTTTACTCTGTACCAGTTACTAGAATAATTCGCTGGAATCATATGATGTTTATTCGTTGAAATCGAATTGCTTTAGTCTTTGTGTTCGGAACTAACTTACGATACCGTAGAATGATATGAATAAGAAGTCTCTTTGTAGTTCCACTACTCACTTTTTGTTGCAAATTGCAATCTCGTGCTTTTTATTTGGTCATGAGAATATCAATGTACATGATGCCTTGCAATTTGATACCAGGTAGGGGATGATGAATTTGGGCATATGTTAGCTAACATTTTAAAAGAAAACTACGTGGACAATACCGGCATGCGATTTGATCAAAGTGCAAGAACGGCATTGGCATTTGTTACGCTCAGAGCTGATGGTGAACGGGAATTCTTGTTTTTCCGTCATCCAAGTGCTGATATGCGTCTTCATGAATCAGAGCTCGATATAAACCTAATTAACAAGGTTTTTTGTTTTTTCCGCATTTCTCATTTTTGTTCTGGTTAATCAAAAGAGTGGTTAGATTTTTTCTGGTCTCTGTATAATGTTTTCATTACAGGCGAAGATATTTCATTATGGTTCGATTAGTTTGATCGAAGAACCATGCAAGTCAGCTCAACTTGCAGCAATGAACATCGCCAAGAAATCTGGCAGTATCCTCTCTTATGATCCGAATTTAAGATTGCCACTGTGGCCATCGGCAGGAGCTGCTCGGGAAGGCATAATGAGCATATGGGAACAAGCAGATCTTATCAAGGTACAAATTCGAATACGAGACTCATAAAATGGGGTCTTGCTACTTCCATTAATTTGCATCTAATCCATGAAAAATGCAGGTAAGCGAGGACGAGATTGCATTCTTAACTGAAGGCGGTGACCCTTATGATCATAATGTGGTGATGAACAAGCTTTTTCATCCTAATCTTAAGCTTTTGATCGTAACCGAGGGGTCAGCTGGTTGTAGATATTACACCAAGGTAAGCTCGAGCTTGTCTAATTATTAATTTCACTACATGGAAATAAACAATCGACCTATATATACAGGCTTTCAAGGGGAGGGTTCCTGGGATTAAAGTTAAAGCTGTTGACACTACGGGTGCTGGTGATGCTTTCGTTGGCGGCTTACTAAGCAGCCTAGCTTCCGATTTAAATCTATTTCAGGTACCCTTAGTTTTACATAACTCGTTGTTCTAATCTGTAATAAAATAGTTTAACATGTAAATGAAACTTTTATTTTTTCCGACAGGACGAGAAGGGATTAAGAGAAGCCTTGGCATTTGCAAATGCTTGTGGAGCGTTGACGGTAATGGGAAGAGGGGCAATTCCGGCACTTCCGACAAAACAGGCAGTTGTTGATGCCTTGACCAAATATAATGCATCAGAGAAATGAAAGGAGATCCTGATTGGTATACTTTGTTGGCCATTAAAGCTGTTTTAGTTCAAATTTTTTACGCTGTGATCTCAAGCCAATTTTGGGTTACTCAAAAAGTGTTGTAGGAGATTGATGTAACAATAAAACAAGTGACTATTTTTTATCATATTAAATTCGTTTTTTTTAAATGGAATATAAAAAATTAACATCTTCTCTTCCAATTTTTAATTTTTTACTACATTTATTACATTTTTTTTACTAAAACATCTGATTACTCTTCAAAAATATCAAATAATTAAATTATTATTCATAAAGTATTCACGAATAATTTATTTATTTTCTTTTTTAATTATAAAATTAAAAAAATTCAAACTATTAACTTCCAAACCTAAAAATATATTTAAATACGCATCAATTAAGTTTTTGACTAATTATTAAGGAGCAAGTTTTTTAAATATTTTTCTTAAAAAACAGTATAATAGTTTATGAAGTTATTAAATTTTCTTTTAAAATAAATCAATTATCATTATTCAATGATTTAAGTAGAAAAGAAATCCACTATTAAAATATATGAGTAGCTAAATAAAGAAAAAAAAAAATTCTCTTTTATAATTAAAATTAAAGTTAAAATTAATATATTTAACATACAATTGCATGAAAATAATTAAAAATAAATAAAAAATACAATTATATGCATATCATTCTATTAAATATAAAATTATATTTATTAACTTGAAAATTATTATATTTAATATATACTTATATTAATAAAAGAAAAAATATTTAATAAATTACTAATAAAATTTTAAATTTCACAAAAAGAATCAAAGATATAATAAAATATTAAAAATATATATTAAAAATAAAAATAATGTCAATTTTTAAAGCAATTTATAAAATAAAAAGAATATACTACAATGTATCAAATATTAACACTAAAATTTAAAGCTAAAATTTTATCCAAAAGAAAAGTATGAAAATAATAATAATAATAATAATAATAATAAAATTATTATTATTATTAAAAAAAGCGGGTAACGATCGCGATTGGGAACGAGGATAGCGGCGATTAACGATAAGCCCTCACATGTTTCCTTTTGCTGTCAATTGAAGAAAACGAAACCCAAAAAGATTTTTAAAAGTTAAAATGAAAAAAACGCAATGCTTCAAGAAATGAAAGAAGTCCACTTCTTTTGTGTAAAATCAGATCAGATAAATTAGAAGACTGTTTTGCATTTCGATTTCCAGTTCCGATCTCAATTTCTAACAACAGAAAAAATAATAGGAAGAAGAAAATATGACCTCGAATCCAACGCTTTTGCCCGAGATCGGACCCGATGGACTCGCTAGGGAACCTTCTGTCGTTGCCTACACTGAGAAGGTCAGTTTACTTTTCTTCTTTTTTTCTCTTTTATGAGTTTCGTTTGATTGCTTTGACGAAAATGTGATGCCGAATTTGTGTTTATATATGTGGCGGCAGATAATCGAGGAGGAGCGGCTTCAACTCACGAAGTATGTTCATGTTGTTAATTACTTCTAAGTTTTTTTTTTTTCAGATCCGTGCATTATTTCGTCTTTTGTTTTTAACTTTAACTCACCTGAGTTGATTCTGTTTCAATGCTGGAATTTAGTTATGTTGTAATGAGGAAAGCCTTCTTCTAATCTGTGGGCCTTATGTAGAAAAAAAGAGGAGAAATCGATAGCGTTGAAGAATTAGCTTAAAGCCTTACACTGTAATTCAGATCTAAAGAGATAGGATGTGAGTAGGGCCATCGCATGAAGTTTTCGTTAGAGTTTGATACTACTTGAAACGGGATTTGAACCTTAAATCTCAAATGATTTTGATGTTTGTTGCTCTAATTAAGTACTTACCATTTGAATCCGGAATCTATTCTATTTGAGCTTGGTGATGAACTCTGGCATTTTTATTTTTTTTCCTTTGAGTTCCATGAGTTGCTTTTACTAAATATTAAAAACTTCAGTTCGTTGTTTACTAGCTCAATTAATCAAGCCAAAAATGTGGTTCTTTTTCTCATTCCAATTTGGTTGTTAAAATTTTGTTTGGATTTAAGAATTAATTTTCCTGTGTGTAGCACTTGTACAAAAAGTTGAGAGAGGTATACGCCTTGTATAGTTATTATTTCTCATCTTTTTAATATTCTTTGAGTTTGTTTCTCATGATTGCAATTGTTGGTGGGGTCTTGTCTAATCTCATATGCATGCTTTCAGATATATAGCCGAAAATTATTCTAAAATTCATGATATTGAAAGAGAACTAGCAAATCTTACAATGGAGATGAAACTCACTGCTGGGCCGAAAAAAGCAGGTTTGCTTGAACTTGCCATTGTATGGGATATTTCTTCATTTATGTATATTTTTCTGTTCTGGACTTACTCCTCCATTGTATAATGTGTGGTGTGTATCTTCAGCCCTCGAACATATGAGAAAGAAAATTGAAATGTCAACTGAGAGAATACGCATTGCCAAGGAGAAGGAAGAACAAGCACGGAAGGTTTGCCAAATTCTCTCTCTGTCAAGTATATTTGAGCTTGAATCATGGCCTTTATATCTCTTATTTTCTTAACCGAAGTACCGTCCTCATTATTTCCTTACACTTTTGCTTGCTTTGAACGGACAATAATACTAGGTTGATTAGGGCCTGATGGACCAAAATATAAATGGAAAAGTTCAAATGGCAGTGTATCTATGTAAAATAATTTTATCTGAAGAGAGGAAATTTGCAGCTATAGCACATTAGTCTTCCTGCATGAAGTTGCAGATTGAGATTGATTCTGGTTGTATTTCAATTAACTAAGGCCGAAACTGGACTGTGAGAGGCTATTGAATCATTTTTATATTAAAAAAATCCATTTTATTGGAAAGTAAATTGCCTCCTATCTTAAATTTGATAGCTGTTTTTTTTCCCTTTATATGCATTTCAGGCTTGGGAATCAGCATCAAAGGCTCTGCATGATGAGGAAGCAATTAAGCAGAAGCTATGTGAGGACTTGAACAATCTGGTATACTTCTTTGCTATAGATGGACAAGCAGGCATTAATCAGCCGTGTTATAACGTGATGCTTTTCGTTACTAGGTTCAAGAAAGCAGTAACTCTCAATTTGCTCGGCTTGAGGAGTTGAAAAGGCGATTGGAAGCTCTGAACCCAATTAAAAAATCTACTTTTTCTGATCATGTAAGCTTTCTTTCTATTTCCCCTAGTATCCAATACTCAAATGGTCCTCTATGTGGAGAAGATAACTGTTACATGTTAGCTGATGTAAAATCGTGCACTTTTAGTGTAATTTGTTCTTGTGATTTTCTATTGCGGTCCATTTTTTTGCAGTAAATGCCACTGTCATAAACTGGATTGATAATAAAAAATACATTCATGTCTGTTATACATGTCTACAAACTCTTGAGAACTGTTCCAGATGATCTAGTTTAGGCCTTGCTGATTATTTGTGAATGTTTGGCTCCTTCTAGGTAGTTGTTCTTTAATCAATTCAAACTGCTCACCCATGATAAAAAGGCGAAGAGGAAGAAATATTAACTAGCTGATCTTTCTGAGTTTATGTTTACTTTAATATGATAAACTATGGAAATTGGTTCAAGAAGCCAAACTAAAATGCCAGAGTGCTTAACTGAAGGGCTCATTCTTTTGAAACACTTTTTGTATATCATTAATATTGTCAGGCTTGTGAATGTTGTCATAAGCACTGGTGGTATATGCATGTAAATCAGTGATAAAAAAAGAAGGGATAAGATCAGCCGGTTCAGCAGGGAATTGTCAGGTTCAGAAGCTCAACATCATACTTATAATGGGGAAATTGGACTGGAAAGAACCTGTAAAATACCTGGAATCAGTAAAGGGAAAAATCAGGCATGACAATTTCTTTAAATATCTTTGGGCTTTTTAACCAAATTGGACCGGTTTTTTCACCCAAATCTATCACCTTTAACTCCCACTCGATTACCTTCCCAAGTCGTGCCAATCTTGTCTGAAGAGAAGTTTCCTGTTGTTGTCTGAAGATGATCCAGGTTGAGATGGTTTTCCATTACTCCTATCTTCCTGCTAATGTGGAATTCTTTCCCTCTCTTTTTGGGCATTGAAGAATCTAAAATGGTTTTGAAAATGGGAAGTTAAGTAATTGTCTGCTTCTACGTGTTGAAAAAACTTCTACATGTTAACTAATGTGGAATCCATTCCCACTCTTTTTTGGTGGTGTGGTGCGTTTGACTTGGTTTTCAGGGGGCAAGTGAGGAAAACAGTGGTCTAGCGTTTGATTGATGAGTTGAGCATGCATTACAAATTTACTTTTTATCATGAAAAATTAATTATTGAAAGTGACATTTGATAAAAAAATCGAAATTACTTGTATGATTCTTTTAAAAATGTTATAGTTGAATCAGCATGTTCAACTAGTTGAACAAAAGATTGGAGATTTGATCAATTTGATCTCTTCTTTGGTTCTTTTTTCACTGCCTTAAATAATAGAAAGATTGTTGAAAGTTTGACTTGGATCATGTTTAGGACATGAAAGCAATTGGATTGACACAACATGCTGCAACCATAGGCGTGTCCTCAGTTCCACAAACAACAGAATCGGGCTCTACTGTTTCCACAAGGGTACCTCATCAAGGCGTTGGTGGGAATGTTCAAGTTATGAATGGGCAGAATCAACTTGCTACTAATGATGGAGAAGTAAAAGGAAAGAAGAAAAACACTTTTCAAGGAAGAGGAAAGGGGATTGGTGCGGTGCCCAAGAGTAGAGGATCTGCAGCACCTGGTTGGACAGGAGCTGGGTTTGATGTGGATGCTAGAACTTAGAAGCATTTTTCTGGATTTTCTCTTTTCTTTGCTGAAGGATCAAGGCAACAATCAGTGTTTTCTCATGTTGTGGGGTATCACCAGTCTTTCTTCCCCTTTGTTTTTTTGATCTTTACCTTGTATTCTTTCAATTGCTTATAGCTTGTTGATATGAATGTGGCATTTGACTTTATGTCATTAGTATCGTCTTCAAGTAGGAAATTATTTAGAAACGGATATAGAATTAGAAACTCATATTTTCAAAAAAATAATATTAAAGGAAACCTCTTGTTTGAACTCTCTGCCATGAGATGATACTACTGTTGGGGTTTTTGGTAAATGTTTAACCTCTGGCTTTTTTAAAGAACTAATTAGGGCTAATCAAAGTGAGCAGAGATTCCTATTATTTGCTAGTGAGAATATAAGAAAGAAGGAAGAATCATTTTTCATCTATTAGTGTCAAATTTGTATGTAATATATGCCAATACTTGTGGTTTTCCTTGTTCGTATCTCGAGACATTCTACACCATGCTCTTAACAGTCTGTTAAATCATTTATGTACTGCTCTTATTATTTACTTAGATGTCATGTAGTTTAGGCATTACTCAACTCTTTTCAAGGTACCAATTGATAAAATTGTTTGGAAACGTACAGTTAAGCCCCACTTCTGCTCGAGGTTCTTTGATTGGCCTCCATTAGATATTGAAATCTACCAGGCATAGCATCATTGTGTCTGCAGCTGCATTAGATGATTGCAATTACATATGTTTGTACCGCATGAGCCTTGATTTATACATTCATCCTTTTCATGCAATCATGTTATACGAACCCGCATCTCATTTCTCTACTGCTTGTGGCAATTTTACGTGACCGAGAATTTTTAAGCACCTACTGTTTAAAAATTCAAAATTTAAATGCTCTGGTTCACGTGTAATCATGTTGTCGCCCGAATGAATTTTTGAAAGTGTGCTAATGATGATAGCAGTAAAATGTTGGTATGCTGCAGTTTCCTTTCATCGATAATTTGGAGAATTTTTATTAGGAAAATTTCTTTCCTTGAATTCTTTCTGCTGATCTTTTATGAGAATTATGTCCCTATGAATTAGGTTTGGTTTATGGGGCCAGGGAGAGTAAATGTTTTGATGCTTTGATCCTTCAACATAAGTTTTAGAAAATAATTTCATAACATGGACTGCCATGATCTTGTGAAACATTAACTAATATGCTGTACACTAATAGTTGTTGTGACGAGTCATCTAAAGCCGAATTTTGATTGACATTAGGTTCCGGGTTAACATCAGAATATTTTAAAAACTAGTCTTAAAGAACAAGAACATGTTGAAATATTAGTAGTATCTTTGGATGCAGCCTATTCTGATTTTGCGATTAAAATCTTTCACTTAAATAGACCTTTGTAGGTATCAGATGAGAGTTATGAGACGTACTAATAAGGTCGTTGAATGTATTTATGATATAAAATGGATCTAAACTGTTTGAAAGACTGTAGCTAGTGATTTCACTGTGAGGACTCTGCTCAAAGTGGGTAGGTTAGGAAAATCAATGGCCAATTTATTCATCGAAAGACTTGAGAAGAATAGTAGGAGAACAATGGTGGTACATTGGTACATAGACTTTAGAACTGTATTGGTAATTTTTTGGAAAGTGGGTGTGGGTCAACCCTGGTCTCTGAAGTATCACTTTTGCCATTTATTATTATTTGTCTCTTGGAAGCATCTTCTACCGTTGAGAATTTGCTATATTCCACGGGAAGCGGCACTTTTAACTGTAAGTAACGGTGTTTTTCATTTTCCTTTTCTTTACCCTCTTGCTATTTGCTGGTTTTATTTATTTATTTATTATTACTCTTTTCTGAAATGGAAAATGGCTGTTTTTTCTTCTGCCCTTTTCTGTGCTCTTCCATTTCAGTGAAAGCATAATAAACTCACTTGCAGAACTCTCTTCTGGTGTTTTGATACGTTAAAATCAAAGATATCAAAAATGATCTCAATCACCATGATGAGATCATTGTATTAGATCACTGAGACTGACCAAATCATTTAGAATAGTGACGAGGTTTTATTATAGAGAGAGGAGCGATATTCAAAATTCTTTTTGAGGCAAATTCACCTTATTAAAAAACGTTTTCATATAATTACTTTTTTTGTATTTATTTTTATAAGAAAATTTCATATTTTAGCCATCTTTAGACAAGACAATTTAAGTGATCATTGCATATGAATATGTTAACAACTTAGTATTACGAAACTGACATTGTTGCTTTCTTTTAATAATGATGTTTATTTTAGGTGTTATACATATTATACCTTGTTTAAAGGAAGGTAAATTTCATGTTCACCTTTAGACAACACAATTTAAGTGATCATTACATATGAATATGTTACAAAACCGACATTGTTGCTTTTTCTTAATAATGATGTTATTTTAGGTGTTATATATTATAACTTGTTTATAGAGAGGTAAGTAGTCCCCCCTTTTTTTTTTATTACGATTTGTTTCAAAAGTAATGCTCATGATCACAACAAGCGGTTGGTCTAGACTGATAATGATTTGTGTGAATTTCAAATCCATTAGCTGTCGGAGTGGTAATTGGGTTGGAATTTATGTTGTGTAGTAATCTAGATGTTGTAGAAGCTTGTACTATCTCTAAATGTAAACATTACGTTTGAAACATGATTATCTGAACCAAACCTTATACCATAAAATCGGAAAAAGGATTGAATCGGTTAAAATTTAATAAAAAAATTAATAATATAATTGATTTAGTTTTTAGAATAGTGTTTGAGAGAAGTAATGTGAGTTAGATAAAGCTCTAATCTAACCCTGGGTGTATCAAGCAGGATAGAAAAAGGGAAATGGTAAAGGGATAATAATAATAATAATAATAATAATAATAATAATAATAATAATAACAACCATAACCTGAGACCATACGGTCATGGCTATCACAATCCATAGACAAGTTCACATTACACCTGCAGATCCCCACCCTAGGAAATAAAATTAAAAACCCACCTCGTATTTAAAACTACAAAGGGAGGAATCACATTGTAAATCGAGCTTGAGAGAGTGAGAGCTATTTGTAAATGTGTCCAACAGATGGGTGTGAAATTAAAAGGGTGCGTCATCAATACCTTTCCAACATTTTTATACCCTCCCCACTGACTTCAGTCCCCACTCCCCACTACTTTTTTATCTTTTTACCAATTCCATTTCCCAAAAAAAACAGAAAGAAGACGACCACACTCACCCTAGTCTACCCCTTTTCCATATCTACGGAAATTGGATATATATATAATTGATAAAATATTGGATAAATTACATTCAAGGTCATTAAATTTTTAGTAAATTTACTTTTTGGTTATTGAACTTTAAAATGTTACAAAATAGTCACTTAAGTATTTTAAAGTTTTTATTTAAGTTATTGGACTATTTTTAAGTTTAGTTAGTGAGTTCCAAGTGTCGATTCAACAATCGGTATGGTGGAAAGTCGTTGATCTGATGGTTAGTTTAGAGATCGGAGAAAAAAATTGTTTGGATTTTGGTTAGTAAATTCATGATATTTCATTAAAAAAATTATAAAAAAGAAAGGGAATAAGAGCTTTTAATTGGTGCAAATAGTGCAAACAAAAAATGCCATACAACAGAGATTTTAATAACCTGATGACTTAAATAAAATTTTTTGAATAATTTAATAATTATTTTGTAATTTTTTGAAGTTGAGTGACCAAAATAGAAGTTTTCTAATAACTCAATGATCTTGAGTGTAATTTACTGTAAAATGTTTGTTTATATTTAATTTTTATTTGGCAAATGATGTGGTCCATGTTAAAAGTTTCACCGTACTCAAATGCTACGGTTGAGTTTTTATTTTAACATTTTTTGAATTTAAGTTTTAACGATTAAATATGTTATTTGTATTTATATTTATAAATTTTTAGAAAAATAAAAATAAATTTTACTGATGTTATATGATTAATTTGTATTGAGCATATTTAGATTATAAATTAAAATTAAAATTTTATTTTGAATTTTAAAATACTTTAATTGAATTTTTAAAATTAAAGTATCAATAAAGGTTTTTTTTAGTTTAACAATTAGTTTATATTTTAAATACTAACTCAAAGTTTATGTAATATATGTGAATTGAATTGCAAATATCTATCTATTATATGAATAATTAGGATATAATGTGTTAAATAAAATAAATAGAATTTTTCTAAAATTTATTAACGCATAACTTTTATTTAGTATGTATGGGATAAGTATTATTTGATTTACATGATTTAAAATATCTAAATTGAACATTTAATCTTAAGAATAATGATAATATAAAAATTTAATTTAACTATTTCGAAGTTTTATGGACTAATTTAAAATCATGTAAGAATTTGGAGATGTTTTGTGGAGTTATCCGTATTGCCGCGCGCCACAAACCATATTTTTGTTGTACTTTCTATAAAGTCCCTGAAATTATAAAAAAGAAAAAGAAAAAGAAATGTGGGCTGCTTGGCGCTTGCTACTGATTTATTTAACATGCTTCATGGATCCACTTTTCTCGCTCCTTCTTCACCGTCTTATAATAACCCTTTTTTCTCATCATCATCAACTTTCAAACTAACAAACCTCCTTTGCACTTTTCTCCTTTCCCTCTCTCTCTCTCATTTCTATCCGTTTACTAAATCCCCATTTTCCTTTTGATCGGAAATGGGAAGAGATTGGCCGTATTGGGCTACCGGAGCTAAAACATCCACCAAAAGACCACCACCAGCGAAAGCTGAAACCACCACCACTCCCACTGGTTGTATAAGTGCTGTCTTCCAGTTCTTTGATTTCCATCATTTCCAGTTCCCTTTAAACCATCAAACAAATAGTAGCAGCAATAGCAGTAGCAGTTGTGGTTGTTTTAAACAACCCCACTCTTTTATTTCTCCCCATAGTAACTTCGTCCCCACTGCACTTAAAGGTTCTTTCTTTCATACGCTCTTCTCTCTCTCTCTCTCTCTCCCCCTCTTTTCGCAGTACATTATCGAGTTCCAATGCAAATGCAGGTACTGAAGCACCAAGGAATAGTTTAGAATCAGAGGATGAAAGTTCAACTTCAGTTTCAGCTTCAGTTTCAGCTTCTTTAACAACATCAACCAGTAAAGAAGATGAAAGTTTAAATATCCCTGTAAGTTTGCTAACTAGTCCTTTGTTTTTGTTTTTTTTAAAGGTGAGTGATGATGATGATGATTTTTTTTTATGAAAATCTAGATGGGAATTCAAATTAAAACAAGTGGGGACATAAGGTCAAAAGTTGAAGCTTCAAATAATGACACATTTTCAGAGATTAGCAGCTCACCAGGGACCAAGACACCTACTTTAGTTGCTAGGCTAATGGGTCTTGACCTTTTACCTGAAACTCATTCACCATCTTTTTCACAACCTAAGTCTTCTTCTTCACATTTAAAGGGTCGTAGGAGATCAGTAGACGGTGGTGATTTTAGGGGTACTCGGTCGTTACCGGAAACTCCGAGGTTATCGTCTGCTAGGAGGTCGGATGTGGACTATCACCATCGGTTTTCGCTTCAGATTAATAAAGAGAACATGAGTACGACCGAAGAGGTAATGGTTACTCGGTTCTCGAAAAGGAGCGAAGACGAGAATAAGAGTCCGGGTCATTATGCTCGGCAGATAATGAAACAGGTTAAAGAAAGTGTGGGAAGAAAAGTTGGGATGGATATTACTAATACTGTTAGGAACAGGGAACAAGCTAGAGAAGAGCTTGTTAATCAATTCAAGTACAAGAAGATTTCAAAGGCGATGAGTAAACTAGCCGAGGACTCGACCAGTAATGGCAATGGCAAGCAGTCGACGACACCTTCGTGTTCGCCGAGGCTTAGGTTCTTGGAACCTAAAACCAAAGATCAAAACCCTCAACCTCCAAAACCATCAGAGATTAGTATACAGCCACAGCCGATCAGGGTTTTACAAAAGCCCAAGTTGCAGACAGTTGCAGAGGAACAAGATGACCAACAGACACAGAGAAGCACAAGCAAATGCAAGAAAGTGACAAAGCTGAAAAAGCCACAACGAACATCGGACATAATCCGAAACAAGCAAGAAGAGCCCTTCGTTCGTCCTTCAACAGCCAACAGAGCTAACATTCCAGACAAGAAATGTAAGAAAACACCATTATCAAATGATCTCCTCAGCATTACAGTCTCTTCCCTTTTTCCAGTCAAAAAAGACCCGTCACCTCCAGCGACTAAAATCCCTCAAAAACAGGTATATTCAAAATCAAATCATCACTTCTTTCAATTTTCTTTTTAACTTTATCATCATTAGCTTATTGTTTTTGGATTCGTTATACAGGTCTTAGATGCTACAAGACCAAAACGTAGTAATAGCTCACAGTTATCTAGTTGTTCGAGCCAAACGTACAACAACAAACAAGAAGCGACGTACTTACACAGTTCCCGACACGACAACATCGGCGACAGATGTAACAATGTTACTACCACCACCACCGGTGAAGAAGCAGAATATCATGAGTACATTGCAAGAATACTAAGACGTACTGGGTTAGATAAATATACCCCACTGTCCTTAGCTTCTTGGTTTTCTCCTTCTCATCCTATTAATCCTTCCATTTTTTACTACCTCGAACATTTCACCACTAATAATAATAAAACCAGTCAACTGAACCTACGATGCAATAGAAAATTACTGTTCCATCTAGTCGATGAACTTTTGACTGAAATTTTAAACCCTTTCTTCAATATGAAACCTTGGGTTAAATTTGTTGGACGTGAACGTTTTAGTAATATGGTCGGGTCTCAGTTAATAAACACATTGTGTTCGAAGATTGGTCGGTTTCCTCGAGCTGATTGTCGTGTGCTTGAAGACATTGATGCATTGATCGACAAAGATTTGCCGGAGATGAAACTCCGGTGTGTGATGGCGTATGAAGAAGAAGGGGAAGGGATTGTGTCGGAGATCGGAAACAGCATATTAGAGGCGTTGGTACATGAAACGGCAGCTGATTTCGAATTTTGTTTTGCTGGTTTCAATTTTCAAAAGTCTCGTCTTTTAGAACTAAACGGTGCCGTTTAGTGTTTGAATGGTGGTGAATGAGAACATATCACATGGGTGATTCACGTGATGAGATGCTATTCGTTGGGGTCTTTGTAGGAGTGTACACGTGGATAAGTATAGCTGTTGGACCCTTTTTTTTTCATATATATATATATTTTGTATATATAAATTGTAATAATGTATTTTCCGAAATCTTTTCGGGTTAAGTAGTGAAAAACTCGATATTATTTAAATAAGATTTCTGAATTTTAAATTTTGGGTATTAAAAACTTTGCTTCACATTAAAAATCTAACTGGGTTCCATTCTGTATGTAGTTGAAACCTACTATTAAAAAATATATATCTATTTTGGGTTTTTTGTAAAAATTTAAGTACTTCAAAGTTGGAGTCACATTTCGGTGTAATATGCTTAGTACAATGATGCTTTTATATATAGATATATATATATATTAATTTTGGGTCACATAAAATCAATATTTAAGATTATTCCTTGTTTTTCTCTTAATAATATGTGTTTGTTAGTACTTAGAATATCTAATCATTATGTTCTATATTGTTCATATGTAACTTATTAATGAAGCAATTAGCATTATACTATGCATGAAAGCTTTTATGAATGGAAAGCTAGATTTTTACTTTTAATGATAAAAGGACGAAATCTAACATAAATATATATATATATATATAAAATAAAAAAACTCTTATTTCAATAAATTTGTTATCCCGCCCTGCCAAAGGCACAAATATTGAAATAAACTCAAGAATGTACTAGTTATTTAAACATGTTACATGTTATATATATGGGGTTAAAATCCAAAAGCCTATTCAAAGGTTCCTTAAAATATGCTTTTTTTTTTTTTTTATTTCTCTAGTTTCAAAATTCACCATTTGACCGTTGACCGTCCAAAAGAGTTGCACAACCATTGGTCAATTCTTGAATTTTTACTTATTATTAATATAGTAACTCAGTGGTTAAAAATAATAATAGTAACTCAACGAGGCTTTGATTTTTGTTGTCTCAAGACTCTCCTATTCGAGTTTGTCTTTAAAAATTACACGTGAATTATTAATTAGTTTATTTGAGTTTAATTAATTAATTGTAACTTTAATAAAGACATAATCTACATCCAATAAAAAATCTTATAAGTAAATAACGATGAATATTTTTTTTATTCAAGTTTATAAACTCATAAGGAAAGATTTTAGTGATTTTTTTTTGTTAACAAACAAATTTGTACATAACTTTAAAGTAATGAATAAAATCGTTATAATTATTATTATTAAGTTTGGTTCCCCATTCATGGAAACTTGAGCTTGTAGAAGAGATAGATGAAACCAAAAAAAAAAAAAAAAAAAAGCTAAAAGAAAAAGGAAAAAATCGAGGTGGTAAAAAGCTGGTGGTGCATGGATTTTATGAGAAAGTTCATGTTACGTACGTTTGATTTTGCTATTTTTAGGGCCAAGCTAAAGCATGCATGCATCTAAAAATTTGCTACTTTTAACTTTAGTTTTGGCTTTAACTTTATACAACATAAACAACAATTTAAAAGAATCTGTGATTAAAAAAAAATTTAAAAAGAAGAAGCTGAAAGTGCAAACTTTTGTGATGAATAAGTAATCTTTGATACGTGTCAAAATTAAAAAAAATTATTATGAAATTATTATAATTTTTTTTAAATTTAAATTACATTTTTGTTCACGATATATATCATTTACTAGTGTTTGAACTTTGAAGAAACCAAAGGGAACTAAAGCCCTATCTAACTTTTCTTGGAATAGCCCTCTCTCATAGATGCTTCATAGCTTAGTTGTATAAATTTAACGAGTAAATATTTATCACGCAAAACATGACAAATGGTGATAGAATGTGTCATTGTGTTTGAGGGACCTACTTAAATTTTTTTTAATTAAGGGTTTTAATTAATTTTTTTAATTTTAGGGTTTAATAAGAATTTTTTAAAAATTACGGATTTAATTAATTTTTTTATTTCAAAAAGGATTAATGAGATTTTACAAAAAAAAATCTAATTAAAGAATTTAAAAGTTTAAAAATTTTGAATAGGGCTAATTAAAATTTCAAAAACATTATACATTGGATTACTGTAATTATTTGTGTATAGAATATATAAATATAAAATAGTACTATGTCAATAGTATTTTTGTAAAAAATAAAATTAAAATTTTATATAAAAAATTATATAAAATTAAAGTTGATATATAATATTATATAGTTTTGATATTTATTTTTAGAGGAAATTGTTAATATAAATGTAAATTTATAAGAAATTTTCATCACTATAGTATAATTGAACTTTTGTTATATACAATTATAAAGTGGTCAGAAAAGGGAACAAGAACAGCAATGGTGTGGTCGGGTCTTTCCGGTCATCTGAACTATAAAACAAAAATAATTTAATAAATACAATAAATATGAAAAATACAATACAAGAGAATAAATAAATATACCAGGACAAATTTCGAAAATAAATTAAAGCAGAGTTATGGTATATTTCTGAGAAGTGAAACATACCCCCAATTGATTAGATGTGTCACATCAATTGAAAGGAATGAATCAGTGGTGGAGTTAAAAAAATTTTTTTTTTAAGAAAATTGAAATCGTAAAAATATAGTTTTTAATTTTAATATATTATATTTTTATAATTTTTAAAAGATTAATTATTATTTTTAGGGATTAAAGTATAATTTTATCATTATTAATTTAAAATTTTATAAATTATAAAAAATATAAATAAAATTTTTTCTATTTTAAGTATCAAGACTCCTGCATGTCCCTTGGCTCCACCACAAAAATGAATTTAATAGGAGAGGGAAGCCTTACTCCTTGCATATTTTATATAGTATAAATTAGATTTTTGTGAATTTAAATTACGATAATAACAAAATAATAAAAATTAAAATATGAACTTCTTCAAAGTTCAAACCCTAAGCTCCTACTCTAAGTAATTTCTTTATTCGTTGTTGGATTCTTCATGAATCAAGCAATGCTACCCCGAGATGTTTTAAAATACCTTTACAATATTTTAAATTGTAAAAAATTTATGACTACTACAAATATATTTTCGAGTAACAATAATGCAAAAATAAATTAAAATAAAGTATAATAAATGAGGAATCAAATAAAACTCACATATCACTTATAAATATCATGAAACTAAAAATTTATATATATCGTAAAACTTAAATTTAAATACTTAAAATTTACATATAAATATATAAATTTAAATACTCTAAAAGGGATGTAATAAATATATTAAGTGTTAAACAGTGAGCGGGAAATTCAAAATGCAAATCAAATTAATTGTAGCTATATATATAAAAGAAATTAAGAAAGTCAAATGGTAACATTAATACAAGTCTTTTCTTTTTTTAATCACAACTAATACATGTATTTTATTGAGATGAACGTTGTTTTCAATAATTCGTTAGGGTTGTTTATGATGATAGATTGAGGTTATATTTAGTATAATTGATGTATTATTTATGTTCGTTTTATGATTAATAAAAATTATATTTTAAGGATTTTGATTGTTTCTCCTAATAATATTGTTTTTAAGATTAAAATTCGTACTATCCACTTGAAATTAGTTTCATTTATTAATACGAATTATTTATAATTATCTCAATATTATTGTATCACATGACGTCATTTACATTATGCTCATAATGTAAATGATTTGTATCCATAACAATTGTATTATTTTCAAATTTATTTTCCCAAGATTAAACGCATATAATGACCTATGTCTCAGGGCGATTTTAAGGGAGAGGGCAAGTAGGGCCTTGTCTTCCCCAAATCGCAAATCATACAATTTAATCTTTTTATAAATAGTTCTCCTTAGAAATTATTTAATTTCTTTGAAAATGATAAAATTAAAAATTATATTTTAACTTTTTTAAAAGTTTATAATTCAATTCAGCCTTCACCCCTTTTTGTATCGAGAAACATGTATCTCTATTAACGGTTGAATTCTTTTTGGATCTTTATTTTTAATGTACTAAAATTTATGTAGTTGAACGTTAGAAATAAAAAATGAAGAGAGATATATGTAGGGTAGGGTAGGGGCAGATGAGAATAAAAAAATATAAAATGCATGGGAGATTCAGTTATTACGCAAAACTTGGCAGATTCCGACTACACAATATTCCTGAGTTCTGACTACATTTTCACTAACTCTTTTGAAACCCTATCTTAAATTTCAATATTATTATTGAATCATAGTTTACTGATTTATATTTCAAATTCAAAGTGGTCCTATTTCGCGGGGGTATGAACAAAATAAAATAAAAATTATTCAGTGGGATTAGACCGTTGATGAGGCAATGCCGCCAGCAGCAGCATATGCATCAGACCAGGTTTACCCATATACTATAAATTTAATTAATTAAACCATACATTTTTATCTGCAATATTTGGACAAAACATCATGAGTTTATGCATCGATCATCGTACTACATTTTATAAAATTTATAATAACAATAATTAAACAAGTTTTTTTTTTTTGGGGTTTCTCTCTCTTTCTTATCTGTTGTTGGGTGGGGTAGTATTATTTGGTGGTGGTGACTGTGTCAGTTTCTTTCATGCATGTGTGTACATGTTTTGAAATATCAAATGTGAGAATGGGCGGTGGAGGCGAGAAGACAGAGATTGGGATTTTTTTTTGTGTGTGTGTGTGTGTGGGGTTAATAGCAGCCTGGCTATGGGACATACCCCCTCTTCCACTTGTCTCCATGTTTGGTTTTGTATGATTTAGGGTTTGGATGGTATAGACTAAAGATGAAGTGTGTGAGGATATTATTGGAGGTTGGAAAAAGGAAGGATGAAAATGAAAGTGAGGGCAGTGGACCCGTTTGTGTATAGGCTAGAATAAAATCAATCAAATGATCATCATTGCTCTATATACTCTACAGTGTTATACCCTGAGACTCACTCAGCGTGTGCTAGAGTTAAAGATAAGAGACTGGAAGAAATTGAAGGGTGGGTGAGAGAGGGAGAATTTGGTTTCCAATTCACAACGAATTTGTATTTCGGACAAGTCTGCAAAGTGTTGTTAGATCAACGGGTTAGTGAACGTGTTACCATTTGAGCTAGTAGGTTGTGTGGAACGCGTATGATTTATTTGTTTAAGTAGCTGAAGAGATGTTCCAATTTTGTGATTGTGAGACAATACCAAGCCTGTTTAAAGATCTATTGGTTCCATGCAAACGACGCCTCACAGATTTTTCCTAGAGAAATCTATCTACTCTAAATAAAATGAGTTTACATATTTGAGTGAAACTTGAATGATAAATTTTTTAAACTTTCATCATGTCTCGCAACATGTAACATTTAATTTGAGATTTTATTATAGCGGGATCCCGTGTGATCTTTTTTTAAATCAATAGTTGTGAGTAAAAGATAGAAACAAAGAAGTTGTAGTCACTTGATCAAGCCACGTCAAAATCTATAAAATTATACGGGTGATTTGAAACTTGTTAAATAGATTATCAAATTCGTTGTTTTTCTCTAAAAATTAATTTCTTTCCTTTTCTTAGTGTTGAAACCAATTAAGTTGATTAAAAGATAAACTCATGTTTCTTGATGTAAAATTTACCCGACATGATCAACAGTAAATTGGTTTTTTTCCTCCCTTTTATTTTAACAATTAGTTTTAAAAAATCTCACGATAATAAGATCTTGAAATACATTCCTCCCTATTAACAAGTCTTTCATTTGGGATGTGTTTATAATATGCACAGATAGGTAGGCCATAAATACTTGCTAACCCAACTATTGGTCGAGCTCGTTCTTTCCAAGCTAACTGGATTATCGGTCCAAAATAGATCTCTTCCAAAAGCAAATCAAATAAATGGACTTTAGAGTTTAGGGGCAGACTAATTGCAATTTTATTTTGTTTCTTAAAGTATTTACTGAAGTAATTTCATTAATTAATTATTTATACTCTATAGACTTATTAAGGGAGTAAACGCTGACTATGAGTTTTAAAGTTGTTCTGTATTTAATGTGAAAATTAAATTCTAGACCTCTGATTTAGGAGCAGACTAATTGTGAAGTTAAAGACGATTGTAGGATGATATATATAGATTATATATAATGATTTAAAAAAATTGTAATCTAAAATATTTGTCTAATTCAATGGCTCGGAACAAAATTATTTTTAAAATTTATATAAACTTGAATTTATTTTTAATTTAAATTTAAATTTATTTAATTTTAACTAAGAAAAATATTATATTTTAATTACTAGTAATATATAAAATTTTATAATAAATATTTTTCAATTTTCAATATTGTAAATTATGTTTGTGAATCCAAAAATAATCATAACTATTATAGTTTCTCTTTCACAGATTTCTTTGAATAATAAAAATAATTAACATATATAAAAAAATATTTAATATAATGTTTGTGATCCTAAACTGTTGATAATCTTTTTACAATTCAACTAATTAAAATTTAAGCGTAGTTACATGTAAAGGGTAGTACTTTTCCATTAGACCTATTGCCAATAAAAATGCTTTTATTCCTTACCCTTCCTAAATTTATCTTCAACTTGCTAAAAGCCCACATCTAAACTAGGGTTTAAGTTTGGAGCCCAAAATCCTTAATGGGCCATTTTATAAATACTTTTTCACAACAAGTCCTCCATATTTTCCTTCGGAATTTTGGAGAACAATGACATGATACTTAACTTGGCTTGCATTAAGGGCAAAAGCAATCAATTTCCCAACTTTTTTTATGGTCAAACTTTCTGGATTCCTTTTTCCCATTTCATTGCTTTCGTAGAAGCCAAACAGTACAACAAACTCTCATCCCAAAGTTAAAATATGTTGTTAGTTGTTAAATTTTGATAAAATTTAAGATTTAGTTTATATATTTAAATTTAAAAAATTAAGTCTTTTTATTTTTTTTAATTTAAAAATCTCAGTTAAATCATTAAAATATTAAGTTTTTCTATAAAAAAATCAATTTGATATGTTGATTAGGCACTTCCCTTATGTAAAGAAGGCATTTGATTGATGAAGAATAAATATGTTAAGTTGATAAATTTTAACGAAAACATGGTAATAATGATTGGATTAAAATTTTTAAATTTAAAAAAAAAGAATAGGGACTAAATCTCAAAATCTATGAAAGTATAAGGACTAAAAACATATTTTAACAAAAAAACTCAAAAAGTACAAAACTTATGTACTGTTTTAATCCATTTCATTAACCAACCTGAAAGATATAACCCAACAATCGCAGAGCTTATAATAATAATACCACATGAAACTCGAAACAATCATTTAAATTTAAAAATCATATAAAAACACATGTAAACTTAATATGTGAAATAAAAAGAATACTTAAAGAGTTGGTGGAAATATATAAACTTGGTCTAAAAGTACACCAATACCAGTACCGCATCCATTTTCCACAATTTTGTTCACAATTTGAGTGACTTAAAAGCATAGCGAATATGTATATTATATGCTCAACATTTACGTTGCCATGGCTACTATATATATAGTCCCATGAATCTTTTCATACCCTCATCGTTTTCACATTTTTCTGTTCTTATATTCCTTATTTACTTTTAAATTTTGATAAACCAAAATGGCTGTTTTTTCACCGAGAAAACTCTCTTTTTCGATTATTTTCCTTGGGCTGATGACGGTTCTACGGTCACAGGCGGCATTAGATGTTCATTATTATGATCGAACATGTCCTGAAGCTGAGAAAATTATAAGATACACTGTATTGAATGCCTCCATGCATGATGCTAAAGTTCCTGCTCGGATTCTTAGGATGTTCTTTCATGACTGTTTCATAAGGGTACGTATGTTGTTGTTTACGTCTTTTTAGTGTCAAAATGCGTAGCCATTTTTAGGTTGAAATAATTTTTCTTGGGGTGGTGACAGGGATGCGATGCATCGGTGTTGTTGGACTCGACTCCGCAAAATCAAGCGGAGAAAGATGGTCCTCCTAATATCTCTCTTCGAGCATTCTATGTAATTGATGACGCGAAAACTAAGCTTGAATCGGCGTGTCCGAAGACGGTCTCTTGTGCTGATATAGTCGCCATTGCAGCAAGAGATGTAGTAGCAATGGTAAACATTGAAAAACCCTTTTAAAACGAAGGTTTTATAATTAACCTTGCAAACTGTTGAAGGGAAGTTAACTGGTTTTTTGAAAAGTTTTGAAATGTTATTGTTTAACGTTGACAAATCTCTCAAAGGGTACACATTATCTTCATGGGTCGAACCGAAGTTTTGTCTTCCAATTTTCTAAAAGTTTCGACTGCCTTGAGATTCTACTTCAAGAAATGATAAATTCACAAAATAAGAACATCTTGTTGGATTGAACCTTATGTGATGCATTATTGCCTCACAAACAAATAGTAATAATTTATCATTGATAGGATTTGAATCCCCAACTTATAAGATATAAGTCACTTTTCAATACGCTGTTCATTCATGTAGTCTTTTAAGGCATTTCAATTCTTTATAGAGTTGAGATATTAAAATTTAAACTTAACTCCGAGATAATATTGACTCGTTAAAGTATCGATTAGTTTTAGATACATGACACTTCCTTAGAAAGAGTTAGCCTACTCTCCTCTCCCCTCCCCTCAACACAAACGCACAAAACTGAACATTTCTTTGCGTTTCTTACAGTCAGGGGGGCCTTTTTGGAACGTACTTAAAGGCAGAAAAGATGGCAGAATCTCCAAGGCTTCCGAAACCATCAACTTACCAGCCCCAACTTTCAACGTTTCGACACTCATTCAAAGCTTCACTAAGCGAGGTTTAGGGGTCAAGGACTTAGTAGCCCTATCCGGAGGTCACACCCTAGGATTCTCACACTGTTCTTCATTCCAAGCTCGGCTCCATAATTTCAGCTCGGTTCATGACATCGACCCTACAATGAACCCTGAATTCGCAGAAACACTGAAGAAGAAATGCCGGAAACCAAATAAAAATGGCAATGCAGGACAGTTCTTGGACTCCACGGCATCAACTTTCGATAATAATTATTACAAACAACTGTTGGCAGGGAAAGGTGTGTTCGGATCCGATCAAGCACTGTATGGTGATTATAGGACTAAATGGATTGTTGAATCATTTGCTAATGATCAAAGCTTGTTCTTCAAAGAATTTGCCACATCGATGGTGAAGCTTGGGAATGTAGGGGTGATGGAAAATGGAGAAGTGAGATTGAATTGCAGAGTGGTAAATTGAGGGCTTGAGAAAAAGAGAGAGAATAACAGAGATTGAGCGGCAATAAAAGACTGCTTTCTTTTTTCGTTGTTTCGTTGTGTGAATTTATGTTGTGATTAATAAGTTTCTTGTACTTTAAGGTACATAATGATTGGTGTATTATGTAGCAGAAGAAATAAAATTTACTGTAATTTTACGTAATAATTGACATGAAAAATATTTTGGAGCCATATTGGAAATTCCGCCAACTTTATTTTACTTCGCTTTACGTAAAGCCATCATATGCTTCTTTATTTTTGGTAAAATTGTTGACGTAACTGTACTTATTGCATTGTAATACTTTTCACTGTAATTGACACCTAATGAGAAGATAAATAAACCTGATAAAAACTGAAGGAAAAGTAACTTTGAAAAGCCCTTGTTATAGTATTTTTTTTATTGTTTTATAAATAGGTTTAATTTTTTGAGAGTTGCCACGAATCCTCACTTCTGATCGGTAGATTTCGTGTCTGTGTGGTCATTGTAAGTATATTTTACCAAAAAGCAGAAAACAGGTACAGGTACATGTTCAATGTAGTGATCACCATCGAGCAAAGTTAGCGGATATCCTGAAATTTATTATTTCTTAAGTTGTGCTTCATTATTCTCTTGTTTTATTGTGAATTATAACTCATCATAGTCGGATGCGGTAAATATTTGATTTTTGGTTCGGGTTTATTTTATCTAAAAAATATATTCAAAGTTCAGCCTAAATAAAAATATTAAGTTTGAGTTTAATTCAGTCTATATCTATATTTAAAAAAATTATATTATTTTTATATAAAAATAAATTTAAAAAATATAATACATTAAATATATTAAAAATATTAAAATAAATATTTTTCAACAAATTAAAAATAACATTAAAATAGTTGTAACTTAACAAGTAAATGCTTATAAAATAGTAGTAAAAATTAATAACAAAACAAAAATTATACAATATCTAAGTAATAACAACAAAATGGCAGCAAAACAACATCAAAATAGCATAAAACAATAACAAAACAATAGTGAAAAAATAGGTAAATTCGGGCTAGGTTCAAACAAAAAAAAGTCTTACCTAAGGCTCAGTCCAAACCCTCCCACTTTTTTAGTTGGTATTCAGGTCTGGGCAGGTGGCCTAACTCATGATTAGATTTATTGTGAATACATAATCTTGAAAATTATTATGATATTTATGAATGTGAGATGTATCTATTTTTGTCTCATTTTATCTAACCTAGTTTTTATTTAAAATATATATTTTTTATGAAATATTATTTGAAATTAAATCCGAACTCTCATGACTCCGTAATATAATTTTTTTGTCACTAAATTTTAATTTCATATGATTAGGTGAGACGAGACAAGACAAATAATTATCATAGTCATTCTATATCCATTAAAAAATTCACCTCTCTTGATCCTAAGTCTGCTTTTCAAAAAAATGTGTCCATTTATTTATTAAAAATATGTCCATTTTATTCAAAAGGCTTAATGCATAGTTTTGTATTTGAATTTGACATTTTTTCTAATATGATATCTGTATTTGACAAAAGCTAAATATTTTTCTGAAGATAACAACATTAACTCAAATCAACCCTAAAATCTAAATTAAACACTAAAAAAATTAACATCATTACCTTCAAGTGTCAAAATATATCAATTTTGTTAAATACAAGTACCATAATTAAATAAAAAATAACATAAATATCACTAGAGAAAAATATTATACTCAAATATCAAATAATATATTAAACCTATTCAAAATAAACTATTTCGTATTTTTTTTAAATTTTATTATAGATTCGGGTCATATTTATTTTTTTAATGATAATGTCTAGAACTACCCATAACACCTCTAGAAAAATAATACACTTCAACATATATAAATTTACATTCTCTTATATTAACAATAATACTCATATAAATTAAATTAAAGTGTAACTACTTCGAAATTTTTAATGGTTGGAATTTTGTCCGAGTGTTGAGAGATACTGGAGGGTCCTAACATAGTTGGGTTTGTGTCGACCCAATAACGGGCATTATCCACATTTCTTTAGATAAATGTAAATGATTAAAAGTGAAAAAGGCAAAAGAATATGGAATTTTATATACTAAATAAAGCAGCTTTATACCAAATCTTTGTTCAATAAAGAAAATCCAAAGGCAAGGAAGGGCATTTTCGGAAACCAATATCTAAGTTTGAGAAGATATGAATCCAGCATTTGGTTCAATTGCATTAGATTTTCACATTAAAACCTATTTAGCAGGTTAAGATCATAGGCACATTCTTAATTGTCAGTGAATTATTTAAATAATTTTTTGGGCATGAATTGGGATTGAATTTAGCAATATGTTATATTTGAGTTTAATTTTTTTTTAAAGTTAAAGTCTTAAATTTGATAATTGTTTCTACGTTGGAATTAATTTTCTTTTATCTAAGTTAACCTTTGATATTTCTTAAAACACCTAAAGTTTAAGTCTATTGTGGGAAAAAATGTCGCATTTAAGCCTTAATACGAGAATAATTATTAAGTTTAAGGACTACCTTACATAAAAAAGTTCAAACTTCAATATAGAAATAGTTGCCTAGCTCAAGTTTCGAATATAAGGATAATTGTTTAGTTCAAATCCTAATAGTGATTTAACCCAACTGAAAATGAACTAAAAAAAAATTGAGGATACATAAAACAAACCAAACTGTTCTATATCTGCCCAAGAGCCCGCCATTTTCTGAAAGGATAAATTCTTAGCCTTGTTAAGGTTACAAAATTTTTTGACAATTTTTTTTCCATATCTAGCTATAGTTCTTGCCATTTTACAAAAAGGAACCATTTCACAATGCTCAAAGAAATAAACTATGCTCCAATCTTTACTATAATTCAAGGCAAAACAGGCGAAGATTAAGATCTAAAGAGCAAGCTGCATGGTTTATATGTATCATTGCTTCTAGGACAGGCTACAGCTACATTTCCAATCACCATGCCAGAATTTTCATCATGCTACCACATCAAATCTATAGAAAAAAAACATACCTGTTGAAATGACCTGTGTGGGGGCAATCATCTTACGATATTAAGCTGAATCAGTCACAGGGCAACTCTCCTTTGGCAAGTCAGTGTAAACCAAGTGTTGGGAAACCAGCCCTTGAATATACTTAATTACAGCACAAAATACTGTACTCACCTGCCAAGTAAGAGGCGCCCTTTGACTGGTTTGCTTATTCACTAATTCCCATCACCATGTATATGCCAGTTCTTGCACTGCAATCTTTGCTTGAAATCACAGCTGATTTTATAAGCATTTCCAATGGTGTATTAGAGGGAATAACCCTATCCATGAATAGCATATGCTGGAGGGGTTATGCTATGGATATCCTCTTTTTGCTTCTTTGACCTTAAGGGCCTCTTAAAGGTTCAATATAAGGGTATGAGAATATATGTTTTACTCTTTACATATAGTCCGTCCATGGCAGGTTAGAGGACAGAGTAAAAAAAGGCAGAGTTTTTAAGGGCAGACATATCATTCTCACACCCCTTTTTAATTTTATTTCCCTTTTTTTTTTTTTGCTTTATTTATGGTCCTTATAATGTTTTGGTTGAGTTCAATAGACCAAAAGGGAATTTGGATTGCGATTTCCTAATTTTATATTCCCAAGTAGGAAATGGCTCTTAGAGAAAAAATAAAAGGGTTAAGAATATAACTGAGAGGTTGGTATTATAAAGTCAATCTTTCTATTATTAAATAGATTAACTTAGTTTTTGTATTATTAAAAAAATTAAATAAAGTTAATTTAGAATATATTTAATATTTATTGTTTAAAAAAAATAATTTACTATTTAACCTCTACTAAAGTTTAAGCGAAGAAAAAGTGTGGACTTTTTGCTAAAAGAGATGGAAACAGAGAACAATTAGTTGAATAAATGGTCACTTGATCTGACATTGATCACCTTTCCCTTATTAGGTTCCAAACTGAAAACTAATAGACACAACAAAGGTACAACTGTTTTTCCCCTTTCTATTTTTAAGGTTAATGATTAATTTACCCATTGACCATTGAACACAATTTTGAAAATTGTTTATACTCATGGTAAAGGTGAAACTTTCAATCATGGGTTAAAGTAGAAAAGAACAATGTTATCTCATTTAACTCTTCTGGTTCAATTATCTTTGTCTTTTTAATAAAATTAATTAACGTGATTTTCAAATTGATTTTATGATAGAAACCGATTCTTCTAAGACTGTTCGTAATTGCATTCAAGGTCGATAAAGGTAGAACATATTTGATGCCACCAACATCATTAGAATTCCAAGGAGCTACACAATTACCTCAAGAAAGGATTCAAACGAAATCTATAAAGAAAACACAAACTCTACCTTGTGTCGCCTGCATTCAACCTGAGTAACTTTGCAAATCGAAAAAAGTCTCCTCCGCTTCTTTCAATATAATCTTCTTACGATTCCATATGTCAGAGTCAGTAAGGGAGCCATTAACAATACGATCATCATGTGACCGCCACTTCTTCGCCACCCTCTTTAACTTCGGATTTTCTACCTCTGGGCTTTTGCTTCTTTTGTTTCAACTAGTAAATTCAATTTATCTTCAATCTCTGCCATTGATCTCAACTTCTTCTTCACACCATCAAAGGTAGTCAACAATGTACTAAAGTTTTGCACTATCGCACCTTTATTAGACTTGTATACCCTTTCACTACTCGAAGGACTCTTATCAATCGAAAGCTCTGGGCACAAGTTATTAGTTGCCTCATTCTCTACAAGTTCAACATTACCTGCCCGAACCATTTTGGCTCCCACTCTGACTTTTCTCCAAAAAGAGTTTCTTACTCCAGATCTTGTCATTCTAACTTCAACTCTATAGCCGTATAAACTAAACCCATGTAATGTAATCTCTCAATCGCCTTGTTTGCATCAACACAATATGCATAACGTATAAATCCAAATCCTCGATCGTATTTACCTTTTTTATGTGGAATGAATGCGTCGACAATCCTACCATGATTCTGAAAGATATGCCATAAAACCCTTCCAATGTAAACGCGGTGGTAAATTGTCCACAAATACTGTCTGAAACCAGTGGTTTTTTACTCCGTTTCTTATCTGTAAATGACCCATGGTGCCACGGTTATTTACTTTGATTTATTCATTTAGATTTTCATTTGATGTCCATCATTTGTCCTTTCAACCCCTCTTTTATTGACTATAGATTAGAGTGTTAGAAGCTGGTAGTCTTTTAGGTTAATTTAGAGTCTTATTCGCTTATTTTTTATAGAAGTATGATCCGATAGTAAATTAGGACTCAAATTATATTTTAATTTTTTTATTTAAAAATAGGTAAATTAGTTATATGATTTTTTTTTAATTTTATTTATTTTTATGATTAAAAACTAACGTGCGACTAACAAGGTAAATATGATGTGTTATGTGTATCTCATGTTAACGTGCATGGACTAATTTTTAACCATAAAAATATATGAAAATTTTAATAGAAAGACCAATTTACTTTTTAATCTAGAGAGAATAAAATGCAATCTAATTCTTAGTAAAATAAACTCCATCATGCTTTTACGCTATTCTTTTTTTCCTTTTCAGCAAAAAAGAAAAAATCTATCTCATTCATGTCATGTTAAACCATCGTGGCACTGACGATGAGGATGCTAAGCTGAAGCAGTCACAGGGCAACTCTCCTTTGGCAAGTCATGGGAACAAATGCCTTAATATGCACCATTACCTGCCAAAGTGAGAGGTGCCCTAAGACTGGTTTGCTTATTAATACCAGCTCCCTCTGGTTTTGGACTATGGAACAGCTTCGCTAGGTTACCGCAGCTGATGCTTAAACTTCTTTTATAAGCATTTTATGAGGAAGGTACAGAATAAACCATGGATGAAAATGGCATATGCCAATGGGTTATGCTGTGGATATACTTTTTTGACTCCTTTAAAAGAACCTTTGGATAGATTAAATTCCATGCATGGCTTTTACTTTTATGGTGAGAAGAGGAAAAAAGCAGTAGATTTGCACAGATTCTCCACCAACAAAAATCATAGTGAATGATGAGTTAAAGGGCTCTCTAAAAGCTTCATATTCTTTTTACCTTTTCTCACTTTTGATATATGTAATATCAGTTTTAGTTAGTTTAGTATTAGATCATAAACTCGACCAGCATCATATACAACTATTTTGTAATATTATTCATATATGTATATACATTTATATATCTGAATATATGTGAGGGATATCATGAGTTAATCAATAATTAAATCAGTTATAAAATTATTAAAATACCTTTTAATTTATAAATTAAATTATATTTTATTAAAGGTGATTTAAACTTGAAATATCATACATAATAAATAATTAACTTTATTATTATAATAATATGAAAAAAATTAATAAATATATTAAAAACATAATTTTTTCACTTAAATTGTGAGTGTGAAATAAATTAGTAACTTTTACATTATTAGATATAGAGATTAACATACAACTATCCATTTGATGAGTTCCCTATTGGTATGATTCTTAAATCCTTCTTTAAGAAAGTCTGTCCTTCTGAATTCGCACTCCCATAGCTCTACATCAAAAGTTAATAAAAAATAATTCAAGTTAAACTATAATTGATCGAAAAAACATACTAAGTTACATTACGTTATATTTTAAATTAATTTGTAATTATACCTTCCAAGCATCATGACAGTAGCCTGAGGATTAGTTCCAGGTGTGAAACTAAAGGTGGAAGCATCGATAACCCTAAGGCCATCCACGCCAATGACCTTGTAATCTTCATCCACAACCTTCCCAACTTGGCATCCTCCATGATGATGCCAAAATGTCATCACAGTGTCATTGCAGAATTGTTCCAAAGACGAAGCAGTATCAAAGTGTCTCGGTCTCTGGTTCAAGGGAAGTGCTGCCACCACATTCAGAAGCTGTTGAGTCGAGATGGTTCGGTAACGAAATTTCGAGAAGGCTTTGGCGTTCACAACGTTGATTATGGTTTCCATGCCTTGGACACATTTTCTCAAGTCTTCTGGTTCTTGAAAGTAATTGAAACTCACCTTGGGGGTCTCGTTTGGATCGGTGCTACGAAGCTCAAGGTGGCCTGTTGAGAGTGGACGAGCAACTTTTTGAACGATGATGCCACCGTTAAGTCTTGTATCGAAGAAGGACCCAATAGTGGTCTTTGCATGCGACAACCATTGCCATTGTTAAAAAACTACAGTGAATTGTATGATCATAACCAAAAAGGAAAATGGTAATTACCACATCCCATTTTTGTAAGTTTTCCTTTTGATACTTTCGCTAGATATTATTTTTAATTTAGTTAACGTCTATGTTACAATACTCCTACTTTAGTAATTCAACTTAGTACATTTTCATTTTTGTCATTCTGTTTTTAGAATTATTTTATTTTTTCAAAAAAAATAAATAATTTTTTATAAAGAATTAAGTTCGTCAGTTATAAAAATGAAACTCAAATTTTCCGAATAAAACTCAGGTTTTCCCTTATAAAAACCAATTTCTTTTCATAAAAACCTAGATATATTTACCTATAAAACCCATGTTTTCCCCTTTTGAAAAATATCTAGAATTAATTCTAAAAAAAGGGAAAAGAAAATAAATTGAAAAGAAAAATGATTTTTTTATGTAAAAGCCCAAGTGTTTCCTTTTTTACTAGAAAAAAATTAATTAAAAAACAAATTATTTTATCTTGTAAAAACCCGACAATTCCCTATAAAAATTTATATTTTCTTTTCTTCAAAAAGTAAAATGGTTGGCAAAAATGAGTTTAGAATAAATCATTAGTTAAATTAACAAAAGTGATTAAAATAAGAAAACTATCTAACCTGAAGTGACTAAAACCCAAAAAAAAAAATAATGACGGTGCTATATTTTATATTTTTATTTTTGATGACTAAAACGAAAATTTATAAAAGTTAGATGACTAACAATATAGTTTACCCAAAAAAAACACATATGAAGAGGTATGAAATTGCAAGTAAAAACCTGGTCCAAGATGGAGAGCAAAAACTTGGAAATCCACCCAAAAGAAGGAGCCAAATTCAATCCACTTCCGGCTTCAATATAGTTAACAAGCAAGGATATGCCCACAGTTGAAAGGAGTGAGAGCTCAACGGGATTAGGGGATGGAATAATAAGACCATTCAATGTATTGTCGGCCATGCCTTGGCCAACCATAGGTTGGTCCATCACCACCTTGATACCAAGTGGCTCAAGTTGAGAACGTGGCCCAATGCCGCTCAACATCAACAATTGTGAGCTTCCAATGGCACCTGCTGATACGATTATTTCATTCTTGGAATCATTTGTTAAATATGCCGTGTGCTTTTCTCCCAATGCATCCTCATAAATCACCCCTATAGCTCTAGGTCGTGATCCAACAGCTAAAAGTTACATATTAAGTTGTAAGATCATTAAGAGCAAGTAATTTACATATTAAGCTGTAAGATCATGCAACTTACTTTGTGTTGTAAAAAGGATCTTGGTTACCGTGGCATGCAAGTAAACTATGATATTCTTTGGGTCAGAATATTCAAGCAAGTCAGCTGCACTATGTCTATGATCATTCATGTCGAAAATGGTTGAACCAATTTTAGTCCCATTGATGTGTTCATTTGTAAATCCGTTGTATGGTAAAACCCCAGCTTCAAGCAACCCATCCCTCACTGCGGTTTGCCATTGCAACAATGGTGACTTGAAAACCACCTTGTTTTCAACCCACTGATATGCATCATTCACCAAAGCTTCATCCAAACCAGATTCCTCTACGAACTCGGTTGAGGCGCGTGAGTAAAACCCGGCGTTGATGACGGTGCCACCACCGAGTACACGTGCTCGGTGGTTGTATACTCCGTCCTCAGTAATGAATATTTGAGCATATGAATCTGGGGAGGGATCTAAAAGAGTGAGAAAGAAGTTTCCTTTGTCTGTCTTACCAGGGTTGCGGTAGGGAGACCCTCCTCTTTCGAGGACTAAAACGTTGGCGGTTTCTGATAGAGTTGCGGCCAAGGGACAGCCAGCGGCTCCTCCACCGACCACAATATAGTCGTGGTATGAGACCGGAGGTGCTGTTGTTGATTCGTGAACGAAACTGTAATTTGGAGCTGCAGAATAATGGATCATATATATATATATATATAGGAGAGAGATGGATATATCTTAGTCATCAGTCTAGTGTTTGTTTCTATTAATTTTTCAAATCTTTACCTGTCTCAGCATGGGAAAAGTAGGGATGCAAAGCATAAACAGCGACAAGCAAAGCTTTGAGGAACCCCATTGATCCCAAATCCATCCTGTATTTCCAAATTTAGCTTTACTTTCAATATGGGAACAAGGGATGACTTGGGACTCCGTCTTAAATATATATCCGCAGACCTTGAGGATTTATACATCAACTTCACAATCATCGTAAGAAAATAAATATTAAAATTACTATTTATCAATTTTACAATTATATGCATCAATTTTTATTTAAAAATATCAACAATATAAACTATGTGATACTATCTTCTTGTATATACTAACATTGGATCTTTTGAAAATTAAAAAGAATTATTGGATTTATCTATTTTTTTTAAATTTTTATAAATGCACTCAGTTAGATCAAAATAAAAAAATTAAATATAAAATTTGTATACAAAAATTAAAATTTATGTGAAATATTGAAATTTATCTAAAAAAGGTATAAACAAGACATTTGCATATGACGTTAACCAAACTAAAACCACATGTTAATTAATTAATGGTTTAATAATGTGTTGGGGGAAGCGTATCAAATTTATTATTGGATTTATTTAATTTTTATAATTTTTATAAATGTACAAAATTAAAATTTATGTCAAATATTAAAATTCTATTGAAAAAAAAATACAAACAATGTGCATATGACCGTAAACCAAACTCAAACCACATGTTATTTAATCAATGGCTTAATAATTATGTTGGGGAAGGTTACCAAATTATTAATTATAGAAGATTTCTACGTGGATTCTATGGCAACAATTAATTATTTTTTAAATTTTTAAAAAATAAAATAAATATAAAATTATTTTTTAAAAATAAAAATATATCATAAAATCAAAAAATATTTTTTTATTTTTAAAAATTAATTATTAATATGACATACATGTAATAATATATGGTATGCCACATAATTCATCTATTTTGTAGTGATTTGACAAACAATGAATATTCAAAGATTAAAAGAGATGAAAAATTAAATAAATAATTAAAATGATTTAATAAAAGTTGGAGGGTAAATAGATCATTATAAAAAAACAAAAGTTAATGCTTTAATGAAACTATAGATCATATTTGGTTTCCTTTATGTTTTTTCATTTCCTTTTTCTAATATTATTTATAATTAATTAAACATAAATAATAAAATAAATTTTAAAATACACAAATATTTTTTTTAATTGAAAATGAAAAATGTAAAGAGTTGAATAGGAAGTTACAATGTCACTGCGTTATACACCCAACTAAATCAATCATGTTATTCAAATACCAATTTAATGATTTGTCATGGTGTAATACTTAGTCATTAGTTAGTTATGTTTTTTTTTTTTTTTAAAGTATTTATCGAAATGAGTCCATTAAGGGTAGATATTGGCCACAAGTTTTAAAGTCGATTCATACTCAGAGCAAGGATCAAACCCTTGACCATTGACTAAAGTATACTTATTAATTGCATGCATTATCATTGTTATTCATCTTATCTGCAACGACCCAAATTTTCAGTGAAGTCAGAACAGTGATTTCGTGACCACAAATCTGAATTAGAAAAAAAATTATTCTAATATTATGGCATGGTCTATATTATGATAGGAAAGTCGTATGAAAATACTGATAGGAAAATTATACCGATTAAGTGATTAATTAGAGAAAGGACCAAATTGCATAAAATGTAGAAGTTGAATTCTAGAAGTTAGAAGGATTAAATGGCTATGGAATTCAAAACTTGAGGTCCTTATATGGTAATTAGTCCATTAATTAAAAGTTAGTAGATATTTTTGGTGATTCATCCATGGAAAAATTAAGAAAGGCTAAGGACTAAATTGGAAAGTGAAAAAAATTAAAAGATGATAATTAATTACATGGAAAAATATCATCTTATTATTCATCTTCATCCCCAAATTTTCTATGGAAACCCTAAGAGAGAGGAAGAAAACTTTCTTGGCTTAATTAGGTAAGTAATCAAGTCCCGTTTTTAGTAATTTTTATATCTTTGAAATCGGGATAACCTGATCTATCTAATTTGGGGATCAATTTGAAAAGTAATCAAAGTATAAAGATTTTTCCATGGATGAATATGCTTAAAATATAAAATTTATGGTAGAAAATGAAAGGTTTTCAATAGATAAACAACTTTTACAAAGTGAATTTAGATGAAAACATGATTTAAGGACTAAATAGTAAAGATGAAAAAATTCATGGAAAAATTCTGATTTTTGTGAAATTTATGGATTGTTATTGATGTATATAGAAATTGACTAGGCTTGGAGGGAGGATTGAATTGCATGAATTTCATTTTCCGAGCCTAGGGATGAAATTGGAATTAATGAAAAGTTTAGGGCAAAATAGTAATTTTTCCCAGAATGCAAATTGAGTCTAAATGAATATGAAATATGATAAATTGATGAATAAATTCATTTATATAAATCCGAAAAACTCAAATACGAAGTTAGATCGAGGAAAGGAAAAAGTCTAGAATTAGTAGATTTTCGTGTACAAACAAGTATCGAGATAAGTTCGTGTAACTTAATATTGAATCTTGAAATGCTTGAATTACATGTTATATGATATGAATGTTATGTAAATGTCTAATGTATAATAATGTAATAATATGTTTGATATTACTTGAGAAAAGGGATAAGTCCCGGTTAAATGAAGGAAATTTAATGAATTAGTGTGAACGTGATTCTGCATGTGTTGCAGACAAGATTTAGCTTAAACGAGTAATCATGATAAGTCTCTCAAGCATTATGAGATAAAGTTCTGCGAGTATAGTAATCGATAGTAATTCCACCTAAGTTGTGGACTACCATAGCTCTGTGTGAGCATCTTAATTCATGACTTGCCCAATTGTGATCCTGCATACGTTGCGGACACAAACTTGGCTCTTTGTGAGCGAAATGATATCGATCAGTTGTGATCTTGCATATGTTGCAGACACAAACGCAGCTTTGTGTGAGCATCCAGACATGCCTTGCAGGAACTTCATAAAATACGGCTATCTGGTGCTTTTATTACACGACTTCCCCGGTTAAAAGTTCTCTGTAAACTAAAAGTTCTTTGTGAACTAATACATGAGATATGGTTCTTATGAGCATACTTGATTAGCCCAGATTAACTTCATGATACATGTTACACAATTTGCCCGAATGACTTGAAAAATGTAGTTCGAGAGTTTCGTACACTTTCAATGTACTACATGAAAGTATCCATCAATATTTCCAATAAATTCAATGGGCAAAACTTGGAAATGGTTAATAGAATTTGAATGAATTTATCTTGAAAATGTATATGTGATAAGGAAATGATAAGCATTTGGAAAACATGATATGATGAGCTCATCCAAGTTAATGAGATTATGTGAAGTTACTTGACTAACTTGAATTGTTTAAGTTGTCCGACAGGCTAATAATTCACTTATTTGGATGTTTATGTATGTGATTAAGATGCACGAAAATACATGGTATGTAATGGCCTAAATTCAAGGTTATCGGATCAGTGGTTTTGTAACCACAAATCTGATTTAAAAAGAAAATTTATTTTAATATTATTACGTGAGTATTGATATAATAGGAAAGTCGTATGAAAATATCGATAGAAAAATTTTACTAATTTAGTGGTTAATTGGAAAATAAGAAATTATTGAAGAAATTGGGTAAAAACGAGATATCGAGACCTCGATCTCATAAAACCAAGTCAAAAATATTTTTATAAATATTTATAAAATGTTAGTAATGTGGTATTAAAATTTTGTTAGAAAATATTAATGTTTGGGTAGTCAATTAAATAAAAAGGAGTAAATTGAAAAAATGTGTAAAAGTTGCTACAATGATTAAATGACTTAAGTGTTAAAAGAGGGAGGATTTAAAAGGAAATTAAGCCTAAAAGTGAATAGGCTGGACGACAAGGGCAAGAAATCAGCAAGAAAATAAGGTGAAATAAGGGAAAAATTGGAAATTTTGCAAATTAGCTAAATAAAATAAAGATTAAATTGAAAAATCTAGAGATATCATCATCTTTCTTAAGTAAAAACGCCATATGAGGTCTGGAATAAGCTGGTTTTTCATATTTTTGCCCCATGTAAGTTCAATTCTTGCCTTTTTCTTATAATTTTTGTGTTTTTAAGACTTTTACAACTAGGTCCTACTATTAAATTCATTAGTTTTTTATTTTATGGATGAAATTGAAAGTTACCATGGTTGAGTACTGGAATTTTATGATGAATAAACATGTGTTTGAAGTTTTAATTTTTTTAAAAGATGGATTTACTAAATGATTTTAGTATAAATTAATTTTTAGAACCTAATTGTGAAAAAGTTTGGAATTAAAGTTTAATGCTGAAAATATAATTTCCAAAGGTTGTGAAGTAGTTTAAAATGATATAATAAAGTGTCAATTGAGAAAAATCAGCTCAATTGATGGGCTAATTGATTAGGGACTAAATTGTAAAAACTATAAAATTTGGGGTAAATATGCAATTTTGTAAATTGAGAGGTATAAATTGTGAAATGAATTGGATTAAAATTAGATGCTGATAAATGGAAAATTTTATATTATAGATCAAGAAATTGAAGATAAACGAAGGAAGGAAAAAGTTGTCGAATAGTCCCTGAAATTTTACAAACGCAAACGATTGACAAGGTAAGTTCGTGTAACTTGAATTGTATTCTTACATGCTTGAAATGGTTGTTTATGAGATGTGTATGAGATTTGAATGTTCATTGTATGATAATTGATGAAATAATGAAATTTTTTGATAAAATAGGGAAATAAATCCCGGTTGAATGAAATGGAATACGATAGATCTCTGAAAAGGAATTGACAGTAAAAAGGATCTAGCCCGGACGGGTGATCCAAATGTTAGCCCTCCTGAAGAATATGTGTGAAATGGATTTATCCCATATGGGTAATCCAGATTAAGCTTATTAGAGTAATTGTTGTTACAGGGGATTTAGCCTGGATTGGTAATCTTGCTATAAGAATGAGGTCCGCAGGAGTGTGCTCTCTGACATGGATATGTGGGCACATGAATATGAATTGACGAACCCAGATTTGTACACTAAACGTGTACCCTTGAAATATCCATCGAAATTTCGAGAAATTCAACGGGATTTATATAGAAAATAATAAGATAATGGAAAACATGGAATTGATGAGCTCATCAATTATTCAAACATGTGTTGAAGTTATACGATGTTACTTGACTAATGTGTGGTTTGAATTGGTAAGTGATAGGTTAATGTGTATTTGAAATGGATGTACGCATGAATTGTTAAATGATGGATGTATAAATGGTAAGTATAATTCTTGTTACATGAACTTACTAAGCACCATGTGCTTACCCCATTTTCTTTTCCCTTGTTTTATAGTGCTCGGGAGCTCGAAGGTTAGAATTTGGTCGGAACCTTGTCACACTATCAACCTCTGCATTTTGGGTATATGAAAATGTTTGTTTTGAATAAATGGCATGTATAGGCTAAACCTATTAATATTGTTAATGAAATGAATAAGTGTAAACCTAGCTATTGGTATGGCTAGAGTTACTTTAATTTTTGAATATGTGGATTAAGTATGCTATGGATTATAAGTGTGATGAAATGGTTTAAAATGTCTTGAAATTATGTTGAATTGGCTTAGTTGGTATTAGATTGGTTTGGTGCAGGTATTGGAAGAAAAAGGGTGAGAAACGAAGCTTGGATAGAGCTTTATTTTTGTCATCACGGGTAGACACACGGGCTTATTGTGTCTAGGCCGTGTGTCTCCTGCATCCAAAAATTGCAAAATAGAATGCCTAGGTCTGAGCACACGGGCTCCCACATTGGCGTGTGCCTTGCCTGTGTGAGGTATATGGCTTGGATACAAAGGCGTGTGATGCGGCCGTATGAATTCTACACCTAATTCGAAAATGAAAATTAACCACACGGCCTAGCAACACGGACGTGTGCTAAGGCTGTGTGACTCTAATTTGTACATGGGTTGCAAGTCAAAGAGTTACATACCAAGGAGACACGGGCATGTGAACTACACGGCCATGTTACACTGGCGTGTCACACTCCACACGAGCGTGTGACCCTTGTAAATGAGAAAATTTTTGGAATTTTGCACAAAATCCCCTATGATTCTGATTTAATCTCAGATTGATCTCGATGCATATTTTGGGCTTCGAGAGCCCATCTAAGGAACTTTATGATATGTTTTGGTAAATGAATAGTACTTGTCTCGATTTAAAAAAAATGGTTCTGTAAACTTTGGTAATGCCTTGTACCCTATTCCGACGATGGATACTAGTAGAGGGTGTTACATTTGTTGGTATTAGAGCTACGGTTTAACCGGTTCTCGAGCCGGCGTAATAAATACGAGATTAGCTATACATGCCATTATTATATTATTGATAGTGTGATATCTCCTGACCATTTAAAAATATATTTTTCTTATAGTAAATGCCTACCAACCGAGCTCACTCGAGGAAGCTGAGAGTCATGCTCCGGCTTCGGAACAAAGAGAAGTTGAAGTTACTAGTAATAGAAGGTCCGAGACAGGGGACCAAAGTGAAGAGGCCAAAATAATCTTCTTTCAAATGATGAATGAATGGTTTAATCAATATGTGAGAACTAAACCTGTAATGCAGCAAGCTCCAGCTCCCCCTCCTCCTCCGCCGGTTCTTGAAATCCCACAAGGTACAAGTACTAAATCTGTTAGAAAAGGGAAAGCTCTAGTTGATCAAATCCAAAAATATGGGTCCGAAGAATTTCGAGCAGCAGTTGATGATGATCCCAAACGGGTTGAATTCTGGTTAGAGAATACTACTCGGGTTTTGGAGGAATTATCATGCACACTAGAAGAGTGTCTGAAATGTGCAGTATCATTGCTAAAAGATACAACCTACCATTAGTGGAATACTAAAGCCTTGGTTGTCTCAAAAGAAAAGATTACTTAAGAGTTCTTTCAGAATAAATTTAGAAAGAAATACGTTAGCCAGAGATTCCTCGATCAAAAGAGAAAAGAATTTCTTGAGTTGAAACAGGGTAACAGATCGGTATCTAATTATGAAAGAGAATTTATTCGATTGAGCAAATATGCTCGGGAATGGGTACAATCTGAAGTTGAAATGTGCAAACGATTCGAAGAAGGGCTGAATGAAGATATCAAGCTATTGATCAGAATTCTTGAAATTCGAGAGTTCGCTATATTCGCCGAGCGAGCTTATAAAGCTGAAGAACTAATAAAGAGAAGAAGCAAGCTGAAAAAGAGGCTCGGATCTTTAGTAAGATGCTTATAGGAAAATCCCAATTATCTTCTGTTTCAAAGAAATTAAAGAAGTACCAAGATCGTTTCACCTCAGCTACTGGGTATTCGGGTAGAGAACGAAGTTCTTAACGTTCTAACCCGAGATCTCCTACCTCATCTGTAACTAGTGTGGGCAGTGTCGGCCTTACTAAACTAAGATGTTAGCATTGTAATAAAGTTCATTTTGGAGAATGTAGATTGAAGAGTGGAGCTTGTTATAGATGCGGATCTTTTGATCATTTCATTAGAGATTGTCCCAAAAGAGTAGAAAAAGAGGCTGAACTGACATCGAAGCCGAGTACTCCAGCTACTAGGGGTAGACCACCTCGACCTACAGGAAATGTCAGTGGTAGCTGAGGAGCTACCAAGGATTCTACAGGCAGATTTGAGGCACGGGCACCAACCAGGACATATGCTATTCATGCTAGAGAAGATGCTTCGACACTTGATGTCATTATTGGTACATTTCTTTACTTGATACTAACATTACTGCATAGATTGACCCTGGTTCTACGCATTCATATATATGTATACAGCTTGCATTTGTTAAAAATTTATCCATTAAACCTACCGAATTTGTGGTTAAAGTCTCAAACCCCCTGGGCCAGTTTATAATGGTGGATAAAATTTGTAAAAATTGTCCACTGATGGTAAGAGGTTATTGTTTCCTGGCTGATTTGATGTCATTACCTTTTGACAAGTTTGATGTGATATTGGGTATGGATTGGATAACTTAACATGATGCAGTGGCAAACAAGCCCAATACATAAACATCAACCCAACAAGCCCATCCTAACCCTAGGCCCAAATCCCCCCAAATCTGCTGAGCAGATGTCAAACCCTAGGTGCGGCGCACCTAGGGCCTTTTGAAGCCATCACCAGAAGCTGCTGCCGCCACTGTCCACCGCATTTATTGGCGCCGGCTCCTGCAAAACGTGAAAAGAGAAAGGACAGCAGAGCAGAAAAATAGAAACAGTAGCAAGAAACAAGAAAAAAATCAAAAATAAAAAATCAATAGATTTTGTAAAACGGCTATAAAAGGCCGGTCAAAAACTCTTTTGTAAAGATTAGACACTCTTACTACCAAAAAATCAAAGAACCAAAATCAAATATCAAAAACTAGCATTTGAAACAAAGAAAAAAAAGGTTGTTTATTTCCTCTTCCCTTTTTTTATTTTTTAAAATAATAGCGTTAATAACTGAGATTTACCTGGTTGCGTTCTCCCTCGGAAATCAGAGGCCTCCGATGACCCAAACGTCGCAGAACCCTTTTGAGATTTCGACGAGGGTAGGAGGAGCTAATTCGGCCCCCAACTTCGCTGCGTTTTCCGTGCTATTCCTCTGCATTTAGACGCCTTAGAGTTAGTTTTAGGCAAAATATGAAAGGAAATAAACTGAAGCCTTCGAATGCTTCGAAAAGGGGGTCGGAAAACCCCTTTCGCGGCCTCGATAGCCATCTGTGATGAGGGTCCTTAGACCCTAGCAGAAGGGCACCGCAGGTGAAGCTGAAGGAAGGAAGCCTTGCGGTTTGTGACGAAAACAAGTTAGGGTTTTAAAATTTCGGTTTTGTAAAGGCTGAACGGCACCGTTTAGACCCCTTTTCCATGGTCTAAAACGATGCCGTATAGGCCCCTATCCGGTTTCAACCCAATGACCCGACCCAGGCACCGTGTGACCCGCGTGTTTCTGGTGTTTGAGGGTTTATTTCATACCCGGTCCCCTTCATTTGTGCTAGCTTTTGGTTAGTCCCTTCACAGGTTTTATTTTCCTTTCGAATTTGCCCACGAGATTTAAATATCGTTGCATTTTAACCCATACTCAAATGCGACGTTCTGGGAGCTGGTCTATTTCCAGTCTCGGTCTCTATACTTTGAATCCGTGTTTCGCTTAGGCCCTTTGACTGTTTTTGATTTTTAATTTAGGCTATAAATCCTGTTTTGGTTCTAAATTTGGTCCTCAATTCAGTTTTCATTAATTATCTACTTATTAATTAATCCTTCTAATTTGTTGTTTTTATATTTCCATTTGTATTTTTATCTATCTCATTTATTTTATAATTCTCTTTTATTTATTTCAAAATGTTAAAAGTATATATATATATATTTCAATATCATGTCATTTATGTATTTTCATACTATCTTATGTACATACTTTAATACTATTTTGTATAAATATTTTCGTGTTTTACGAATATACATATTTTAATATTATTTTTACATATCATGTATATTATAATTTTTACATTATGTATTTGTCATTCTTTTACATACTTTTCATATCATACTATGTAAATATTTTGAATATTATATTATATATGTATATACACATTTTATAAGTATATGATTTATCTACTTTAAAGACCTTATCTTTTATTATATAATATATTACTTGTTTAAAATTTTTGTTTGAATTCTTATGATTCCAAACTTTCTTTCATAATCATTCATTCTTAATAATCCTTCAAATTTCATTTACTTTGATTGGTCTTATACTTCTTTTAATTTTATTTTTAGTCTTTGAATGTTAATGTTTATTCGCATTTGCCGACATGTTATATGATTATTGTTATAATATGTATCATTTAGAATTTATTAGTTATTATGGTTCATTGATGTAACATATTGTATAGGAATTATTTTACGTCGTATGTCATTATTCCATGCCTATATTTTATAAAAATCGTTTTTTATATCATTTTAATAAAATTTTTCATCCAAAGGTATTTTCCAAAAACATAACTCGTGCTTGGAAACTTCGAGAAAATCGAGCCTTAACTTACTAGGTTCCGATTTTCCTCATTAAACCTAAGATATCGAGTGTCCATTTCGAAATCAAAATACGCAAATTTTCAAATAAAACTGATTCTCGAGACCTTGAAATGCTACATCCTAACTTACTGAATGTGGCGTTCATTGTCTCGAGATAGGAATTTCAAAATTAAGGTAATATTTTATGTTTTGGAACTTCGATAAATCGAGCCCTAACTTACTGGGTTCCGATTTTTCGATCGATCCAAAATAATTAAATATCCTTTTTTGATTTAAATATATAAACCTTTTAAGCAAAAAGGACGAGCTTAATTTCAAGAAATTGATATGTTGCACCCTAACTTACTGGGTACGATACTCTTATTTCTTTGAGATGAGCGAGCCTTGATTTTTACCTCAATATATATTCAAATGTCCTTTTAAACAAAAGGATTGTATTTTAAAAATCGTTTCAATCGTTTGATGATAGGACATTAAGTAATCAATTAGGTACCAATATTGGGCGTTACGAGGGTGCTAACCCTTCATCGTGCGTAACCGACTCCCAAGCCCCTTTTTTTAATCTCGTAGACCCAAATTAATTGTTTTAATAAATCAAAAGGTTTTATTAAAATAATTTAAGGTGACCCGATCGCACCTCGAAATAGGTCGGTGGCGACTCCCCTTTTTTAATTTTAAAAGTCGATCCCTTATTTTTCAAAACACATAGAAAAAATGGTTTCGACAACCTCAATTCTATAAATCGAGCTGTAAATACTTTTATAAATATTTACGAAGTGTCATTAAGGTAGTATTAAAGTCTCATTAGAAAATTTTAACGTTTCGATACTTAATTAATTAAAAAGAACTAAATTGAATACAAAACTTGTGAATTCTAGGAAATAAGTGATTAAATGGCTTGATAAATATAAGGAGAACTTAAGGAGCAATTAAGCCCAAAATAAAGGCATGAGACGGCATAAGTAGAAAATAAAATAAAATAAAATGAATTATGGGTAAAATGGTAATTTAGTTGAAATTAAAAATAAAATAAATGGCTAAGTAGATTTCTAGACATTTCATCTCAAAATTTCAGTCTAAAAACGCCATAAGAGAGAGATTAATGAGCTGGTTTCATATTTTGCTTCATGTGAGTTCAATTCTTGCCTTTTTCTTATAATTTTTATGTTTTTGAGACTTTTACAATTAGGTCTAACTAAGTCTTGCTTTAGTTTTTGATTTTATTGAAAATTTTGTGTAATGGCCTAAATTCAAGGTTATCGGAACAGTGGTTTCGTAACCACAAATCCAATTTAAAGAGAAATTTATTTTAATATTTTTGCATAAATATTGATATGATAGGAAAATTTGTATGAAAATATCGATAAAATTTTTTTTACCGATTTAGTAGTTAGTTAAGAAAAAGAAATTATTGAAGAAATTAGGTAAAGACAAGTTATCGAGACCTCGATCTCGTAAAACCGAGTCAAAAATATTTTTATAAATATTTGTGAAATGTTAGTAATATTGTATTAAAATTTCGTTAGAAAATTTTAACGTTTGGGCAGTCAATTAAATGAAAAGGACTAAATTAGAAAAAGTGTAAAAGTTGTTAAGATGATTAAATAGCTTAAGTGTTTAATGAGAAAGGATTTAAAAGGCAAATAGACCCAAAATTTATTTGGGCTGGACGGCAAGGGCATAAAATCAGCAGAAAAATGGATGAATTAAGGGTAAAATTAGAATATTGCATTATTAACTAAATAAAACTAGGACTAATATGGAAATATCTAGATTTCTTGAGATTTCTCTTCATTATAATCAGCCAAAACGCCATAGGAGGGGTTCTCTAAGCTGGTTTTTCATAATTTTTTCACCAAGTGAGTTAATCCTTACCTTTTTCTTATAATTTTTGTGTTTTTATGACTTTTACAACTAGGTCCTACTATTAAATTCATTAGTTTTGATTTTATGGATGAAATTGAAAGTCACCATGGTTGATTTCTGTAAGTATATGAATATTTAGCATGGAATTTAAGCTTTAATCTTATTATATGATGATTTTATGGAATAAAATGTAAAGAAAGTGGATAATTAGGACCTATTTGTAAAAGAGTGTGAAATTGAAGTTTGGTGCTGAAATTCTTATTCCCAAAGGTTATAAGGTAGTTTAAAATGGTAGAATAAAGTATTAATTGAGAAAAATTAGCTCAATTGAGAGGTTAATTGAGTAGGGACGAAATTATCACTTATTAAAAGCTTAGGGGAAAAATGGTAATAAACCTCTTGCACTAAAACAGTTTTGGACAGCAGCAGTAGTCCAACTTTGAAAAATCACCATAAATTGTAGAAATCGAATTAGAGGGTGAAAAAAATATGGAATTAAAGCTTATTGAGTCTAGTTTCTCATAGAATAAACGTTGTAAGCAATAGAATTGTAAATCTTGAGATATAATGCATTTTGTGAGACAAGGTCAGAATGATTTCGGGTTCCCCTGTTTTTACTTTGGAAAATCACCAAAAATTGTATAAAAATAATTAGGGACTTAAATTTATATGTTTAAAATCCTTAATGAGTCTATTTTCAAGAGAAACAAGCAGGAACATCATCCGAGTTCTGTATGAGGAGATATTTAATTTTTAGTGAAGAAAGGTCGGAACTGTCATATAGCAGAACAGGGGTAAATTTAAAGAATAAACTGTACTAAATGGCTAAACCAAAAATTCTGAAAATTTTATGGTTAGAATATATGTGAGTCTAGTTTTAGGGAAAATTTACGTATCTTAATTTGGAGTCCTGTAGCTCAAGATAAAAATAATTTAGTGACTATGATGCAAGTAGACAGCCTTGGATGAACTATAAATAGTATTGGAATTGTAGAAAATGGTACATATGAACATGAAATGTTAATTTGATGAATAAATTTATTTATTTAGATCCTGAAGACTCAAACACGAAGCTAGATCGAGGAAAGGAAAAAGTTTGAGATTAGTAGATTTTTATATACAAACAAGTATCGAGGTAAGTTCGTGTAACTTGAATTATATTCTTAAATACTTGAAATGCATGTTATTGATGTGAATATGAATTGAATGTTCATTATATGAAAATTGATGAAACATTGGTATATTTGATAAAAAGGGGAAGAAATCCCGGTTGAATAAAAGGAAAATTCGATGGATCTCTGAAAAGGAATTGATGGTAAAAAGGATCTAGCTCGGACGGGTGATCCTATCCTGATATAGCCCTCTCGAAGAATATGTGGAAAATGGATTTAGCCCCGACGGGTAATCCAAATTAGGGTCTGAATTTCGCCTGGACTAGTAATTCAGATCCAAGCTCATTAGAGTAATTGTCGTTGCAGGGGATTTAGCCTGGACTGGTAATCCCACTGTAAAGATGAGGTTCGCGGGAGTGTGCTCTCTGAAATGGAAATGTGGGCACATGAATATGAATTGACGGACCCGGATTTGTACACTAAAGTGTACCCCTGAAAATCCATCGAAATTTCGAGAAATTCAACGGGATAAATATGGGAAAATAATAATGGAATGGAAATCACGGTATTGATGAGCTCATCAATCTCAGTATATATTATTGATACATTGAAATTATTGTACTAACTTGAATGTTGAGTTTGTGCATGTTAAGGTAACAATGCATTAAATGGATGTATGTTTTTATTGTATTGCATTGAAAATATTAGGTAAGTATAATTCTTGTTACATGAGCTTACTAAGCACAATGTGCTTACCCTGTTTTCTTTTTCCCTGTTTTGTAGTATTAAGAGCTCGGAGGTCAGATTCGGTCGGAGATACATCACACTATCAACCTCAATATTTTGGTATATCTAGAAACTTTATTTTGGAAATCAATTGCATGTATAAGTTTATAAAGTAAATGTTGATACGAAATGAATGTAAAGTTAGCCATTGGTATGGCTAACAAAACTTAGCTTGGTATATGATGAGATTAGCTTATGAATGTGCATAAATCTATTTTAAAAATATGCTGAATTGGATTGGTTGATTTAGATTGGTCTCGGTTTAAGTTTTGCAGGAAAGGTTACATGTTTATAAAGGGGATATATTGAGTTTTTTAAAAAAAAAAAACTATTGTTCGGTAACCTTCGGTAATACCTCGTACCCTATTTCGGCGACGAATACAGGTAGGAGGTGTTACATTTTGAATGTTATCATTGATGAATATAAGATGTTTTAGATGAATAAACATGGATTTAAAGCTTTAATTATGTTATATGATTATTGTATAAAGTGATTTTGTTAAATGTTGATTTTAAGATTATATTGTGAAAAGTTAAAGTATTAGGGTTAGGTATTAAATTTCTATTTTATCAAGGACTGTATGATAGCCTAGAATATTTAGATAAATTATTAATTAAGAAAAATTTGTTAATTTGATAAGATTAATTAGTTAAGGACTAAATTGCAAAAGTTGTGAAATTTTAAGGTAATTGTGTAAATTCAAAAAATTGAAGGGTATTAATTGTGAAATAAATTAGAACTGAAATATATGCTAATAAATGAGTATTTTTATATTTTAGATCAAGATCTCGTAAATACTCGTGAAAAAGGAAAGTTAATAGAATAGTCCCTGAACTTCTACAAATATTACAAATTAACCCAGGTAAGTTTGTATGGTTAAACTTTAATTTTTATATGGAATTGATGAATGGTATTATGTAATTATTTTATTTTTAAAAATGAATTATTGTTGAAGTTATAATTATGAATTGAATGCTCGGATTATGTGGAACGCGAGATTTGAGTACACTCATTATGTGGCGCATAGCAACATTGGAGGAAAATGACAACAAATTACCCAAGTAAATCGAGGTTCAACGTTTGTCGCGAACTTTCGTGTTTAATTTCTATTTAGCTCTCTCAAGCTTTTATTTAACTCATATGAGTTTACGTTCAGCTCTATTGAGCTTCTATTTAATCCTTATGGGTTCTCATTCAGTCTTACGAGCTTTCGTTCAACCTTTTTGGGTTTCTGTTTAGTTCTCATGAGCTTTTGTTTAGCCTTTGGGCTTTTGAAAATGATGTGCTCTTATCCTTAAGCCGTTCTTCGATTTAAGAAAATTTGGTAAGTGACTTATGTAATTGAAATTGAAAGACATATTATTTGTTATTGGTATTGATCTGAAATAAGTGTATTCATCGATTGAAGTAGTGATTGGCAGGGAGTTTAAATTGAATGAAATTATTTAATTGATTTGTTATAGTAGGTTCGGTAAGATTTTGTGTTTAACCCATCAAACTTACTAAGCTTTATAAAGCTTACTCGTGTTGTTTAATGTCTTTGTAGATTTTCGTGAGGTCGGAAGATCGGATTAGCACATCAAGTCACACTATCCAGCTTATTCTGGTAGTTTTTGAAGTGTTCAACATAGTTTATATGGTAGGTATAAAGATTGATGTGAATTAGATTAAAGTTGACATGTTTAGATGTTATGAATGATGTTTTGTTTACATAATCAACTTAGATATATATATATATTGGTTTGAAAATGAAGTAAATTATGATGTGGTTATGATGGATATATGCTTATAGGTACTTATTTAGTAGTAATCCTTTAGAAAAGTTAATAGACTAAATAGGCACGTTTTTGTATTTAAAGTATAAATAATGATATATTGTATATAATGCATGATTTTAGCTTGTTTTGAATGCTTTGTTGTGGTATATTAATGTGTCAAAATGTTGTATTTAGGTTGAAACTAAATAAGTGAGAAATGTGGCCTTGAAATGGCTTATTTTCGTCTACACGGGCTGAGACACACGGCCAAGCACATGAGCGTGTAGTTTGGCCATGTGTCCCCTGCATCTATTAAATTGCAAAACAAAATATCCAAGATTTTTCACTCGACCTAGGCCTAGCACACTGGCGTGTAGCTTGGCCGTATGTCCCCTGCACCTTAAAATTTCAAGTTAGTATGCTTACATGACCTGTCACATGGGCGTGTGGCTTGGCCGTGTGACCTAATTCAGTAAGCACCCTAATTTGGACATGATCTGGGACACGACCGTGTGCCCTAATTTCGAATGCCCATATGACCTGAGACATGGACATGTCTATAACAGCGTATGCCCTAATTTCGAATGCCCACATGACCTGAGACATGGACATGTCTATAACAGCCTAACTTTTAGTGGTGTCGGAAACGATGATTTGAGATTACTAAATTCGACAAGTGAGTTTAGGAAATTAAGTAAATTAATATTTATGAGTCAAGTATGATTTAAGAAATATATTTAATTAGTGAATTTTGCGATTAAAAAGAAATTATTTGGTAAATTGGGTTGAAAATGATGTATCGAGACCTCAAATTCATAAATCAAGTAGTAAATATTTTTATAAATATTTACGGAGTGTTGTTAAGATAGTGTTAAAGTTTCGTTAGAAAATTTTAACGTTTTGATAGTTAATTAAATAAAAAGGACTAAATTGAAAAGATGCAAAACTTGCTAAAATGATTAAATGGCTTAAGTGATGAATAAGGAGGGACTTAAAACATAAATATGCCAATAGGGGAAAGTTGAGGCGGCATAAGAAGAAAAAAAATCTGAAAAATTGATGTAACAAGGGCAAAATTGGAAATTTTGCAAAATTAATAAATAAAAATCTAAATTAAAAGAGTTTCTAGCAATTTATTCATATTTCTCAGCCAAAAATGCCATTTAAGAGTCCCTCTAAGCTGGTTTTTCATATATTTTCATCATGTAAGTTCAATTCTTAATTATTTCTTATAATTTTTGTGATTTTGATACTTTTACAATTAGGTTCAACTATCTATTTCATTAGTTTTTTATTTCATGGGTGATCTTAAAAGTTACCATTGATGAGTTATGGATGTTTATGATGAATGAAGATGAAATTGAAGCTTTAATTTTGTTATATGATGATTTTATTAAGTAATTTTGATAGAAATTGATTTTTGGACCTAATTGTGCAAAAGTTTGCAATTAAGGCTTAGTGCTGAAATTATGATTTTAAAAGGTTGTGAAGTAGTTTAAAATGATAGAATAAAGTGTTAATTGAGAAAAATTAGCTCAATCGAAGGGTTAATTGAGTAGGGACTAAAGTGCAAAAATTGTAAAATTAAGGGTAAATGTGTAATTTCAAAGATTGAGGGGCATAAATTGTGAAGTGCATTAGAATAGAATTAGATGCTTATAAATGAATAATTTTACATTATAGATCAAGAATCTGAAGATAAACGCGGAAAAGAGAAATTAACGGATTAGTCCCTAAATCGCTATAACTTCCACAAATTGTCCCAGCTAAGTTAATACGACTAAATTCTTGTGATTATTTGTCAAATTAAGCAATGTATAATGTATTAATTCAAATGTGTATTATTGAATTATGGTTATTATAAAAATATAAAATCGAATTAAGAGTTCAAATTAGATTGAACGTCGAATTGAGTACGATCGTCTAGTGAAAAGTGATGAATTGACGGATAAAACCATGGTTCGACCAGGGCATAGTGAAGATGTAAGACCATAGCTAGGCTATGGCATTCTAGTGAAAAGACCATAGCTGGGCTATGACATCAGTGGACCTAAGTGAATAGTAGTGAATATCAGTGAACGTAAAACCATGGTTGTACCATGTCAGTAAGTGAATAGATATAAGATTATAGTTGGACTATGGCATCCTAATTATAAGACCATAATTGGGTTATGGCAATACGAGTATAAGACCATGGCAAAGCCATGGCAACATAAGTGCAAGATCATAGTTGGATTATGGCATCAGTGAAAAACAACGTACTCAATTTCATAAGACGTTCGCTAATTTGATAAAAAGGGGACAAATGATATGTGAATTAAAACGATCAAACTTAAATAGTTAATGATATTGAGCTCACTCACATGAATTTGTCATTAGAAATGTGATTGGCAGGAATTGTAAATGAGATACTTGTTTTATAAATTGTTATGATGTATTTGGTATGAATTATCATTAAAGCTTATGAACTTACTAAGCTTATATAAGCTTACTTTGTGTGTTAAATGTATCTAGTAGATTGACGAGATTCTAAAGGATTAGATCACCTTTTCAAATCACACTATCCAGATATTTCCCCAGTAGAATTTTATTGTACATCTTTTGGGTTTATATGGCATGTATAAGGTTAAATTAGTAATGAAATAGTTAGAATTGAGATTGTGATACTTAAATAAGTATGTATGTATTAAAAATTGATATGTTCATGATTTTAGAACATGGTTCATACATATTTTGGCATGAATTGGTAGATTGGTTGAGTTATATTGGTTGTAAAAGTGTTCTGTACAGGTTAGGTGTGAAAAGGGTGAGAAAAGTGGCCATAAAATGGCCTATTTTCGTCCACACGGGTAGACACACGGGCGTGTGTTTTGGCCGTGTGTGACTGATTGTGATTGTGATGAAGTAATAATAATGATTGTACTTAGAAACTAACAATTATCACGATATAAGGCAAGCGCACCTATTGAATAGTAGTATAGTTAGTGGCAAGACCGGAATGTCGAATCCAAGGAACTAAAAGTACTAGTAATAACTTTCTTTTTATTATCTAGCCTAGAAATAAAGGGAGGTTGTTTATAAACTAAAATTCTAACTAACTAAAGACGCGACAAAGAATAAGTTGGGGAAATACTTTGTGAAAACTTGATCGATAAAAGTAATACCCAAGGAAGAATCCACCTAGACGTCACTTGTTATTTAACTTTGAACTAGACGATTTATTCATTCAACTTGATCTGTAGAGATCCCTAAATTATGTTAATATCTTCGTCGAGACTAAGAACAACTAACCTAGGTTGATTAATTGAAATCTCTTTCTAATTAAAATCCCTAGTGTTGCATTAACTCGATCTATGGATCCCCCTATTAGATTTGACTCTAATCTGATAGATTTTCATCGTCTTATGTCTAGGATTGCGATCAACTCCGTTTAATTGTGTTGAATCTACTCTTAAACAGAGACTTTTGCTCTTCTAAATAAGCACATTCGACTTGAATTAAAATCCTGAAATATCAACTCAAGAATTACAAAACACAATTAAGAACAAATCGAATGTTTATCATATAGTTCAAATAACAATAACAAGATTCGTCTTAGGTTTCATCCCCCTTAGGTATTTAGGGGATTTAGTTCATAATAATAAAAACGAACATCTCAAAATAAGGAAAACAACAAAACATAAAGAAAACCCAAAACTCTTGAGAGAAATTTAAGAAGATCTTCAGTCTTGAAGTAGATCCTTGCTTCTGGGATGGATCGATTGGCTTTCTTTGAGTAATTCATTGCTCTCTACTCCGTGTGTCCCTTAAGTCCTTTCTTAGGGTGTTTATATAAACTTTGGAATACCTTTCTTAGCCCCTAAGTAGCTTTTTCCGCGTGAAATTAAAACTCGTCACGACAGGGACACACCCGTGTGAATCGAGCCCAGGCCGTGTGCAAGTCTGCTAATGTGGCACGGGCTTGTGGTGCACCTGTGTGAGGAACTCCAGGCCATGTTGATTTCTTACTTTGGCCTATTTTTTCCGTTTTTGGCCCATTTCTCGTTCTTTTTGTTTTCATATGCTCACCTAAGTATAAAACATGAAATTAAAAGATTAGGAGCATCAAATTCCACAATTCAAGGGATAATTCATCCAAAATTATGCTAAGCATGGAGTAAAAAATGTGACAACCCGTTTTAGACCCTAATCGGAACGGTGGTTTCGGGACCACGAATCCGAGTCGGGAAAATGTTTTAATATTATTTTATGTGTTTATTCGATGTGACTTTGCATGTGTTAAAATTCTGTGACTTAATTTTGTTATTTGGATGTTTAATTTAGAAAAAAGGACGTAATCGCGTAAGTTATAAAAGTTGATAACTATTTAGTAAAGTGCTAAATTAATATTGTCTTTTAAAAGTGGTGCCCTTAAAAAAAGAAATAAGTCCATTTTTATTGAAATGGACGGTAGTGGACTTTGATATATGCTTTATATTATTATTATTATAAAGTTTATAATGTAATAAAATAATAAATGCATGATATAATAAAACATAAAACATAAAATAAAAGAAGCCATTTTGTGCATTCATCTTTTGCATGGCCGGTTGTGAAGAAGAAAAAGAGAAAAAAATAAACTTCTAGGTTTCGGCTCTTATTAAGCCAAATTAAGGTGAGTTTTCAACTTGGTTTTCTTTAAATTTGGTGTTTTTGAGTTAGTTAACAAGTTTTGTTCATAGCCCAATTGTTAATTTTGATTTTTGGGGTGAGATATGTATTCGGCCATGGTAGATGTGCATAGGATTTTTGATGTTTGGATGTTTAAAGAAAATGAGAAATGATGAGTGTAGCGACGAAAAATTTTTAGCTCGATCGCTAATTGTGGCAATTTAAAATCTTGAAAACGAATTTTAATTTTATGAAAGCAAAGGAGTCGCCACCGATCTTTTCTTCTTGGTGTGATCGGACACCTAATAAAACATTTATTTTCGAGTAAAGAAGGCCGAGTTTTAGGTCCGCGTTGAAATTCAGAGAAAAATAGGGTTCGGGAGTCGGTTACGCGCGGGGAAGGTATTAGCACCCCCGCGACGCCCAAAATTGGTATCTTTCAAACGTACGTTGTCTTAATTTTCAAAAATACGAGTTCAATTTAAAATTTAGTTGTGATCCGATCAAAATACGAGCATTTAAGGTTTTTTCTTTGAAAAGGATATCCCGCTTTTAACACGAGCCATTCGTGATTCACCCAACATAGCGATGAAATCACCGGCTTAATGTTAGAATCGGTATATTGCCTTGTTTATTGAACATGAAAAGGTTGACTAATATCGATGAAGAAATCGAAATATGAATTGACATGCTAAATTAGAAGTAAATAATGACAAAGTGTAAGAATGAACGAGATGAATATATATATTAAACATATAATAATGCATGCATAATAATAATGATTATAATGATGCATATAGTGTGGTAATAATAGTAATGTAAGTACGAGGTAATAAAGCATATAATACTAGACTTGAAATGTGGATATATATAATAATATTTGAACACATATACGCAATATATATTGGGAATAATGGAATCATAAAATATGAAGTACTTAAAAATACAATGTTACGAATATACACAAAATGATAACGAGAAAATACACCTAAAATGATATATACGAATAGTATTAAAATATGAATAATTAAAACGTTGGAGACGATCATTAATATACTAATATTCACATATAATACATTAGTGTTTGGAGATATATATATATGGTAGTATTAAAGAAACGTAAAAATATATGTACGAATATTGAGTAAATAATACAAATATTAACAATAGCAAAACATTAGTAAAAATTTAATAATAATAAAAATAATAAAATAGTAATAGTATCATAATAATATCATATTTAAAAAGACTAATTAATAGGAATAACATGAAATAATAATAATAAAAGTAATAAAGGAGTATGGACATAAATAAAATAATAAAAAACGATAAATACAACACATGTATTAATATGTAATAAAAAAAATGTGGAATATATAAAATATAGTATGAAGAAGATACGTAATATATACGGTAAAACATTAAAGATACATAAGAGGGTAAAAATAATATATTACTAATAATGCATACATATATAATAATATATACAATAATATAATAAATAATAACAAATAAAATAAATAATAACAATATTAACAAAGAGATAATAAATAGCAATTATATAATAGTAATAATAATAATAATAATTAGTATAATAAGGATAAAATAATATAGATAATAATAATAGTACTAATAATAGATAATAATAGAAAATAAAATAACAAAATTAATTAACTATAATAAACTAGGGCTTGATTGGAAGTAGAATAAAAAGTTTGGGCCAGATTTTAAAACAAAAACAATCGAAAAGGACCTATCTAAACAACGGTTAGACCAGGGAGGACCAAAGCTGTAATTTTCCCATACTTTTAAAACGCATCGTAGCATAGGGGATCACATTGGAGCACGGGACAACTTACAGGACCGAATTGCAAAGGAAATAGAACCTGATTACACAGCCCCTAAAAAGCGGAGGGACTGGGGTTGAAAATACCCCCAGTGACGTCATAGCACGCGGACCCTGAGGCGGGTCCGGGTCGGATCGGGTCGGGTCGGGTTTTAGTATAAAAGTTGAATTTTTTTGATTTTTGCTCATTTGTGCGAGGGAGAAGAAAAAAAGAAAAAAAGAAGGGGAGAGAGGAGAGGGAAGGAGGAGAGGGGGGAGCTCCGGGCTCCGGTCGCCGGACCGGTCGACGTCCGGTCATCGGCCGGTCACCGGCCGGTGATCGGACCACCCTGTGCCGCCGTTCGCCGCCGTTCCGGCCACCGTTTCGGTGGCCGGAAAAAGGTAAAATTTTTTCCTTTTTTTTTTGTTTTATTTTTTTGTCTATTTTTAAGTGTGTATATATGTATTTTAGTACTATTTATAACAAAAAATAAAAAATGAAAGGACTTTACCTCTGTTTCGGTTTTCTGATTTGGGGGGTATCCCTTCGTTGAGATAGAATAGATATTGCTGCTCTTTTATTTTATCTTTTGGATTCTGAAAACCAAGATTACAATGTATTGCTTTCTGTTTTTGTTGAAAGCCAAAAATCCAACCCTTACAATGTGTTTTGAATCGGCTTTTATAGCCATCACGTTACAAGTTGTTTATCTCTCTTTCTAGCTTTCTGTCTCGTCTCTTTAATTGTTTTGCAGGTACGTGAGGCGCAAGGGCGGTGGGATGTGACTGTGGGCGGTGTTTGCAGCTGCTGTCAGAGGCAAGTGGGTAGCCACCCAGGGGCTAGGGTTTCTGCTGTTGGGTCTTCGTTGGATATTGGGTCTGTCCGAGTCTGTTTGTAAATAGGTTAAGGGTTTGGGTAGTTTGGTTTAGTGTAACGGGTCTGGTAAGGTTAGTGGGAATATTATAAACGGGTAATTGGTATTCGGGTTAGGGGTTTATTTGGGTACTAATTGGGCTAATTGTAATAGGGGTTTGGGGTTAATTTTAATAAGGCCAAAATTGGCCTATGACAATGAGTAGGATGAGTTTTGAGCTTGTATAAATGAGTGTATGTACATTTGGTTTTATATTAACATCTTGATTTTGAAGGTTGGATGATAATTAATTATTTTAATTATATGAGCATTCGGTCAAGGGAGGAATTATTTTATGAAATTATATGTTATATATGTATGGAATTAAAGCTTGAAATTAAATGTGAGTACAAATGTATAAGTTGAATTATTTGATTGAAATGACTTAGTATTGAGATATATATTATATTTCCGAATGTAATGAACAAGTTTATGACTCATTAAGCAATAATGTGAATAGATGAACCCATGGTTTAATATTCGGCCATTTGTGTTATGTGTATGATTTATAAAAGGGCATCATGAATTGTAAGCCTAGATATGCTGTTAAGTGGATGTTTAAATGTTCCATGATAATGAAAGTATATGCAAACTGTTATGATGTTCAAGGGATTAAAAATGACTCGATCTTGAAATAATGATGGAAGAAAATAACATGAATTTTAAGTTTTGATAGTTGAAGGTAAATCTATAAGCTATTAAATATACATAATTTTATTTAAATGTAAAATTTAAGTGTGAAATTGAAATGGTTGAATCTATATTTATAGTTGCCGAATGTGATTTGTATTAGTGAATTATTTTTTTAATTATAATTTAAATGTGGTAGCCGAATGTGGGATTGATTGGAGAGTTGTCTAGTAATGATTTTTTTAGTGTTTTGGCATATAAAGATATTACAATCAGTATGAATAGTATGATTGATAATAACCTAAAATGTGCGATAGTATGAACAATTGAATTATGAGGAGCCGAATTGGCTAACTTAGGTAATAGATGAACATATAGGTGAATGGAGCAAGTTCGGCCTAAGTACATCTTGCATAAATCATTGTGGTTAAATATTTATCGAATTTTGGATTTAGTTATTCATAAAACGGGCTATGTTAAATTTCGCATACGGGATATATTTGAATGAAAATAATTTGATTAAATAATTAAACAAGTTGATTTGTCTAATTTAGCTCAAGATAAAAGAGAATCGAATTCAGATAGGGGGAAGGTGAAAATAGTTGAATAGCCGATCCGCAGTGTTCGACAACATCCGAGGTAAGTTTTAAGTAATTAAACCTATTTTTACCTTGAATATAACATGCCATATTACAAGTGTCAATCATTCTTTGTATAATTAGTATATAGCCGAATGGTTATTATGAAATTGAGGTATAGTAGCAAAATACCATATTGCCGTATGGACATTGAATATTGAAAATGAAATTTGTGATGGGTTTATGTGGCCAAATAATGAGTATGAAATAAGATGAAGTGTTTTGGCATGTGTTTATATTCGGAAAAAAAAAATTAAATGATTTATTAATGTGGTCAATTTATGTACAACTTATAATTATATGATTTGTTATGGATACGAGTGATGGGAAAATTGATCTTTCTACTGTGTTATTCGGGCCTTTGGTCTAGCAAGCTTAAAGCTGGTAATTATTATCGGGCTTCGAGCCTAGCAGGCATAATGCCGGTGAATAAGTATCGGACTTAAAGTCTAGCAAGCCTAGTGCCGGTGATGAATTCGGGCTCTTGCGTAGCAGGTTTTATACCGGTGGTCTATTTTGAGTTTGTGTTTAAAAGTTTCCAGTCATTTTAGATATTGAATGATGGAATTTGACTTGTATGAAGTAGTATAATTCGGCTACAAAGGTAAGTACTTATTGCCCTATATTGTACTTGGGTAGTCAACTCTTAAATGAATTAATTCGAATGTGCGTTTTCAGTTTTGTTAAAGATGCATTAAGCTTTAATGCTTGTGGGACAAGATTATCTTGTTTGTGGTTATATTAAAATTATTGGAATATACATATTGTTAATATGTTACAAGGTTGAGATAAATTATATGTGATATATGAGGTTTTGGTTACCTATGACATTTGGTTTAGGTATTTTACCTCGTGTGATTGCTTAATATTATATGTTGTATTAATCGATTTTGTGTTATGTAGATTGATGATTATGTGTTCAATTTACTTAATACTTACTAAGCTAATTAGCTTACTTCGAGTGTTTTCGTTATTTTGTTTTATAGATTTCGGCTGAAAGTTACGTGCTCGGGGATCAATACTGAAATCATCCACATTATCGTCTCTTTCTTGGTACTTTTAGAAGTTTATATTTTGAATGATGGCATGTATAGGCTAAACCCTTTTGAATCAAGTTTATATTTTGAATTTGTATATAATCGAACCATGCGAAAATGGCTTGTCCTTTAACTAAGTATGAATTTCATTTTTGATTAAAGTGTAAGGCTTGATCATTTTGATATCTAATGTTTCATGAAGTAATCATGGTGTGGTTGATGTTTATAAATAAAATGTGTTTGTTTGGCTTTGCCTTAAGATTAAATGATAAGTATGCATGAGATGTAGTTGGAATTACAAATGTTTATATTTTAGTGTATTAATGAAAAAGTGGGATTATTATACGATATGTTTTGGATAGGTATATCATTTTGGGTGTTTATACTATGAGCTATTCTAGTTTTTTAAAATGGAAATTAATTTAGTGAATGTCTGGAAGTTACGTATTGTTTGAAAATGCCTCGTAACCCTATTCCGGTGACGGATACGGGTTAGGGGTATTACAAAAAATATATATAAATTACGGTTTATCAGTGACACACGGCCTGATACATGGGCATATAGCTTGGTCGTGTGTCCTCTGCATCCTAAAATTGAGAAACATAATGCTCAGCATTGAGCACATAGGCGGAGACACGGGTGTGTATCTCAACCGTGTAAGGTACATGGCCTAGCACATTGGCGTGTGACTTGGCCATGTAACCTCAATTTCTTCATAGGTTACAAGTCAGAGAGTTACACGGGTTAGGGACACGGGCGTGTGAAACCATACGGCTAGACCACACGGGCGTGTCCCTTACCACACAGGCGTGTGATAAACGATAAATTGTACATATTTTTACCTCATGTTTAGCCTATATTTTGGATGAATTATTATCAATTATGTGAGAATTGATGCTCTTAATCTTTCTTTTTCATATCTTATATTCAGGAGAGCACAGGGAAGAGAAAAGAATGGAAAATGGACCGAAAATAAGGAAAATGGGCCAAAATGCAAAAATGACACGGCCCAGGGAATCACGACACGGTCGTGGCACACGGCTGTGCCACATGAAGATCACACGGTCCAGCCCCCGACAAGCATGGGCAGGCCACACGGCCGTGCCTCTACCGATAGAATCACACGGCCACTTGTCGAAGTCACACGGGCGTGGCACACGGGCGTGTTCTTGTCGTGAGGAAGAGGAATTTCACTCGAATTGGGATGCTTAGAGGCTAAGAAAGGCCCCTCAAAGCTCTATATAAAGACCCTATGATGCAACTCTAAGGGTGTGCTTATTTCCCGCTAAGGGAGTACTCTTTTTCTCCCAATAGGAGTGCCATCTTTCTGCCAACACGAGGAGTGAAAACAAGGAATTACTCCAAGGGAAGCCGATTGATTCATCCCAGAAGCCAGAATTCTACATCAAGACAGAGGATCTCCCTAAATTCCTTCAGGGGTTTTTCGAGCTCTTTATGTTTTGTTATTTTAATTCTTCTGAGATGTTTTCTTTCTTTATTATGAACTAAACCCCTCAAATACTTGATGGGGATGAAACTTAAGATGAATCTTGTTATTATTTATTTACTTGAGTTGTTCTTAATTATGTGTGCTTAATTCTTGTGTTAATAAGCCTAGGTATTAATTCAAGAAACGGATGTGCTTAAAGCAGAGGAGCAAAAGTCCCTGTGATAAGAGTAGATCTACCATAATTAAGCGGAGTTGCATGCAACCCTAGACATAGGGCGACATAAATCTGCAGGATTAGGGTCAAACCTAATATGGGGAACCATAGATCGAATTAATGCAACCTAGGGTGTTAATTAATAAAGGAACTTTAGTTAACAACCTAGGCCTAGTTGCTCTTCGCCTCGACGGAGGGTTTAGCATAAATTAGGGATCTCTACGGATCAAGTCAAGTGAATAAATCGTCTAGCTCAAGAACCAATAACAAGTGAAGTCTAGGTGGATTCTCCCTTAAGTATTGCTTATATCAATCAGCTTTTCCCTAAAGTTTTTCCCAATTTACTTTTTGCACACTTTTAGTTAGTTTTAGAATTAGTTTCAACCAAACCTCTTTTATTTTTAGGCTAGATAATAGAAAGGAAGTAGGTATTAATACTTTTAGTTCCCTTGGGTACGATAACTCGGTCTTGCCACTAAACTATACTACTGTTCGATAGGTGCGCTTGCCTTTAACATCGTGATATTAGTTAGTTTTGGTGTGATCAGTCTTATAAATTTTATTACTTCATATCGTGAGCTGTTATCAGCGTGTGACTCCTTTATATGATAAAAAAATTAAAATCTTACTAAAAATTTTCTATGATCTCGATTTAGTCCCAATTCGTTTCTAATGCACATTTTGGGCCTCAATGGCCCATGTAAGGGACGTTATGATTGATTTCGGAAGATGAATAGTAATTAATTTAAATTATCAAAAATTATTTTGTAAACTCCGGTAATACTATGTAACCCTATTTTGGCAACGGATACGAGTTAAGGGTGTTACAATGTCTCTTGACAGTGTGAGCCACATGGCCTAGCCACACAGGCGTGTGTCCCTTGGTCCTTTGAAATTTTTTGATATTTTCTGAAAAATTTTCTGAGTTTTCAGTTTAGTCCCGATTTGTTTTTAATGTATATTTTAGGCCTCACAGGCTCATATAAGGGACAATATGAGTGATTATAATTAGTTTCTGATATGTATGTTGAATGTTATGAAATGTTCGCATTTGATCTGAAAAGTCCAGTAATGCTTCTTAACCCTGTTCCGACAACGAATAAGGGTTAGTGTAACACCCCCTACCTGTATTCGTTGCTGGAATAGTGTACGAGGCATTACAGGAGTTTATCGAAATAATTTTTTAGTTATTACGAGCTAAATACTATTCATTTACTAAAACATGTTTAGACGTCCCTTAGATGGGCCTCCGAAGCCCAAAACATACATCAGGACCAAACCGGTATTAAATTAAAACCATAATGAAATTTTTTTTAACTCAATATAACCCCTTTATAGATATCTAACCTTCCCTGCAAAATTTAAACAGAAACCAATCCAATTAACCAATCTAATTCAACATATTTTCAAAATAGATTCATGCATATCCATAAGATAATCTCATCACATACCAAAACTAAGATTTGTTTGCCACACCAATGGCTAACTTTACATTCATTTCACATTAATATTTACTTTATTGGCTTATAAATGCCATTGATTTCCAAAATAAAGTTTCTTGGTATACCAATATGTTGAGGTTAATAGTATGATGTGTCTCTGACCGAATCCGACCTTTGAGCTTTTAATACTACAAAATAGGGAAAAAGGAAACAGGGTAAGCGCATTGTGCTTAGTAAGTTCATGTAACAAGAATTACACTTACCTAATATTTTCAATACAATACAATAAACATTCATACATCCATTTAATGCATTGTTACCCTAACATGCACAAACTCAACATTCAAGTTAGTCCAATAATTTCAGTGTATCAATAATATATACCATGATTGATGAGCTCATCAATACCATGATTTCCATTCCATTATTATTTTCTCATATTTATCCCGTTGAATTCTCGGACTTTCGATGGATTTTCAGGGGTACACTTTAGTGTACAAATCAGGGTCCGTCAATTCATATTCATGTTCGCACATTTTCATTTCAGAGAGCACACTCCCGCGAACCTCATCCTTACAGCGGGATTACCAGTCCAGGCTAAATCCCCTGTAATATAAACTTATAGAGTATTGTCGGGATTACCAGTCCAGGCAAATCCCCTGCAACGACAATTACTCTAATAAGCTTGGATCTGAATTACCAGTCCAGGCTAAATCCATTTTCCACATATTCTTTGGGAGGGCTAATCAGGATAGGATCACCCGTTCGGGCTAGATCCTTTTTACTGTCAATTCCTTTTCAGAGATCCATTGAATTTTCCTTTCATTCAACTAGGATTTCTTCCCTTTTTTATCAAATATATCAATGTTTCATCAATTTTCATACAATGAACATTCAAATCATATTCACATCAATAACACACGTTTCAAGCATTTATGAATATAATTCAAGTTACACGAACTTACCTCGATACTTGTTCGTATACAAAAATCTACTAATCCCGAACTTTTTTCTTTCCTCGATCTAGCTTCATATTTGATTCTTCGGAATCTAAATAAATAAATTTAATCATCAATTTAACATTTCATGTTCATATCTACCACTCTCTACAATTCCACTATTATTTATAGTTCATTCAAAGTTGTCTACTTGAGTCGTAGTCACTAAATTGTTTTTATCTTGAGCTACGGAACTCCAAATTAAGATATGCTAATTTTACATAAAACTATACTCACATATCTTCTTACCATAAAATTTTCAGAATTTTTGGTTTAGCCAATAAGTACAGTTATTCTTTGAAGTCACCCCTGTTCTGCCGTTTGATAGTTCCGACCCTTCTTCACTAAAAATTAATTATCTCCTCGTACGGGACTTGGATGATGTTCCTATTTGTTTCTCTTGAAAATAGACTCATTAAAGATTTCAAAAATATAAATTTAAGCCCCTAATTATTTTTACAAAATTTTTGGTGATTTTTCAAAGTCAGAACAGGGGAACCCAAAATCATTCTGACCTTGTCTCACAAAATTTATTATATCTCATGATTTACAATTCCATTACTTACACCGTTTCTTCTATGAGAAACTAGACTCAAGAAGATTTAATTCGATATTTTGTTCATCCCATAATTTGACTTTTACAATTTATGCTGATTTTTCAAAGTTAGCTTACTGCTGCTGTCCAAAACTGTTTTAATGCAAGAGGTTTACTACCATTTTTCCCCTAAGCTTTTAATAAATGATAATTTCGTACCTACTCAATTAATCTCTCAATTGAGATGATTTTATTAACACTTTATCTATCATTTTAAACTACTTTATAGTCTTTGGAAATCATAATTTCAGCACTAGACTTCAATTTCACACTCTTTTACAAATAGGTCTTAAATATCCACTCCCTATTCATTACATTCAATAAAATCATCATATAATAAGATTAAAGCTTCAATTCCATTCTAGATCATCATATACTTACAGCACTAAACCATGGTGACTTTCAATTTCATCCATGAAATAAAAAACTAATGAATTTAATAGTAGAACCTAGTTGTAAAAGTCTTAAAAACACAAAAATTACAAGAAAAAGGCAAGCATTAACTCACTTGATGTAAAAATTATGAAATAACAGCTTGAATAAACCCCTAGGATGTTTTAGCTAATGAGAATGAAGAAAATATGAAGAGAATTCTAGATATTCCAATCTAGTCCCCTTTTTATTTTAGTAAATTTTGCTATTTTCTTATTTTGCCTTTATTTCATCATTGTTCCTGATTTTTCTCAGCTTATGCCGCCCAAAATATCTCCTTTGGGCTTATTTTCACTTTAAGTCCCTCCTCATTTGACAATTGAGCTATTTAATCCTTCTAGTAACTTTTACACCCTTTTCAATTTTGTCCTTTTTATTTAATTAACTACTTAAACGATAAAATTTTATAACAAAATTTTAATACCATATTAGTAACATTTCATAAATATTTATAAAAATATTTCCGACTTGATTTTATGAGATCAAGGTCTCGATAACTTGTTTTTACCCAATTTCTTCAATAATTTCTTTTTCTTAACTAACCACTAAATCAGTAAAATTTTTCTATCGATATTTTCATATGATTTTCCTATCATATCAATATTTATGCAAAAATATTAAAATAAATTTTTCTTCAAATCAGATTTGTGATTACGAAACCACTGTTCCGATAACCTTGAATTTAGGCCATTACAATTAGGGGTGTAACATCTTCAAAAGGTTCGGTAATAGATGAAGGAAGAATTTTGATGCGTATCTTTAATCAACCGCAAAGTGAATCATGTAAGCAAGTGATAATGAAGCTGTAAAGTGCTTACCTAAATTTAGGTATAAGTTAAATGCATTATTACTCATTTGGTTTTACAAACTTAAAAAATATATTTTAGTTTTTTATTTAATTTTATTTTTCTTTTAATCTTTAAATTTTTCATTGTTCGTTAAATTATCTATAAATGAATGGAAAAGTTAATGTTAGTTAACTTGGTTAATATGGTATACACATGGGTTGCCATGTGCGTGTAGATGCTATGTCAAGAATTAATTTATTTTAACATTTTAAAAAGAAATCGAAAAATTATAAAATTATTTAAAAATCATAAAAATTGTAAAAAATATTTTTAAATTTTTAAAAATTAATTACTTATGTGACATACTCGTAGACTGTCATGTGGGTGCCATGTTGATAAAGTTAACAAACTTTAATTTTTTCATTCATTTTGGGTGACTTGACAAAAAATACAAATTCGAAGGCTAAAAGTTAAATGAATGGTTGAATTTTTATTTTTTTTGTAAAGTTAAGAGGTCAAATAAGTCATTATGCCTAGATTATATTACAACTATGTACTGTGTGGAGGAATATTATAACACATTTAGAACATGGATGAAAAAAATTATATAATAAATTTATAAAAGAAATTGATATAAATATGAATGTGATTTCGGTTGGAATGGTAAAATTGATATATTAAATTTTATGATGTTTTGGTTAAAATATTATGATTTTAATTTTGAATATGTATTTTTTCTAAATTTATTAAAATATAAAAAAGACATAAATAGTATTAAAAAAATATTTTTTATTTTATAAAATTAATAAATTTTTTTATAATTTCACAATTGATATGAAATTTGATTAACTGGTGATACAAATTCAATTAAATTATTAATTATAGTATAAATATACCAAATTGCTATTAACAATTTTTTTATTAATTGAGATGCTATTCATGTGAAACTTTATCTTAAAAAAGGAAATAATTAAAGCTTTAAATTAAACTTATAATATATATTTTTTTTACATAATATCTAAAGCTACCCAAAAGTCTCTCTCCCACTCATATATAGAAAAATAACGCACTTCAACACACTTGAATCCACATCCTCCTTACATTGTCAACAATAGCCATGCCAATCGAACTATGACTTAATCAACTTTTTTTATTTTTAATATATTTATAATTAGTTAAATATAAATAATAAAATGAATTTTAATATTTATTTATAGATGTTTATGAGATGAATTAGATTTGGCGGAGGTTATATATGATATTAGTATTTCATATTAGTCTAAATCTCACTCAACTTGAAATATTAATTTTAAATTTTATTCAAATTTACTCGTATTTATCATTAATTTTTTTTAATTGTTGAATCATGGTAGATTATTTTGGTTATCCATAACTAATTACTTCTCTATTAAAATTGATATTTATATTTAATCATATATTGAAAGTGGTCTTTTGTATTAATAGAAATATGTGGTTAAATATATACTTACAAGTAGATTTAATTATAGCTTGCTGCTTAAAAGTAAGTTTAAAATTCTACCCAAATTCGACTCAGATTAAAATTGTTAAACTCGAGCTTGATTCGGTCTACCCATATTAAAGTTTTTATGTAAAAATAAATTTAAAAAATATAATACATCAAATACACTAAAAACATTAAAATAAATATTTTTTAATAAATTGAAAATACATTAAATAAAGTCTTTACACTTAACTAATACTAAGATAATTGCAATTGAGCAAACAAATGCCTCTAAAATAGTAGCAAATTTAATAATAAAATAATAATTATATAATATCCAACAATAACAACAAAATAGTAACAATATAATAACGAAATGGTAGTAAAGCAGTAGTAAAACAACAACAACAAAATAGCAGCGAAAATAAGCAAAATAACTTATTCAAGTTGGGTCCGGCCAAGCCAAAAAAACTTACTTGAGTCCCAACCTATTTAGAAAATTGATTTTGTTTTTTATCCAGACTTATTTTTCGAGCCTATATTTTTGCTTAAACTTTTTTATTTTTCGGACGAACTTTTAGATTTAGACAAGTAGCCTGACCTATGATCAGGTCTACTTACAAGAAATTGATTTAATTGATTATTTTATTTTAGATATTAATTTATGTTAAAATTAATAAATTATATGATTTTGGCAGGTTAGATATGGGCATGGCTCTATATATGCATGCATCTATAACCCTTGATAAAAGTCGTCCGCCTAAACCCCAAATTAATGTGAGGCTTTAATTAAAACAAATCGAAGAATTTGGAGGGTTAATTACGTCATTTCAAGGGACAATTAAGCAATAAAATGAAATTTTTTGATGGTTTATTAAATTATTTGGATATTTGGTAATAAAAATTTATTAGATCAAATTATTATTTTGTATAAAATATTATATAAATTTTGTATATTAATAATTCATTTTATATTTATAGTTTTCTTTAAGTATAGTGAGTTGCACATTTATAAGGTTTTGTCGCTTACTCTAAAAAAAATAAAAAGGTACCCCTCGATGTCTAAATAAACAAAATCATGAGAATCAAAGAATTTTACACATTTCAAAAATGGTACCACTTGGACTAGCATACCATCCTTGCATTCATTGTCTTTGTATCTTAGATATCACGGGTTCAAATATCTTTACATATAAAGTCTTTCAACAGTTATTATTTCGTTTGTTCAAATATTAAGAGACACCTTTTTATTCTTCATATATCAAAAGATAAAACTTTAAAAATACGACACTCAAATAAGACATTATCTTCACATTATCAACACAATGTTCTAAGGAATTTATTATTTAATTTAATAAAAAAAATTTATGAATTTTTGACCCTTTCTAGATATTATCTTCTAGAAAGTTTTGGCCCAGTTCCTTGTAATGCTTTTGCCCATTCTCTGAATTGCTATGTTTGTTATAAAAAATGCTTTATTCGTTTAAAATGGATAAGAAAGAAAAATAAAATCGGCCAACAAACTCTATCAATATTCTAAAATTATACACACGATCCTTCACGTTTTTGCTGATAAAAAGACAATATAAAAGTAGAGTATTTGTTGAGAATATATTTCAATAAATAAATGGGTGTGTTACATTATTAAATTATTATTAAATTTACATTTTAGTCATTTAAATTTTTAAAAATTATATAATAGTCTTTGACTATTTGAATTTTTTCATTTAAGTTATTAAACTATTCGAATGTTTTTATTTAAATCACTAGATTGTTAATTTGTTTTTTAAGTATAGGTAGCGAGCTTCAAGTGACGATTCAACGATGGGTATGATGAATCAATACCCATCGATGAGTAAAAGAACATACCTTACATTCAAGTCAATCTAATGGTTAGTGTCGGAAATCAAGGAATAAAACTATTTGGATTTCGGTTCATAAATTCGTGACATTTAGAATTGTTTCATAAAATAAAAATTGAATTGTAAAAGAGAATGGGGAGGAAATCTTTTGATTGGTGTAGGTATTGCAAACAGAAAAGGCCATATAGCAACTATTTTAACAGCCTAACGACTTAAATAAAAACTTTTAAATTTGTACAAAAAATAAAACTTTCAAATTATTTAGTGACTATTTTGTAACTTTTTCAAATTAAGTAATCAAAATATAAATTTACTAATAAGTTAGTGACATTGAGCGTAATTTATTCTAAATAAATAAATGAAATTTTAAAATGGAATTGTGAGAAGATATGTTTGAGTCAAACCAATCATCTTCTCTAAAACTCAATGATTGAGAAAAACATTTGACACATGGTGATTACTGGTTCGTAATTCATTTGCGCCACCATGTGTCAACCATTAAAACCCACCATGTGTCAACCATTAAAACATACATCCCCAAAGTATGCCTCTTATTCTAACTTAGTTATTAAAACTTTAAAATATTTTAATTATATCCTCAAACTATCATTATTATATCAATAAAATGTTGTTTCTAAAATTATTAATTTAACTATTAAATAACATGCTAAATTTTATGTGCCATAATTTTAAATCTTATGTAAAATCTTTTTTATTTTAAATTATGCCATATAAAATTTGAAATTTTAGAATGAAAGAATCTTATTAATATACTATTAATAGATATAATTCAAATGTGATAACTTATTTATTATATAACAAAATAAAATATATTAATACCTTTATTATATTAATATTTGACTTTCCTCAAAGAACATTTGACTTATAAATAATATTTTTGCTATTCTTACTCAATTAAAAATTTAATTTTCGAAACATTGTCATAAAAAGAATGGTTAAATTCAACCATCAATGTTTGTATTTTATGAAAGTTGTGGATTTAGTCTAATAGTTTAATTTTGATTAATTTTAATTTTTATACTTTTCGAATTGATAATTTTAATCATTGTACTTTTTCAAAATTTAAAATTTTAATTCTAACCCAAACATTTACTAAACCTAAAAAATTAATAGTAAAAATACACCTAAAAGGAATTATTTTTTTAATAGATGGCATGCAAGAACTTGAATTGAAAAATAATACTTGTCCATATCATTGAGGAATTAATTTACTAACCTTTTTTTGTTTTTTCACATTATTCATCCATTTATTTTATATATTTTATACATATCTCACACATAAAAAAGTCTTAAAATGTCTCAATTCCACACTCCTGTTTTTCAACACAATTCCACACTTGTTCGAGAAAGATCATTAGTAGGATGACATAGGTCTAGTCAATCAATGACTTTTTAAATATTAAAAATTTAAAATTCGTCTCCTTTTTTTAAATATGTATGCATTATGCAACATCACTCTAGTTTTTACCAATAAAATAAATAAGTTTCAAAAATCCCTTAAAAAATTAAATTACGTACCTACAAAACTTATATAAAAAATCTGATACACTTTAAATTGAAAAAATATTTTAGATTCAAATATAATTTTACACGAAATATTAAAGTCCAATCTTTTAAAAGTTATTTATATAGAAGTCAAACATTTTAAAATGGTCCTATATAAATGTTTAATATTTACAAAAGTGTTTAAATAGTTATTTTTTCCGAATTTCAACGTAATTTGTAATAAAAATTAAATAAATTATGATTATTTAAAATAAAACATGTAAAAATTAAATAAGATATTACTTAAAAAAAGAAAATAATAAAAATATAATTTAAAACTTAATATACGATAGATTAAAAATATTTAGCTTTTATTTGAGTATTTTTTTTAAATTAAATCATATTGTTGGTTTTAAAGATGTGAATCATATGTGAACAGTCTCTAAAAATTGGATTCAATTTAAATAGTTAATTAATATAAAAGGTAAAAAAAAATTAAAATAATATTTTTTATAATTTCAGAACAAAATTTGATATATAAAAGTAACACCAACAACTCTCGTATGGATGAGAAAATTGAAGCCACGTGTACTTCAGAAAGCATATTGGAGGTTTGAATTCGCAGCCTAAACTATACATTTTATCACCTGCAAACAGATTTAGCCTGAGATCACAGATATATTATAATAATTTTCTCCATTCTCAAGCGACCTTTCCTCTTAATTAATCATCGCAACAAGACAGTGTCTGTTTGGACCTGGATGATTGACTTGGATTAAAATTTTGATTAATCCGATTTTATAAATTTTAAATTTTTGTTAAATTAACAATAAATTGATTAAAATAAAAATTGAGATATAATTAATTTAATCATTAATCTAATTTTTAAAAATAAGGAAACCCAAATCAGCATTACGTCATATAATGATAAAGAGGGTAACAATATTATAGAGGTCTTTCTATTAGGAGTTAAGATTACGTTCAGTCTCTTTTATTAAAAAATGAATAAATTGATTTCTATACATCAGATTAAAAAGTAAATTGATCATTTCTATTCAAATTTCACCTATTTCTACAATTAAAAACCAGTGTGGTTAATGGAAGAACCAACTTGTTGCACATGGTGTGCTACATGTACCTCATACTGACATGTTAAGACAAGTTTTTAATTGTAAAAATTGATAATTTTTTTAATAAACAGACTAGTTTACTCTTTGATCTAATTTATAATAAATAGTTCATCCATTTTTTTTAATAAAGATGATAAAATACAATCTAACTCCTAATATAACGACCTTCATGATAATTTTATTTGATCTACTAAGATTTCAATGTATCATAATAATTTTCTCGATTCTTAATAGTTTTTTTCTTAATTAATCATGAAGGGCAAAAATCAAAACTAATTTCTAAATGAACATTTCAGAACTGGGGATAAAAAATTAATTGATACGGAATGATAAATTTGTTTTTATGAGTTTTTATCCATCGGCTGAAATGAAAACGGATAGTTTAACCAGTTTATTTACCGGTGTGAACCCAAACTAGCATTATGCCATATACTGATAAAAGAGCTATTTATAAAAGAGCTGAAATCTCTCCGGAGAAGAAACAAATCTCCATGTATATACATGATAGGATATGATCCTACATCAAAGGCCCCAATATACAGGCTTCGACTTATTACAAAGACTTCACTAAGAAACAAAAGAAGACCAAAACCCAGTATACAGTATTAAATTTTCTGTGTGTATCATGTGTATAAGCAGCTACCTCTATAATTTCCTATCAGTTGAAGCGATGATCTTGATAACAAGGCCGGGGAAAACATCGTCAGGGTCATGGATATGCGGGTTCCGTTCGACGATAAACGGGTCGCCACACTTGTCGCTGATGGAGTGAAGGGTTTCACCTTCGCCAACGACATAGATTTCATCGCAGGGTCGGTTCCGGAGCTGGCTACCTTTCACTGGTTCATCTGATACGGAGTTTGCCCTGATTGACCCTATCAATATTAAGGCCAATAAGGTTACGGAACAGTACCACGACGCCGTATCGACTAGCCCCGTAGGTTTTTTCTTCATGGTTTTGCTCGAGGAAGAAGAAGAAGAGGAAACCATGGTACAAAAAAAAAAACAGAGATTTGGGGGGTGTTTTGAAATTTGATGAAACAAGAGGAAATAATGGAAAATTATACGATAAGGAGGATTTTATACACTTTTTGGCGTTAGTAGGAAGTTATATACAGAAGGTTATTTGAATATTTTTCCATTTATTAATAGTTTCTTATTACATGCGGCATTTGCAGGTAGAAGTACAACGAAAGGATACATTTTAGATTTTTTTTTTTAAATTTTATCTATTTTAATTGTTAAAAATGGGTTTGTAGATGTTGGTATAAGTTATATGCGACACAATAAATGTAACTGTCTGATTATTTCGTCAACTAAATTAGTTTTTAACCGTAAAAATATATGAAATTTTTAACAAAAAAGACTAATTTACTCTTTAATCTAGCATATAATTAACTATTAACTCCCCCATTGTACTTTTATCACTGTTTGTATTATTATTTTATTTAAGGTTAATATATTATTTGATACATGAGTTTAGTTTTAATGTTAAATTTGGTACTTAAAATTGTTTTTGTCCTAATTTGGTGCTTGAGTCTTCTTTTATTTTAATTAAGTACTTGTATTTGGCTTCAATGTTCAATATGATACTTGAGCTTTTTTTTTCTTTTGTCTCAATTTTTTTATTGGAGTACACATGTCAAGTATTCATTGGGCCACATAATGCCATTTAGTCTAGGTACCAATTTGAATATTAAAACTAAACTCAAATACCGAATAGAATATTAACCTTTTTATTTATTTATAAACACTTATATATATTATATAATATGTAAAAGATAAAGAAAATTGATAATTTTTTATACGAGGAAATTGATAAAATTCAATTAAGATATATATTTTTTCATATGAACTTTTTTATTGTTGTTTTTTAAGAAGGTGATTTAATGATATTAGATTTTTTGACTAATTATAATTATAATTATAAATGCATACATATAAATTAGAAATATAAGGAGCAAAAGTAATTGCTGTTTTTGTCATGGATAGCTCACCTTCCTTTTTTTTAGGTTAGCAACTTGCCAAAACGACTTGATGGTAATATAAGTGCAATATTTAATTCCTTTGTTGATAATTTATTTTAGAAATTACTTATGCCGTTGGTTAGCATTAGAATTAAAATATTTTATGTGTTGGGGATGGCAAATTCATAAACTTAAATCACAAACAATGTATATCTTATCTAAATCCTAATTAGGGTAGATAAATAAATTATAAATATTTAGAGGGTTAAAATATAATTTTATCACTAATTTATAATTTTATAATTTTTAAAAGGATTATAAAACAATTGTTTCATTTTTAATTATAATATCGAGTTTCAAGAAAATTTAAAATCTCATATTCAAGTTTATTTTTAGTTGATCATATTCGAATTTTAATATATGTAAATCACTTATGTGAATTCTTTTTAGATTTTATCTTAATTTAGATTTTTGCTACAGTTGAGTATCATGAGATATTTTAATTATTGATTGAATCATATTTTATAATGCTTGATATAATTATAATTATTTAAACCACAATGTATTTATATTAAGATGAGATGACTTTTTTTTTTTTAAGTAATTGCATCTTTCGCATTAATGTACACAGTCTATATATGAGATTATGTACCCGTAAAAATAAACTAATATTTTCCCCATATTTACTATTTATTCTTAAAAATAATTACTTATTATAATCTTTTTTATGGTTATCAGTTAAGGGGTTGCTATTTATTTTAATATTTTTAATGGCTGTCAGTTAAAGTATAACTATCTTTCCAATCATGATAATTGAAACATCTTTGTCCAAAAACAGCAATATCATGCACTACAAAAATGATTTGTTTTATTTCAATTTTTCCTTTTTATTTTTCATATTTATTTATTTTTTACTATTTTATGCATCTAAAAGAAATTATTAAGGAATGTGTCAAATATAGTAGCAATATTTGTTTTTGTAGGTTTTATGATTTATGTCGACATTCGTAATTGATTTTAGGATTCGAATTTTTTTTTTTTAAGTATAAAGGAAAATATAATTTTTAATCTTAATTTTATTTATTTTATTTTTAAAATTTAGTAACTAGATTTATTTTGGTTTTTAAATTTGAAATATATAAAAAGTTTGATGATATGACACTCTGAAATTGTGTCACATCATAATTTGAAAATTAAAAAATTTATATGAATTTTCAGATGATAAAGTGGTACAATATTAGAATGTCACATACAATGTTCTGATAATTGGACTAGTGGTTGAACCGGTCAGACCATTGATTTTTTATTCAAACGGTTTGGTTGCTTCAACTACTAGACCAATAATAATTAATTAATTAATTAAAATTTTAAAAAATTTTAAAAATTTAAAAATAAAATTATTAAACCGATTCAACTTATTCAACTACTAATTTTTGTCCCGGTTTTTTATTTATACTGGTTTTGAGCAATTCTCAATTCAACCGATTCAGCCCCTTTGTTTGGACTAATATCCCAGTCGTTTTTCAGTCCAACCAACCAATCCAGTCATGTTTAAAGAACACTGGTCATACCATCAAATCTTGACGGAATTCAAGTTTAGGAACTAAATTGAATCTAGGTGTGAAGTTCATATATCAAAGTGGATCTAATTGCTAAGTTCTGGGGCCAAAAATTATATTATCCCATAAAATTTTCTCTCATGTATAAAAATAAAAAATGTTGATTAATTCAAAATTTGGAAGAAATTGTGGTGCAAATTGTGTGTGGGCGTGGCCAATAAAGTTAAGCAATTGTGGTGGTCCCAGTCTCCACCACCTTTGACAAAATAAAATGCCCAAACCGACCAACTAACCTATCCCTAAGTTCCCCCACTTAAGGGGGGTGGATCACTTAGTATATACACACACTAATTAAAAAATATTTGACCAAGTCTAGTTTCACTTAATATATCTATATTTACAACTACAAATTCGGGTAAATTATAAAATAGAATACAAATTACAAATAGTATTGTTGGAATAGTACTAATCAATGGAACCAACTGAAAAAGAAATTAATAAAAAAAATTAAATCTACATCTAAATGAACCTCTCAAAACCAATAAAAAACCGAGAAAAAAATATTGTTAAACTAATTTATGATTTTTAACAATTTTTATTTTTATTTAATTATTTAAAAATAATTCAGTGACTTAAACAAAAAAAAATTCAATGAAATTAATAATTTAAATAAAAAATTTAAAAGGATTCAATTATAATTTTATAATTTTTAAAGTTAAATGATTAAAATATAAATTTACTAATAATTTAAATATTCTATACATATTTTACACTTTAAATTAATATTCCAACTTTGTGTATGAGTCGTTGAAGAAGTTATGGGATCAAACTTTTAGTTTTTGATCGACTCTTGACGTACAAAAAAATTTGCCAAAAGTGACCGATTGAGTCTTTCACCCATTTGGAACGGTTCAATGGTTTTGTAAGTCCAAAAACCCATTATTCTCAAATTCACTATATTATGGTTTGGATTTATTTTCTATTGATGAATGCCTTTGGGATTTGGTAAGACTCTTAAGTAAAAGTAATGTTGGGGTTATCATTGGTCGGTCCAAGTTGACAAACGAAGGTGGCAGGAAAAATCATAATAAGAAACATCCCAATTGGTGTTGCTTCATTTTAGGCTGATTGTGTGTGGCTTCATTGGCAAAACTTCAGTAAAAGTATAATAAGAGTTAAATTATATTTTATTTTTATTTAAAAATTAAATTAATTTAATTTTTATATATTAAATTAAAGAATAAAATTATTTTTTTATGAAAATTTTTATTTATTTATATTGTTAAAATTTGATACACTTAATGGAATAATCAAACAAGTAAATAATTTACTTAATTAATACAGAGACATTTACGGTACTTTACTGCAAAACTTTCCTTCCCAAGGGTTCTTATTTTGCCCCCAAATAAGTTTTGGTTTCAAACTTTCAGTTGAATGAAAACAGTTAATATTATGTCACGTTGACATAGCTAATGAATTTTTATATAAATAGCATTACATGATTTTTCATACCATCTTTTATCTTCGCACCAAAAGCTCTGTATAATCTTGAAAAAGATTTCTCAAATTTGATATTGAGTAATCTAATGGCTCTCGAAAAAAATCAAAATAATTTAGTTGTTGATAATTTTGAAAGTGAGTAATTAAATAAAATTAATAATGACGTTTATTTTTTTTGTCAATTTATTTTACTTTTGATTGGTATAATAATAAATTTAGTCTTTAATATTTATATATTCTATAAAGTTAATCCTAATTCTAAAAAACTTCACAATTTTTTTAAAAATCTAAAAAATTATAAAAATAAAATTTAACACTTTATCCTGATTTTTAAAAAAAAAATCAAGATCAAATTTAAAAAACATAAATTTTAAGAGTTAAATTTATTATCATACCAATAAAAAATAAGACAAATTGAAATTTTTATTTAATTTTTAACCCATGTGAATTTAGTTTTGGGGGGTAAAGTGTAATTTTACCATTATTAATTTAAAATTTTATAAATTATAAAAAGTATAAATGAATTTTTTTTCATTTTAGGAGGAGTCAGAGCCTCTGCTTACCCCCTTGGCTCTGCGACTACTCATGTATGATCTTGAAAAAGACTTCTCAAATACAATATTAAGTAATTTAATTGCTCTCGAAAAAAATCAAAACAATTTAGTTTTTGACAATTTTAAAAGTGAGCAATTAAAGAAAATTAATAATAATGTTCACTTTTGCTGTCAATTTTTTTATTGATATAATAATAAATTTAGCCTTTAATGTTTATACATTCTATAAATTTAATCTTAATTCTAAAAAAACTCAACAATTTTTTTTTTAAATCTAAAAGTTATAAAAAGAAAATTTTATACTTTGTCTTGATTTTTTTAAAATTAAGGTCAAATTAAAAATATATAAAAATTACGAACTAAATTTATTATCATACAAATAAAAAATAAAATACTTTTAAATTTTTTTTTCTTTTCATGTATAACATGGGTGAAAATAATAGTGTGTGAATACCCATTAATTTTAACAGCAAAACTATGCCTTTTGCATTAATTATATGATGGTGATTAAACTTTTTGACTTGAATTAAGTATTACCATTGCATGTCAAATCAACTTTTTGACTTAATTAAGTGAAGGGTTAAAAAAAAAACATTAGTTCTCTTACTTTAATTATCGAGTTTGTACTAATACAACCTTATATTTGAAAATTGAACTAATACAACCTTATGTTTTTTTCAATCAATATTTGTTTATAATAGGGGCGAACAGTAGCGAAGTCAGAACAATTTTTTAGGGGGCCGGATGAAATTTTAATTTTTTATAGTTTATATCTTTATAATTTGTAAAGGATTAAATTGAATTTTTATAATTTTAAGGGATCAAAGTGTAATTTTATTTTTACTAATTTAAAATTTTAAAAACTTTTAAGGGCTAAAATAACAATTTTATATTTTAGGGGGGACGGGCTCTACCAGCCCCTAGATTCTCCTCTAGTTTATAGGTTAACTATACTTAACCTTAGTTTAAAAATTTAGGCAACACAAGTAGAAGTGTTGTTTTAAGGTGTATTTGAATAAATTTTGAGGACATTTTGAAAGGGTAGTATAAATGATTTTTTAAGAATAATTTAGGTTGATGAATTTTTTAATAAGTATAAAGAATAATTATAAAATGATATTAAAAATAAATAATATAAGAATATGCAATACAAATATTATTATATTGTAAAAGTACATAAATATTTTTAATGAAAACATATTGAAATTAAATAAAAGTAACATTTTAAAGTTCATGCTTTTTATGTTATTGTAGGACCATATGTATTAAATGAACTCTTAATTGCAGTTTGAATGAAGAATTTGAATTGCTTGAAATTCCTTTTAAATTTTTTTAAAAATTAAATTTATTTTTAAAATTTTAAAAATCTTTATAAGAGATTTGAACTTAATAATTGGAGTCAACAAAGATTTTTATTTTATTTTTATACAATTCTTATATTGCGTACAATCCCCTCCCAGCCATGATTTACGTTGGAGGGAGATAAACTAAAAACTAAATATATTAAAATAGTTTAAAATTTTAAAATTTTTTAAAAAATTAAAATTACAATTATTCTAATTAAATAAAAGTTAAAAGGGATTAAATTAAATGATTGACATTTGAGAGGCATTAAATTGCAATTACACCATTGAGTCAAGAGCAAAAACTCTTCTCTTTTCTCCTGATTATACCCCTACATTAGACTCATAAATTAAAAGATAATATGCATTTAAATGTTTTCAAATCCACATCTTTTTTATTATTGCCACAACAACGATACTAATTAAATTAAGAGTCGATTGGCAAGACAACAACGACTTAAAAATTACTAAAACCAATAAAAAAAAAACTTAAACATCACTAAAAATATCAAAATTAATTTCAAACAATACTCGAAATTCAATATGATATAAGGATGAATAAGTACAGCCATTTGCATCAGCATTGATAGAATAAATTGAAATGCAATAAGCAACACTAATTTTAGGCTTAATCCTCATATTCAAAGCTTTTCAACCACATTTTTTTATGCTTGGAAAACTGTTATCAATTGAAAGTATGATAATCAACTCCATTTCTTATTTAATTTGTCAGCTTAAATGACCAAAAGCAACCGAATTTTTTAAACTATCCTATGCTAGTTGTCTTTAACTTTTTTTAAGCAAGCCCCTCATATTATTAAAACTTACATTTAAGGACATTTAAGGGATATAAATGCTTGGCAATCAATCCCTTATTAATAACTTAAGAGGAACTATACTATTCCTCTAATCTTATAATCAACAATGGCCAAACTTCCCGTTCCACCATTTGACCATTAATTTTCATTTTAAAGTGATTAAATTTTGCTATTATTACGTGTACTATTTTAACCTATGGATTTAGTCATTGTACTTTACTTTAGTTATTTTAGTCCTTTTTTTTTTTTTTCCTTTTAGAATTTAGAAATTTTAGTCCTAACGAAATAATAGTTTTTAATTGCATTAAGTTTTGCTATTTTCAAAAGTTTTACGTGAAAAACGTATTATCATATATGTAATGTCATATCAGCTTACTCTTTTCACATATTACTCACAAAAAAGCTAATTAATAGATTTAATAATTGTTGTTTGTGTCAAGATTGAAATTTCAAAATTCAAAAAGTATAAGGATTAAAAATGGTCATATTTGAGAACGTGGACTGTACCTCTAGCTTTACGCATAGTTCAAGACTAATAGCATAATTTAATCAGACGGATTTAATTGATATTATTTTTGTTAGGACTAAAATTTTAAAATTAAAAAATATAAAATTAAAATACTAAATTAGAGCAAAGAAACTAAATTCACAATTTACACGTAATACATGAACTAATAACATAATTTGACCTAAACTTCAAATTATGATTTATTAATTTGATACTTACCTTTCTCAAAATTAATCTCAATTCGAATGATGTACTAAAAAAATTACCTATATTATAGCACATAAAGTTGGAGAAATGGTAATACATGCAGCAGTGCTGAAAAGGCTTAATGGACCTTAACCTATTGTCACCAATGTAAATTGCAAAGTAGCAGCCCATGCGCTGTTTATCCGCATATGGGTTTGTTAATGCGATGGTGGTTCACCAATACATTTGTGCTGATACAGGTATTCAACAAGGAGAATTAAGTGATGGAGATAAAAATGTTGATTCACCTGTGATAGGTGAAGAATGGAAATTTAAGTGTTGGAGAAAAAGGAGGTTAATACTTAGGGTTTTTCTTGACAAAGAAGGAGCATTCACCGTCTCTCATGCTCTGGGGTATATATAGAGGAATTGTCCCCTCTCCTATAGTGTCACGTAGTTGATAGTACGGAGTAAGCATGATCGTGTGATTGACTAGGTGTAGGGATGGCAATGGATTGGGATAGGGGAAACTATTGCTAAATCTATCACTGCTGTTGGCACGTTTTGCTCAACTATCCGTCCCGGATATATAATTTTAAAAACTACTACCATCTTCATGAATGTTGGATGCATCCATCCTTGCCTCATTCCGCTCCACTTCAATTAAAAATTTGCTACTTATCTTTAATATTTTTAATTTTTTAAAGTCAAGTAAATATTTAAATATAATTCTTCAAAAAAATATATTTTTTTTTATATTATGTCATTACATTTTACTTTTTTTTAATACTTTATATATATATATATATACACATATATATAAAGATAAAATGATAATTTCATGTAGTAGAGTGAATCTAGGTAGAGCAAAAATTACTATAACTATTCTATACCCACAATCAAAAATAAAAAATCTATCCCGTCTCGTCTTATATCCACTCTTTAAAAGAAAATTTTTGCTCTATTTAGAACGAATTGATTTAAAATGTATTAAGGAGTTAGAATTTTGTCATTTCTAACTAGGTGGCAGTTTATTAAGATATAATGTATTATATTCTATTTTTGAAGTTGTACGAAATTATAGCATCCCTATGATCTCACAAACGAGACGCACAGAATGATCCTATTCCCTAAATTGGTCCCACAAGAGACTGTGTGTGAACCGCTCTCAGCTTATCTCTCACGACGTGTCCTGCTTATGACAATCTTGATTGGTTCATGTTGATGGAATTCTAATTTTAACGAAGTTGTTAGGAATTCGACCCGATTAAGCAACGAACAAGTAAAATTAGCAGAAGAAATTGAAAAATTGAACACACAAATTTAACGTGGAAAAACCCCTCCAAAGAGGATAAAAAACCACGGGCAAAGATAATTTTACTATAATGGTAAAAGAACGAAGAGTACAAAAGATGGAGATAATAACTAAACCCCAAAAACCCGAAAAATAAAGAACCCTCAAAACGTAAACACAAAAAATTCTCTAAATGTGTTATGAGTTCTAATCTCTAATGGGTGTGTTTTTCTAAGGTTGCAAAAGAGTCTATTTATAGGCTAAATTCAAAGGTCAAATAATAATAAAATAATCTAAACTAATTAATGTTTGATTGAAACAAATAAACAGAGTTTAACTAGAAGATTATTTCTCAAATTTGACTAAAAATAGGAGTCATATTTAACAAATCTCCACCTTGACTCATATTTCCACAATGCCATCTTTGCTAAAGCTTGCCACGAGCCTATCTTGAACTATGCAGGGAATTAACTGAGTCGAATCTGTGCTTAGAAACTGGAAGACTTCTAGCCTCTGACTTGTACACTGCCAAATTAACCCGGGTGTGATTATCACGAACACAGTGCCCTAACTTTTCAAAACCTGCATCCAAAAGAGAACCTCTCTTCAACGAAATGGTCATACATTTTTCCCTCCTATGACCAAGTTGCCTCTGCTCTAAACGAGTTGACTTTGACTCTGTAACGGACGAGGGACGTCCGATTTCACCGGTCACTGTAGAACCTTCCAGAATATAAAGACTGCTAGTTCTTTTACCTTTTAATAAAACGAGAGATCCACGAGATACTTTAATGCCGCTTGACTCGATATTGATTTTGCATCCTTTCAAGTCTAAAATACTCAAAGAGATGAGATTCTTTCGTAAATCAGGTACATACCTGACATTTGAGAGTGTCCTAATTGTCCCGTCGTGTATCCTAATTTTAACAGTACCAATACCAATTACCTTACTAGATGAATCGTTTCCCATGCGCACAACTCCACCTTCAATTGAACTGTATGTGGAGAACCATTCTCTATTGGGACACAGGTGGAAAGAACATCCAGAATCTAGGATCCACTCGGACGTAAACTTAGAGTTATCGCCCGTTGACACTAACAAGAAATCATCACCGCTTTCATCGACTAAATTAGCACCAGCTACATCTTCCTTGTTACTCTTAGCAGCTTTTTTATTTTGCAGTTTATGACAATCTGCTTTGACGTGACCAAACTTTTTACAATAGCGACACCTTTTGTCTTGTTTCTTTGATGCTACCAAAACGGAAGCTTGCCTATCTGCCTTGCTATCCAAATGAAGCTCATTGTCGAGTTTGTCTCTACTCAACAAATGACCCTTCACATCTTCGAATGAGAGTTTGTCTCTGCCATAAATCAGGGTCTCCCTGAAAGACTTGTATGAATGGGGTAAAGAGCACAATAATAACATAGCTTGATCTTCATCATCAATATTAACCTCAACGTTCTTTAATTCATTTAAAAGAGTAATAAATTGACTGATGTGATCTCTAAGAAGCTCACCTTCATTCATGTGAAACGTAAATAGACGTTGCTTCAACACTAAACGGTTAGCTAGAGACTTAGTCGCATAAAGAGTTTCTAACCTTTTCCATAAGGCGGATGAGGTCTTCTCCATCAATACCTCCTTGAATACCGTATTCGTGAGGCACAACTGGATTGCAAACAAAGCCTTTTCATCAAGCTCTTCCCATTCTGTTTTATTTAGATTCTCAGGCTTTTTCCCGGTAACAACCTTTTTCAAACCGGATTGAACTAGAATTGCCATCATCCGAACTTGCCATAGATTGAAATTTGTTTCACCATCGAACTTCTCAATTTCAAATCTTGTTGCTGCCATATCTGAATGGGCTGATCTATGAAATTTTAACTAGCTCTGATACAAATTGTTAGGAATTCGACCCGATTAAGCAACGAACAAGTAAAATTAGCAGAAGAAATTGAAAAATTGAACACACAAATTTAACGTGGAAAAACCCCTCCAAAGAGGATAAAAAACCACGGGCAAAGATAATTTTACTATAATGGTAAAAGAACGAAGAGTACAAAAAACGGAGATAATAACTAAACCCCAAAAACCCGAAAAATAAAGAACCCTCAAAACGTAAACACAAAAAATTCTCTAAATGTGTTATGAGTTCTAATCTCTAATGGGTGTGTTTTTCTAAGGTTGCAAAAGAGTCTATTTATAGGCTAAATTCAAAGGTCAAATAATAATAAAATAATCTAAACTAATTAATGTTTGATTGAAACAAATAAACAGAGTTTAAGTAGAAGATTACTTCTCAAATTTGACTAAAAATAGGAGTCATATTTAACAGAAGTAATGAGTCTTATAAGACACGATTTTAGTGAAAAATGTCGACAAAACTTTAAAGCTGGCCGTATTCAATTTGCTTTCATAGTTTGGTATTAAAATTTTCTAAAAACAAGAAGGATGCATGTCAAGCAAGAAAAACTATCAAGAAGCTGACATAGGCGAGAGAAAGAAATAATCAAAATCTGATTTAAAAGAATCCATGGTGCATGTCAAACAGATGTCAATTAAAGATGTTATTACTACATGTGTCATCACCTATTTTCATTTTATGTTTATTACCTCACTTGTACAAAAAATCTACAAAAAGACTAGCTGAAAGCAATTATCTCTAAAGATCAAATCATTTTCATTCACCTAACTTTCTTCTTAGTTTGTTCTATCTCTACTCGTTGCTAAGCAAAATCCAGTTTGAGTGTTCATTGCAAGGAAAAACAAGAAAAATGAGTAAAGGAGGGAAATCTGATCAAGAAGAAGGTGAAGAAAACATGGCTGCTTGGCTTGTAGGTCTCAACACCCTCAAAATTCAACCATTCAAGCTCCCTCCTCTTGGTATTTAATAATAACCCTTTGTTCTTTTCATTCTGGGTTCCTTTTAGTTTCTTATATATTTGATTGATTACTTCATTTTGTGGTGGGGTGGGTAAAAATATTTGTTTTAAGGACCCCATGATGTGAGAGTTGGGATGAAAGCTGTTGGTATCTGTGGAAGTGATGTTCACTTTTTCAAGGTATATTAATACTTTAGATATATATATATATATATATATATATATATAGCAGCTAGTTGTTGGTATATTCTACCCATTACTGCAATTACTGCACCCATCGTAGGCATTGAGGCTTGCGGATTATGTGGTGAAAGAACCAATGGTGATAGGGCATGAGTGTGCTGGGATCATAGAGGAAACTGGAAGTGAAGTGAAGGATTTAGTGCCTGGTGACCGAGTGGCATTGGAAGCAGGGATTGGTTGCTGGGGATGTGATTTTTGTAAGGAAGGTCGATACAATATATGCCCTGATATGAAGTTTTTTGGCCTTCCACCATTTCATGGTTCTCTTGCTCGTCAGGTGAAACCGATAAACCTTCATTTCGCCCTTCGTGATCTGCTCTGTTTACAAAGGTTTATGCTTATATTGAGTTTTTGGAAGTGTGGTCCAAGCAGTTGGTCAAACCTTCTATAATGGTCATTATTATCCCCTATAGGAGTTTTGTCTCTCGCCTCCGCTGAGAGCTCTAAAGAGTTCATAGTGGGGAGCACCTCGATTGGTTGAAATACGACCTACAAGTTTCACGGGTGGTTCAAGTCCCTGTACGTAGTTGATTTACATAATCAATGTTCCGCACTATACTTGTGAGCCGTGCAGATCATATCTCTAATTTGTGGCGCTCTCTTCCCTGAACACTTCAGGGCTCTCGGTGAAAACGGAAGATAAAATCTTGACATGGATAATATCGACCATTATTGGGGGTTCAGCTGGCTGGTTATGCTGTGGACTACTTGGAAGACTTCTCTTAAAGGAGTTGTCCCAAGAGCACTTAAGGGCAGGCTGGGGTCTGACACCTAAAAGAGAGAATTTGTATTTTAGCCCCTCTAAAATTCAAAAAATTATAAATCAATATATGATAAAACTGCACTTTGCCTAGGTTGCCACCCTGAACACCTAAGTACAAAACTGACTAACTAGTGTATAAATTGATTTTTTTTTCAATGTAGATAGTGCATCCTGCATATCTGTGTTTCAAACTGCCAGACAATGTGAGCTTGGAAGAAGGGGCTTTGTGTGAGCCCTTAAGTGTAGCGGTTCATGCTTGTCGCCGAGGTAATATCAGTCCCGAGACCAACGTGTTGGTCATGGGAGCAGGACCTATAGGTCTCGTTACACTACTAGCAGCTCGTGCTTTTGGAGCACCAAGAATCGTCACCGTAGACGTGGACGGCAATCGACTATCAATCGCTAAAGAACTAGGTGCTGATGGAGTTTTTAAAGTCTCAACTAATATGCAGGTCCATATCATCAAATTTTATGATACATATATAACATCAAATGGATCTTATCACATCATTATCTTACTTTTTAGATTGTTTTAGGACATACCCAAAGAAGTTGAAACAATATGTAATGTGATGGGAGCGAAAGTGGATGTGAGCTTTGACTGTGCAGGCCTTAGCAAAACCATGTCGACTGCATTGAGTGTAACTCGAGCTGGTGGCAAGGTTTGCCTTGTGGGATTAGGCCATAACGAGATGACTGTCCCACTCACAACTGCTGCCGCTAGGTACATATTTCAATGATTGATTTACTTAACTGGTGTTGAAAATTAACCAGGATTTATTGCAGGGAAGTTGATGTTATTGGGGTATTTCGGTATAAGAACACCTGGCCTTTATGCATTGAGCTTCTAAGAAGTGGTAAGATCGATGTGAAGCCATTGATAACCCACAGGTTTGGGTTTTCTCAGAAAGAGATTGAAGAAGCTTTTGAAACCAGTGCTGGTGGTGGCAATGCCATTAAGGTGATGTTCAATCTGTGATATTCAACAAGATTAAAGATGCTAATAAAACAGTGGCATGTATAACCTCTGGCAGTATATGTAATAAATTTGATGTTTGAGTACCCTAAGATGAGCTTGTTGCTATTTGAATTCAGTGCAAATTATTAGACCAGATTATGTCAATGATGTCAATTATCAATCGTCTTTGTAAACCAGCAAACTCATTGATGTAAGATAATAAATAATATGGTCCAAATAGAAAATGTAAACATAATTTGTTTAATATTAGGTGTTGGATTAATTTTTTTATTTAAAAAATAATAAATTATTTTTTTTGAAAATTTTATGATTTCAATTAAAGAGATTAATTAATTTTTAAAAGTATAAAATATAATTTAATTCCTAAATGGTATTTTACTTTTAATATCTCCTATAAAAAAAATGGTGTGCATGTGTAGCGGATGTCACCAATTTTACCACACGTCATACTCAGCTTATCACCAAGTTTCAATCTATGTTTATCCATTTTCAAAAGCTACAAAAGAAGGGATCAGCTGAAGACAAATTACCTACAGAAAAAATCAAGTGCTTAATAATTCCTGGTCCATATTGCAAGATTAGACATTATTCTTGGCTGCTCCATATAATTCAAGCATAAAAATCTATTATTTGCTAAACAGACATCAGTTTGTGAGTGTCCATCACAAGGAAAAGCAAAAGAATGGGTAAAGGAGGGAAATCTCATCAAGAAGGTGAAGAAAACATGGCTGCTTGGCTTGTGGGTCTTAACACCCTCAAAATTCAACCATTCAAGCTCCCTCCTCTTGGTATAACCCTTCGTTTTTCATTTTGGGCTCTTCTAGTTTGTTCCATTTATGGAGTTTATGAATTATCATTATGGTTTCAGATAAAACTTTTGTTTTTTGTTTTTTTTTTTTTTGTTTCTTATATATTGATTGATCACTTCTCTTTTTGTTGTGGGTGAATATAATTAAGGACCCCATGATGTGAGAGTTGGGATGAAAGCTGTTGGCATCTGTGGAAGTGATGTTCACTTTCTCAAGGTATGTTCTACATGTATCCTTGTAACCATATGTATATAAATAAATATGACCTTGTTTAACCCCGTGTGTGTGTGTGTGTGTAGACACTGAGGCTTGCAGATTTTGTGGTGAAAGAACCAATGGTGATAGGGCATGAGTGTGCTGGGATCATAGAGGAGATTGGAAGTGAAGTCAAGAATCTAGTGCCTGGTGACCGAGTGGCATTGGAACCAGGGATTGGTTGCTGGCGATGTGATCTTTGCAAGGAAGGTCGATACAATATATGCCCTGATATGAAGTTTTTCGCCACTCCACCTGTTCATGGTTCTCTTGCCCGTCAGGTGAACCTATAAAGCTGCAATTCAGCCTTGGTTCTACTCTGTTTATCCATATGACTAATAGTGTACAAGATTATTATTTTCAATGTAGGTAGTGCATCCTGCAGACCTGTGTTTCAAGCTGCCAGACAATCTAAGCTTGGAAGAAGGAGCTATGTGTGAGCCCTTGAGTGTAGCGGTCCACGCTTGTCGCCGAGCTAATATCGGTCCAGAAACCAATGTGTTGGTCATGGGAGCAGGACCAATAGGTCTCGTTACACTTCTGGCAGCTCGTGCTTTCGGGGCACCTAGAATTGTCATTGTAGATGTGGACGACTATCGACTATCTGTTGCTAATAACCTCGGTGCGGATGGAGTTGTTAAAGTCTCAACAAATATGCAGGTCCATATCATCAAGTTTTACGAGATATATATAATTACATAATTGTCTGACTTTTTAAATGGTTTCAGGATATACCCGAAGAAGTTGAAAGAATATGTGAAGTGATGGGAGCAGTAGGAGTGCATGTAACCTTTGACTGTGCAGGCTTTAACAAAACAATGTCGACTGCTTTGAGTGCCACTCGAGCCGGTGGCAAGGTTTGCCTTGTTGGATTAGGCCATAACGAGATGACCGTCCCACTTACACCAGCTGCTGCTAGGTACTTATTTCAATGATTCATTTACTTGACCGTTGCCTGAAAATTAACAATGATTGATTGCAGGGAGGTCGATATTATCGGGATATTCCGGTATAAGAACACTTGGCCTTTGTGCATTGAGCTTCTAAGAAGTGGTAAGATCGATGTGAAGCCATTGATAACTCACAGGTTCGGGTTTTCCCAGAAAGAGGTTGAAGAAGCTTTTGAAACTAGTGCTCGCGGTGGCGATGCCATTAAGGTCATGTTCAACCTGTGACTTTCAACAAGATAAAAAAGTAGTGGAAACTATCTATATGATGGACTCTTGTTATGAACTCTGACTGTATATGTAATAAAGTTGATGGTTTTGAACTTTGATGCATATTATTCAAGCATTTGGTGAAATTAGGGTAACTAGTTCATACAATTACTCTTAAATGGTCTATTTTGCTATAAAAGGTGGAACCCACAATTGTTTTCACTGTGAAAGACTTACCTGAAAAGATGAAAAAATATAAAATTTTCACTGTGAAAGACTTACCTGAAAGGATGAAAAAATATAAAATAATTAACACCAAAAAATTACAGGAGGATGAATGTGTTATGAAATGGTGCAAGGCAATCAAGTTGTAGCAACTGGCTCTGCCCATTTCCACACTTTAAAACCAGTTCCGTCGCCGGTGAAAAAGAGGCCACTAGGCCCTACTTCGATGGCTCGAATCTCCTGCTTAGCAAAAATTTTACCCCTCTCGGAGAACCTTCAATCATAAAGGAAAAAAGGGTATTTTCATAAGCAGTATGAATTGACAAAGAGATGCAAAACAATATGTGCATTAAGAACATACGAGGGCAGATCATAAAGCCGGACATAATTGTCGTTGCATGCACACAACAAGACCGGCTTGGATTCTAAGTCGTGCATCCCACAAAGATTAAGTAGGCCCTGGAAACAGCAGCCAAAAACGGTTCAAGTGTTGAACATTTAACAAGACTCTAGGAAATAGAATCAAAATGCTCAAGGAACCGGTATCCTCTTTTGCATCCCGGCCGTTCTCCCAAAAACCTTGCCCCATGAGGGTAACTTCGAAAACTCAAATGCAGAGCATGAAGATCTCTCTCTCAAAACCCTTTTTTTCTTAGAACTAAATGGCATTAAATCAAAATACGGCATGCATGATATATTAATACAACATACATGTTCTTCGTTGTGAGTGTATGTTACTTCCAGGTTTCCATTCTCAGTAGCCACCCATACCTGCAAAGAATAAACAAGTAAATCCAAACAATCTAGCTTTAATGGAAGGGAAAAAATAACAAAATAAAAAGGAAACACTAACTTTTATTGTTTGGTCCAACGAACAAGATAAAAGAAACTGATCCCAGCAAAGCAAGGACATAACCACATTAGTATGCTCTGTTAGAGTCTGTAGGCATTGCAAAGTTTCCAAACTCCAGACCTGAAAGAAGAATAATGATAATCATGTCGGTAAAAATGATAATCCATTAGCAATTCATACTATTAAAACTACAATATTGATCAGGAATATCAAATATTTTAACTAAAACAACTGTACCTTTATAGAATGGTCCATGGAACCTGAATATAGTCTGTTAGCTCCAACCATTAATGATACAACAGGAAGGGTATGACCTTTGAGTGATGCTGCTGGTTCAAAGCTATTGGTGACGGCATTAAATTTCCAAGCCAATATACCTTCCTGCAGAAAACCGATGATTGAAGGTGACTGACCCTACACATTGAACAACAAGAAATTCCAAATGAAATAAACAAAACGAGACCAAAAACTACTATTCTAATTATCACCTGTGTACCAGCAAAGAGCAAACCATTCCCGACAATCATAGCATAAACTTGCCCAGCAGGTCCACTAAGATTGAACTCTTGGTTAGTTTGCGTGTTCCATGCCTGCAATATGATCATCCTTGAGTTGAGACCAGCAATGGGGAAAAACATTGTTCTTCTAAGTACAAACCAGTTAACAATGTGACATAGAAGAAACAACCGGTAGAGATGTTCCTGAACCTTATACCTTGACAGCGTTCGGTATGCCAACAAACAACCAAAGACCTTCACTGATCATGCAACCCACTTCACCACCAAGATTAATAACACCCGTACACTACAGAAAAAGTGTATGATCAATACTCAAAAGTAATTTTCATCTGTAAGTGACTCTTCATTTACTTTGAAGTCATAATTTTTTGAAAGTTTACAAGTACAGTACAATCAAATTACATGTAAAAATACAAGTCCAAGTAAGGCAATCTGCATGATCCCTTGGTGTTCAGAAATTTAGTGATTCCATAGAAACATAAGATAGCAGGCTTTAAGTTATCCAATAACTCGATCACGCAGCATAAACATTGACTATTTCCAAACATTTTTAAGATTGATCAAGTTATAAAACATAAATAAATTTCTTTTCTTTTTATTCCCAATATACTAAAATCTAAATTAAAACGCCAAAATAGAATAAAGAAACAAAGTATATCACAACCTGACCAGAGTTGGCATCCCAAGCCCTCAAAGTCTCATCTTTACTCCCTGTAAAAAGCTTATCCATTCCTGCTGGCAACACAATTCCACTGAGAAGCTGTTCACAAAATAAAACCCATCATCATCATCATCATCCTATGATACTTCCAAGAATTAACACCAAAGAAGGGGGAAAAAAACTTACTTTCTGGTGTCCATCAAGGTGATTCAACATGCTAAAACCTTCACCTAAACTCCATGAATGTAAAAACCTACACTTGTCTCCGAAAGTACAGTTCCCTTGCACCCAATAATTACATACTTTCTCCGTTTTTCTAACCACCTTATTATTAGCTCCCATTCTCCCCCAACTATTATTATGATTATTTTTGAAGTTCGGGCCTCGTCGTTGAGCCGAACTCGAGAATCCGGAATCATCAGCGAAGCGCTTGGGAGCACCCGATCCGTTAGCGGTGGAGGAGGCGGCGGAGCCCGAAGGCTGAGACGGTTCGCTGTGCAAGAAAGAGCAAGGAAAACGGGTACACTTACCGGCCCGCCAATGGAAACAAACTTTCTGGTTTTTAGAAGAGTCTGTTCCAAGCCGGTTGAAGACACGCTTATTATTGCCGGCGCCGCCGTCTAAATCCATTGTCGCCTGTAAATAAAACTGGATTGAACGGAAGAAGCTTCAGTTTTAGCTGAGTTTGAGAATTTGATCGAGAAAGAGATAGCCGGAATCCTAACCTGAACGGAGTCCGATGACGGCGGACGATGCACCGATTTAGAGGGTGAAACGAAGAGAATATGCTTTAGGAGTAGGAATATGGCTGCTGCCTTCGGGTCCGTACGGCAGCAGATTTCATTTACCGTTCTAATTAATTATCAATAGGTTATTAAGAAATTTATGCAAAGTAAAAATCTTAATTTATTAAAAATAAAATTAATTTTATGCTTTCGTTTTTTTATTTTACATTAAAATTAAAATATTATTAAATATTATGTTTTTTTTGGGGAGAATTTTTACGAGATTTATCTATGGTAACAAAGTTTACATTTTAATACATATTGATACGTACTTTTTTTATTACATTTACTTTTACATATTATTATTGATTCAAAAAAATTCTTTACATGTGGAATAGAATCTCATCTAGTATATTCTTTATTGTTATTTATAAAATATAATTATATATTAAAAGCAAATGTAATATTATTATGGAGATCATTGTATTAAAAGTTAGATTAAATTTTCCTCTCTATTAAAAAATAGATAAATTAATCCTTATAGTTAGACCAAATAACAAATTAGTCATTTTATTAAAAATTTTACTGATTTCTACTATTAAAAACAAGTTCACATATATCAGAATGAGGTACACGTGACATTTGTCTAGTTATTTTATCATCCATTCCAATTTTTAACACCATAAATAAATGAAAATTTTAACAGAAAGAATTAATTTATTTATTTTTAAGTGGATGGATTAAAATAATTCATCGAATTTTATATAATTACAGGAATGAAAAAAAATCAAATTTTTACCAATTCAATAATTATTATTATTTTCTATAATTGCAAGGGAAATAAAACATACAACCAATTATTAATTCCACACTTATCTCTCTCTTTTTTTTTTGGTTCATATTTATTCCATGCTTATCTTATCACATTCTTTATTTAGGCGTTTCGAATATCTATCATTACTTATTAATATATTTCTAATTCATGATTAGGATTTACACACTATAGATGTATTGACTAAAAAATAAAAACAAAAGAATAAATGTATTGGTTGAAAAGAAAAATATATATTTAATATATGGGTTTGACTTAATTTTTATTTATTTATTTCTTGACTTAATTATATAATTAATTATCTATTTGATAATTCATTTGTCTATTTATATTAGATTGATACACACGGAAAAAAAATTTAAATTATATTTATTAAAAATTATCGATTAAATTTTAGTTTAGTTGACATAAATATTGTTGTCATTATAGAATGACTTAAGCTCAAGCGCATTGAAACGCATTTATTACTTAATTTAAGAGATGAGAAAGAGTAATGAGTAATGCTCAACATTATATAAAAAATTAAATAAATTTTATTTGAATGGAAATTAATTTAATTAAAAAATATAAAAAAACCTTCTTTTTATAAAGTAAATTATAATATTATGAAAATATTATGTAAAATTAATAAAAACTTATTTATAATAAAATTTCAACTTAAATCGTTAGAATTTTATAAACTTCTAAGTTTATCATAACCAAAGCTTATTTGATTTTAATATATAGTGTAAATTACACACATCATTAAACTATTAGCAAATTTAAGTTTTTGCCACTCAACTTTAAAATGTTACAATATAATCACTCAACTATAAAAGTTTTTATTTAAGTCATTAAACCGTCAATTTTTTTTTTATTTTAATTCAGCTAGAGAGTTCTAAGCGATAATTCGACAATTAATATAGTGGATCAACACCTATTAACAAATAGAAGAACATAACTTAAAACCAATCTCACGATCGATGTTGGAAATGGAAGAAGAAAGTTGTTCAGCTGTTAATCTACAAATTCGTGACGTACAAAGTTGTTTCACGAAAAAAAACTAGATTGTACAAGAGAAGAGGAAGAAGTGCTTTCGATTGGTATAGACGGTGCGAATAGAGAAGCTCATATAGCAACGATTTTAATAGCCCAATGACTTAAATGAAAACTTTTGAATAATTCAATAACCATTTCATAACTATTTTGAAGTTGATTGACCAAAATATATATTACTAATAGTTTAATGACATTGAGTATAGTTAATGGATCATGATATATGACATGTGCATGACGCTAAAAAAACATGTCATTAATCACCTATTAAAAATAATAATATGAACCAACTCGAAAAAATGTCATAAATTACTAATGAAGATCAAAGAAACAAAATATTGGGAGCTGGCATACATGAATTATCAAAAACCACTCTTATAATATTCATTGGCACATAACAGTGTTTAAAATTTAAATAAATCATGGAAACTTACTTGGGATATTTATGCCAAAACCATGAACGAAACCAACCATATTCCATGGAACTAACTATTAAGCAGTTTTTGCTTCTATGGCACATATCTTTATATAATTATAAGCTTCATCTTTAACAGTTTCAAGAAAAGTAGGATGTGGAATTATGCCAAACACAAAGTAAGCAACTGCAGTTTCTCCAGGTAAGTCCCCGGAATGGGGAAAAACGCACATCCGATTCACTACAATAGTTACTAAGAGAGACCTATGTCTGAAATCAAAGTTACTAGCTTCACAACAAAACAATTAAGGTAATATAATACATCAAATCATTTGGTGTGCGAGTTAGATTCACCAAAATGTGAGGAAAGAATAGACCAAAATGTATATAGTAAAAATGGGAAATTTGCGAAGTTTATAAACTCGAAAAGTGTCAAAATAAACAGGGTATAATCAACTGGCAAGCTTAAAAGCATCAATGAAAAGTCCATAGGTGAAACCCATCTTGAAATTGTTGAGAAGAGCAATGGGGAATGTTACCTTTGGACGGCTGTAATAAAACCTTGTTACATACTCCGTCAGTAGCACACATATTACCGCTGCGATCACATCGTTTACTCCTAAAGCACCAAAGGACAAAGAGATTGTTTGTGCAACATAAAAACCTCCTAACAAGGAGATTCCACCGAAAAGTGCCCTTCGAGAAGGACTTCGAAAGTAGTTCCTAGAAATATCTGGCACAAGCCTTATGATGTCAACCAATCTTCGAGGACCCCCATTCTCTTGCACAGCTCGGATGTTAAGAAGCCCGGGTGATGATCGTGAAATAAAAGACTTTCTACATGGAAGTCTAGTTTGAGGACTCAAACCGAATTTGAAGCTTGCAGAAATGAAACTCATAAGTGCTGTTTATGGTTTATTCATCAAACTATTCTCTTGGGAAACAGGTAGATGAAAAGATCGAAGACGAACCTATGGACACAAAACACAAAAGCAAGTAAAGTTACAAAAGCAGCCATGAAGACTGTGATCTGCAAGCATCCAAGAAATGTGCTGAAACAATCCATGGCATTTCAAACACAAATTGTGTTTTGGAAGGGTAAAAGTACTACGAAGACCCCTGTATTAAAAGTCGGATTGCATTCTGTCACCTCTACTCAGAAAATGGGCAAATTAGACTTCTAAATTAGATCAAAGAGTAAAATAGTCATTTTGTTAAAAAATTCATTCATTTTTGCGATTAAAAATTGGTCCTTGTAAGTCAGCATGAGATACACACGGCACGCCACGTGTCACTACCCGGTTATTCATTTTAACCGTACAAATAGATAAATTTTTAATTGAAATGACCAATTTACTCTTTGATCTAATGTACAATGACTAATTTACCTTTTTTTTAGTAGAGGGGGGAAAATGCAATCTAACTCCTAGTACAGAAACTCCATGGTGTTTCACAAGGCATCTATGAAATCCTTTCAGGTCATTAGGAGCATCCAATTTAACCTCTAGGCCAAAAAAAATAATAAAAAATACTATCATCCTTCACCTATACGATCACATGATCCAGCCAACTCTCATTTACTTTTCAACTCATAAGTGAACGGAAACTCATCTAACTACAAAAATACTGTGTCTATATTGGCATAACGATTCAGTTAATTTCTTCTCCAACAAATAGTAAACAAAAACGATTCAATTTCAATGACAAAACCCATTCCCCAAATCACATCTAAACCTTACCAAACTGTAAATAAATAAAACACAGATTTTATGCTTATTTTAATTAACTATATACTGTGTAAAACGCTCCATTAACATTAAAATCACTTTTTTTTTCTTTTGAGAAGTAAAATTCAAATACTTAAATTGCTTTTTCTAATCGAATCAGCGAATTAAGTCAATAATTGCAGTTTCCAATACTAAACTTCGACTGAACCTTGCAATATCCAACTTGAGCTAATTTTAAATCTATTCTGGAAACCCAGAAATAATCAGCAATTAAAGGAAGAAAAACAAAAACAAAATCCCCATTTCCACAAAGTTGCCAATCGTATGCAGCTAACTTAGATTATGAGAGAGAAATCTCAAAGCTTCAAAGGTCTTCGTATGATTAATTAAGCCATGGTTAAAGAGAATTTACCTACGAATCGAAACCCAGACGATTTAGAAGCTCCATTGCTGCAATTTGCGGCGGGTTTTTTTCTTTTTGGGAACTTTTTTTCCTTGTTTGAGGAAATAGCTAAACTATTGGAGAGAGAGGTGGTAATTAGACGAGATTGGATAATTTCGATACCAGTCCTGTAATTTTGAATTTAATTTTTTTTGGATTTCTTTTAAATATAAAAAATTCAAAAGTTTTTGGATTTTTTTGAAATTATAAAAATTTTTGGGATTTGGATTCTGAGGATCGGGTTTTATTAAATTTGTAAGATGGACTTGATATTTTAGATGATTTGTTAAAATATTAAATTTTAAGAAGTAATTTTGAGAAGAAGAATAAATAGTTTAGATTTAAATCGATTTTAGTTAAATATTTATAAATATGGATGAACAATTTAAAGATAATATTATGGATCGGACTTAGATATATTTGGTGTATTAAATAAAAAAATGTTAAAATAAGTTATAAGTCTTTGTATTTTTCGTAAATTTAAAACTTAATTTGTGTACTATTATTTTAATGAATTTAGTCACTCTACTTTTTAGATTTAAAAATATAACTCTAATTGTTACCACCATTAAAACTCTATTGTTAAATTTAGGTTCATCATAACATAATTTTTTAATTACATAATTATTAAGTGAGTATTTTTTTATTACAAAAGTCACAAATTTAACCAAAAAATATAATGGTATTAACAATTAGACTTGAATTTTAAAATATAAAAATTAGGACTAGATTATTGAAAATAATTAAATTACAAAATTACAAAAAAGTGCAAAGACTAGTAGCATATTTTAACCAAAAATATATTAAAAAACTTGTCAATAGAGTAAGTGTGTAAATAAGACATCTGTGTTCGCAAGCTACTAGAATTTAACTCGAAAAATCAAATTCAATCAGGTGATCATCAAGATGAGCTTAAGTTCAAGCTATCGGTTGAGCCAAATCTAAGTTTAACAACTTGTGAGCTTTATCAAGCTTTTTTATTTTTAGTATTTATTTTAAATATGTTAAACTACATTATGCTCTTAATATATATTATTAACCCTAAACTTATTTTTCGAGATAAACTTAAGCTCAAATACATACAAACTTAATCAAGGTTGAGTATGAAAATCGATAAACAACTTTAAATAAATTCAATTAATTCAAATATATCTCCAACCAAATTCAAACTTTAAAAAATGTTTAATTAAACTCAAGTCAAATATTAAACTCCAAATTTTAAGTCGATTTTAAACTCAAACTTGTGGATATTAAAATCCATTAGATTTAAAAAAATTCAAACAAACCTTATCCATTATTTAAAACCAAAATTTATCCATAACTTTAATCTCGTCTTGAATTTATAAAAAGATGCAATACTTTTTATTAAAGAAAGAACGTGAATAGCCAATGAGTAACATAGGCAGTTAAAACCCGAAATTATTTCACCGACCCGAAATCGTTAGTTTTCTCAAAACCCGTGTTATAATAGGGTCCGATCCAAACTTGATGACCTGGTCTATTAGTTTATTATATCCCGCGCTGCTAAGCGTGACATGGACATGATTAGTAGAAGAAAAAAGTAAATTACATTAAGGTCAATAAATCATTTGTAAAATTATGTTTTAGTCACTGAATTTTAAAAAATTTATAAATTGATCATTAAATTATTTAAAAGTTTTCGCTTATATCATTGAATTATTTTTAAAAAAATTATTTAAGTCCCTAGACTATTAAATTCTTTTCTAAAAATAGTTCGACTAACGAACTCTAAGCAATGATTAGTATGGTGAATCAATATCTATCAACGAGTAGAAAAATATACATTAGATCTAAGTCGATCTGACGGTTAATATCAGAGATTGAAGAAGAATATTGTTTGGATTTTAGTTCTAAATTTGTGACATTCAAATTAGCTTTTAATTTGGTACAAGTGTTGTGAACAGAAAAGATCATAAAGTAACGATTTTAATAGCAGAGTGACTTAAATGAAAACTTTTAAATAATTCAGTAATCATTTTGTAACTTTTTAAAGTTGAATGACTAAAACGTAAATTTATAAATAATTTAGTGACATTGAGTGTAGTTTACCCAAAATATTTATAATTAAACTGAATTTAAACTAAAACGTGGAGTCCGAGGAGATACTCTTCTTTCCATTTCAAAAAACAGAACCCCCAAACAAAGGACAAATTAAGAAAAAGAAATAATATGAAAAAGTAAACACAACAGCTACATTCTCAAAACTCAAAGCCAAAGCCTCTTCATTTAAAATATATATCCTGCAAAAAAAAAAAAAAAAAAACTTACAAAAAGATAGACCAAAAAGAAGAAGAGCCCGCAGAGAAAAAGACAGAGGTCTGTTTTGGGGGAGAGCTTTCTATCACTGCTCCAACGGACTTCTTCTTTTTGTGGTGCTCTCTACCCAGGTTTGTTTCTCCTTGTATATGATTTTGGGGTTTGATGGTTGAATTTGAAAACTGGGTTCCTTTTTTTTTGTGTGTGTGGAAAGGTGTGATTTTGGATCTGGTGATGGCTTGTTTTGAGTAGATTTTTTATGGGTTTTGTTGAACTATGCTTTTTGTTTTTTTGTTTTTGCGATTTTTCTGTGTTTTTTAGATGATGGGTTATTGATGCTTTTTTGAGCTGATTATGTGATTAGGGTTTTCAATGGGTGATCGTTTTGTTTTGTTGAGGTTTTTGGGTATATGATAAAGTTTGTTTCTTTCCTTATTTGATGTTTAGAATGTGAATCGTTTTTGTTTTTCCTTTTTTGAGCTTGGATTAAAGTTTGTTCAGCTAATAAAATAATGTAGGGTTTTTCTATAATTGGACTATCATGGTATTGTAGTTTCCAATATAGCTCACAAAGAATGATTTGCTTGATTAATATCTGATAATTGCTAATTATTTTACAGATCCAGGCAATCTAAGAGGACTAAGATGAATCCTTTGATGTGCATCTAAGATTATGATGTTTTGGGGTTACTGTTCACACCTTAGTATCATCTTGTCATGATTTTGGATATCGTGATCTTCGAGGCGAGTGTTGCTGTCAAAGTTCAACAACTACCCATGAAAGTCTTATGTTTGAAGGGTCTGGATCTCAAATTTGGATTTGGTAAGAGCTATGTGAACGGAGAGATATATAAATCAAAACTTTGACATTAAAATTTGACAAACTTGGTTTTTTGGGGAGATTTCTAAGTTGTTACAACCTGCCAAAAGGCAAAAACCTAAAACCATTTTCGATCGGTTGGACTCGGACATTTTTCAAAGTGTTATGGCTGTTGCCAAGAGCAGCAGCTTCAATGAAACATCAAAGCAGCCATGTAATTGCTACAAAGTTGCAAGCTTGAGTGAAACGATATTGGAGACTGGCCAAACTGCAAATTTGAAAGATCGATACATTCTTGGAGAGCAATTGGGTTGGGGTCAATTTGGTGTTATTAGGTTGTGCTCGGATAAGTTGACGAGAGAAGTGTTGGCATGCAAATCGATATCTAAAGATAGATTGGTAACCTCTGATGATGCACGGAGTGTCAAGCTCGAAATTGAAATAATGACTAGGTTATCCGGGCATCCAAATGTTGTAGATCTCAAGGCTGTTTATGAAGACGAAGACTATGTTCATTTGGTTATGGAGCTTTGTGCAGGAGGGGAGCTTTTCCACCGGTTAGAGAAGTATGGTCGTTTTTATGAGGCAGATGCTAGAGTTCTCTTCAGGCATTTAATGCAAGTGGTTCTATATTGTCATGAAATTGGGATTGTACATCGAGATTTAAAGCCAGAGAATATCCTCTTAGCTACAAAAGCCTCATCATCGCCAATCAAACTAGCAGATTTCGGTCTTGCAACATATATCGAGCCTGGTAGAGTTATACATTTTTGTCACACTGCTTGTTTGCTTCCTCAAAAATTTTGAGATTCTTATGTTTTTAACTAGTTTGGTATTTGTTACCAACAGGGAAGTGTTTGCACGGGACGGTTGGCAGTCCGTTTTACATAGCACCTGAAGTTTTGGCTGGGGGATATAATCAGGCTGCTGATATTTGGAGTGCTGGGGTGATTCTATACATACTTCTTAGCGGGACACCACCGTTTTGGGGTAAGACTAAGTCGAGGATATTTGATGCTGTGAGGGCAGCTGATTTGCAGTTCCCGTCAGATCCTTGGGATCGGATATCTGATTCTGCAAAGAATTTAGTCAGGGGAATGCTCAATACGGATCCCTTTCAAAGGTTCACCGCACTGCAGGTTTTAGGTACGTTGGAACCTCCCCAAAAACACTTGTTTTAAATTTATTGAAGCATAAAATCATTATCTTTTGTCGCTATTAAAGCAAATTGAAGTAGTTACAAGGAAAGACCAATCTCGTAAATTGCTAATTCTCTCCCTGTGTAAGCTGACAATAACTGTAATTAACTCGCTTTATAATACCAACTATCATGAGCATGTCCCAAAGACTGTTCGAATATGTCCCTTACTGGCTGATGCATTAATGGACTTTTATAGTTTCGCAATGCGATTCATGTTTGGGATTGCGTTCTTACCATAGCCATAGGTTTTGGAATTTCAATAGCTTCTTTATTATTATTATGCTGTGATTATAAGGGAAACCCCTCAAACAGGGTCCCATGGGATCGACTCCCTAAAACTGGGGACGTGAGCAACTGGGCCAAACGTGGTAATTCTTAGTTACTGGCTTTCCTAAATTGAAATAATTCTCGTAAAGCTTAAAGTCAAATCATTATTTTTTCAGATCATTTATGGATGAAGTACGATGAATCTTACCATGAAGAATCAAGTGAGTTTGTATACCAAAGTCATGGAGAGTTGGAGTTTCATAGTGGCTCATTTTCGTTGTCCAGGGATCAGGATATCAGCTTTGGTGCTGGATCGCCAATCATTTATGACGTTCAATCACCCTCGTTAACATGCAGAACCTCGTTTTCTTCTTCCTTGGTGGAGCCATCTACAACTTGCTTTGCATTGGGTGGATTTTCTTTCCACGGTGGTAATTCTGAAACCTTAGAATTTTCTTCTGCTGTTCCATCAATGCCAAGCTTTGCATTCTTCAGTCCTAGCTCCCTTGCAGAACAAGAGAACATTGCCCCGGTTGAGCGATTTGCTGGAGGTAATTTGCATTAATCATCTTAACAAATCTTTAAGATTCATTCTCATTCATGCAGTATCTGAATTTATGTCTTGCACCGCCTTACAGATACAGGGCTGGATAAACTGCTCGTGCTACCGGATTCTTCACTTTTCTGTGGACCTGAGGCAAGAGAAAAGGAGACCAAGACAGCTGAATTCGGAAGGACAGGAGGAATGAACGGTTCCAAGTTATTGGCCTTCCACAGCAAGAGAAACCGTACCATCGGTCACGGTGAGCGAGAACAACTTGATTTTATCGTGTCTGAATCAGTTATCCGATGGGCATCATGCACAAATCTCCCAACTGCTACATCCCTTAGGTCATCTCTTGTGTGTTGAGCTGTGTCAGTATGAGTCAAGATAGTCCCAATGGAGGTTAACATTCGCATAAACTGCATTTTCTATGTAAGCTAATTCTTGTATCATGTGGTGTTTCAAGTCTGTATTCCACGTCCCGGTGCATAGCACCAGCTTTAGTGTCAGTTGGATTGCTGCTTCTAGCTTTTATTAACAGGTTAGATCCAATAGGTAGGAAGAGAGTAACAAGTTGTGGTTGCTGGGATTTTGATTCGTGTATAAAGTTTTTTCCATGTTTCAGATTTTGGCACTGTATAAGTAAACGGTAACTGTAATATTATGCTATGTTTTCTAATCCCCATTTGTTAAATCTTTAATTATTTTTGAACATTAATTTCATGTCATAAGAAAGAAATTACAAGCAGATCAGGTTTAATCCCGGTACAAGACAAGTGAAAGCCTCCAAGGCTAGCGGTTCTAAGCTCGAAAACAGATGGAACAGGAATAAGCATGGTTGGTTCAGTATTGCCTATCAAAGTCAATTCTCGGTGGGTGAGGCCGAAGAGGACGCTATAGGCTGCTGAGACCTCCAAAGGAGGCCAAGCTCAGCCTCGTCCCGAACGCTAACAGACCAGCCGGCACCATCCCACTCCCTGTTGGCGTTTAGAGACAAGGAACTCACAGAGAAAAAGAAAAACGAAAAGTTGGGTAGTATTAGTATAGAAAAAAATGTCTGAAAGGACGACTGTGAGAAAAGGGAAAGCCGAAGAGTGCGGGCCAACACCCACTAGCTGCAGTCATGGTGGAAAGTTTTAACATATATACGTATTTCCGAATAAGAAAAAGGACAATAATCAGGGATGTAGGCAAAGTGGGGCAGGCAATGGCCTTTATCCCTTAAACTCCTCTTTACTTTCGTCCCTTAATTTTTTTTTTAAATTATATGTAAATTTTTTTTGAAAAATAAATTTTTTATCTCCAATAATTTATGATTCATCTTTTACCCTTTAACTTCATCTTTCTCGACATTTTGGATGAGTCAAATTCTACACGTAATTGGCCTAAACTTAATTCTTCATGTTCCCATTGGTAAACGTTTCAATTCAGAGCCAATATCACCATACGCGATGATTTTTCTGTAATGTAACAAACATGAGGTCCCAATACGCCAACAAATGCCAGCCTCAAATTTTGTTGATATGCTCAGCTCATCTTTTTCACTTTCTAGAACTCAAAAACTTGACCAAGCTTTTCCATTCCCAGCACAAAATGGGGTGCAAATTCATCTCGTTAGAACCACCAATCTTATACCAAATCCCTGTAAGAACAGCACCACCATGTTTTAGAACTAAAGCTATTGCTTTCTCTTCTTATGCACCAAACAAAGGTGAACCTGTTTCCACCAAGTTGCCACTGTCAAAGACCAATGATGTCTACAGTGTTAGCTTCAAGACATTAGGAGCTTGTAAGCTTGGGATTTCTAGATACCCAGATTTTGAATACAACGCACAAGGTGGTACAGGGACTGGAACCGGTTCTAAGGTTGCTGATAGCGATGAACTTTCGGTTAGTTTCGACGTTAAAACACTGTATATTCCACCATTGACAAGCTCAACAACTAAGTTCCTTGGATTGCCATTGCCATCTTTTTTGAAAATCCACATTGTTCCTCAATTGTTTCAAGGGAATATCGATCAAGAATCCGGCAAGGTTAGCTATGCTTGTTGTTGATGGCCTTAAAATTCCATTGGAGATTAATTTGAAGCTTTTGCCTTTTGTAGGTTGACTTGGAATTCTTAGCCAAGTTTTGCTTTTCGGTCGGGAGTATTTACGAAGCGCCGCCGTTGGTGGTGAAGACGGTTTTAACGTCCGATGAATGGAAAGGGAAGATGAGAAGTGGAAGAGGTGAGAGATTAGATGAAGAGGGGAATTGCAAATTGGTTGGGGTAGCATTTGTTGAACCTATTGATGATGTCTTCATGAATACTTTCCTTAGTTTACCTACTGAATGCCTTGCCAAGTTGAATGCTGTTATCACCTTGTCCAAATCTTCTTGAAAAACCATATGTTTGTAGTTGCTGAATGTTAATGGAGTTTCATATAGGTCCCTGGCATAGGAATTCTTAGTCACACTTGGTTATGCTTTAGATACATCCACACATGACATGTATATCATATACATATATGTACCAGCACCATGCATGTTTATGTAACTTATTGGTTATGCATAGTTATTGATACATTTAGGGCTTTTAAGGTGGAATTGAATTATAATTTTTTTAAGAGATCCAAATATAATTTTATCATGTATTAATTTATAATGTCATTATTTTGAAGGGATTATATTTAATTTTTTTCATATTTAGGGGAGCCAAAATGCAGTATGGTATAATTCCATTCTTTTTTAAGGGAAAGAATTTTTTTATATTTAAGGGGGTAAAGTGTAATTTTATCATAAACTTGTAAATTTATTGTTTTTAAAGGGACTAAACTAAAATATATACATCTTTTTGGGTGAAGAGGTTATAACATTATCCAAGTGAGTGGAAATATTTGTTTCTTTTTGCAAAAGCATAACATTTGTAACTTTATCCTCACAAAACTTATAAAAAATTATATTATGTTTATCAATGAAGCTATTTTTATAATTTTTGGATAGCAAACATAGCTAAATATTAAATATTATATTTTGTTGAGTATAATTCATCTTATACTCATCTTGTTAAAGGTGAATCGTTATTGGGTTTTGATCCCTCAATTTTTATAAATTCTCATTAAACTTCCAAATTTTTTAAAAATTGAATTAGACCTGCAAAAATTTTAAAACTTCTCAATGATCTCTTTAAATTTAAAAAATTTTAGTTGAACCCAAAAATTCAATGGCAAAATCCGCCCTTGTATTCTTATGCCGATTAAACAAAGATGGCAAAGAGAAAGTATCTGTTCGAAAAAATAAAAAGTAAAAAGTATAAGAGAATGGATGGACCCATTTGCAGCTTTTTGCTGCGTTAAAAAACGTCCATGGGTGCAGTAGCTTACGTAAAGTATGTCCCATTGTTTTCGTTTTGAGAGAGATTTTTGAGCGAGTGGGCTCACTTGCTGCAGCTAAGGAGAGGCACTGTGACAGAAGCGGAGGCACTGGCGCCGGCGCTGGCACTGAAGAAAATAGGGTGAGTTTTTTAAGGATAAATTACATATAATATTACTAAATTATTATTAACCTTATTTTTTAGTCAGAAGATACATAATGTTGATTAAAATATTTCAAAGTTTTCATTTAAATTATTAGACGATTAAATTTAGAGTCGTATGACATTCTTAGTTCGCATTATCTCCACTAATTGAAAGCTCTCATTTTTCTTTTTTTCTACAGATAACTTTTTTTCATGAAATAGATTTTAACGCTGTAAATTTATGAACCAAAATCTAAACACTTTTATTGATAGATCTTTAGCGCTAACCATCAGATCGACTTAGATCTAAGGTATGTTCTTCTATTAGTTGATGGGTATTGATTTGTCATAACGATTGTCAAATCGTCACTTGGAGCAAGCTAGTCGAACTCTTTTAAAAAAAACAAAAATCAACAATCTAATTACTTAAATGAAAGCTTTCAAGTAGCTTAAAAATTATTTTGTAAGTTTTTTAAGTTGAGTAACCAAAATGTAAACTTTAATTTACCCTATTGTTTAACATGTGTGCTCTAGTAAAAAAATCATTGGTACTTAATTGAAATAAAAAAAATTTAGATATCAAATTTAACATTAAAGTCAAACTTAAGGGCTTAATTAGGATAAAAATCAAATGCCAATTTGAACATTGAAGTACCAAATCAGGATAAAAAAATTCAGGTACTTTGAAACTAAATTGAGATAATAAAAAATTCAGGTATCAAGTTGAATATTGAAGCCAACACCAAATTGAAAAAAAAAATCAAAAATCAAATTAAATATTAAAAATAAATTTAGGTACCAAATGGTAGAACAACCCTTTTCTTGAACTTTCATTTATGACACACGTGGAAGTTGTAACCAAACAGCTACTTTGAAAGACAGCAAAGAAACGCCGCCGTTTACAGATTTGTCAAAAGGGCATAGACGTCATTATATATGGCATCGTATGTCATTTTTGGCCCCAAAAAAATCATTTACATCCATGTGTCATGCGATGGATAGCCTACTGAGGTCATCTCATCACGAGATTCTGGTCTCTGAAAAAAAAAAAAAAAACAAACCCACCCTTCACGTTCACGGTCACGATTCTCCATAACCAAAAAAAAAAAAAGAAATCCATAACTCGTTGATTCTCATTTCTCTGACTCACCTCTTTCTCTACCGAGTTCCTTGTACCAGTTCAACTCGGTTCGTCAAAACGAACTCTCTCTCTCTCTCTTTCTATATTATCTTTTCGATTCTATGGGACGGAATCCACCACGTCATCTCTGGAACCTCAATCAACAATCGCTTATTCTGTAGAAAAAAAAACGTCGAATCATTCTTTTTTTTCTCTCTCTTTTCTCTGTTTACTTTTCTTTTGGCCTATGAATCAAATGGCTCCTTGCCGTTTAATTCTGCTCATTTTTGTACTTTGCTTTCTCGTATCGTCACTTAACGCCAGCGAAGGTGATGCTGATCCAATTTACAAGTAAGTTTCTGACTCGATTTTGAATCGCAGCTTCAGTAATATAAATTTAATTCTTTTATGTTTGATAGAAAAAAAAAAAGATAAACTTTTTTTGAAGGAAAATTTGGATAATTTTATGATGCAAAATCTACATTTTTAGGTTGTTTAAATTCAATTCTAAATTGGGTTGGATTTTACTAGTAACAAACACTTGAAAGAAGAATATATTGTTATAAAAGAAATCCCATTTTAATTTCCGTTTTTTAAAGTTTTTATGGTGTTGAAATTTGCTATATTTAGAATATCTTTTATTGGGTTAATTTAAAGACCTTATCTTTTTTTAATTTTCCCGGCAATTTAACTTGTTTATTAATTTGGGGGTTTAGGGCTTGTTTGGAAGAGTGTGAGAAGAGTGGATGCGTAGGGGAAAAGTGTTTTCAACACTGTAAATTCTCATCCGATGGGAAACCCATTGATGGTCCATGGTATTTACAAGAACCCCTATATCAAAAATGGAAGCAATGGGATTGTCGTACTGATTGTCAGTACCATTGTATGATTACTAGAGAAGAACAAAGGGAAAAACTGGGGAATAAACCCATCAAATATCATGGAAAATGGCCTTTTCAACGTGTTTATGGGATACAGGTTCTTACCATATCATCACCTTGGTGTCATTTTTGTTAGATTCTTGTTCTTGTTAGTGATTGTTTTGTGTTCATGGTGTTTTTTTTTTTTTAGGAACCAGTTGCTGTAGCTTTCTCTGCACTAAGTCTTGCTGTACAGTTTCATGGTTGGCTCTCCTTTTTTATCCTTCTTAACTATAAGTTGCCTTTGAGGCCTGATAAAAAGACTTATTATGAATATACTTCCTTGTGGCACATCTACGCCATCTTGGCTATGAACTTCTGGTTCTGGAGTGCCATTTTTCACAGTCGGTAAGCGATATACTTTGACCCCATAGTCTTTAAGGATCTATACATTGCACCTAATCTGTTAGGCCTTGATCAGGTTCTTACTCATAGAAGCCTTTGTTTTTTTGTCTTTGGCAAGTAATGGTGAGGAAAAAAAAAGAAAAAAAGAAGAGTTTCAAGCATGTGGAGCTGAGTATTCTTATAACTTTGCATGATATCATTGATTCCTTTTACTTGTAGAGATGTTGAGTTGACAGAGAAGCTAGATTATTCGTCTGCTGTTGCGTTAGTTGGGTATAGTCTTATTCTAGCGATATTACGAGTGTTCGATTTGAGAGATGAAGCTTCAAGAGTCATGGTTGCTGCTCCGTTGGTTGCGTTTGTAACAACACACATCTTGTATCTGAACTTCTACAAACTTGATTATGGTATTTCTTCTTCTTTGTTACCCTTGTAAAACAATATTGTCGACATTCATTTATGCGCCGGTGCAGTTTGATATTTTCAGTCCAAACCACTCGTATAACTGCTAGTTTTAATCCATCTGAACTTTCTTTCTATCATGTTGCACTCTAGTTACAAGCTGGATTTGTTTTGCAGGTCTAAATATGAAAGTTTGTATGGCCATGGGTGTAGCTCAACTTCTCATATGGGGAATTTGGGCCGGCATAACTAGCCATCCATCACGCTGGAAGGTTTGGCTGTTTGTTTTGTGGGGAAGCCTTGTTGTGTTCTTGGAAATATACGACTTTCCACCTTACAAAGGGTTTATAGATGCACACGCTCTGTGGCATGCTGTCAGTATCCCTCTTACTTACTTCTGCTGGAGCTTTGTCCAGGATGATGCCGAGTTCAGGACCTCAACTCTCCTCAAGAAAATAAAGTGATATTTCTTCATTCCACTCGTGCACTAACTGAATGCTGAAACGATTCAACTCACTTGTGCATGATGCAACGATCACCGGACTGCTTGACATTTTGTTTACCGATATGATTGGTGTTTTCTTCGCAATGCAAGGGTACGTGTCGTAATCGAAGTCTCCCAAGTTTTTTAGGCTCCGGTCTTTGTTTTTCCCGAGGTGATTGGTAATATTCACAAAGGCTTCTATCCAATTTCAATGTAAATTTTTTGTGTTGAATCTTTAAACTAAGCTTGTTTTTACTTGCATTGCTTGATTAGTCAGTCTTCTTTATGATTATGAAGGATGGAAAAATATGTAAGCAAGCTTTTTATCTTTTACATTCGAATTTGTTGTCTGTTGTTGCATTAACTTATAATAACATACACTGAAGTTGTCAACTGAATCATTGGTGGAGTGATAAATCTTCCATCTTTGGACAAAAAAGCCGAAGCTTAGCCTATTCAAAGGCTGGCCCAGAAGCCCATTTGATTTAAAGTTACTTACTAATACTTGGGCTAAGCTTAGCTTTAACTTAAAGTTCCTGATGCTTCCCATCCTCGTAAAAATATTTGAGATATCATATATTAAGAATTATATTGTATTTTTCTTTTTATTTAGAAAAACGAATAAATTAATCTTTGTATCTTTTTTGGTGAATTGTAAGTGAAGGGTAAAATTTTATCAGCAAAACGAGATGATTGATAAAATAATCAGAAAGTAACATATAATGTGTTACTTGTATCTTACACCGATGTATAATAACTTGTTTTTAATAGTAGAATTAGATAAATTTTTTTATAAAATAACTAATTTACTTTTTAATCTAACTTGTATATATAAATTAACTTAGATTAAGGGATACAATATATAATTTAATTTTTAATATAAAAACCTCAATCATAATTCTACTTATTATTGGAACAAATACTTACCAACTTTGAATATCAATGGTAAAATAGATATCAAGCTATAAATTTATTGTTTGGAGAAGCTATGAGGTATATATACATCGTATATATACACACATTAATCTTTTTACTTACAACACTACCCGTACAATCCAAAAAATTCGTTGTACGTACAAAACATAAAGGGCAATTGCCGGTGGCGATTTCTATGAACTAAAAATTCCAGTGAATGCTTGAAAATGTCTGAAAAAAATTACTTTTAAATAGAATAACTCCATAAAGGTACATAATCATCGACTTCATGTTGTTCCCATCCTCCGTCATGACCGGAACGAGGAGGTGACATCATCATACCGGCAGCCATATTTGCCCAAAATTTTTGTGTCCCAAACAACGCTTCTTCGTCCAAATAAAACCCTTTCTCCATCTCGGTGTTTTCACTTCTCTTTGCATCGTTTCTAGAATTCCCGCTCGAATGCTCAGCCGTTCTGAAAGTCTCCGCCACCTCCGCCGCCGTCTTTTGGATATCCTTTGGGTCGGAAGAAGCCGGGACCGGAAGATTCCAAGCCGAGTCAGCGAAGTTCAAACAAGCTGACTTCCCTCTCAGTGCTATAGCTGCCACGTCGTGAGCACGCGCCGCCATATCCGCCGTCGGGAAAGTTCCAAGCCAAATCCTCGACTTCTTATTAGGCTCCCTCACTTCAGAAACCCACTTCCCGGGATTCCTCCGGCGAACTCCACGGTACACCGGGTGTCTAGTCTCCCGGAACTTCTTCCTCCCAGCTCGTCTCTTTGGATAACTCGAAGCTAACATCACATATTCATCGGAAAAATCCACCGGACGATCGGTTCCACTTTCAGAAACCGACCCAGAATCAACCATATCATAATCTTGAACTAAAAAATCCATTTAAAAAAAAAAACCCAAACAGAAAATCAGTTTTAAGTTTCAGTGAAACAAAGCTTTTGACTTAAAAAGAGTATATTTCAAGAAAAGGATATTCGTACTTAGTATCCAAGTATTTTAGGAAATCACTTGCTTTATGAACTTCCGAATTTGGAAATGCAAGGAAAAGTATTAACTAAATGAGCTTTCTTTTTCTGCTTCAAGCAACTGTGAAAGGGCGTCCTATTTATATATATATATATATATAGAAATGAATGATTTTTAGATAGTAAGCAAACACGGAAAATCCAGGGTGTGGAGTTATGGAGATTAGAGGGACAAAACATAAGACTAGGTTTCTTAGCCAAGTGTACTAATTTTCAGACAAGTTGTGGTTCAATCAGAGAAGGAAACGTGGCGATTTGGCTGTTGGATTAATCTGTATTTTGTGGGATGGATTCCAGTCCAAGTCAAAAGCCAAGCCACAGTTGGACAGTTTGAGTATAATCCAATTCAATGACTGGCTTCCACGACTGTTCCTTGGTCACTTCATACACTTTCTTTTTCTTAACAAAGATTTATCTTATCTGTTCAATTAAATTTTGGTTTCATTTTAATCCTTTTCAAATGAAATTTCTAAAAAAAAAAATTATAATTTTATTTTGGTCTTTTCAATGCCAAATTTCTTATTTTCATCTCTCAAATGTTTAATTTTTAATTTTTATGTATTATAAATATTACATTTAAAAAAAGAAAACACGAATGGGCAATGAAATAAAAAAGACGAGGAAAGATTTTTCAATGGAAAGCTTATGAGCAACATCACCGTAAGGAAGAAAACAGGGCACAGTGAAGGGAAACTTTTCAGAGTGACGTCAAGATTTCCGACACACGGTTGACAGTTAAAACCTTCCCTCAACTGCCACTTTCCCTGCTATTCATCCCTAAAATACAAAGCGGCGGTGGTCCCTGGGCGGTGGAAGCCAACCTCCTACCATAGTTTATTGCCGCGTTACACCGTGTGGACCACCACCTGCACCCTCTCCCCCCAATAAGATCTAAAACGAAAATTCTTAGCTCTCCGTGGGCTGGGCGGCCCATCTGGTCCAATTTGGGCAGGGCTTAAATGAAGGGTTTTGTTCAGGGCCCAATTCGGTTCGAATGAAAACAATTTCTTTAGATTTTTATTTAAATTTAATTATTAAAAAGTATATAAATACAAATCTAATATGTTTTATTATTTTTAAAAAGTAATATGCGTTTTTGGGCCAGCCAAGTCGAGCTCGGACTAAGCTTGGAAAATTTTTAGAAATGGGCATTGGGCAAATCTGATCTAATTTATAAGTAACTCTAGTCATATGTGTATTTTTTTATATGAATAAGTTTTTTGTTATTTAGGTTTTGAAATTAATTTAGTTATCTTTTTAACATAATTTTTATTTAGTGGTATTTGATTAGTTTTCAAAAATGAAATTTTTTACTATTTAATATTTTAAATGTGTCTGATAATCATTTTAATTTTTTACTTGATATAGAAAATATTAAGTTGATTTTATTTTATTAATTTTTTAAAATAAATTTATTTTTTGAAAAATAAAATATTCAAATTAATATATCTATCTTTCGTCCAAAACTATCCAAATTAATATAAGATATTATATTAATAAGATTAAAATTTAAAAATATATTATATTTAAAAATAAATATTTTATTAAACAACATAATTATATTTAGTACTTGTATTTATTAATTGACCACTTAGTTTTTTAATATAAATTTAACACTTAAAAATTTAATAGTGAAAATACAAAATTATTTTTTCAGCATTTAAATTTTCAGTTTATCAAACACACCATTAGTTATCACCTATAAAATGAGTAGAAAGTTAGATGAATTGGATTAATAAAATAAAAAATGATTTAATCAAAATAAGTTTTTTATTCAATTAGTTTAATCAAATTTAGGGTTTATTCGTTTAATTATCAATTTTGGATATCCAAACCGAGAAAACCAATTTTAAAGGAGTTATAAATATGGACTAAAATGTGTGGATGAAATCAAAATTAGGTACCAATATGGAGCAAAGAAAAAAAAACACATAAATACTAATTTATATATTAAAATCAAACTCAAGTACTTAAAAATATATTTACCTTTTTTAAATAATAAATATCCTATGCCAAACCCATATCCAAACACTCAATACTCTTATAAAGCTAAACTCAACCCAAATAATTAAATATCTAAATAACCCAACCCAAAGACTCAATTAATTAATTTAAATTGATAAAAGAATTTGTCATCAATTCAACTCATCCAGCCAATGAAATAAAATTTAAATACAAAAAGTTATAAATAAATATAAAATATAATACATAATAAAAAAAAAACAATATGTAAAGATAATCGTGAGATTAGACTTTAAGATGAGAAAAAAGAGGATTGGTCATTTAACACTTTATTTTTCGTGCACCATTAATGCGGTAGGGCATCCTAGGGTCCTTTAGCAATGCTTAATTGGTTAATCGTAGTTCATTGTGGCAGGGTTAGGATACAAATTACTAGTTGTTAATCAAAGTAATGCAACTTTGGTTAGTTTTTTAACATTCTAGTGTTGTGGTTATTATAAATTTGTCTTACTCTTCTATTGGATTTTTTTTTTTTTTTTTTTTGCAGACAATACTATTTTGTGTAACAGTTTGTAGTTATAAATTTGAAGCCGTTGTTGAGATAAAGCTATGTGATTGAAAGACACTCCTTCAAGCACTACGATAAAATAAAACCAAAACAAGAGACACAAGGTTTGTTTACGCAATTTAGTTTCTCTATGTCTGTAAAGTCTAACTCAATGAGAAATATTCACCATATTCAACACTTATAACAAGTGATTCTAAAACTATTATACATTTGTGACAATTTCCTTACTTTTACACTTTTATATTAGAGTTGTGTGACCAAAATTATTGTTAAATAAATAAAATATAGTGGCAAAATAAGGGGATCTGTGGAGGCGAATGACCGATGGCCAAATAAGGTACGGATCAAGTAGCACAAGTAACATCCATATAGAACTATTATTCTTCTATTTGACATTGATTGCACAAGTAGAATCAGTATATAACTACTCATCTTCTATTTGACATTAATTAGAATAAGGTTTTTCAACCTTTAAATAGATGTAATCGAAACTTATCTTGTATCATTCGAATTTTAACATTAGTGAATTTTCTTCTCCTCTGCCAATGGTTTTTTCCCCGAAAGGGTTTCCATGTAAAATTTGTGTGTGTTTTATTTTTCTTTCTCATTGCTTTGTGTGATCATTCTATATTGTCATTGTTAACGTTCAATTTTTACAAACCAAAAAACCCTAATACTCTCGCCATTAGATTCACCCACTTGAATTGAACAACTAAAACTATATTACAACCAGTTTTACTATAAAAAAACACATGTAAAATAAAGTTCCTCGCTACAACAAAGTAAGCGTTCAAACTCTCCGTACAATAACCTATACAAGTCTCTTAATTATGTATAATATTTCGAGGCTTGCTAACATAAGGAAGATTTGGGATGTCCCTTTATTATGAGGACATGATTAAATTAGTCCCTTATTATTAAGTGGATTAATTTAGTCTCTATACTATTAAAAAGAATAAAAAAATATCAAATCGGAATAGAGATAACATTACTATTATAAAAAAAATCATTTGTTGTTCGACAAAGTTAATATTTTAAAATTTCTATAAGTGAAATATTTTGTTTGGAACTGAACAACAAATTAAAAAAATTCAAGACATTTTTTATACAGTAAATGTCAATTCTGTTGCAATTTGGACTTATTTAATTATTTTTAACAATATAAAAACTAATTTTATCCAGACCTTGTAATGTAGGGACCTGACAAGCAATTTAACCAAATATTAACCAACAAAAAGAGAATTTGTAGGCAAACACATCTCAATTTCTCCAGATGAAACAACACCGGTACTGTTTTTGTTTAGTAAAACAGTGGACATTGAAACAAGACTTAATTTCCTCAAAAAATATAAAAGGAAGCAAAACTTATTGTAATTAATTAGTATAAATCATTAACTAGAAGAAGACAAAATTGCCATTTCGTTTTTGCTCCATTTTGAGTTAAAACTTAATTTCTCTCTTAATTAATTAGATATTAGTATTAAATGACAATAAAACCTTTTCTATTTTTTTTAAAAAATAATTTTTTATATGGAAATGGTTTTACTACAAACAGTGGGTACAGAACATAGTTTTTATTTTCCTTCTATCTCTTACGTCTTTTTCTAATTTAACAATTGTTGTTTCTTTGTGTTAAATTTTGGGATTTATATGAAAATTTCAATTAATTTATATAATTAATTTTAATCAGTTTAAATCCAAATTTTCTTTTATATAAAAACAAAATTGAATTAATGAAAGGAGTAAATATAAAAGGATTTCATATGGGAGTAATTTTACTTTATCATTATTATTGGATAAACATGAGATTATTTCACATTTATTTCACCCCACTTTTTAACTCTTCATGCACGGGAGGGAATCAGAAAAAAAGTCCTTGACCGTGGCCCAACAAGTGGAGTCCTATGGTTTGTAGGTTAAAAAATAAAAATAAAAATAAAAACAAAAACCGAAATTATATTATAAGTACTAATTGAATAATTAATAGAATGAAAATTTTAAATTTAATTAATTATAATATATTTGACTGGGAACCCACATATATATATATATATGACAAAACTCAAATTTAGGATATCAAAATTCCTAAAATCTCAACCATACCATTGAACCAATGTTTTATTGTCTGATTTATAAGGTTTTAGTATGAGATTTTTGGTCTAAAATTATATATGATTTAATGTATTTATATATACATAGTTTTAAATTTTAAATTAATTATATAAATATTAAAATAAGATAAATTTAATATCGAGTAAAGCGAAAATTAAGTCAAAATCAAAGTTTGTACTAAATCAATATTTCTCCTTGTCACATCCTAAATTTCTTTTTTTATATATTGAATTTCATGTATTTAAAATTGTCAATGAATAATAATATAATCTAAAAAATAATAGTAAATGAGTTCATGTATAATATTTATATGATTAAATAATATTTAAAATTAATATATAGTCGATTGAGCTTTAACTCAGTTGATATTGCTACTATAATAAAATTAAAAAGATATAAGTTCAAACACGCTTAAATACTTTTTTCTTCGGACTTGAAGATTGGGAAAAAGTTATAAATAGAAACTAATATACTAATTCTTTCTCTGGTACTAAATATAGGACAAAACCAATTATACATAAAGTACGACCATTATATCGATTGTTATTTTGGAACATTACGTGATAATAATGTAACGTGTGAAATATGATTGTTATATCATTCAATATCATTATTCTGATTTGTTAAAATGCATCATATTTCACATCAATAAATGTTATAGATAATGTACGGTCGTTATATAGTTAATTGTCGTTATTTCGTAATATTTAAAAAACACGTTCCACGTTAATGATGTTATAGTTAAGTAATGATTGTTATATCCTTAAATACTGTCATTTTGGATAATTTTTTTAAAAAAAGGTAATGAGTTCTACTTCAATGATCTTACAGTTGAGTTATGATAATTTATCATTATATCGTTAAATACCGTTATTTTGGATATTGTCAAAAAAAGACAATGTGTTCCACGTTGACGATATTAAACATAAGATAAATCGTTATATCGTTAATACCGTTATTCTAAATTATTAGAAGATTATGTAGTCCACGTCAATAATATTACAAAGAAGATACGATTGTTATATCGTTAAAAATCGTTATTATGCATGTTACCAACGTTAATAGATACACTTATAACACAATTAGTAAAAAATGCATATATAAAAAGGATTAAAGAATTTGAAAATAATATCTTTAAATATTATTATTCAAGATTATTAGAAGATAATGTATTTCGCATTAACAATATTTAAGATAAGATATAATTGTTATATCGTTAATACATGCGCTTATTATATAATTTAGTAAAACGATTTATATATTTTCTTGATTTCTTTTAAAAAATGCATATATAATAAGGATTAAAGAAATCGAAAATCTAGATTTTATGTTACACATATTTAGTGATAGAATTGTAACATTTTTAATTTACGTGTCTAATTTAAATTAATAAAATATATTAAATTATCTATTTATAAAGTTGGAACTCGATATTTAAAAATTAATAGGATAAACACTCCAAAAAAGGAAAATATGTTGAACCATAAGAAGAGGGTTTGAACACAAAGCATTCACACAACAAATTGCCTAGTAAGAACGTCTTATATTTGGTAAATTTCATTTATATTTAGATTCTGAGCTGGATTTTGGCCATAAATTGGTATGAAATTTCTGGGGGCTCACTCCACTATTTGTTGTCATTACTGGTTTTTTTTTTTTTTTTCATTTCCAAACTCCCCACGCGCACGCACACACAAAAATACATAATTTCATGTTCCAAAAAATGTAAAAAGTAACCGTCGAATTTTTGTTTGGTTGTAGACCTAGGTCACTGCCACGTGTACCACCAAATATCAAGCCACGGATTGCTTATATTGGGTACTCAGTGTATATATAACTGTTCTATTGTCGCTCTTAAACTCGTACTATAAGCCTTCCAAAAAAACAAAGAAGAAAAGAAAAGAAAAAATGGTTTCTACTAGAAGTGTCAACTCTCCTGCTATGAAGATCACTATCTTGGTTGTTGATGATGATTCTACTTCATTGGCTATTGTTTCTGCCATGTTAAGAGAGTTCCGATATGAAGGTACATACAGACATACATACATATATCCATACATACATGTGTGTGTGCGTGATTTTGAACTAGTTCTTTCTTGTTTCTTGTCTGTATGTTCTCAGTTACGAGTGTTAAAACACCGGCAGCTGCTTTGTCTGTTCTTCGATCAAATCCAAGTATTGACCTAGTGGTCACTGATCTCCATATGCCTGGAATGAATGGGATTGAGCTTCAAAAACGAATCAACAAAGAGTTTAAACTGCCAGTCATCAGTGAGTAGATCTTATCTCTTCGTTATTTTCATGATTTTATTACATAACTAATGTTGTTCTTGTTGGTTATGTAGTAATGTCCTCGGATGACGATGAAAATGTGATGCTAGAGAGCTTAGCAGGAGGTGCTGTGTTCTTTATAGTTAAACCAGTAGACCCTGTTGGGTTAAAGAACGTATGGCAATACGCTGTTGCTGCTAAGAAAGGTAAATCCTTGCTCATCGAAGACATGGACAGGGAATCTTCGTCGTCGTCACCAGCGGACGGGAAACTATCCCTCGGTGGCAACACGAAGTCGGTGTCATCGGTGAATAACGAAAAGAACGATCCCAAAAATGGATCGAAAAGAAAAGGTGCATCTGGCAAAGGTAGGGACAAGGATGATAACTATGATGAATCGAAGTCTCCACCTCCAAAAAAGACTAAAAAGCCTAAGATTGTTTGGACGAATACACTTCATAACCAGTTCTTGGAAGCCCTACGCCAAATTGGCCTTGAAAGTATGTACATATATGAATATATATATATAAATATATAGGTCATATTTTATGTTAATTTGTTGATTTTGTTAGCATATTATGATTTTTTTTCATGTTTTACACAAGCAGGAGCTGTCCCAAAGAAGATCCTTGAGCGTATGAATTCGACAGGCTTAACCAGGGAAAATGTGGCTAGTCATTTACAGGTTTGATTTGGCTTTGATTATTTACTTATATCATTTTTGATAAATTAACACAGTTTTTAATGAATTAACCTTAGACTTGTACTAATGAATGCTGTTTTTATATATGGTATCCAGTCTATTTTGTCAAGTCCTACATTTGTTTCAATTTTTTTTTATATTTTATGTATTTTTTCCTTCCAAAAAATAAAATTTGAATATACACGTTATTTTTCGTGACTTCATAATTTTTGGAAAATTAGAAAATGAAATTTTATAAATACTTTGAGATTATCAACATAGATCTCTTCACTAAAATTTCCAATACCCTAAAAAATTATAGAAAAAGTGAGATGATAAAATTTAAGCCTATTTTGATATATAAATTTTAGGACGAAATTATTTTATGGGTCCTTCCCGCCACATCATTCATAATCAATTTCTAATTATTTAATGACATTTCAGTAATTTTTTTCACGTTATTGATACATAATTTTGATATATTTTTACTTGAATCCCAAATCTTGAACCCAAAATTTTGAACCCAAACTCTAAATTAGTTCAGGGTTTGAAATTTAAGATAAAAAAAAAAGTATCAAAATTATGTATCAATAGCATTAACAAAATTTTCTAAAATATCATTAGATAATTGAAAAGGAACAATGGATAATGCGATGAAAAGAGTCCATTGATTAGAGATTTAGAGATAAAATTTTCTTTTAATCAAGTTTTTAAAACTATAAAATTGAATTTACTTATTTGATAAAAATAATGAAGAAATTCATTCTTCTAATTCTAGATATATTTTTTAAATTCCTCGAAATCTTATTATTTTTATACATGATTTCATTATAAAAAAAAAACTTAAAAACACTATTTCTGTTTAATTCTAATATATTATGTATTATATTTTTTAAATATTTGTAAACTTTTTACAAATACAATGATAATCATATCACATATTTTTATGTTATTTATTTTTAATATCATTAATTTTCTTTTACAATTATTTTTTAACTCATACTTTTATATTAACCGCATAAAATAAAGCTCCATTACATCGATTCTTAATTGCAATGCAAGAAAAACTATGTAAAAATAAAAATAAAAGATTAATCTTGCAAATAAAAGAAAAAAAAAAAAACAGTATGGGTAATAACCAACAAGAAAGATATTTTACTTTAGACTTTTTTTTGTTTTTATTCTCCATTTTTGTTTTATAGATCATGCTTTCGGATATATCCCTAATGCATCATTGGCTCGTGTAAATGTTGCAGAAGTACCGGATCTTCCTAAAGCGTATAGCAGAGAGGGGTTGTTTTGCATCCAAGGCCGTAATCGACAGGTTCCTGAAGTCGAACTTCGCCGCCGGTCATCCCTTGTTGTTGAAAACTGCTCAAGAGTATTCCCGATTGGAACACATGGAACGATTGAGGGTATTAGCATCTTATCCTGGTTTGCGTGAGAGCCTTATGGGTCACAGTTCCACTATGAACGTACCCTTGTTTTACGGTCATCCTGGTGCTTCGAGTAGCAACGCTGCTCAACAGCCACTTGGCTATGGACAATCCCGTTTATTGTCCAATCAAACTAACCAGCCACTCTTCCCTGGCAGTGGCAACATGTTGAACAATCCCTATCTGAATAATCACTTGGGATATGGAAATGGAAATGGAAATGGAATTGGAATTGGATCGAGTTCGTCGGTGAATGGAGGGAGTGGGTTTTCTAGTGGCTTGTTGAATGGCGGCAACTCATCGCTAACGTACCCAAACCAGGTTCAAGCAAGGCCTGATTTTTACAATGCTGGTCCGTCTTCGTCTTCACCGTTCCGATTTGGCTCAGCTGGCTTCCATTCTTCGGGTTCTACATTGGGTAATGGGCTCTTCGGAACCAGTAGCAGCTCTTACCCTAGTCTGAATAGCAGCTCTTCGGGTTCTACAGTGGTTAATGGGCTCTTTGGAAGCAGTAGCAGGTCTCACCCTAGTCTCAATAGCAGCTCTTCGGGTGCTGCATTGGGTAATGGGCTCTTCGGAAGCAGTTGCAGCTCTTACCCCAGTCTGAATAACAGCTCTTACCCTAGCTTGAATCCTGGTTACACCAACAATGCTGCTAATAGCTATCGTGGGATGAGGTGTTATGAACATCTCCTTAATGGGTCGGCTCCCCCTCTCACCGGTGACTATGGCTCAATGAATCGAACTCACAATGAGAACATTAATGTTCCAACCATGAGGACTACACCTTCAGATAGTCTAGATTTTATGCGAGAGTTTCCTATTCCACCAGTTGACAGTTCGACATTGATTCAAGGACTAGGAACTGGCAATACAAGATTGACTGAAATTAATTCTGATCAGCTGCCGAACAATGTTCCTAATCTCGACAATGAACCACGAGGTGGTGATGGTTTACTCCAAGACCTTGTGCTTGAGTCGAAAAAGTTAGCTAATAAGGTAATACATTTGTATTGTAGTAATTGAGCGAATTAGTATTATATTCTTCTCAAAATGGTTGGTTTTTTTTTTTTTTTTGTTATCGGTATAGGAGAAAGCTGGTGAGCAGAGTGCTGAGAATTCCGACAATTGCTTGCCTTCGTTGTTCCCGGAAATCTATCCGACATTGGATGAACTTCTCAACTGCGATTTCCCCGATCCCTTGTCCGATGAAGATAACCATCCTTGGAGTGAAGCTATTGGACAGGTAAGTCCACTAACTCCATATTTTGCATGCTACCGTTTTTCCTTATGAATCCTCACAATGTTAGAGGATTTTTGCCTAGGTTCAAAGTGAACTTGAGGAGCTGATCAACAACCCCAACCCTGCTGCAGGCGATGGTTCCAATGAATCCAACCCAATCACTAATAAGGCAAACTTCAATTTCTAGTTTTGTTACATATATATGATCACGCTTAAAACCATACTGATTTATATCATCTTTTGTGATGTAATATAGCAACAAACCGGAGGCGAACAAGTGACTGTCACTCACCCACTCAGCAATGTACTCCAAGTGATGACTGCCCCAGCTCCTGCTCCCGCTCCAGCTCCTGCTCCCGCTCCCGCTCCCGCTCCTGCTCTTGCTCTTGCTCAAGCTCTGGCTGTATATAACTCGGCAAACAATGCGAACAATGGTGCCCCAGTTGGAGCTAATTCATCAAGCTATGAGGTATATCATTGTTGTTATCATCATCACTCAATCTTATAATGGCTTATATTGTTTACATTTAAATAAAAATAAATTCTATATCACTGCAGGATGACGAGGATTTCCTGGATTCCTTGCTGAACTTCAACGACGAGTTTGAGTGATAGCCATCGCTGCAGCTGTCTGAATCATTTACTTCAATCTTCAATAAAACTGTTAACTTTAGATATAAAGTTTCGGACCAATCTATAATATCTAGTTTTAGTTTGGTTTAAATAAGAAGCTTGGACATGGTTTTACAGATTGTTTTTAATTTGGTTATGTAATGTTGTGACTATTTCTCTCTTTATATATGATTGGGCAGCTTGGCATTATCTATGTTATAAATAAATTGGAACCTTTAAATTTGCTATCTTCTCTTTCTCTCTATATTTATTCCAAACTTGTTTGTTTATTTATATTATTGCTTTTAAATAATTATTAGTTTTCAAAACTTTAAAACATTTTTTTCTGAATTTTTATGTTTTTAATACTTTTTATTTAGCTTCTCAATTTAAAATAATTTTAGAATTTTTTATCCAAAAAATATTTATCAATATAAATAGTTTTAAAAAGGTTTGAAAATGTTTTCGATTGCAAACTCTTAATAGTTTTAAATTTTTATACATTTTTCCTTACAAAAATAATCATTTTATGTTTTTTTTAATTTTTAAAATGTTTTTTACTTAATTATAATTAAATATATACTTTTTTAAAATTTTTTAAAGATAATACATTTTTAAATTTAATTCAATTTAATAATTCTAAACATATTTAATTAAGAATAATTTAGAATATTGACAAATTAAAATAAATTTTAAACGGCTTTAACTTTGAAACTGCTTTAATTTTTTAAAGTGATTTTTAAAATTTTATTAAGGTTTTAACCTTTTCAATTGAAAAAATATTTTTGATAGTTTAAAATTAACTTTTTTAAAAATATAGATTTTAAGAAATTTTTTTAAAACTATTTATATTGATTCCGAAAATAAATATTAAATTTATATTGATACTAAACATAAATATTTTTTTATTTTTATATTAAGCTAAATAATTGTATAATATGATTAATTAATAGTGGGATCTAATATAAATAATATTTAAATTGTTGATGTCTCGTGAAGAGAGAGTTGCCATTTGTCATACCTTGTAATAGTAATTAATATATATTTGATTTTATCTAAGTGGGTAAATTAGTTTAATTTAGTAGCTTTATTGGATGCTTAAGAATCGAAAATAATCATTGATGGACATATATGAATTTGATGGTTGGGGACGGTTCATCTGGAGGCCAAGAGCCTTATAAGTGAATGAGGGTTGAAGATGTTCTCAAAGTACGAAAGTCGTATGTGATTTTTCATGGAAGGGGGCGAAGAGCCATTTTCTCTTGTAAATGAGTCAATGCCCTTAGGTCATGAAGAGGAGCTTATATAGTCCCTCAAGTCTCATGGGACAAATGTGTGGGTGTAAGAGTTGCGTGGGCATCGTATAAAATTCGTATGTTTATAATTTTATAACTTTTAATAAGGTGAGATGTTAATAAATAAAGTCACGTGAGCATTGTTTAAAATTCACTTGTTTTTAGTTTTGTAGCATTTGATAGGGTGAAATATCAATAAAATTATCTTTAAAATTATCAGAATAAAATTTTCGTATGTAATAATCAACTTGACGAGGTCTCTCAATTATAATAAAAATATACAACAATAATACTCTCTCATTCTTTATACATGTTCGATATAACTAAATTTTTACAGTAAATATGACAGCAAAAATCTCTACTCCAATTTTCTAGCCTTAATTAATTTCCATATTTTCTTTCTTCCCAAACTGAAAAACTATGGCAATCCCCACACATTAGCATCTTTCTCCTCTAAATCTTTCAAAATTTGAAAGATAATAGCCGTTAATTCCATTGCTCACTTCACTAAATTTTGTTATATATTAATCCCAATCTTTGCTAGATTTATTTTCCAATAACAATAGATTCTGAAAATCCTATATTCATAACAATTTTAACACCATGAATCCAGGCCGTTGTGCTGCTTGTAGATATTTGAGAAGAAGATGCCCTCCCGATTGCATTTTCTCCCCTTACTTCCCACCCAATAATCCTCAAAGATTTGTCTCCATACACCGAATATATGGTGCCAGCAATGTCGCAAAACTACTTCAGGTCAAATCTCCCTCACCCTATATTATGAATTTTGATTCCGATTCGACTTGAATTGAAGTAATTTGTCTGTGATGATTATTACATAGCAACTTCCGTCGCATTTGCGAACTCAAGCGGCGGATTCTTTATACTTGGAGGCACAATATCGAATCAAAGATCCCGTGTATGGTTGCGTTGGGCTCATATCTTTACTGCAGCAACAAATACATGATGTCGAGAGGCAACTGGCTATGACCCAGGCCGAGATTGCCTTTCGGGCACGACATCCCCAAGCTGTGGAGAGCAATTTGTTGAACAATGTTGGCAACCCCAGCTTCTCCAATCAAGCTTCTTCTTGGTTTATGTAGGAATATGGCTATAATTTTTAGTTTGAGTGAATAAAATGATTCATCATTATTGAGTAATAAAAGTGACTTTTACTAATGCAAGCTTTGTTTAAGCCATATATATTAGCCCTCACAAAAATGAATTGTATTTAAATGATTAATCTTAGGAAAAAATTGAAGAAAAATGGGATATTTGTGTTTGGTTTTAATATTTATTTTGGTATATGAGAAAAATAGGAAAAAAAAATAATTATTGTATATTTTAAAGAAATTTTAAAATTAATTGTTCATTTTTTTAATAGTATGTTATAATACGATTTTGTATCAATTTATATACTTACATGGGTATTTTTTTATGATTACGTATTGAGTATTTTAATTATAAAAAATTTGAATTTAAAAAAAAAAGAAAATTAAAGAGATAATTTAATATAATTAGAAATTTGTATTAAGTAATTATTAATATGGGAACTAAAAATGGAAGGTGGGAAGGGGCCTTGCCCCGCCCAACTTTTTTTGGCCCAACTGTTTCTTAGGTCCCTACTAATTTTGAATTAAATAAATTAAAGTCTTGAACTTTTTTTGGTCCAACTGTTTCTTAAGTCCCTACTAATTTTGAACTAAATAAATTAAAGTCTTGACCTCCTAACTTCTTTGGTTTAAACCCCTTTTTGGTCCCTGCCAATTTTGAATTAGTCAATTAGAGCCCTAGCCTCCAATTCTTGAATACCTCTTAAGTATCTGTCAAATTTGAAATTAGGCATATTTGGTCCTACCCCAATTTTGAATTTTTAAATTGATGGATTAATAAATAAAATTTCAAAAACTCTTTTTTAATTTTTAATTTCATATTCTAGTTTATTCTTATATGCCCATCTTATTCATTTTTTTTTTAATTTTTACGCTAAGCTCTTTGTTATTTGTCTATACTTCCCAAATAAAAATTTCACCCCCCACGTACTAGACGTTGCAATTCGTACTAAAAGGAAAAATTATAAAATCTTATCTATTTTTTTAGTTTAAATTTAATTACGTGTGTTTACTATTATATATACATATATATTATTTCCTACTATTATTTAATTTTCATTTTTTATTAATTCAAAAAAAAATTGATGGAAAGCACATTAAAATTTTTACATAATGATTTTTCCTTGTCTAGTTAATATGAGCAATAATATATATGGAACATATTGGGGTCAAATTAGGATTTAATTAATATATTGTGGCCATTTCCACAAATATCTCAAAAAGTAGGGGCGTGGTAGATACGAACGTTATTTTCTCATTATATATTGACTCACGAGCTTCACATTTTAACCCGGTTCGTGAAAATATCCCAGGGCTCTGTCACTAGGGTTTCGAACTTTCCTTGAATTTTTTCCCTGAAATCGCTGCTTTCGAAGGTAAGTCCGTTTTCTAATCCTTGGTTTTTCGTTCAAATTTTGTTTTATTTTAATTTTCCTGAGCTTGTTGAATTTTTTCCCATGAAGAAATGTGAAAAAGAAAGGGAAATTAGGTTTTTATAATTCTTTTAAATAATTTTTTCAGTTCCAATCTCTCATTTTACTCTATTTGTTGTCTTAGATAGTATCTAAGAAGACATTTTAGCTCAGATCTATGATTTTTATATATTTTTATGGTAGATTTGATTGCTGTTCGATTTTGTTTTTTCTTGACGTAGATCCTGAAGCTATAGTTATACTTTTAGCTCATTTTTTCCCCTTTCTTTCAAAGACCTGGAAAATATTGTCCATTAAGCGTATTTAACTGAGAAAAATGAAAAATTCCTAATCCACAGTATGTTGCAGTTCTTTAGAACCTGGAATTTTATGAAATAGTTAATTTGGCTGCGGTTGACTGTTTATTTATTTATTTTCTTTAAAAGAACGGTTTTCAATTTTTCTATTTCTTGTGTGATGAATCAAAATGAAAAGAACGAAAGATATGTGAATTCACTTAGAGAAAGTCTCTTCTTCTGTGGTCTGTTTATGAAATTGACCACAATGCTATATTTCAAATGGTTCGGATTCTCGGGAGTCTCTATTTGTTTACTAAATAGCTCTGGAATATTTGTTGATGATGTTGCCTACTTTGTTCATGTTAGCTTGATGGTTAGCTCTCTAGTTTTGACTTGTTCTTTCATAAGTCTCTGTGTGTGTGTGTGTGTGTGTGTGTGTGTGTGAAATACTGATGTAAAGTTGTCACTTCTGCTCAGGCAATATGAGACCCATTTTCTGTGGAAACTTTGAGTATGATGCACGTCAGTCTGATTTGGAACGACTCTTCAGAAAATTTGGGAGGATCGAAAGAGTAGATATGAAGTCTGGTAAGTATTGTTTCTCTATCTACATTATTGATTATTGGTTCCATGTGAGAATTTGGGCTTCATTCCCCTGCCCCTGCTTTTAGTATATTCTTTCATGCTATTGGTGCAATTTGGCTGGGTGTGTTGTTGTAAAGGTGTCAAGAGTATTTTGAGCCTTGAAAATCTGTTTTCTTATTGAATATGGCACAGTGAAAAATCTATTCCACATGGTTTTTATGTTCACTATGCAAATGGGGCCAAGCTGGGTTTTTTATTCTGAACTTGAGTTGCTCAAAAAGATAATTGTTTGACGAATTTTTTAAGTAGCAATTGTCTGTTTCTGATATCAGTAATGGATAATTATATATTCAATTCAGAGGTTACAAAAAATGAGCGATTGTTTATCTAGAAGTAGGAGCTTCCTTTGTTGGGACTTTAGTCATTTCGAATCTACAGATGAAGATGGGGTCCAGGATATAATCTGTGTGAATATATACTGAGTTTTATGCATTATTCAACATGATAGGTTAAAAGCAATCTATAGTGAGAAAGGTTTTTATGAGATTTCATTTCCAATTTCTCCCTCACACTTAAAAAAAAAAAAAAAAACAATAATCTTGATACTGTATTAAAAAACTAGCTTTCATTGAACGGTTACCCCAAGTATAACATTCTTTGATTGTATATGTCTGTAAAAATTAAAATATGGAGCAATTTGTATGCACATATCGCGATGAGAGAAGTTCCTGCAGCAATGAGCAATGTCAAGTTCCTACTCCTCGTCCATTAAGGTGTTGGTCCCTATCATGCTGGCGGTGCAGCAGTATGACCTCATAATACACAACTCAGCAGCATCAGTCATCCTTTGTTGAGTTTTACTGGGGGTCCAGGATGTTTAAGGGAAAAAGCATTTTTGAAAAATAAGCCCCCATACTCAACATTTTCTTTGGCGCAGGATTTTCTTGGGATGTAATGGAGGAGCCCCTCAGAATTCTGTTTCATGCCTGTGACGAGCTTCCTCTTCTTGCTTTCAAGAAGAGTCACTCTAATCCCCAATGGCATCGTCATCCCTCATTTTCCTCGGGCATTTTTTCCTTTCATTCCTCATGACTTTTTCCCAGCCTCAAATTCAGACATGTTTCAAGGTAGAAACATTACTGACCTCATGGCAGAGGCTGCAGAAAATATGGAGAAGGCACACTAATTCCTTGACCCACGTGAGACATCCAATTTTGGATTCTTGTTCCTTGACATCACTTAGTTCATCACACAAGGTCTGTTACTACTTTCACTGGTCTTAGTTTATAGATTATAAGGAGCTTGCCAAAATTTTGTCCTAGGGTAGGATTTTAGGTGGTTTGTTCCTTGCCGAAGAGGAAATGCCAACAGATTGAAGGTTCCTTTGGTGGGAGGATTCATAACCTAGTTACCATTTTCCACCGCGGTGAAAGTCATAATTAGTCCAACTTTTTCTGGTGTGTAGGATTTGCTTTCATCTATATGGAAGATGAGAGAGATGCTGAAGATGCCATCCGAGCACTTGATCGAACAGAGTTTGGGCAAAAAGGACGTAGGCTTCGTGTTGAATGGACAAAGGTAATGCTTTGGCATTGTTACTTTTTAGAGGTCTTTAAATTGCTCTTTTGTTTGCTTTCTCATTGCTGTAAATTTCTTTTTACTTTGTGTTCTAGCATGAGCGTGGCATTAGAAGGCCCGAGGTTGGGGGCGGTGGATCAAGAAGATCTGCAGCAAATACAAGACCTTCAAAGACTTTATTTGTCATCAATTTTGATCCTTATCACACTCGAACTAGGGATTTGGAAAGGCACTTCGAGTCATATGGAAAGATAGTAAGTGTAAGGATCAGAAGGAATTTTGCATTTGTACAATATGATTCCCAAGATGATGCCACCAGAGCTTTGGAGGCTACAAATATGAGGTAGAAAACTTGCCACCCACAAAAAATTTTTCAATTATTACCACTTAATTTAAAAGATAATTCAGTAAATTTGTTTTCTGAACTATGGTTCCTGATCTACTTGCAGCAAGCTGATGGATAGAGTTATTTCAGTTGAATATGCAGTACGAGATGATGATGATCGTCGAAATGGATATAGCCCTGAGAGAGGTCGTGATAGGTCACCTGAGAGAGGTCGTGACAGGAGACGATCTCCAAGTCCCTTCCGAAGAGAGAGGGGTAGCCCCGATTATGGTCGTGGCTCTAGTCGTAGCCCTTATAGGAAGGAGAGGGGGAGCCCTGATTATGGTCGTGGCCACGGTCCAAGTCTTTATAAGAGAGATAGAGGTAGCCCTGAGTATGGCCAGATCACCAGCCGTAGTCCTCAGAGAAGAGAGAGGACCAGCTCTGACCATGCTCGTGGCTCCAGCCGAAGTCCTTACAGGAAAGAGAGGGCTAGCCCTGAGAATATCCAAGGCACTAGCCGCAGTCCTTATAGGAAAGAGAAGCGTAGTGCTGAAAATGATCGTAGCCCCAGTCGCAGTCCATATAGAAGAGAAAGGCCCACTTCTGACAATGGTCGTGCACCCAGCCATAGCCCATATGGAAGAGAGAGAATTAGTCCAGAGAATGGCCGTGGTAGCAGCCCTGGTTCTATGCCAGAAAGAAGGGCCAGCCCTTATGGTGGTGAAGCTGAAAGCCCAGTCAATGAGAGATATGGAAGGTCTGTATAGTTATATGATCCAACAAGTTTTTGCTTTATCTTTTATGGTTTGACTTTATATTTTGCTATTTGAAACTGCAGTCAATCTCCTGCAGCAGAGGAATGATTAGGATCTAGAGAAAGCATTTAAAGGAGGAACCTTCGTCTTCATGGCAGAACTCAGTTGGAAGTGTTTTTATTTGCTTTTCTTTGGTGACGAAAACTGTTTCGGCAATTGCATTTAGAGCTGGATTCTGACCTTTTGCTGTAGCGTGTAGTTTTAAAAGCCTAGATTTCTAGTTAGGTGCAATGGATATATATCCTGTTTACTTTGAACTCGAAGTAATATGTTTTATGTACTCGGTTTCCCAACTTTTTTGTTTTTTATGTCTGATTTGATTTCATTAGATACCCCTACTTGTTTCTCAATTGTCTTTGCTTATCGTTGAGTTTCCTTTGTTAGCATTTGATTACAGAGCGCTTCTGATGCTGAAATCAGTGCCTCTTTTTCTTTTTCTTTTTCTTTTTCTTTTATGTGTGGGTTTTAATTTTCTTGGAAGTGGATACGAGTGGGATTTCATTTTTGGACCCATTGTGACTGGTGGATGTAAATCCAGAGTTGGTCCATATTTTATTTGCATCAATCAAGTGTAAGGCTGAAACCTGAATGAAAGCCACCATTTGAAAAAGCAACAAATTATGGCAAGTGGCACTGGCCAAGTGCGTCTCTACAGAAGTGCACAAAGCTTTTTCAGACGGCAGACAAAGCAAATACAATTGGGTGTTGCATATCTCCTGAAAATAGTGTGGTGGGTAGCATATATTTTCCCTTTGTAAGGAGCGAATCACAATGCTGATAAGGTGCCTGCATTAAAGGAAACAAATTGAAGAAAATAATTGATTGTCACGATATGAATGGTAGTATGGTATCCTTTCTTCCACTCCATCCAATCAACTACTCTCTTTCTTCCGATGGTGTGTCATGAGGTAATAGGACAAAATAAATAACAGAATTTCAACTCGAGTCAATGTTATAAATTTCAAGCATTTAACATTATTATTTCAATCAAATATTTATTTATTTTTATGCAATTTTTACATTTTTTTTTTAACTCAAATCATGTCATATTCTAATATATGTATGTTATAGCCATGTTTGGGGAAATTCTGTTTAAGATGGTCACCTGGCTAAAGGAACCTTGCCAAATGAGTGGATCCCGTGAAGAGAGCAAATATTGGGTGCCACTTGTTTAGCTTATGAGTCAATTACCATTCAAATTTGTTAGTCATGTCCAAACACACGTGCAAGAGATCTAGGTAACTCAGTCTCTAACCTCCCCCAACACTGAATGTCTAATACAATGGACAACTTAGGGAACTACTAGAGTTTAGAGAGAACTCAAGGATATCAAGCTTATATTTCTAAAACTAGAATCTTCGACAACGTCATAATAGCTCTCTGCATGATACCATGTGAACCGCCATTATCTTTCAACCATTTATACTGTATCAACTTATTAAAAATATTAATATTCTAAATTTTATAGTGATCCAAATAACTTTTTGTTCAGCAATCGAGGGACCAAGAAAAAACAATAATAAAGTGAAGATAAAAAATCACAATATTGATTAGTATTTATTTGTAATTGAGATATTTTATGCACTACCAAAGACAAAACAAACAAAAACTTTCCCTAAAAAAAGATAAATAAAATATGAATGTCGCCTTTTGCTTTTGGAAAATCAGAGCAGAGGATGAACCACCATCACCATGAGCTTAGTGCTTTTTATTACTTTTCAAAGGATCGTTTTTTCTTTGGGGTTCAATCTTTTCAAAGGATTGTTGTAGCTCGAAAATAAAGGAAGAAAGATATTAAGATCGAAATTCATATTAAATCTTTATCTCTCAACAACTGATGAAACAAACTCTAGATTGCTACATTTTTATTTTTATTTTTATTTTTATGTTTCAAAGGCGCCTTTATTTCACTTTCCACGAATCTTTCAAATTTGTACATTTTGGAAAACAAGAAACCAACCAAAACCTAATGGTTAAAAATAATAATAATTAACAGAGGTGTTTCATGTTGGTAGTAGAGATGTTCGTGTGAGCTGGACCAGATCGAATTTCATCTGGAATCATATATGATAGCAATATCATTCATAATTGTCCAAGTTTACTTCAACCCAAATTTGAGCATTAATCTTTTTTCAAGTTTGATCATATTTGTAAATGACATATTTGAACATATTTAGACTCGTATATTTTAATTTTTATCAATATTTAGTAAATATATGTTATATTACTACCATTATAGTATATCTAAATTCCTAAAAATAAATTATTGAACATATTTTTTAATATTTTTACTATATTTAATTTTTAAATAAATAGATTGAGTCAATCGAACTTAAATTTTATATATTAAAATTTAAGTCTGAATTATATTTTGAATATTTTTTTTGTTGAAGCTTATTTTTGAGTTTAATATTTATTTTTATACTTTCTTAAATATCGAACAATCTTTTAAGCTCATATGAATAATCCGGGTTAAATGGGAATGTGGGTTTTAGCAAAGTAAAAGGTTAAGCTAACAAAGCAAATATCTAACAATGCTTTGGCCTTTAACAAAAGATGACTAAAAGTGAAAACAATTTTAATGGCAACCTTGTCTTAGAAGTGTTCAAACCTAAGTTCAAGCACCTTAATTTATATAATAAAAGAATCAATTTGAGACTTTTAAGTAGATGTAATTCTCTCCCTTTTTTTATGTTTGAACCATATTTCATTTTGTCCATGACTCACCAAAGATCCTAATCAAATCTTTAATAAAGTACACACTTATAATAGAATTTAGATGTTTTTACATGTATACTCTAATTTATATTCACACTTTTTAAATACATATATATTTAATTTTATAGAGATTTATTACAATTACATTTAATAAAATTTAAATAATTACAATTGTAATCAATTAAATTTGAAAAGAGATCATATATGATGTGTTATGCAGCAATGATCACCAACTCGAAACTTAGGTAAGACCTGGGTTGTCTACGCGCAACCTGGCCCATGCCTCACCAGATGGATATGCACGAAGTGTACAACGAGGGAACAGTCAGGGAAACTCGTGATATCAGCTCGCATGAGTTGAGGGGAGTTCATAGTCCCAACTCGCATATACTTAAAGAGTTCACATGCAGGGGACCACGAAACCTAAGAGGCGACTTAGAACGGTACACGTGTTCAACATGCCCGAGGCTTGCTCAGAATGTCAATCTTATAAATAGTGGATAAGTCCATGGATAGTGATAATATGTATAAATACTTGAAAATTCCATATAAAAAAAAGTACTCAACCTGGTGAGATTTTAATTTGGAGATGGTTGTAATTTAATTACTGAATATATGAGCAACGCATGATTCCTTCAAAACTAAAAAAAAAAAACAGCCCTTTATAAGTTTATTGCCACCAAAGTAAGAGGTATTCTAAACTCTCTCTTTTCCTCTTTAATCCTCTCTCGAATCACTTTTATCTTTCAATAATTCTCTGCCCATCGAATATCAATTTTTTAAGAATAAATTTTATTAAATGTGGCCAAGAATGTTTTAGAATCCACTTTCCTCTCAAACTAAATTACTGATTGGCAATGGACAAGAATTAATTGAAGGTCTGCTTAACAAATGTTTGCAGGTCAATTAAGAATTATTTATTTTGAGAATGTTATTTTATTTAATTTATTACATTTATGAAATTGAAGAAAAAGAGAAATGTTAGTGTTAAAGTATAATATTAAAAATGTAATCAATTAAGTAAAATAATGTATTAAATACAAAAAAAAAATACCTTTGAATAATAGTGGAATAGTTTTTAAATTTGTGTTACTTAGAAGTTGGTTTAAGTTTGGATAGTTTTTTTTTAATCTCAAGTCAGCCACACAAATTTAAATTACAATATATAAAAATTGAAAAAATAGCTAAAATTAAGAAAATTTCAAAAAGAAATTCAAAACATATATTCTATTAAAAATTGTAATAATTTTAATTTTTCTGGAAAATACCACAAAATTTCTAGAAATTCAAAACTGTAAAAGTGTAACTCAAAAATTGAAAAACAAAACATTCTAGAAAAATTGAAAAAAAAAATCTATTAAAAATAAATCTTAAAATATTAAAATATTAAAAATTAAAATAAATTTTGTACAATGATGGTAAACACCCGGCGAAAGTCAATGGTATATATATTTTTAAAAAATTAACTTTTTAACTTATTTATTATATATTTTTGGAATTGATATAAATATAAATATATATATATATATATTAATTTCAATAAATACAGATACCACGTGTTACACATTCTATATCAGTGGTGGTGCCACGTGATGCATTCTTTTGACACCATAAATAAATTTGTGATTAAATCGAGTAATGAAATAATAATTTTGACACCATAAATAAATCGGTGATTAAATTGGTTAATGAAATAATAATTTAAATATCAAAGTAGACAAAAAAAAAAAAAGTTTAAATATCAAAATAAATTCAAGTTCCAAACCCAACATTCTGCTTAAAAATTCAATTAATTATTTATCTTTAATGAAAATAATATAAAAGATTTGATTTACATTTGAAATTTTGTGTGGGTGAATGGAGGATAAAGAAAAAGACCTCTTAAATCAAATTTCAGCAATCCGAGCCTCATTACTCGTTAATCAATGATGTCCTTTTTCTTATGATTGTAGGGCAGCTTCTTCTATTAATATCTTATTATGTTTTCAATATTAAGATTAATTACCAAAATAAAGATTGAATATTCAATTATCACAAACTTAGTGTATACCACAAGAAGTTAAGTCATTACAAATTAAGGGAAAGAGACGATTAACATAAAACTGCCTTGTTAATTTATGAAGGACTGAAAATGCAATTTTTTTATTTATAATATACTTAAAGTAAATTATTTAAATTTTGGGAGGGACTAAAGGAAAATTTTCCCATTTAACTAGGGTATTAATTCCGTACTTGCTCTGGCATCGCCATTGAATTCAAGTCTACTTCACCACTCTAACTATGACTCCAAACATGTATAATCTTCTTTTTTATGAATAAATTACTAAAATATCGAAATTAAGTACCAATCATATAATTTACTATTTAGTATTGTATTCCCTTTAATACCAAAAAATAACAATAAATTGTTTAAAAGATACACATAATTAAGAACCTTATGGGATAGCATAATAGTCAGGATGTTCACCGTTTCAAGTGTAGTTTGGGTTTGAGTCGCACTAATTGTATTTTTTATTCAAGCTTTATTCTGTTCTTGTAAAATAATTTGTTCTCAATTAAGTTAGAAAATTTTAAATTTCTCGTTAAAAAATCCAATCATAAAATAGATTTAAAATCTACCAATTTTCTGATTCTAGAAAATTAAAAAAAACGTATGAAAAGAAAAAGGAAAGTAATCTTATATTATATATAGTCAATAGGCATTGACCGGGCCATGCATTTTGATTTTCCCTTCGTCGTTTTCCCCACTTTTGTCGTCGTTTTATTTTCTTTGGTCGTCTATCGAAGGCCACTTAGTTCACACAATGGATAATTTTTTTAAAAGAAATTAATAATGAAAAATTACGGGCTATATTAATTATTTGATTCTCCTTTATAATATTTTAAATTTCATAATTAATGAATAGATTTTATATGATATATAAACACTTTCCAAAAGAAATGGGAACTCAAATTTCGTATGGTCAAGGTATAAAAAAAATAGGTCCAATGGCATGCAACATTCTTTCAATTTGAAGAATTTTCCACACGTTTTATTTTAGTCCACGTTCATTTATTTTTGGGGGGTCTTAAACCGAGGGCTTACCCACTCATATGTGGAACCATCACTGCCATCCACTTGGCAATGTTCTTTTCTAGTGCCAAAACTAGGACCTCTAAAAAACAAATAAAGCTGACTTTGTACCTCCTTATTGGTCCATTGGATGAAGATGTTTACCGTACAACTCACGTCGCTAGTTTTAGTAATAGGAATTATCGGTAGGGTATAAAGTATTATAAAAGTTTTTGAAAGTATTTTCTATATTTATTTTTTAAATAAATAAATTAGTTACTGTATTTATATTAAAGGATAATTCAATTTCATCAAAATTGATATAACTAACAAAAAAATCATATAGTTACATATTGCATGTCACCTATAACTTATTTAGACGTAAATAGATCAGTTTTTAATAAAAAAATAAATAAAATAACTAAAATACAACCCGATTCATATTATAAAAACTTTCACAGTACTTTTTCATGTATCAATTATAAAGGACAAACAAAAGAAAACAAAATAAAAAGCTGACTTTGACTTTCGGTATTTTCCCAAACATAGTAGGAACAACCCTAAATGGGGTTTCAAAGTACATGCCCCCCTTTAAATATAAACCAACAAATTATAAACCAAAATTTATTTACGGACCTTTTTCGAATAATTTTATTATATGTTTTGATTATATTTATTTTTTTAATATAATATTTAAAATTACTTATAATTCCTCTTGAACTCATAAATAAAAGAATAATATTATTTTATAAAATAATCACAAATATTAAATATGAATAGTTTGTAAAACAGATATAAATGATAAAACGGAAACAGCTAAATGCCACTAATTATTATTATTATTGTTGTAAATGTGGTGTGTGAAACAACTCTTTAAAGGGTGGCAAAAGTTTTATTTTTATAATATACATTAAACCTTACGTCAAAGAAATGTAACAAAAATTCCATTAGTGTCTAGACATTATTAATGATCCTACTAAGGATTTCTTTTGGCACATCTACGTAACTATATATAAGGAAGGACCTAATGCTGCCACGTGGCAATCTCAATGCTTTCTTCGTCTTTTTTCCATTATACCAAAATGATTAATTATTGATTTAGTCCTTCTTATAAGCTTAATTTTGAGATTTAATCTATATACTTTATTTTTAACATAATTTAATCTATATCTTTTTATAATATTTTTAATTAGTCCAAATAGTTAATATCGTTAACTCTTCAATTAAAATTTTATATAATTTGAAGACCTTAAGAACCTTAAAAACTAACACGCTACTTTCCATTTTTTTTAGATTTGCGTTGCTTTTTGTTTTTTCTTTTTACATTATAAGATAATAGTCAGATTTTATTTTTGGCCTCTAGACTTTGTTGAAACTTGAGATTTAATCTATATATTTTAATTTTTAACATAATTTGATCCATCTGCTTTTATAATGTCATTAGTTAGTTTAAATAGTTAATATTGTTAATCATTTCAATCAAAATGTTGATGTCAATTTTTCTCAACAACACTATTCCAGTAGGAAAAAAAATATTTTATCATGACAATTTTGAATGAAAGTTTTTTAGAAAAAATTATAATAATTATTTTCAACACCAAAAGTTTCAATAAAAGAATTTTAACGGTAATCAATGACATTGTAAAAAAATTGAGATATCAAATTATGTCAAAGAGTTGAAGAACAAAGATTGAATCTTAAATTCGAGTGTAACACAATGATTAAAATTAAAATTTGACCATTTTTATATAATCTAAAATTTGAACATAGTATAGGGCTAAAATTGAAAATCTACCATTCTGGTTTCAAGTAATATATTTAAAATGATGGTTTTAGGTGTTAATTTACCCGTTAATTAAAAAATATGCATCTGTTCTTAAATAAATATGTATGAAATGGAATCCTAATGTGTTGTTTTTGTCCTATGTTTGTAGGAACGTCTTGTACCCGAAAACGTCCACAATACCACTTTTGACTCCTGTACTCCTTTCCTTATATATTTTTTAATCCCTCTTACATACAGTTTATGTACATCTGTTTTGCATAACTACCTTATTATATTGGTAAAAACCCACTTCGGTATCCTCAATTTTGATATTGATCGAATTGATCTCTTTTAAAAAAATTGTAATCTTTGTTAATTTTAAAAGTGAGCATCTAATAGCAATTAATCGCGACAGTAATATTTTTCATCAATTTTACATAATTTTAATTGATATGATAATAATTTTAGCATTTAAAGTTTATACATTCTATTTATTTTTATATACATTTGAAGAAAAAGTTCTCTCTATATATATTCTTGTTTGAATTTTTAGATTTTTTTTAAAATTTATACATTTTTTAGATTTTTTTTAGAGTAATTAACTGAATATGTAGACATCAGGGGCTTAATTTGCTATATCATTCAGAATTATGTATAATTGACAGAAAATGTTGTGATTAATTATTTTTAATTGGTAACTTTCGAAATCGATAAATATTAAATTTTTTTTATTTTTTTAAAGAAACTAATTTGCTTAATATCAAAATTGAGAGATATTGAAAGAGTGTTTTTACCGATTGAAGATTTGGGTTGGAAACACTTTAAGCCAAACATAAACAAAGAAAAAATATACATAATAATAAATTTAGCACGTAATGTTTATATATTTTTTATCAATTTAGCCCTCAACCTTTTAAAAAGAGTTAAATTTGACTATCAACTTTTCAAAAAGAGTCGAATTTTTTTTAAGAAATACTAACTCATGACAATCTGCATGGCAATTCATGTGTACTTCATACTTTCTTTCGTTTCTTTTTTAATTTTTTTAAATTTTTTATTTTTTGAATATTTTTATAAATTTTAAATTATTTATTGACGCATATAAGATAAATAAGGTCATACACCAACATCATTAAAAGCACAATGTTTTATTTAACCTTAAAAATATAAAAATTAAGTTGAAAAAATTATATACATTAAGAGCTAAATTTATCATTATATCAAAAGAAAACCAAGTTATTAATCTAGAATCCCAGTTGATAAAGTAGTAAACTTTTCTTCTTCTCTTTTTTCTTTCTCTTTTTAACCCCTACTGCCAATGCCGGTCCCAACCAGCAACACGACATTTACGAACCTACAATCTATATATATTTATATATGCCCTTGTATTGGTGCCAGTGCGTGTGACAAAAACCCACTATAAAACCCCTTTACTCCCTCTTTATGCAATCCCCTCCTTAATTATCTCTCTCGTATCGTCTTCACATATAGCAAAAAAGATGTGCCAGTTTACATCTTCCTGCAAATGTGATGATGATGATTCAAATATTCCTTCCCTTCTTTCAATCAACGACTCTAAAGGGTCATTCAATGTTTACGAATCTTTAATCCCAAAAACCCCAACAATCCATACACAAAAAAAGCTAGATAGTCTTTTTTCTGTTTCTCTTGCAGTGAAAGAAGCCATCTCCATAGCTAATATTGCTTTCCCTATGATCCTAACCGGTCTCATGTTATATTCCCGTTCATTGATTTCCATGTTATTTCTCGGCCGACTCGGTGAACTTGCCTTGGCTGGTGGTTCACTCGCCATTGGTTTTGCCAATATCACTGGTTATTCTATTCTTTCAGGTCTCGCTATGGGGATGGAGTCCATTTGTGGACAAGCTTTTGGTGCTAAAAAATATACCCTTTTAGGTATCACCTTACAAAGGACAGTGCTTTTGTTGCTTGCTTCATCATTGCCTATTTCTGTTTTATGGATGAATATGAAGAAAATATTGATAGTCTGTGGTCAAGATGAAAGTATAGCTAATGAAGCACAACGGTATCTTGTTTATTCAGTCCCTGATCTTTTAGCTCAATCTCTTTTACACCCATTGAGGATTTATCTCAGAACCCAATCAATAACTCTCCCTTTAACATGTTGTGCCATTTTATCTATTCTTCTACATGTACCCATCAATTACTTTCTTGTAACACACCTTAAATTAGGCATCAAAGGGGTTGCACTTAGTGGGGTTTGGACCAATATCAACCTAGTTGGTTCATTGATAATCTATATCCTTTACTTTGGTGTCCATAAAAGAACATGGGGAGGGTTTTCAATGGAGTGTTTTAAAGAATGGAAATCTTTACTGAATTTAGCCATACCAAGCTGTATCTCGGTCTGTCTTGAATGGTGGTGGTACGAGATTATGATCCTTTTATGTGGTTTACTTTTAAACCCCAAAGCAACAGTTGCTTCAATGGGCATTTTGATTCAAACAACAGCATTGATATACATATTCCCATCTTCATTAAGCTTCAGTGTATCAACAAGAGTCGGCAATGAACTCGGTGCTAACCAGCCCAAAAAAGCCAAACTCGCCGCCTTTGTAGGCCTAAACTGTGGATTCATTCTGGGCTTATCAGCACTCCTTTTTGCTGTACTGGTGAGAAACATATGGGCTACCATGTTTACAGCCGATAAAGATATCATTGCATTAACTTCACTTGTTTTACCTATAATCGGCTTATGTGAACTCGGCAACTGCCCACAAACAACCGGGTGCGGCGTTCTTCGAGGCACAGCAAGGCCTAAATACGGTGCTAATATAAACTTAGGTTGTTTTTACCTTGTTGGTATGCCGGTTGCTGTATGGTTAGCTTTTTTTGCTGGTTTTGATTTTAAAGGGTTATGGCTTGGAATGTTGGCGGCTCAAGTGTCGTGTATGGCCACTATGTTACTGGTTTTGGTTCGAACAGATTGGGATTTTGAAGCTGAAAGAGCCATGAAACTGACCGGAACTCAAGTGGCTGTTGATGATGATGCTGATGCTGATGATGACAGCAAATTACACGAGAATCCACACCAAGCACAAATCAAGGAGGATTCTATTTCTTTATTAGAGGATTTGGGTCATTATTGCCTAGTTTAATTTAACTTTTTTTTTTAATTTTTATATATTTACCTTGTATAGATTAAGGTAAAAAAAAGATTCAGTCCAATTAATTATTTTCGGATTTTTCGATATACTTTGATTAATTTATCAAAATATAACTTCAAGTATTATGCTATTTCCTGTTCTCCGTAACGTACCCTCCTTTTTTTTTTTTTTAGAGTTGTACAACAATGTTCCAAAGTCAAATTTATTATAGGTTAAAATATTAGTTAGATAAAATTTGAGATTCGGACCTAATATTTAAAAGATTAAAAAAATTAAAATTTCCCTTTTTTTTATTTAAAAATTTCGTGTCTTCAACATTGATATTATTTTTTATCGAAATTTACCATTAAATGTTGATTAAATTATCCTCATTTAACGTGATATAATTGATGAAAAATAAATATATTAAGTAGACTTCTTTTTTTTTACAAAAATTACTATCGATAATAATAATTGGACTAAATTTTTAATTTTGTAGAACTACAAGGACTCATAATATAAAGTGACAGTTGTTCATTCTATTTTTAACAGCCCATAATCGTCCACTCCACTCAATCAGGCTTGCAATGAATTAATGTGCAAAGTCCATGTTTTATTTAAATTAATCACATTCTTGGAAAAAAAATCAATGAATAATAGCTAAATTAGAGCATAATTTTAGGTTTAATTACTTCCTTGAACTTAGCCTATAACTATCTTAGAAAAAATTTTCTCAAAGAAATAAATGCTTAAAGTAAGGGTAAACTATTAAAATAGTCACTTTTATTTACCTCGGTTATATTTTAGCCATTTATGTTTGAAATGTTACGTTTTAGTCACTTAGTTATCGTTATGTTACGAAAAGATAACTCTGCCATTAATATCTGTTACCTCCGAAACGGCAGCCTGACATGACAGTTAAAATGAATTTTAAATGTCAACGTGGATGTCCAACCAAGTAAATTAATTAATTTTTTAATTAAATAAATTTAATTAATTGAATTTTCTAAATTAATTAAAGAAAAATATTAATTAAAATGAGTGCTCCATCAATCGGTTAGATTTTTTATTCAAAATGGAAGAATAAAGGATTGATTCAATGGAGGGTCCAAGCATGAATTACAGTAAGCAATGGGTTTTTTTGTTCTTTACTTAGGTTTTGGGTACAGCTATTATATTTTTTTTGCAAAAAGAGGGTCCATCTTTTCATGTTTTTCTGTATATATGACAGTAAGTAATGTTTTTCTCATCCTAACTGGACATTCACGTTGACATTTAAAACTCATTTTAACTGTCACGTCAGACTGCCGTTTCAGAGCTAACAAATCTTAACAAATTGATCATTTCGTAACAAAACGAGAACGTAAGTGATTAAAACATAATATTTTAAATATAAATGACTAAACAGTAGTTTAAAATAAATAAAAGTGATTATTTTAATAATTTACCCTAAAATAATGAAATGAGATTGTTGAAAATAATTTAAAGTTTTCCTAAAATTTGTACCCAAAAAATAAAAGTTGGAGTTTATATAGAAATACTATTATTTGAATGAATGTTAAAAAACTAAGTTTATGATAATGTGTATATATATATATATATAGTTATTTAGCCTAGAACTTAAAAGTTCTTCACGAGATCTTAAAATTTGTGTCGTGTTATTACAGTAAACATGCGAAAGTTGTCGTGACATCAACACACCGAACCTCGGAAAAACCTCCAAAAATAGAGTAAGACATAAGCATTAATTACATTGGTTGTTATTAGAGATATTGTATTAAATGTTTAAACCTTAAATTTGGAGTTTTGAAAGTCAATAAGTTACACTCTGTGCTTAACATTGATTTCACTAAACAATGTTTTAAGGGTTAATTGTACCAAGCATCTTAAACTTATGAATTTCATTTTAAATTAGTCCTTAAGAAATTATTAAAATTATATCAATCATGTCATCCATCATTAAAATCAATCAATTTAATCGTAAAATTAAACTAAATGGTTTTAATAGTGGAGGGACTTGAGGGATATAATATAAATAATTTAGTAGTGTAATTAGAATATTTTGAATTGTAAAGATCGATTTAGAATGAGGGTCATAATTTTATGATGTTTGGTGTAGTTAATTCATATTTTAAATACATTTAACATAATAACCAAGTTAAATTTGTGTAAATTATGGATTTAGTCTTTGTATTATAATTTAATTATTTTTAGTCTTTATATTTTTTTATTTTTAATGCGATGTTAGCTTGTTATTATTTACAAATAATACTCAAAAAAAGTCATATTATTTGAATTAAGGGATTTAGCGACTACCATTTTAAGTGAGAAATAAAAATTTAAAATTTGAAAAGTATAAGAACAAAAAAAAATTGATTAAATTGAATAACATAGATTAAATTCACAGATTATGTATAGCAAAAGACTAATAGTAAAATTTGACCTAATGGACTTAATTGCTACTATTTAGGTCAAGACTGAAAATTCAAACATTAAAAAATATAGAGATTAAAATTAATCAAATTAGAAAATATATACTAAACTTATAAGTTAAATATAATACAAGATTAATAGCAAAACTTAACATTTTAACTTCTACCAGATCAGAATTTCAAAATTCGAATAATAAATTTTTATAAGGGATGATGTTAGTCAACATATACTTAATGATATTATATAGTAGTTAAGGTGGCTTTTGTAGAAAAAGGAAATTTATGTATTGTTTATCTTTTGAATTTAATAATAATAATAACATTGGAATACACGTTAGAACCCTAATTTTAATAGAATACTTATTAGCAAAATTTAAGATAATTAATTATAAATAAATAAATAATGTTTATTGGACCAGATTTTATTGATTGTAGTAAACCAAATTTTTAAATGCGTGTGTGATCCTAAGCTATTCACGAGTACTATTTTCCTTAAATCTTAATGAACCATTCTAAGTATATACTGTGAGTATTTAAAATCACAATATGTATTATATTTATTTAATTTTTAGATTTTTAAATGTAATATAAAAAATATTAAAATAAATTATTATGTAAAGTTCATTTTAGTCTTTTTACTAAAAATTGCTCTACATTAATTTTTATATATTAAAATTTTATTCAATTCATGACATTACATATGGTGTTAAGTTGCTGATAATTTAGACAATATATATATATATTCCCAACTAATTTACCCATGACTCAATCTATAAAAAAATCCAACCATCCCTAAGAAAATTTATGTATTTTTGAGCTAGCGTATGATTGAAAAAAATACATGATTGTTTTTGGGGGATGATTAGGTTTTTTTTTTTTAATGAGTCAAATCGGGTCACGAGTAAATTAGTTGGGTTAGATATATTGTCTAAATTATTAGTAACTTAATGTCAAATTATAATAGTATCATGATTTGAATAATTTTTTAACGTAGAAGAACTAATTTGAAACAATTTTTACTTTTACATAGCAGTATAAAGACTCTTGATACACTTTGAATATTAATCATAATATATACATACTTTAAGTCAATAAGTGGTTGGGTATAATAGTAAGGCACATTACACTCCCAAGAGGAAGACGCATGTTTAAACCTTGAAGACGACATTGTTGGGAGGGACAACCACGAACTCCACCATAAAACGGACATGAAGGATATAAAAAACACACATATATATACACTTTAAAAAATGGATAAATATCAAAAGTATATATGAACTTTTGTTTTGTGTAATTACAAGTATTAACTTTGATTTTGCTTTAACTGTACACATTTAAATAAATAAACACATCAATTTATTTTTATATTATATAAATATAATTATTTAAATATATAAACATAAAATATAGTTATATAAATAATAAAATTTATAGTTTATGAAAATCAAATCAAATCAAAATGACATGTATAAAATTACATAGAATTAAAATTTATATATTTATTCTTCAAAAAATAACCATAATATATATTTTAATCCACTTAATAACCTGTCCTAAAGTTGGGACCATGAGATCTAAAACCTTGGAATTAGAAAATCTCTCAGTCGATTTTGGAACTTAAAGAATAAAGATTATATGCCATTATTCCTTAATTTCTTTGGACAGTATTACGGAAATTAAGGATTTCATTGACAATGTGCTTTCAGAGTATATTTTTAAGCATTGACCATCTTTTATTTCATTAACGAGGTTGTTTCTTTATAATTATAAATTATTAATTAATACAATAATTAAATTTATAATTAAATTCTAGCTCTTCTAATAAAGATAAAATATTAATTTAAACTATAATAAAATTGTATTTTGATGTGTCTTAAAATTTTATAATTCAATATTCTTTTGACTTTGTCCCTCGGAAAATCGCCCCATAATTTTGACTTATTATTTGTGTTGAAGTCATTCATATTTCTACTATTAATACATAAAATGCTACTATATATGTATGTTATACATTTATATAAACACTTATAACTCCTATTATCATTATAAAAATATAAAACAACTATATTTCCACATGCGGTGATCTATATATACTGCCATAAATCATACTCCTGCCTGCTGATAATCTAATGTTTTATGGATCCAATGGTTACAAGATGTAAATTATTTAATTTAGATTACAACACACTCATTATGTAAGAGAAAAATAATTTAGGTAACAAATATATTTACAGAAAATACGTAAAAAAAAAAAAGCAAATGAAGTTTTGGTATAGTAAAATTGAGTGTAACAAAAGTATTATAGGATGTAGTAAAAAATATAAATATAAATAAAAGTAACATTTATCATACTTTTAATCTTTTTGTGGAGTTTAAAAAACTCTATAAATGATGTATCAGATAATTACCCTATTCACAATTGTTATAACATAAACAATAACTTCAAGCATACTCCTAGTTGGAAGAGTTAATATGTCATTTGATATCTAAGTTCAACTTGGTACATTAGTTCAGCTTCAATGTTCAATGTGGAATCTTCTCTTAGGTATTGATCGTTGTATTAACCATCTGGTTAGTGTTCACTTTGCATTAGTTTATAGGCAAGGTAATGGTATGGTTGCAGCTTTGGCTATAGTAAGGGTGAGAAGGTCAGCGTTATTTAAAGCTTGTTGGTAAGTTAATTTCTTTTTATCTATTAGTAGTTTGCACATGTGATGGATGTTTTGTTATATCTTGTTTATCTGGGTGTTTTCTAATTTTTGTCTAGGAAAGTGGCTCGTATTTACCAACGGCTTCCTATTATTAATATATTCACATCGACTGAGCCAAAAAAAAATTTCAATGTATTCTAGTAAAAAGTACATAGGTGGTTAATTGTGACAAAAATACAGCTCACGTACCAAATTGAAAGTTAAATCTAAAATTAAGTACCAAATAATATATTAACCCTAGTTAAATTGTATTTATCAATTTAAAACAGTAAAAATAACATGGGACCCATATACTAAGAGTTGGATTGCATTTTGCCACCTCTACTAAAAAATAGCAAATTAGTCCTCGTACATCAGTACAAAAAACTGATCCTTTTGTTAAAAATTTATCCCTGTACGTCAGCATAAGGTACAAGTGGCACGTGACACGTCACTGTCTGATTATTCCATCAATCACGCCAATTTTTAAACAATACCAATGGGTAGAATTTTTAACAGAAAGGACCAAATTACTCTTTAATATAATGTACAGGGACGAATTTCTCATTTTTTTAATAGTGGGGCAAAATATAATGTAACTATTGGTACAAGGACTTTCATGGTACTTTTACCATTTCAAACACAATATATGATTTGCAGATGCAGTTACCTCTTTAGAATTGCGAAGCATCAAAATGTGGAAAGTAAAATAGTACTGAAAACTGTTGGGAGCCTCGAAATGTAGTCCATAAAATGCAAATAAAATTTTCATATGATAAAAAAGACAAGATTCACCATCAAACATGCTTAGATTCCAGATGGCTCGAATCTGCAAAATACATAAGCAAATGAATTATATTATAACATCCTGACAAGCCACATCCAATAGGGTGATACGTTGGGTACAATAAATTTAAATTTTGGGGCTTCTTACTTGTATATCTTTTGGCTTAAATTATAAGGCATTGATTATTTGTCATCTCTTATGAATTTGGAAGAGACATTTATATAAATAATTAAGGTCGTTTATGAAGGATGATGATGAAGCAAATCTTTGATCAAGATTATGACTCTACAATCTCACCAAAGGTAATTAGTATTAAGTTCTCATGTCGAATTGAAATAAAATCGAATTCGAGAAAAGATTGGAACGAGAAAATTTTAATTTAATTATATAAACTTAATAAGATACATTATATTATTAAAAAAAACTCATGATCGACATTATCAATAAAAACAATTATAATTCCTGAAAATATTAATCTTCATGAGGTAATGAATAAATAAATATTGTACTAATATGATTAATTAGCTAGCTAGTAAGTACACCCAACATTCTAAACCAACTTGGCTTAGGGTTGATCAGCCTATAAACTGGTAATCACATGCCTTTGCTAGCATATATTATACGTATATATAAAATATAAGCACTTGTGTTGAACACATATAACAATTAATAGGATCACTTGTGTGACTCAAAAATCAATAATGTGAGAGATCTTCCGCCAAATATTGTATTTTCGAGAATCCTACTTGATTTCTGGCAAACTATTTTCATTTTTTTTACTAATAAATTAGCTCTGCTTCTCCCCCACTTGTTATTAATCAATCATTTTAACAAATATATATATATATTTACTATATCATAATTAAATTTAATTCTCGTCTCTGGCTTGTTACCCCAAGTATATGTAAATATCTAATGATTATAATAGCAAAAGAGAAAAGGGTTTTTTTTTTTTTTTTAAAAAGGAGAATAAACAATTACTATTAACGTAAACCCTAATCTCAAATGTGACAATTAAGCAAACTGATTCAACAAAATCCTATGTTTGATGAAATATACTTGTATATTATTATAATAACATTAATCGTACATGTTCTTATATCATAGGTGACGTTCACAATCACATGCCCTTCAACTAAGTCATATTTTTATTTGCTTAATTAAGTCTTCCCTTACAACAAGTTTTAGCAAATTATAAAAATATAATAACAAAAATGTTTCTTTTTAATATTATATTTACACATCAACATTAATTGAAGATTAAGAAGATAAGGAGTGGAATATCAAAACTTTTACTTTAATTTTATCTTTTAAGGGTATATCTTAATTTAAAGAGGGAATCAATTGCATAAGGATTGAAAGTAATTAGTTTTCTTATATTATTTTTGGGTCTTATTAATAAAATTGTTGTTAGATTTTTCATAACTTTATACTTACTTCTTTAATTATGTCAAATATTTCATTCTTATTTTCAATAAAAATATGTTATTCAAAATTTGACTTTATTTCAATAACACTAGATGGAATACAAATAATGGGAAAAAATATTATCAAAGATTTTTATAATTCAACATTTTTTTTATGAAATATTATATTTATCTTCATATTTATATTTAACACCCACTTTTTAATACCATACTAAATAATTTATTTAACAATAGATCATTGAAAATTTTAATATTTTAAATGTGTTTGAAAATCATTTAATTTTTTTTTTACCTAATATAAATTTTCAACAAAAAATGTTGAATAAGATAAGTAGGTAACTACTTATCACTTAACGTGGAAAATGTTAAGTTGATTTTATTTTATTAAAATATTGAAATAAATTATCTTTTTCTAAAGAAATGAGATATTGAAATTACCATGCATATTTATTTTTTACCCAAAACTATCCAAAATAATATAAAATCATATTAATAAGATTAAAACTAAAACATAAATAATTTTTTAAAATCATTATTTACTTTTATCAGACAATATAATATAAATTTAGCACTTATAAAAAAATTCAATACTTAAATTTTTTAGCACTCACAATTTCAGTTTATCAAATAAACACCTAATCAAATTTAATACTTGATATATTCATCACTAAAAGTTGAACAATTTAATTTTGTTAACGCAAAAATTTTCAATCCACCTAACTATCTAATTTATTAGTTAAATTTACAATGTGTATCCAATAAATAATTCATACAAGTTCTAATGTATAAAAAAAATTAAGGTAAATACCTTAAAAGATTTATTATGTATAATTGCAATGAAATTCAAGGCACATATTGGGATTTAATCAAGTACTAACCATGTTGTCAAATTCTAGTGAAAAAGTTAAAATAAAATCCCACATAGATTCTAAACAAAAATTAAAGAATAAAAATAGAGTAGATGGGAGGGAAAAAAAACTTATCTAATTAGTAATGTTGCAAAGAAGAGCCAATCCGAAAACGCTGCGAATTGTTCGTGCAATACATATCATTTTCATGAAATTGCACCAATCCAAAACCATTCAAAAAAATATATTTTCTCGAGATAAGAAAAATTACATATATATACAAAATTTGAGTTTTTTTTTTTTTTTGAGAAATTACATATATATGCAAACAAAGGAAATAAATTAAGAAAAAAAATGTAAGTAAATAGTTTGCATAATTTTGAAAAAGAACCAAGAAAACTGATGAGAGCAATTATATATAGCATTATCAATATGTTGGACGGATATGGGGTTTTATTAATAGGTCAAATTGCCCTCAATGGTATGAGCCAATTTATTTTTTGGTGAATGCAAAGGACGATTCTGATATTGGTCAAAGCTTTTTTAACATAAATGAAAGGTCGTATATTCGAAAGGGCATTAGAAAGGTTTAAAAAATTATGTTACTAGATTCATAGATTCATAGTTTGTAGAAAAATAATAATTATATTTTTCTGCCTTCTTTTTATGAACAAATATTTTTTTAAAACTAAATTAATTAATGTGCAATGCTTATTTTACAATCAGATCCAAATCAATTAAAATGAATAATCAAGAAAAAAAAGTTTAAAAGTGAATAGTTTTGAAGACTGGCTCAAAGTGCGCTGCATTGCATGGCGAATGCATTTACGTTACCCAGGAGGCCATGCAAATATGTTAACTCCTCCAAAAATTGATAAATTTTAATTCAATTTTTTAAAATGATTAAATTACATTTCAGTTCTCATAAAATTATACAATTTAATTTCTATGATATAATATATACTTATTTAGCATGAGCCGTGCATGCATGGCAATCCTTGATGTTTGTGATTGTTGGATATATTGAATGTTGAGTCATTTCTCTCACAACATTGGAAAATATCACAGTACGAAAAATACCTAGGTTACCTCTGCATTTCTTTTTAAAGTTAGATTTCTGAGAATAGAAGGTAGATATACAGAGGGTCATTTTCAGATTATGGATCACCTCCATAAACCAAGAAAAAAGTAGCATATAATGGAATATTAGGGGGATAATGGCAGCAACAGAGATAGTGGCACCCTCTTATTAGCTAGGGTGGAAGGAAGGAACTGCGGTGAATCATAGGCCAGTTTTTGGGCAACCCACTTGGGTGGATCTTTGCTCTAATGCATTTCTATGGAATATTACTATGAAATTCAGCATGTTGATGCAACCGTTGTGGAAAGAGATAGAATTAGGAACAGAGAATCAGAAGCAGAGAGGCAAGACGTCTATCGATTTTTATTAAATCGAGGCGAATTCTGAATCGAATTATAATTATATAACAACTTTCAACACTTTCAATCTGACGCAGATATGCTACTTACGTTAACGATCGAAAAAATATATAATTAATTTAATTACAGTATAAGATATGATTCAACGTTAAACACTTAACTAATAAAACGATTTAATTGCAATGATTTGCCCAAATAAATGTTCCTGCAAGCATGACTGAAAAGAGGGCCTGAAATGAAGTCCATGTCCACCAAACCTTTATCTTCTAAAGAGTAAATAAAACATCGATCGGGCTCCCAAGAAAAAAGCAGGAAACAAATAATAGTGGCTTTCCATTTTCTTGAGAGAGTCGACATTTAAAAAATATTCTTTTACTTTCTCTCAATTTTAAAATTAAGCAAATTGATCGTTCTGAAAAATTTAAAAATAATTTAATCAATTTTAAAAGTGAGTAATTAAAGATAATTAATCACATCATTAATATTTTTCATTAATTGTACATGATTTTAATTGATATAATAAATTTAGCCCTCAAAGTTTATACAAATTTCAATTTGGTCCTAATTTAACATACTTATCCCATAGTATTTATGTAAATGTTGAGATCAAATTTATTGAATTTTTCAGAATTGAGGTCAAAATGATAAAATATGTAAACATCGAAGGCTAAATTTGTTACTATATTAATCAAAATTATCTACAACTGACGGAAAAGACCAACGGTAATTATTAAAACGGTAAAAAGACCTCTCCAACTCTCTCAATTCTGAAATTGAGCAAATTGATCCGTCTAAAAAAATTTGAAGCAATTTAGTCCCTACATTCTATCCCATAATCTTATTATCATAATACTTCCAAAATCCAAACCCCATAATACCAATAAATCAGCAGAGCTAATGAGGCTAGGCCTAGCTTCCTTTTAATACCCTGCTTGATGCCCATGAATCCATGATTATTGTTTAAGCTTTGAATCCCTAATTAGGACTCGATTAAAGGTTTAAAAAATATAAGTCCTTTGTTATTAATAGCTTAGTTCATATTAAATTTGTATTGATATAAAAAAAAATTTAAGGGCTTATTATTACTAGATATTTATTAGTGAATATGTGTTAAGGGCTTATTTGATAATTCATTACAAATGGTCTTCAATGAAAATTAAGATTTTGTGTTGTTTGATTTTTTTTTTTTTATCCATTTGGTAACAAATGCTAAAAATCACTTAATTGAATTTTTCCATCAAAATATTCGAAAAAATAAATAATAATCAAATAATAATCAACTACTTTATTATTGTTACAAATATTTATTATTTAATATTTAATATTTTAAAATTTACATTTACCAAACATTATATTAATATTCCGTGTGATTATTTATGCCAATTTAAAATTTTCAACATTTAATTTTTTAATATTTTTTAATTTATCAAACCATCCCAAATATAATTAATTAAAATTAAATTATACGTCACTCGAGAGTGAAATCAAATACATTCTAAAAAATAATCTATACTATCCTCTTCTTCGATTATTAATACCTTAAACTTTCAAGTTCAAAGCTTAATATAATATTTTAAAATAGTTTTATTTTTTTAAAAAATTATATAAACTATAAAAAACCTGATACATTTGTAATAATATTTATTTAAAAATTATATTTTAATAATTTTACAATTAAATTATTATTAAGTTAATTGGTAACACAAATAATATTGTTAATAATATATATTCTTAAAATCGTTATCACCCTTCGTCAAATATTTGAAAAAGGAAAATACAAGTAGCAAAAAGTTAAAGAGCTGGCGGACCATTATTAGTTGGACCTCCTTTGCTCGGTCGGCAACGATAATTATTTTTACTCGAAAATCATATTAAAATATATTCAAATTTACATTTTTTTAGTTGCTACAATAGTAGATGTAAATTAAATTAAAGTTCAATCGATTTGATTATTTGAAATTTAATCATTTTTCTGACACTTTAAAATTTTTAAAAAAATTATATAATATATAAAAATACAAAAAAATTATAAAAAATATATAATTATCTTTCTAAAAAATAAAATTGTCTTAAAATAAACCAAACATGCATTATTTTATACATAATTTTTAAGTATCAAAATACATTACTTGTGTCAAATATAAATATCAGATTTTACCAAAAAATAACATAAATATCATTAAAAAAATATCAAACTTGAATGCCAAATAATATATTAATCACAATTTTACTTTTAGAATAAACAAAAGTATACATATATAAATATATAAATAAATAAAACATGTCCACCTTGAAGGTTGAACAGGGTAAAGTTAGAGAAGCTACCCTTTATGATGGAGCCTTCTGCTGCATTACATTGACATTTCTCCTGCAATTATTGAAGTTCATGTCAGTGGCATTTTCATGTTAATAAAAGCTATGTTCAACTCCCACGCTCTTTATTCCAACTCTTTTTTCCTATCACTAATTTTCCATTGGATCTTAGATCGACACCTCATTTTTTGACCATATAAATATATAATGGCAACCCAAGGATTGGAAGAGGGGCCTGTTTTCGTTTTCGCTTGCTTTCCCTTGGAGAAATAAGTTGAGCTGCCTAGACAGCAACTTTTGCTTTTTTATTATTATTATTTTTTGTTGAATATTCTTTTTTAAAAAAAAAATATTTTATTTTATTGTGTCTAGTAGTTATTTTGACGGAAATAAATCCATGTTGTTTTAATTTATCTTGTTTTGAGTTTGAATTATTTGCAATTGTCAATCAAGTTTTTTTTTTTAATCGAGTTATCTTGAGTTCATATCATTTCGTGCTTATATAATTTCTTAGTTTGAATAATTTAAGTTTTTCAGGTCATTTCATAATTCATCTTAAGTTTAGGTCATTTTAAGTTTACTTCTTCTAGTAATTATATGTTCGATTGTGTTATTTATAATTTTAAATTCGGATTACTCAGATTCAAAATAATTTTAATTATTTCTTCAAGTTATTTAAAATTTAATTAATTTTAAATTTAAAATCATTTTATGTTTACATTATTTTCTATTCAAGCTATTTTCGAATTCGATATTAATTCTTTTATGGTCAAATTTAATTTACATTCAAATTAATATTATCAAATTTCAAGTTTGTATCAAAGTTTACGAGTCTAAAAAAGTAAGCGTATAAATGCTTCATATATATATAATAAAACATTAAATATACTTGTCTCAACCAACCACACTCGAGTCTTTAAATGTGAAAAAAAAAAATAGTCTTGCCGACAATGTCATTTTGATTTATTATATTAACGACGCCCAAGACCTCTTTATAAAATATCTCTCCTCTTTTTATCTTTTTAGTACAAATTTATAATTATAACTCGAAACACATATATATACACGATTGAATTGAACCCATTCTAAACTCAAATTCTAGACCAATTAAGAATAGAAACCTACTTTTTCCTAAAGTAATCAATCATATTCACAGAAAAAATATTATAGACAACTTCGCATTTTAATTTAAAAATAAGATATTCATCGCTTCAAGTGTGGCCTGAATTTAGATATAGTAATCAATTTTTAATAATAAAAATAAATAAAATTTTTTATTTAACCTATAATAGCTAATTTAGTTTTTTTTAGTATAAATCACTTTTATAATAATTTTATCTAAAATTGATAGCAATCAATTTAAAACATATATAAATTTTGTCACTAATCGGTTATAGGTATTATTATATCATAGCCTAAAATACTTGGAACATGGACCAAATAAGGAAAGATAATCTTAAATTAGAACAAACATTAACCCACCTATCATCATTCCCCTAATTTGCACTTTTTTTTATCACACTAGGCTATCATTGGACATATTAGTGAAACAAAATTACCCAAATCTCTTCCAATTTACACCAATCCCTTTTTGTCAGTACAAGTAGGCTAGACCCCACTATAAACAATGGCATATAAACTGAAACTATCAAGGATTTCATTGGCCAATCAACTCTGTTCTCAAAAGATTAATTAATAAATATATTTTATCATCATCATCATCATTATAACAGTTAGTAAACTAAGATTTTCCCAATTTCAACCAAGGGCAACCATAGAAATATGGAGGTTACTACTCATTAGGCAAAACCTAGTGGCTAATAGTATCTTTTAATTTAACAAAGTCTACAAAATATACAAATGTTTGTCGCCCATCAAAAGGACGTTACAGACTGGAATATAAAAGAGAATAATAACAGGGTTTTTTTTTCTTAAATGATGGAAGCGCCCCATTTTTTTTATTTTTTTTATGATGAACTTAATGACAGATTTTATGAAAATGGGAAAAAAAGAAAAGAAAAGAAAAGGGTTGCTTGAGAAAATCTAAGTACAAGAAGAAGAAGCAAACCCAAATCACATTCACACAGATAAAAAATTAAATGAAAAACCAAAGAGGACATAGTGGCATACTGTCTTTAATCGAAGAATTCCCAAGGGAACTTCGGTGGGGCTGAGTTATTAGCGGTTGATGAAGATGTAGATGTCGAGGTGACCGGCAATGTTGCCGGGGATGAATCGAATGTTTCCCATTTCGTGGTAACTACGACCGGACCAGATGCCTGCTGATGCTGGTATTGTTGATGGATTGGCAAATGAGAAACCGAGTTGCTCGATTGTTGCTCCTGAATTGGTGCTAATCTTTGCCTGGATTGCTGCTCTTGTTTTCGAACACTATGCTTATGTCGATTTTGTGTTTCGGATTGAGCTCCATTGGTATTAGGCATGGCGTTTTTAATCTTCAACATATCCAATGTTTCAACATATTTTTGAACTCTTCTCACCTTCATCAACAATAACAAATAAATCCCAAACTTTATACAATCAAACTCAAACCATATAATGAACAAGAAATTGAAGTTTCAATACCTGCATTTTTCTTTGCAATTTGACATCACCATCAGCCATAATACCATCCAACTTAAGCAATTGATTCATTAACTGTTCAATCAAATTAAGAACATCTTTCTCTGCTACTTTCCCACCTTTAGTAATTATAGATTCAAAAGTAGACACCTACACAATATCCAACACTTTCTAAGTACAATTTATGAAGCTCATAAGTTAAAAAGTACTCAATAATATGTACCTGATTACCAAGCCTATCAACCTCCAAGCTGATTTCAGAGATAGATTTAGAAGCTTTTTCCAGTTTAGCATTCTTTCTCATTTCCAGTAATCTCTTTTCTTGGCTAATCGGGTCTTCAATTAAAACAAGCTTGGATTTGTCCTTCACACCGGCCGTATCTAAAAACGCCTTGGAATCCCTCTCTTTGTCTTTGTATAAAAGTTTTTGGTCTTGATGGTGTAGCCCTGTTGGGCCTGTTAACATCTTCTTCAACTCTCCTGAAACCCTCAAAAAGTCATTCAATAGCTTAATTAGGTATTAATTAATTGATTCAAAGCGAAAAAAAAAAAAAGAGTTAGGGATTTACCGAATGTAGCTTGAGAATTGATGCTGATTTCATGATAGATTGACTTGTATTTGACTCTGACTCTAATTGTCGGCGGTGGGATAGGGGGACGACCGGTGTCGAGGTCTCGCTTTTGAACCAACATGCCACCGGGTCTAAGCTCCCAATCATGAGCAGTCGGTTCACCGCCACCGACAAAACCTGATTCTCCATTTGTCACCGCCGGTGACAACCCTGTCGCTTTAGTCTTCATCCTCATCATCTTTTTAAAAAAGAAGGATATTTATTGTTTTGGATCTCTGGAAATGGTGAAAATGAGACGATCTGTATCAAAAGTCAAGGAGAAGAAACGTATTTTTCAGACAAAGTTAAAAACAAAATAAGAATCTGATCCCAGCATTATAGGAGACCAATTCCTACGCCTACGCGTATTTACACAACAAATAAAGAAGAAGAAAAAAGAATTTTTTTAAGCAAAGACAGAAAAAGAAACTGAAACAGAGACTCTTCACCTTCTTCAACCTTTTTTTTTTTTTTTATCTCTTTATTTCAGCGAACAGCCAATGGCGTCTTAGTAAAGGCAATGTAAAAGAAAGGGGGGAAAACAAAGCGCAAAAACCTTCGATTCTTTCCAAGAAAATTCTCAGATCGCTGACGGAAAAAAATTAAAAGCTTCAGATCTCTCTACAACTATAATAATGAAAACAAAAATATCTCGGAATTTAAAAATAAAAAATAAAATGATGAGACTAAGAATCTGCGATTTTTTCACGATGAAATCACCAGGAAAAAAAACAATGTCAAAGAGTTGAGGACAGCGAAAAAATTATAATTCAAAGAAAAGTGGAATTCTTTTTTTTTTTTTTCAGAATTTTCGATGAATCTCTGGAAAACTCGCGGAAGAAGGGAAAAAAATGAGAGAAAATGAATAAAAAAACGAGTGGACAGCTAACTCGGCTGCTGCTGTGGTGACTTAAAAGAATCAATATTATTATATAAATAAAAAATATTATAATATAAAATAATTATCAATCCAAAATACGTAAAAAAACAAAAAGAAACCATGGGTCAAATTTTACTATGAATCTTTATATTACGCATATGTTGTAAATTTATTTGTTTTGGTCAATTTTATTTTTTTCTTTTTTTAATTTTAGAATTTTGATTTTAATCTAAATGGTAGGAGTCAAATTAAATCCTTAATAGAGTTAGTGACACGTGTCAATTCGACACTATCTTAGTCAAGAAAAGTACTAGAAACCAAATCCTGAAATAATTACTAAATATTAGCTTTCGAATAATTAATAATTTAATGATAATTTTATAAATTTTTAAAGTTAAGTGAGAAAAATACATATATTAATGGTTTAATGACTTTGAAGGTAATTTATCTTTTTTTATTATCCTATTTTTGTATTTATTATTCAAATTTAGTAATATTTTTTGCATTGCATTGGTTCATAAAAATTCAAGAAGTTCGACACTTGGGGAGGCCCTCCTTTTTTAAACTTTCTTCAAAGCAAACAAACAAAACTTTGACGACAGGGCAGCACCGGTGGGGCAGGTTTAAGTTTTGGTCCTTTTATTTGGTGAAATTGTTTTTCAGTTCCTGATATTTGTAATTTTAATCATTATAAAAGAATTTATTTACCGGACAGTTGAAATCGTTGTTGTTTGGCCTTCTTTATCCACATCACTTACACTAAACGAAAGCTCTCCATTCCTTTTTCTTTTACAATTCAATTTTTTTAGGAAACAGTTTTTAAAATCATGAATCTTTAATCAAAATCCACAAAGTTTTTTCCTCGATCTCTAAAATTGATCATCAAATCGACTTAGATCTAAGGTATATTTTGTTGCTTGTCAATGGTACTGAACCACCTTATCGATTATTGACTCGTCACTTAAAACTCGTTAGTTGAACTTAAAAAAAAAAGAAACTTAACAATTCAATAACTTAAATAAAAAAACTTTTAAATAGTCTAGTGGCTTAAATGGAAACTTTCAAATAATTCAATAATCATTTTATAAATTTTTAAAATTTAGCGACCAAAATGTAAATTTACTAATAGTTTTGTAACATCAAATGTAGTTTACTAGAAAAATAAGATTAAAAAGTAATTGGAAAATACGATATTAGATTTTTTTTCTAAATATTAGGACTGAATTTGAATCTAAATTATTATTATCAAAAGAATTTTATTTAAATATCATCTTGGTTTGAAAACGTAAATTTAAATCTTTAGACTGACCAAAATACCCGTGATTATAATAAAAGAATTGAAAATAGCTTTCTAGATGGGGATTTTTGGTTGTTATTTAGTACTGAAACTGCAAAATTTAACCGAAAAAACATATCTTTGTCTTGCTTTACAACAAAAAAAAGAACTCTACCAAATCAAGGCGACGTCGTTGTTCTAACTAAAACTGTCCATTTTTTTCAAAAGTACACGTAAACTAGCTACCAAATACCAGTTACGTATATATTGGTAAAAATAATAATACAGTCAAAATCACCACGTTTAAAAAAGCACCCGCGGTAAAAAAAATTAAAAAATGCGTGATGCTGTAAGATTTTTTCTGATGGTACGTGTCAAATCACAAGCCGTACAAATAAAAATGCCAGTTTGCAGAGACTTCTCCAACGCTTTTAATTTTTTCACTTTACTCACTGCCACTCTTTTTTCTTCTTTAATGAGGGGTCTGACTTTGTTGTCAGCCACCGACACTTCTTCACACGTGTGTGACACAAGACTGTTCCAAAATTTACACGTGGCGCCTTAGAAGACGTGTTCCCACGTGAGTGCCGATAAAATATAGGGTAAATTGTATTCAAAGGCACTAAATTATTAATAAATTTATAATTAGGTCATTAAACTATTCAAAAGTGTCCATCTAAGTTATTGAACTATTTAAAGTTTTTTTTTATTTAACTTACTGAATTATTAAGTTTATTTTTTAAAAATAAGTAAGGTTAATGAACTCTAAGCAACTATTCGACAAATATTATAATAGTTCAGTATCCATCAACGAGTACAAATGCGTAACTAGGGGCCAAGGCTTAGGGTGAAGGCAATAAAATAACTTCTTCTTTTTTTTACTTTTGGCCCCCACTATGATTTTACTGGATTCACCCCGAGATAAGTAGAAAAACATACATAATATCCAAGTTGATTTGACACTCAATATCGGAGATTGGAGATAAAAGCTATTTAAATTTTAGTTCGTAAATTCATGACATTCAAAATTATTTTATAAAAAAAACTTCTATTGGTTCAAGCGGTGCGAACAAAGAAGGCTACACATTAACGATTTTAACCATAATATGACTTAAATGAAATCTTTCAAATTGTTCGATCACTTTTTTATAATTTTTTAAAAATTGAGTAGCCAATATAAATTTATTAATAGCTTAGTAGCTTTAGGTGAAATTTACCCAAAAAAATATTTGCGTGGCGTGTGTGAGCTTAGGTTTTGGGATTGGGACGGTGCAACTCACTTGGTTTGGACTTTAGACCAAACCAAAGCCAGTTCAAGAAAGCCGGTTGTTGTTGTTTTTGTTTTATTGCTTTGTCCTAACTCCAATGAGAATATTTTAAAGTCTTTATAATTATAATTGGTTTTTTTTTATTTCTTTACTGTAACTAAAAATAATGATAATTATAATTTATGTAGACAAAATGTTTTCTTACGATAATGTGTTTAATTACTATTATATTAATCCGAAAAGTCATGTTTATATATATTATTAATTAACAGAAAATTAAAATATATAAAATTGTTAAATGAAAAAATTAAAAATAATTAAATACCGAAGTTTTTTAAATAAAACTGAAAATGCATTAAATGAAAGGATCCATGGTACGCTGATAAAAGATTTTAAGAACACCAGCTGTTTAACAACTGTCAAATGTGAGTTTGCGGCTGATGAGGTGTCTCAATTTGCCTAAAAATTTAAAGAAAAGAAAAAACTAAAAGCAATTGAAACGTCTTTGATAATACCCTAAATCAAAGCATAAACTAGAGTAAACTGGAAAAAACTTAAATCCTATCGTCAATCAGAGACCCATTTCCTCTTATTTGCATTATAAAGATGTGGTGGAGTGAACTGGTTATGCCTTTTCTTCTTTGTAAAGATTTTCAGTTGAAGCGTTTTTACCATATTTCTCCTAAACCTGAGTTCATCAGAGAGCGTTGAATACCAGCTATTTGTGTAGCATCCCCGGACTCAGACAAAATGTCCATACTCTACCAATTCTAGATCCTTCTCTGGTTGTTGGCGATGATGGGCTCAATCTTCTGCGGTACTTCTTCAACCCAATAGTATGGGTTATCCAGATTATATCCTCGACTAGCAAGAGCATGAGCTGCTTCGTTTGTCTTTCGGGGTGTATACTCAAATGATAAGGTAATAAAACTTAATTTTCTCATTTGGATTTCATTAATAATGTTGCTAATCACCAATCTATCTACTGTATTTGATTTAAGCTTTTTAATTACTGTAAAAGCATCAACTTCGACAACCAGATCTCGAAACCCATTTCTTCCCCAAAGATGACTGCCTGTAAACACGTCTTTGCTTCTACAGTGGTCGGATCCCCTGTCATTCCTAATGGGTAAGAGCATGCTCCCGTAACAAAGCCTTCATGGTTTCTTCAAATAACTCTCGCAATTGCTGTCATGTCCTGTTGTGAATATGTTGCGTCAAAATTGGCTTTGACCTTTCATTCTATGGAGGGGTCTCAAAATCATCTATATTGGGATGAGTCTAGTTTCTGTTGATGATTTAACTTGCTCTAATTCCCTAAAATAAGCTAAAATAAAACCGACAACCTCTTATACCCTTTCATTTTTTCCTTTGTGATAAATTTTATTTCTGTTATACCATATTGCGCAAATAGCAATTGCCATGATTGTGCATGTTTTAGTATTATTCGCGTGGAAGAAAACTGCTGACCATTGTTTCCATATTTGTCTTGTGTTTAATTGCGATGTGTCCAACCCAACTTCCTTTAGAACCTGTTTTGTGAATTTACAATCTCGAAATAGGTGTTCCATAGTTTCTTTTTCAGATGAGCAGACTGGACATGCATCATCATTTCTGAGCCTTCGAGATTTAAGAATACTGAGCGTCGGAAGAAAATTATTGACCATCCTCCACAAATGTATTCTTATTTTACTTGGGATCGGGAGATCCATATTTTTGTAAAAAATTCTTTAATGGTGATTTGGTTCGTAATATAATTCTGTAAGTGTAAAGTCTTAGATATTAGCCATTTACAACCACTTTGTACTATGTATTCGCCTGATTTGTCCCCTCTCCATACTAGAACATCCCGCTACATTCTGTTCACCAAATGAATCGACAAAACTGCCTCCGCTTGCTCTACTTCGAGTAAGTTTCTTACCGCCTCGTTGTTCCATGTAAATGAATATTTATTAACTAGATCTGCTACTTTTGAATAGTTGATATTAATGTTATGAATTTTTACTATTCCATCATCAGGGGTAGGTAGCCAAGCATCATTCCAGATATTTGTTGATTCACCATTTCTTATCCTCCAACCTGTTCCTTCTTCAAGCAAGCTTTATGCGTTCCAAATGCTACACCAAGTAAATGAGGGGTAAGCTCCTAACCTTGCATTTAAAAAATTATCACATGGATAATATTTTAATTTCATAACGCGCGCAAACATACATTCAGGTTGAATGATTAGTCTCTATCCTTGTTTAGCCAACAGAGTCGTATTAAACATTGTTAAATTCCTAAACCCATACCCCAAGCTCATTTGGACTACACATCACTGCCTAACTGCACCAGTGGATGCCTTTATTAATTTTTAAATTGCGCTACCAAATTTTACTTATCAGATTTTCTAATTCATTGCAAAGTAAAATTGGTAGCTTAAAACACTACATGGCATAAATCGGAAGGGCTTGTAAAATTGATTTGATAAAGATTTCTTTACCCCCGAATGACAGATTGCGATACTCCAATTCTTTCATTTTTGGATGAATCTTTTTAGTTCAATAAACACACCTTTCTTTCTCCTCCCAACCATTATAGGTAACCCTAAATATTTTTCTGGATTGTTTGAAACCCGAACACCCAAAATTCCCCCTAACTGCCCTTTTAAGTCGTCTTGTACATTATTGCTGAAATAGATTAATGACTTCTCAAATTTCACTAGTTGTCCAGAAATGCTTTCGTATTCATTAATTACTGCTTTCATTGACATTGCGCCATTCATTGTTGCTTTCCCAAATAAAATGCTGTCATCAGTGAAGAAGAGATGAGTGATAACAAGTTCTCATCTTCCCACTTTAGCCCATTCAATTAGTCTTTCCCTTTTAGCCTTGTTCAGAAGCTTAGAGAATCATTCTGCACATATGATAAATAAATATGGGCTTAGTGGGTCTCCTTGTATGATTCTCCTTTTTGGTTTAAATTCTACTCATTGAATCATAATAATTACTATCGAGTAAGAAACTATTCGTACGCATTTCATTATGAGCTCAATCCACCTATTGCAAAAACCTAGCATTTTCATTAGACTTTTAATGAAATTCGATTCCACTCTGTGACAGCCCTATTTCGACCCTAGTCGGGAAGTGGTTTTGGAACCGCTAAACCGAGTCGGAAAAATTATTTAATGATGTGAATTGTGTGTTTGATATGAGAATTAGTATGTGCTAAAATTTTGTGTGGAAATTTGGTCTTTAAAGTGATTAATTACTTAAAGATGGCTAAATTGCTAAACTTTGAAAATGGGATGTGCAAAAATCATAGTGGCTAAATAGTATGAGTTACCATGGAATTGGATTTGCATGTCAAATTACCCAATTCTATTTTAGTGGATGGTAATGATTATGCTTAAATAATATTTTATAGTTTGTTTTATCATGACATATATCGTAATGAATTTAATAATAGAAAGAAATTAGAAAAAAAAAATAGAAAAGAAAATGGTGATAACACCAAAGTGAGATGTTCATTCTTTCTTCCATAGCCGATCTAAAGAAAAGAAAATAAGAGAAAGGGGCATTAAGCATTCGGCTAAAGAAACTCAAATTAAGGTATGTTTTTTTTTAATAATTTCTTTAGAAATTGTGGAATTTAGTTGATCATTGGGTCCTTGTTACAACCCACATGTGAATTTTTGCAATTTGTGTTCTTTAGGCATTCGGCTATGGCTAGGGAATGCTAAAAAAATTTTGATTAATTGATATATGATTCATATGTTGGAGAATTCATGAGATTTTGAGTTCTTAAGTTAATTTAAGAATTAGAACCTTGTATGACTTGGTTTCTTGAATTGGGTATTCGGCAATGGTGTGAAGTGTAAAGGGGTGAGTGTTAGATGTTTTAAATTTATTTCTTTGATCATTAATTTAGCTTAAAGTTGGGAAAAATTATGTTAATGATGATTATAAGGACTTTGTGACATTCGGCCCTTAACATGAATACATTCTTAGCTTTTAAAAGTGAATAATTCATTCGGCTAAGGCATTGTAGTAATTGGTAAATTGTAGTATTAAGCTAAGTTTTGAATGTCTAGTATTATAAATTGGAAATGGTGAATTATGTGGTTAAAGAGGAATTTTAGTTGTATTTTAGAAATTAAGTGCTGTTGGTTTTAAGATAAGTGGTAAAAGAAGTAAGGGATAATTTGAGCTTGAAAATTTATTTATATGTGACTAAATGGATAAGTAATTCTCGGCTTTTTGATAAAAAAATGAATTTAGGTATGCTGGTTAATAGTCGAATATGGGCTAAAAAGTGTGAAATGTTTTAGTAAATATTAGGCTTAAATTATATGCACAATGAATTGAAGTGTGAAATTTTCATGCACTTCAAAGGTATACTTGTATTCGGTTTTATGGTTTTTAAAATGGGAATGCGAAATGTGTATGTGGTTAACGGGGAATAGTTGTCGTATGCTTATATACTATGTTAGAAGATTGTCCTAGTTGCTATAATACTTTAAGATTCGGTTGAGTACTAGTTGTTCATAAAATTATGAAATTTTGATTTTAATGAGTCGGATTAAAGAACCTTGCTTACCAACCTTAAGTAATAATTTTGGTTATGAATTGTAATGTATTTGTACTTGGCCGATTGTGTATTGAAAAGAAATAGGTGTGTGTGTGTGTGTCATATTGAATAAATGTATATTTATAATACCGAATGTGTATATGTGTGTGTGTGTGTTATGTTAACCTTAAGGAACATTCAGCTATGGGCTTATATAATGGGATTTTGACGAGGGAAATTTTGTATACCTAGCTCAAGAGCTTCGAGGGACAACATCGGATAAAAGGAAAGCTAAGGTGACGGAATAGTCGACTCAAAATTATTCAGAAAGTTCGAAGTAAGTTTTAAGTAATGAAACCTACATGTGAGTTGGTTAAATAATGTATACATTTAGTTATACATGTGGATGAGATGTGGAGACACGTTGATTTGCTTGATATAAAGTAAGCAGTGGAAATGGTTTTGTAGCTGAAAGCTCCTTAATAATAGAGATTTCGATAATCAATTTGATAAGTGAGATGCATATGTGCTATTAGGCCAAGTATTTAGCTAAACGTGTTATGTTATGTGCTAATGTGTAAACGAGACATGTGAATGTTAACTTGAATAGAATGTGAGAAAAGTATACTTGATGGAGTTAAATGTATTGAATTCCAGTGATCTAAATCCGGGTTAAGTCCCCAAGGGCATTCATGCCGGTGATGAATCCGGGCTAAGCCCGAAGGGTATTCGTACCGGAGTTGTATCCAGGATGTGTCCTGAAGGGCATCCGTGCCAGTGGTAAATCCAGGCATAGTCCCGAAGAGCCTTAGGGCTAGTGGTAAAAATTCGGGCTAAGTCTCGAAGAGCCTTAGGGCTAGTGTTAAAACCCGGGCTAAGCCCGAAGGTTTCTATGCTGGATAATATGTAAATTTTCGGCCTTTACAAATGTAACTAATGTGCTTGTTACTATAAATTAGCCAGGTATGTGTCGTGTACAATTTGTGGACTAGCTTCCGTTAAATTGTGATTATCAATTGGGTAATATCGTTTTTGGCTATAGTTTGGAAAAGTATAAAGGCATGGGGCTTATTTACTATACTTAAAATTCGGTTCATGAGGAAGATGTGTCAATTGATATTGAACATGTAAGTATGATTCGGTTGAAGCATGTAGGTACATGTGATTATGCATTTTGTAATAAGTCAACTTCGTAATTGAATTTGATGTGTTTGATCCAATATTAGAACTTGAGTGATGTGATGAAATCATTTATAAAATTTTGGACTTGCACGCATAATAGTAGTAAATTTAGCCTTGGTTACTTTAAGCTATTGAGTGAGATAAATAAGTATTGAGTTTTCTATGCTTTAATTTTTTAAGTAAATTTTATTACTTAAAACTTGCTAAGCATATGAATGCTTACTTTGTTGCTCTTAATCCTCTGTTTTATAGATCTCGTTCGTTGCTACGGTCTCGGAAACCTCTCGATCAAGTCATCCACGCTATCACAACTTTTTCGGTACTTAGTAGTTAAACCTTGAAAATGGCATGTATAGGCTTGACTTTTGGTTTTTGAATCAATATCCTTTGTATATATATATAAGTGTATAGCTATGCGAAAATGGCTTGCCTAAACACTTTACATCTATATCTATGGTTTTAAACCTTGTTATATGTTATGTGGATGAAAGTGTATGTTGTGCATTCTGCTAAATATGCTTGAAATATTATATATCTTGATATCTAAGTGTTGAGAGACATGTACGATTTAAATGTGAACAAGCTAAGTGGATGCTGAAATTTGGATTAAATGTGACCATCTAGTAAGTCCATATGAGTTGATGGATGTTTTGTAAGTGCATGAAATGTTCTGAGTTTTGGTATGTTTGGATAATTATTATATTCATGTATAATCGGCCTAAATGTCAGTTTGTTGAAATTGGCTAACCTTTGATATTTCTCTACAAAGAGGAATGGTTGCTTCTGGTCATCAAATCGGTTTATGTATGTCGTGTAATACCTTTTTACCCTCCAGTGACGGGAACGGGTTTAGGGGCGTTACATACTCTGTCATAGGATTTGCTCATATTCAGTTTTAAAGTAGAATACCCTGTGCCTCCTCTTTTCTTTTTTTTTTTTGAAAAAGTTTAGTAATTCATAAACTATCATTATGTTATTAGATATTTGTCTGCCTGAGACAAAATCACTTTCTGATTTTTCTATACATAAGTGTAACACACTTTGAAATCTATTAACTACTATTTTTTAGATTAACTTGTATATGGCGTTAGAAAGATTTATAGGCCTAAACTGTCCCAAATTCGTAAGGCTATTTACCTCTAGGATAAGCACAGTATTGGTTTTAAGAAAGACTTATGGGCCTAAATTGTCCTAAATTCGTAGGGGTATTTACCATTGGGATAAGCACAATATTGGTTTTACTAACTTCCTCAAAATTCATCCCATTATAAAGAATTTGAAGGCAATAATGAGTAACATCTTTTCTTATAATATGCCAGAATTCTTGGTAGAAAAACGCTAGGTATCTATCTTTTTCTAACGCTTGAGAGGTGCCATGCTTTTTAAAGCTTCCACTACCACCTCTTCCTTAAACTCTCTATAAGTTATTCATTTAGAGATTCCGAAATACACGACTGGATTTCACTTCTGATCATTTCACAACTTTGTAGTGGATTGGCAGAAAAAAGAATAAAAAATTGGTTGGAAGTTCTTTGATGGCGTTGTCACCCTCCACCCAACCACCCATTCCATCTTTCAATTTTTTTTATTATATATTTTTTTACACTTGGTTGCAAAATTATGGAAGAAAGTAGTGTTTTGGTCCCCCCATTCTCAACCAATTAACCCGTGCTTATTGTTCCCAATACAATTCTTCATTGTCGGCTTCCATGTTGAGTGTTAGCTTAACATCTATTAATTCTGCCAAAATATTATCATCTGGATCTTCACTATTTAAATGAATAAGTTGAGATTTTAAATCCTCTGTTGTCTTCCATTTGGATTTGCTACAAGCTTTATCCCAATTTTTCAATTTTAATTTCAGATTTTCTAATTTTTCTAGCAGATTCTTATCTTCCAAATCCCACCCTTGCTTGGTTGCCTCTTTAGAATCCTTTTCCAGCGCCTAGTTAGCATTGAATCTAAATAGATTTTTACTATTATCAAATCTCCATCCTTCATGCGTCATTATGTTAATAAAAATTAGACAATGATCGGAAATACTATGACACTTGCATTGAACTGGGAAATTCGGGAACCTTTCCCACCATAGTGGATTGGCTACCCCCTATCCAATCTTTCATGAATGTTGTTTCTTGGAAGTTTCCCTCGTTCCCATGTAAATTATTGACAAAAAAAACCTAAATAATTCAGTTCACAATATTCTAAGGCCTCTCTAAATGCCGACATTTGTCTTTCCTCCCTTAACCTACCCCCCTTTTTTTTCAAACGAGAATGGAATTTCATTAAAATCCCCCATTATAGGCCATGACATTTGGTTGTTTCCTTTTAGTTGTCTAAGGAGATTCCATGACTCTTTCCTTTTTTTGTTCAATTGGTGAGCCATAAAATCATCTAAAACGCTACCGTTCTTTTTCACAATTCTCTGTTACTTCAATATCAATATGAGATTTAGAAAAACTTCTTAATTTCCCATATACTCATTCATTCCAACCAAGAGAAAGTCCCCCTTTTGATCCTTCTGCACACACGTCAATCCTATCTACATATCCATATATTTTCCTTATTGCTTCCATCCTTATTGCATATACTTTTGTCTCAATTAGAAACAAAATTTAAGGCTGGAATTGTCTCAAGCTATTTTTGAAATGTTTTACCGTTTGTGGTTGCCTTAGGCCACGAACGTTCCAACTTAGTATTTTCATTGTGACCGGTCTGCCTACATATTAGTGGTCGTCGATGTATCATTTTTTGGTTAAAGGACTTGAGTTGGTAATTTGATAAACTTCTTCTATTTGTTGAATCATCTGTCTTTTCTTTCCATCTACGAGTTTGATTAGTGTTTCTTCGAGGATTTCATTACCTTCAATTACCATATTATGCGTCGCTTTGAATTCACATCTTCTATTTGCAGTTTCATTAACCTTATTCATTTTGTAATATATTCTACTTAATTCCCCTTCTTTTCCTTTTCCTCTCATTATATTAAATTCCTCCTCTCTTTGAGATCTCATCAATCTTCTTCTGCGAGTTTCATCGAGGTCTAATTCGCTTCTGACCACCTCTTTTTGTTCCTCTCGATGCCATTTGCTTACATTCAATGAGTCCGTTCTTATTGCTGCTTGTAATGAAATATCCCGGCCAAATTCAACTTCTTGAGATCTTAACGAAATATAGAGAGAACAGAAGCTTTCACCATGCCCTAATCGCCCACATAGGAAACAAAATAGTGAAAGTCTTTCATATTGAAAAGTAGTGTAAGTTGATTTATCTTTGTTGTATGCTATTTTCTTCTTTCTTTTTAAAGGATTTCGGACATCCAAACAAACTCTAATACGCATGATCTTACGTAGACCTTTTGTTAATATCCTTGTATCATAATCCAAGAATTCCCCAATAAAATTACCCAACTGTCTTGCCATACCTTTCGACATTGATCTTGACGATAGATCATGTACTTGCACCAAAAAATTTGTGTATTGGAGAGAAACTGTTAACGGGTACTCCCCTCTCAATAACTTATGAAAAATAATTAGATGCCGATGAAAAAACCAAGGAATTCCATCGATTAGTCTCTTTAAATCAACTTCATTGTAGGATCTGAATAGAATCTTTTTTTCCTTAATATCTGTAATGGTAACCCCTTCGATCGGATGCCATAATTCGGAAAGAACATTCCTTAGGGAAGAGAAGTGGACAAAACTATCTGTTAACACTTTACCTATGAGGCAAAGCCTGAATTTGTCGTCTTCATTGCCGATGTCCTCGATTTCTACAACAGGATCGTCTTCTAAGTCGTCTAAATTCATATTTGCGAGATCTACTTCCATGTATCTGTAGTTTTTTCTTTTTAATGATTTATATTTTCAAAAATTTAAAACCCAAAAATTTGGGTTCAAATTGGGTATATCCCAAACCTACAAGTCGGCAGACAAAAAACAGAAAAAAAACCTAATTGTAATACCGAATTCTTTTCTTTTTCTATAAAGTATGATACATAGAATAATAAAAATTTATTATTTTTAAAAAATAATTAAATGTCATGGTATTCAAGTTTAACTCATAAATTTTAAATTAAACCTGAATTACTTGTGAGTTTAGTCGAGAATTCAATTATAATATATTTTTATTGTAAAATTACTTTTTCACTTTTATTATATAGAAAGGGCTTAAATATAAATAAGCTTAATTGAGCACAAATTTAAAATTAAATATAAAAATTGATAAACAAATTTAATTGAACTTGAGTAAATAAATAAAGCATTGAGCTAAATTCAAGTTCAAAAATTAATATTTGATCAAACTCGAATTAAATATCGAACTTACTATTATTCAAATTCCGCTCGATTGCACTTTGATTCACACTAATATTTTAAAATTTTGCATTCAATTCTTTCCATTTGGGTGATAAACAAAAGTTTACTCTACAATTATTATTTTATTTTTTCTAGAACCTTGAAAACCAACCAACATTCTTTAAAATGGTTTTATTGTTACTTATTGTCGAAGTAGCTACGAGTTTTAGACTGAGTCTATTAATGTAACAAAATGAATTATTTTTATTTTTACAATTAAAAATTTAAATTAATTACTAGCCTTTATATATATATATATATATTTATGCATTCTCTTCTATGGTAACATTGAAAATTAAGGGATAGTTTGTTATATATTAGTATACAATATTAAGTAATTTTATTATTAAAATTATATAAAAAAAAAAGATGTTCAAACTCTTTTAAATGAATTACATACTAAAAGTTTTAACAATTTTAACGTATTTGTTTAATTAATATCCAGATTAACTCGTAATCAAGTTTTTCACAAAACCTTTAATCAATTTCCAATTAAAGTAATTGAGGGATTAATTTGATTAAAATGGTAAATGAGAGTTTGGGGTGGTAGGTCTCAATTTTATTAATCTAGAAAATGAAAATCTAACCACCATTTAAATGATAAAGAAATAAAGTAGGGAATTGAAAGACAGCTAAGTAACTACCTTGGATGCAATGGGTATTTCACTGCATATCTATACTATTCTGCTCTTAATTATATTTTATGTTTTTATACTCAATTGGTTGTTGCAAAATTTTGTCATATTTAATGTTGGAACATCATGAATTTCAATAAATAATTACCATACTTAATACATTAATTAAATAAAGTAAATTAGTCATTATATATTTGATGAGAGTAAGTTGATCATTTATGTTTAAATTTCATCTATTTCTATCGTTAAAAATTGGGGTAGTTGATGGAATAACTAATCAGTGATATGTGTAGTTTATGTTGATGCACGTAGATAAGTTTTTAGTAGTAAAAATAGATGTAATTTATAATAAAAAAAATTAATTTACTCTTTAATGAAATTAATTTATTTATTTTTAAATAAATAAAGTAAAATATAATCTAATTTTCAATAAAAAATACCCATCAAACTTTTACATTTGAAATTAACAACAAATTTTGGGGGAAAAACATTAGAAAAACCAAGAGAAGAGATTATCAGCCAATTATTGGAACACCATTAAACCAATTATGGTGGTTTAAATGTAAACTGAGTTGCGTACATAAAAGCTATGGGGTTTCACTTTCAAAGGTTGTGTTATTGGGTCCTTAGAGTTTTATTTAGTAAGTCTATTATGAAAGGTTTGACTTGTTCATTATTTTATATTTAAATTTTATGTAATTAATAAATGTAATTATCTTTCAATTAGAAAAATTACAATAACTCACAAACAGGTTTAATATCAAAATTAAAACTATAATTCACATTAAATATACAAATGTTAATTATTTTAATTGTTGTAAAAATATTAAAAATATCTTAAATAAAAATATATATAACATTCCCTCAAGCAGGTTTCCATTTTTCATAAGATTTACATTTAATACAAATTTATAAAATTAATGATTTTTATTTATGTTTAAGATTTGTTTATATGGTTATCTCTAAATTCATAGATCACTCATTATCACTTGAGTGTACTTTTCATTTTATAGAATGAGCATATTCCTTGTTTAGGTTGAAGTGGTATTTAAGTAAAGCTCTTTTAATTTATTCCTTGTTTAATTGATATTTAAAATATAAAACAAAAAAAAATATTTTAGGAAATTTATGAACATTGAAGAAGAACATATAATATACATATATTATCTTTTGAAAATATCAACAAATATATAACATATATAACGTAAAAATATACAAACCCATACAAATTTCTTTTAAAATTTCTCAAATTTCAAACTTCAAAGAATAATTCAAATTTAAAATAAATTCAATAAATAAGTCACAAGTAACGTAATATGGTGGGTATTTAGCGACATTATTTGAATACATGTCCAAGGGGAGAAAAAAAGGAAAAGAGAAATCAACCTCAGTTTCAGCTCATCATGTGACACTTTTTATGTGCAAATTGGGACACCTTTTGTGGTTTGATTTTGAGGTTGCCCCCCCCCCCCCCCCCCGACTTGTCTAAATCTTTTGGTTTTTTTTTATGTGATTAAATGCCATGTTCCAATTTATAAATTAATAGTTTTATCTCATCATTATTAGGCCAGCTTTTCTTTTGTCGCCAATGCTATGGAGACCGGGTCAATTCTTTTTAACAATTACCTCCTAATATTCATACCACTGTTTAAGATATTTTTATGCTTCACATTAAATATCGATATAAACAGTAATAAAGTAAGAATTTTTTTTAGGAGGATTAGAATTAAATTATATATTGTTATAATAGTAAAAGTATAATTTTATTATTTTTGTAGTCTATATTTTTATAGTTTTTAAATGGTTAAATCAAATTTTTATTATTTTTTGATATCAAAATATAATTTTATCATTATTAATTTAAAATTTTATAAATTATAAAAGTTCTAAATTGAAATTTTACCATTTTAGGGGGCATGTGGCTCCACCACTGCGTACAAAGATGCTTTAGGTTTTATGTTAGATATGTTTCCCCAAAAAAAATTCTAAAGTATAATTATTAAATTCGTAATTATAATAAATTTTACATCACATCAAATAATCTAAATTATGATCTTCATTTTAAATTGGTGTCTAAATTTCAAAATGTTCCAACTACATCTTAAACTATCCATGTTATATCGATCAGATTCTTCCATTTATAAAGCCATTAAATGACACATAAAATCTTATGTAACTTAATTTAAAATGAAAAGTAAAAAAAAAAAAGAAGTAAAATTGAAAAGAGAGAGAGAGGACAATAGTTTCTATAAAAGCTTCAAAAACTTCAAAATCAAGATATGTACAACATCCATTTTTATAGTATTCATTTAAAAAAAAGTAATTTTAAATTAGGTCTCATAAGATCTAATGTATATTTAACAATTTAATTAATGATTTCAATAATAGAAGGACCTTATTGATACAACATTGATAGTTTGAGAATATAATTAAAATATTTTAAAATTTGAAAACCAATTTAAAATAAAGTTCGTAGCTTAGATTTGTTTGATGCAATTTACTCATTATGTTTTAATTTTTTATACCATGTTTGTTAATATATATTCTAAATATATAATTAGGTAAATTTTAAGTCTAATCAAGTAATAAAATTTAAAAACAAAACATGGTATGTAATATGTTCATATAATAAATCATTCAACAACACTCCTTTCGATTTTAATTTATAAAAAAAATCCAAAAAAATAATCAAATTAATAAATGTTAGAATGTCAATTTTTTTTTAAATCAAGATTTAATTGACGCAATATATAAATGTTGAGGTCAATTTTTAAAAATCATCACATCATCTTCTCGATTGAATAATTATTTTGTAACTTTTTATAATTAAATGATAAAAAAATTACTAATAATTAATAACTATTAATATAATTTACCCTAATTAATATTAACCTATTTCGTATTAAATATTATTTTAAATAGCAAATGGGACTACTATTAAGGCCCAACTAAGCTAAAAAACTCCATCCAGTGTAAACAATCCCTTCAATATTTGAAAGGGGTTTGTGCATATGATTAAAGCTTGTTGGCTGGGCTAGATACAAAAACAAGCCCAATCATATTATTTTTTTAGACCAAGCCCAATAAATCTAAATAAAATTCAGTATTTAAATAATCCAAATAAAATTACTTTTTTCGAAAAATTTAGTACTTTTGTTACGTTATATTAGTATAATTAAATTAATCACGTGAGTTAAATCAGGTCAGACAATTAAATAAAAGGTAAGCACACACGTTATTTTTTATATCTTCAATATTTAAATATAAAGCCTTATTTAAAAATTCATTTTTTTTCTTAATATATCATTTGGTATGCATGTTAAATATTTTTATTTTAGTGTGACACTTGTAATTGAGAAAAGTTACGTATTTTTATACAACAAGTAAACTCTTTTTCTACCTGAGCCAATAACAAAATGGATTAATTAGATTTATAGATAGACTTATTGGGATGAGCATTGAGGATCATAACTTACCATGTCAAGGGAACCATGAAATGCGATATAATCGTTTTTTGTAAGTTATTCATATAATGGGTTAAATATTTCCAAATAGTAATATAAGGACTTAATCATGAATTTATCTTAAAATCATAATTAAGCATTAAAATGTTAATACTGTTATATTTTAGTACAAAAATATATACCGTATGCAGTGACAAGGTATATTACTTCCCAAGAAGAAAATGTATACAGAACATTGAAGACGACATTGTTGATCGGAAAAGATAACCATGAATCTTGAACATAAATCTTAAAATGAATATGAAAAAAAATACAAATACCCCATTTTACCAAAATAAAACACAAAAAGTAATTAATTTTTTACTTTTCAAAGTATCCATCAGAGCGAGTTAAAATTGCTTCATATCCAGGACGATAATTGATTCTTCGATCACTAATTAAGATAAGAAAAAAATTTTTTAACAAAAATTTTATTAAGTTGATGTAGGGGCGTGCAAAATTCGAGTAAAAACGAAAAAATTCGATTAACCGACCTATTAACCGAATTCGGTCAGTTAACCGAATTTTTTCGGTCGGGAGTCGGTTAATAATTTTTTGAATTTTCGGTTAACGGTTAATTCAGTTCGAAACCGGTCGGTTAACAGAATTTTTTCGGTTTAACCGAAAAAATTAATAAATAAAATTATAATATATAAATAGCCCACTTTTCACTCAAACCCAATCCAACATAAACCCAATCAAACTAAAACTAATTACTCAACCCAATTACCCAACCCAATCATAAAAATTACAAATAATTTAATAAAAATAAAAACAAAAATAAAAACAATTCGGTTAATTTAATTAATTCGGGTAATTCGGTTAATTCGGGTAATTCGATTAATTTTATACTTATTTTAACCAAAAATAAAAAAAATATAATTTTCAGTTAATTCAGTTAACTGGCCGAATTAACTGAAAAAATATCGGTTTGGTTAATTTTTTTGAAAAAAATTTCGGTTCGGTTAACGGTTAAAATTTTTAAAAAGTCGATTAATTCGGTCAATAGTGTTTCGGATCGGTTAATCGATTGAACACCTCTAAATTGATGAAATGTTTAAAACCATAGAAAAGAAAAAAGATCCCGAGGATTTAGTACTATTGAGAAGGGCTAAATCTTTTTGGATTTTTATATTTCATGTTTGATTTCAACTTGTGAATTATTTGTATATTTAATTTAATTTAAATTGTTTAATTTGTGAGTAATATCTATAATCATTATTCTTCAAAAAATTGTAATCGCAGAGATGGAAGATAAATATTAGATGATTAAATAATGAAAAAGAAAACTCTATTCAGAAACCAATAGAAAAATACAGCGTAATAATGTGGTGTTGTTCATTTGCTGTGACACCGACAGGTGATTGTATCTTTCCTCCTCGAACGCAAAGCAAATAAAAATTCAAGAAATATTATTTGTTTATTGTCCTTTTAAAATTTGTTTATAAAATTAATACCAACGTGTCAAAATCAATTAATAAATTAAAATATGATTATAAATATCAATTTTAAACACTGCTACGCAGCGTATTGCTTCTATTTACGATCCTTCCATTACACGTGGCGCTCTAATGATTTATCCCTATCCTTAACCGTATAATTATATGGTTAATTAATTAAAATTAATATCGAATGTGAAATCCGAGATCACAATTCTATATTCTCGAATCTCAAAAACACCTACTTTCAACATCCAATCAATTCCACCCACGTCATGTTTTCTAAACGCGACTTACCCTATTCAACAAAAACCCTTACTCTACGTCAAACCACAGCAGATCAATTCCTGAAAGGTACTTACTTCCTAGTTACCCAGAATAGCATCTTCCTCACGATCTATCAAACGAATTAGATTTTGCCACGTCAGTCACAAGCTCGCATCGCCACTGCGAGATCTAACACCGACTCGTTGGGTTTGACACGTGTCGGTAACTCAAACGGCATATAAAGGTGACAAAGGGAAAAGTTACCGGTGCTACCGGTAATTCCGTCACGGTCATTCCCGCTAGGTATATAAACAGCTTCCTTGAAATATTTCTCCTTCTCTATCTACCATTTTTTTTTTCAAATTAAGTGATAAAAATTAAAAAAAAGTAAAGTTTCGCTTTTTTTTTCCCATTCCAGCTCGCGATTTGAGGTTAGTAGCTTCGTTTTGCTTAATTTTTTTGGGTTTAATCCGTTTTATTTAATTAAAGCTGTTTAATGATTTTATTAGTTCTATTCTGCTTCGATCGATCTCTAAAATAAGGAAAGTTTTGCTTTTTTTATTGGGAATTTTGTTTTATTTTGAAGTGATTTTTGCTTGCTATTTCTTGATCTTCTTGTTTAGCTTGCTATTAAAGTCTTTAATTAAGGTCAATCTGGTTTTCTTTTTGGTCTCTCATTTTTCTAATTTGAGTTAGATAACACTATGGGATTTTGATGCTCGTGATCAATTTGGGTAAACTTTTATTATCAGTTAAGTTCTATGTATTGAGTGATTTGATCGTTTATTTGTGCTTTTGAAGTGGAAGGATTTTAAGTTTCGAGTATTCTAGTTAGTGATTCTTGGTTTAGTGAGTTGGTTCCAAAATTAGGTTTTTTTTTTTTTAAACATTTGTGGGGATTAATCTTCGAAATTTTTTGGGTCTTTTTTTTTTCAGTGTTTCTAGTCTTGATTGATTTATCTGAGTGGAATAGTGTTAGAAAAGTTGAAACTTTGTTCTCTTGAGGCACGTGCAATTCAAATTCTAATTTTTGTCATCTTTTTTTTTTTTTTTTCTTTCTATTATACATTGTTTTTAGATCTCTGCAACAAATTGTTGAGGGCGTATTTATTATTAGAAAGGCCTGGCTCTGGATAGCTATTTAGACACCGGCCACCAGGGGGCGGTGCCTCCAATGGCACCTTCTCGGGTGGCTGGGGGTTTAACCCAATCTTCCTCGAGTTCTGGAATTTTCTTCCAAGGAGATGGGCTGTCCCAGGCTGTAGTTAACTCTCGCTTGAGCTCACCTTATGAGAACTCATCTAATTCAATTCCTGGAACTGGGCGTCCTAATCTGGGTCCGGTTTCGGGGGATATGAACAGTGCGGTGTTGAACAGTGTGGCAAACTCAGGACCTAGTGTTGGGGCAAGTTCTTTGGTCACAGATGCAAATTCGGCATTGTCAGGAGGTCCCCACTTGCAGAGAAGTGCTAGCTTTAATACAGATTCGTATATGCGATTACCAGCATCGCCCATGTCGTTTTCTTCCAACAATATAAGCATGTCAGGTTCATCAGTTGTTGATGGATCTTCTGTAGGCCAGCAGGGCTCTCATCAAGACACAAGTGTCCAACAAATGCAGCAGAGTCAGCTGCTGCAGCAAGGGGCCTCTACTGCTACGTCTTTGCCTGCATCACAAACTGGGCAAGCTTCACTTCCCATGGGTCCACGAGTCCCTGGGTCCTTTATGCAAGATCCTAGTAATCTATCTCAGCTGCAGAAGAAACCCCGATTAGACATCAAGCAAGAAGACCTTCTGCAACCGCAGGTGTTGCAACAGTTGCTGCAAAGACAGGATTCCATGCAGTTGCAAGGTCGAAACCCCCAGTTACAAGCTTTGCTCCAGCAACAGAGACTTAGGCAACAGCAACAGCTTTTGCAGTCAATGCCACCATTGCAGAGAGCACACTTGCAGCAGCAGCAACAACAGCAAATGCAGTTGAGGCAGCAATTGCAACAACAAGGAATGCAGCAAGCAGCTGCAATGAGGCGTCCCTTTGATGGTGGTGTATGTGCCCGCCGGCTAATGCAGTACCTATATCACCAACGGCAAAGGCCACCTGTGAGTTTATTTTTTTATTGCCTCTCGTGGCAAAGTATCTTGAATTTTAATTGCTTTCATTTAACAGCTTCACACCTCTTAAACCTGCTTTTTTTTTTTTTTGGGGAAAATATGTTCTGTGCTCTTATGCATGCTCAATTAACTTCCTGCCTTCATGAAGTTTTTACTTTTGTGTAAAAATCTACTATATGCGCTGATGCATACTTGGTTATCTTGTTGTTACTGACTTTACATTAACTATTTTCAACTTGATAATTTGAGGTTCAAAGTTTTGTTGAATCCTGTTTTGTCTTCTTGATTTTGTAGGACAATACTTTTGCATACTGGAGGAAATTCGTTGCAGAGTATTATTCTCCTCGTGCAAAGAAGAGATGGTGTTTGTCACTGTATGATAATGTCGGGAGTCATGCACTTGGTGTTTTCCCTCAAGCTGCTATGGTTAGTCTTTGTGCTTCTTCCCTCTAGTTTTTAACACATGAAAATTATCTTTCTGTCTTGAAGTTTAAGCCTTTTGCTAAGTTGTTTGCACTGATTTGGTAAAATTGCATGCATTCTTCTGTATGAATAATATCATCCATCACTTGGCTTGGTAAATAATATGCTTGTCTTATAGTAATTAGTATTCTGACTTTCTTTATGTAAATTTCAGGATGCCTGGCATTGTGATATTTGTGGGTCTAAATCTGGACGGGGGTTCGGTAAGAGATTTATGAGCATTTGCTTTGTTGTAAAGATTATTCTTTTAGTTGATTTTGGTAGGAAATACATTTTAGAAATATGGTATGAAAAAAAGATGGTCCCTATCTTGTGCTTTTTATGGAATGTTATCGGCAGTAAATTCATTACATTATTTTCATTTTCATTTTTAACTCACATTTCTGTGATTATAGAAGATCATTTTCTCTTTCTCTATGTATGGACATACTGGATAGATGAGAGATGGAATTTCTTTGAATTTTTAGGGTTATGGATTTTCTGATTCTTTTTCCACTTTAAAACTTTCCTCAGATAAGCTCTCTCATTTTTTTTTTTCTCAATTAGACAATATATTGTATACCATTGACTTGAAGTTAATATGTATCGATTCATAACATCTCTGGATTTATGTACTCCATTGTTTATGCTTATTTTGTTAGAGGACATGTGCGTATGCTTGCGGCTTCTATCTGTGTTTTTACTTTAGAAGTCACTTGTAATCACTCTTGCTACTTGGCATCCGATCATTTGATTCTGACCTAAATAAATACTCTTATATTTTCAGAAGCTACTTTTGAAGTACTTCCCAGACTTAATGAAATCAAATTTGGTAGTGGAGTAGTTGATGAGCTTCTGTTTTTGGACATGCCCCGTGAGATTAGATTCCCTTCTGGAATAATGATGTTGGAATATGGAAAAGCAGTTCAGGAGAGTGTATATGAGCAGCTTCGTGTTGTTCGTGAGGGGCAGCTTCGCATCATATTCACTCAGGATTTAAAGGTTAACTAATTTTTTTTTCACATTTTGCAGTTTTTATTGCTGTTATTTTAGGGAATAACCTATTGGCACTTTTCTTTTGCAGATATTATCTTGGGAGTTCTGCGCACGTAGACATGAAGAACTTTTTCCGCGTCGATTGGTTGCACCTCAGGTACTAAAACTTGCATCTTATTAGCTCTAACTTATTATCGATGATTCCTCTGCAAATTCACAATTACTACTTTGCTATTTCTCTTGCATTTGTAAGAAATCTAATTTTATTTCTATAATAAATGTAACGATGCCAGATTGTTTGGTTTACGTTCCTTAAGATGATTCTCTCTCTCTTTTTTTTTCTTGTAGATATCGGACTCGTGTTAGTACTAGAGTTAATTATTGTTTTATACTAGTACACAGTTGTAATTGAGTTTTCAAAGAAAGAAGAGAAATTGTATGAGTAGGACAACTGAAAGTCAGTTACTATGGCCAACATCTTTACTTGAATAATCAGCAAGTGATGTCATTTTATTCCTGCCTTGTTTCTTATTTAGATTTGCCCAACACTGATGCCAAATTGAGTAGAAGAAGTAGGGAAAGAGATGGAATAGGCAGAAACAGTTAGGGAGGAACAAAGGAATTGAGAGACGAAGAACTAGCGGAGGAAGCCTGAAAGATTTAATGGTAATTAAATCCTATGAAATGGAAACAGAGGAGTTAGAATTTTTTGGCAAGGTGTTTGAGATCTGAAGGTAAAAGATTTTGGAGTAAATGAGGTGAAAAGGAGAGGAGTATAGATAACAAGCCTTCTCTACCTTATTTGGGAATGGAGAGGAGAGTAGAGTAGTGAAAGCTAGAGGCGTTTACGTGCTATTATGTTGTATATAAACCGTCACTAAAATAAGTTTTCAGAGGATTGGGAGTACTCTAATACAAACCCGAGATAACTTCCAAAATGAGGTGGATTTGGTTCAAATAAGATAGGTTACGGATAAAAGAATCCAAACAAGGTAGGTTAAACCCTTTATTCCATTCTGCTCTACCTATTTTAGCCCCTTCACATCCAAATACGATGTTAATATTGCTCTGAATATGTTGATAATATTAGGGATACTAACAAGAAAGCCCAAAATAATGTTATTGACTTCATGTTCACCTTTATTAGGACAAAGATTTACATTGTTTTTGCCGCTTTATTTTATTCCTCTAATCTCAAAAATTGCATTCGGTACGTGTACCAGGTTTATGTATTCTGCCTCTGTTCAGAAAACACTTCCTAAAATCTACATTGGCTTAACATATTTGATAATATGCTCATTTGTTTAAGTTCTTTAAGGACATCTGATGCAACTTGAACCTCGTAAATTATGTAGGTAAACCAGTTACTTCAGGTTGCACAGAAATGCCAGAGCACAATATCTGAAGGTGGATCTGAGGGGGTTTCTCAGCAGGACTTGCAAACAAACAGCAATATGTGAGTTGATTTTTTACTAATATAAATTACTCTTTGTGATGAATAATGTCACATAGTCACTTACCAGATTCTTTTTGTTAGAGCCTTTGAGATTTCAAGAGATACTTTGCTCCGAAAAACGATTTTTTTTTTTTTTGTAAATTGTAGCCGTCCTTGAGTGCTATTTAGCCAGAGGCATCCAAAAAGTTATTTTGGACGGTCTTGAACCCTCCCTCCCTCTTTTTTTTTTTTGTTCTTTTTAACTCAGGTTTAAGTGAGTGCTTTTGCTATTACTTGGTCATTGCTCGTTAGAATTTTGCTGATTCAACATGATTACATGGCTACTTCTCCCAGGGTCCTGACAGCTGGACGGCAGCTTGTGAAGAGTTTGGAGTCACAGTCATTGAATGACTTAGGTTTTTCGAAAAGATATGTCAGATGTTTGCAGGTAAAGTTTTAGCCTTTAGCGTTTATATTTCAGTAAATAAATATTCATTTTTGAGTTTCCTTACAGTTTTGCATAATTTGTTATAGATCGCTGAGGTTGTAAGTAGCATGAAAGATCTAATAGATTTTTGTCGGGAACACAAGGTTGGGGCAATTGGTAAGTTGTGCATTTGCCTTATTGACCTCTTAACATTTTGATAGTTTTATTTTGTTCTTCAAACCAACTTTGTTAAAATCATGGAATTGTATTATACATGCGACTGCTTTTAACTCCAATTATAATGTGACATGTTTTCATTTTTTATTACTTTCAAGAATATAATGATTTCAAGCTTTCTTTTGTTGTTGATTGGGTGGTATTCAGTTAAGGCACATAATAATTTTGTTTGCTTAAAAACCATATTTGCAGATGGCTTGAAAAACTATCCTCGACATGCCAGTGCAGCCAAGCTCCAAATGCAAAAAATGCAGGAAATGGAGCAGTTAGCAAACGTTCAGGGTCTGCCAACCGATAGGAATACGCTGAATAAGCTAATGGCATTACATCCGGGAATAAACAATTCGTTAGGCAACAACCATCACATGGTCGGTAGAGGAACTTTAAGTGGTTCAGCACAAGCTGCTTTGGCACTTACTAACTACCAGAATCTGCTTAGTAGGCAGAACTCTATGAATTCAAACCCTAACTCACTTCATCAGGAAGCCTCTTCCTTCAATAGTTCTAACCAGAGTCCATCTTCGAACTTCCAAGGGCCTGCTACTGTTTTACCGGGATCCATGCAGAGTCTGCCTGTTAGTGGCTTATCGAGTCCCCTGTTACCAACTCCACAGCAGCAGCAGCAACAGCAACAGCTTAGTGGTAACTTAATGCAGAAGAACCATCCACAGTCGCCTCAGGGTAACCAGGTTTTACAACAGCAAATGATGCAACAGCTGTACCATGACATGTCTAATAACAATACTGCAGTTCAACAGCAACAGCAACAGCAGTCCCTGAGTGGGCAGAATGGGAATGCTAGTGTGGGAAGAAATGGAATGGGCTACGGTAACAACACTGCTGCTCCAGCTGCAGCTACCTCTAATGTATCCGGAAGTGTAGCAGGGCCTGCTCCAAGTCGAAGCAACAGTTTTAAGGGTGCTTCGAACAGTGACTCCTCAGCAGCAGGTGGCAACACTGGATTCAACCAGAGAGCACCTGATTTGTCTCAGACTCTTCATTTGCAGGACGATATAGTTTCGGATATAGCTCAAGAGTTCCTCGACAATGGGTTTTTTAACAACGAACTCGACGATAATATTGGTTATGGCTGGAAAGCATGACTAACGTAATATGGCCCCAATTAATGGCTCTTCTGTTGGGTGAGTACCGGGCAAATCGATGTACAGAGCATTTGAAACAACGGCCTTTTCTTCCCTATTGTTTTTTCTTTTCCTGCCTCTTCAATATGGCATTGTTGTGACATCACTTTGTGCTTTGAGTAGGGATTTAGTGATCATTTTCTTTCTTCTTCCCCCTACTTTTTCAAGGTTTTCCAGTTTTCAAGTCTTGCAAGTGTAATCTATTGAACGAACTTGAGAACAGATTCTGTTTCTTATTAATTTGATGTTTTACATGTTTCAGTGCCGACCTTTATGTTTCTTTGCAATCTCCGTTGTTAAATAGTTGTGAAAGTATTTCAGAACTTTATATATGAAGAACTTTATATATAATGAGTTAAATTACATTTTACTTTTTAAATTACATTTTACTTTTTTCTCAAAATGAGTAAATTAATTTCTTTACTTTAAATCAAAGGGCAAATTAATTTTTTTCTTAAAATATTTATCTATTTGTACTGTTGAAAAGTGATATGACTGATAAAATAACTAGATAGAGATATATGGTGATCAACTTTTAATAGTAAAATGAATGAAAATTTTAATAAAAAATTTATTTTACTTTTTGATCTGACATATAAAAATTAATTTATCCATGTAAGTATATACAATCTGATTGATTTTTAATACAGGAACTGGGCTGTAAGTAAATGATCATTAAATTTACCCTCCATTTGATTCATGCATGGCTCATATTTTGCTCATCACAGCTCAATTACATCACTTTAGCAACAAAATGTATAAAAACTTTGATACAGGATTTCCAGTCAGTTTTTTCGGGTTCACTATCTTCTTATTTGCATTAACAGAATCTGATGTCAGGGCAAGCAGAAATGCAGAAACCATACTGTAACTGTTATGAACAATTCTTAGGGTGAAGCAGGGGGTGGTTCATCATCTGCATCGTTAGCACGACCTGCCCTTGCCTGAAGTAACGTATTCAATAACATTTGTTCCCAACCTCTTGTGCCTCTCTGTAATAATCTTGCAGTGAATGTACGAAAACGAGAAGATGCACCGATTTCCCGTGTAAGTGGTCGTGAAGAAAGTGTACATTTCCCTGTTTCAGGCAAGTACTTCAAAGCACACCTCCCTGATGAATCAAGCATCTCTATATCAAACCTTGGTAAAAGCGGTCGTCCAACAGCTTGAACATGGGAGATACTGCACAAGGCTCGAATCAATTGTTATCATTCTAAATTTTGTTAAAGCCTAAATTAAAGCATGATTTACAATTTACATCTCAGTGATTGGAAGAAGTTAAAAGAGAGAGAGAGAACCATATATAATATAAACCATCCATTTCTTGTCTCTGAACTCTACCGAGTAACTCAACTTGCATGTATCCTCCAATGCAAAGAACAGGCTCTGGTAGCTTGAATTTTTGTAAGCAATTTTCCTGGCAATACATTATTGGATCCGTTAAATGAAGCAGATAACTTTAAAACCAAAGCCTAATCCAGCTGGTCGACACGAAGCTCACCTGAACCATTGGAAATTCTGGTGAAGTATATGTCCAAATGAACTCGTCATCTGCCCATTTATGACTAGAAGTCGAACTATCCGTCATTTCACTCTGCAATTTATGACCCATTCTAAATCTGACAGCCTTAGACGAGTATATTGGGAAGCCGTACTGAAAATAAGCTGATACACAAAACATAATTCTGTCAATTCTAAGGCTTTCACCATAGGCAAGTTGGACACGCAAAAAATGAGCACAACAATTTAGAGTTAAAACCTTGGAATGGCTGAACATGGATTTCTGCAACGATACACATCTTGGTCATCAACTTATAAAGTAAAGTCTCGGGGACGGCAGGACTGTTTTGCCCTTCACTCGACCAATACGATGCTCTGGTGTCTATTCTATCAAACGGCTCCAAAGTATTATGGATGCTTTCCTCTGGGTAATTATCTGTGCTCGATGCAATAATGGCCTCCGATATACAATCTTTTCTTACGAAAGGGTTAAACGCTCGAGCCAACAAGGTATAGATTCTATGATTCTTCCTAAGACATTCCAACTCATCACAATCATTCTGTTTATGTCCAACGGTATCTATCAAGTTGTTCCTCTCAATGCTATGAACAATACCGGAAATTTCAGGAAATAATTTCAGGCAAAGCTGTTTACCAAGACCATTTTCAATCACTGCAAGATGAATAAAACCGATCCTATCGAATTAATCAATGCTGATTCTTCGATGTATAATAGAACACAAAGCTAAAATTCTACCAAAGGCATTGATTTGCTTACCAAATTGATGCCAAGAAATAGAAACCAAGCTAACCCTAATGAGATCAGAAGGGTTAACCAGATTCATGAGAATCTTCGTAGAAATATCAGGTACAAGCAATTCTATAAAATCACCACAATAATCCATTTTTGGATCCTTTGTATGGCTTCAGCAATAACTGTAAAATATCAGAAACCCCAATTCACAATTGTCTATAATAAGCAACAAAAGATTAAAAAAGAGAACCTTTATTCTGGGTTTTCATTGAAGATCAATACAAAATTGTTACCCTAAGCTGAAATCATATTAAAACTAATCAAAAGGAAAATTAAACAGAACAAACAGGAAATACCCAAATCCTAAATTTCAGTAAAGGGTGAAGTTAAAAGGAGAAGAATTGGTGGCAAGCGATAGATCCAAGGCCAAAAGCTAAAAAGGACAGAAAACTGAATTGAAGCCCTATTTTAATCAACCTTTCAAATAATTTTATTTTGGGACAAAAAAAGTTTCTATTTTTATGGGGGATTTGTAAGTAATTGAACTTTATTTGTCTTTAAATATTTTAAAAAGCTTATCTTGGAAAGAAAGGAATTTTGAAATTAACCCAAAAAACAGACAAAGGACATTGTTTTAAGAAATAGATGAATGGGACAATTGAGAAAAGAATAATAAATAAACAAATAAAACAGGGGTAAATTCCACAAATGGTCACCCAACTATGCCGGCATTTCTGTTTTGGTCACCTAATTTTAAAAATTTTCAATTCAAGCATTAACGTTTGAATTTGCTACTGTTTTGGTCCCCTGCAAAGAAAAGCCTTTTTGTGACTGGTATAATAACAAATTTAGTCATCACTACTTACATATCCTATCAATTTGATCCCAATTCTAAATAATTCAATAATTTAAGCCTTCACATTTATAAATTCTATTAATTTAGTCCTCAAACATATTTTCATCATAAATAGAAATTATAAAAATTTTAATAGGGTAAGGTCTCATTGTTTTTGGGTGAGGAATTTTTTTTTTATTTCCTTTTCGAGTTGAGAAATTGATAGTCTCCTTCCTGTTGAAGAGCATTGGGGATTTTTTTTCAATTGATTTGTTTATTATTATTATTACTGGAAATTCCTTTTCAAAATCAAAAGAGTGCAATTATAAGCTCTTTCGTGTTGTGCCTCATCAATATCATAACCAAAAAAGTGTATGAATAAAAGGAGAATGAAACAAAAAAAAAAAAAAAAGAAAAAGAGCCCTACAGGCCATAACTACACTGATGATACAGCACTTCATTTGGGTCCTAATTTGAAATAAAAACTTGATCTGTCTCGATGCCAATCCCAACTCCTTACTCAACTACAACTTTTGCTTCTCGTTTGGGTGTGGACATTCCTTCATCATCCTTCACATTTTTACTAACAAAAACAAAACCAATTCCTTAATAAAAAAACATAGAAGAAGAAAGAAAGGTCAACAATATTCTTATGATTCGAGCAGTGTGGGATGGTAAGGGTTTTTCTGTCGAGAAAAGTCAGAGCCACTTACTCCTCTACTACCATCTCCTTAATCCATATCTATTGACTTAATGTCTCTCCCTCTCAAAATTACCTTGAGTGAATACTAAAAAAAAAAAAAAAAAAAGCCACTTTTATTCAACATCATCAGCATCTGTCTTCTTGCTATAATGAAAGAGTATTATCATTCTAATTTTTTTTAATGGAAAAATAAACACAATGTTCTTTTTTGTACTTAATTAATTTTGAGAGGTTCTCGAAGAACCTCTTACCTTTATTTCTTTTGGAACATCCATATTTTGTTCTCGTTGTGCTTTGGTTGTTTCAAGTTCAGTTTCAATTTCAATTTGATGAAAAAAGTATTTCCTCGACTTGCTTCAGCAGGAAGGAGATTACCAATTTCTCAGCTAAAAAAATAAAAAATCAATTCTTCACCCAAAAATGACACCTTACAAACATTTTCCAATTAAATTTGTTGTCATTTTTATAATTTCTATTTACGATGAAGATGTGTTTAAGGAAAAAATTAATAGAATCTATTAAGGTGAAAAGTTAAATTTGTTGAATTATTTAGTATTAGAATTAAATTGATAAAATATGTAAGTACTGAGGACTAAATGTGATATTATACCATTTACAAAAAATCTTTTTGTTATCAATTTAACTGTGAGTGATCAAAATAGGAACAAATTTAAACTTTAGTACCTAAATTAAAAATTTTTAAAATTTAGATAACTAAAACAGAAACACAAACATAATTGGTTCACCATTTATATAGTTTACCCATGAAACAATGGAATTTGCTTCCTTTGCTTCCCCACCATAAATAATTATCAAATGAAAGAAACTTGGCACCAGCAAATATTTGACATTTTGAAGAGACAAGTGAGTTAGTTCATCTTTTGGATCATGAAATCATTGAGGGGTTGTTTCAAAAGAACTTTAAAAAGGCATACAAGAGATTATTGTTTCTTTCATTGTAAAATTTTCATGGTTAAATTCTGCTGTTAGTCCTTATGTTTCTATAGAATTTAAGATTTAATCTTTAAACTTTAAATTTTAAAAATTTAACCTTCTTAATCATTATTGTTGCTTGCGGTTGATGTTAAATTTTGTCAACTTAACATGTTTATTTTTCGTCAATCATATGCCACGTCACATAAAAACAACCTAATTTAACATGCCAAATTGACAAATCTAGATTAAAAATACTTACGAATTTAATGAGTGGATTGAATTTTTTAAATAAAAAAAGTAGGATGACTGAATTTTTAATGTTTTAATTACATGGACTACATCTCAAATTTTATCAAAGTATAAGGACTAAAGACATATTTTAACCAATTTTCACCCTTTGATGAAAATCATCCAACACAAGTAAAAGGCTAAAATGTGCCACAAGTCCCTATACTCAATTTGAAATTTATCCTTATACTTTATTTCTAGGAAATTAGTTTCGTACTTTTTCAGATTTCAAAATTCAGGTCCAATTGTTAATGTTATAAAGATTATTTTATTTAGGTTCATTACAATATAATTTTTTTAGTTACATTATTACTAAGTGAGTTATTTATTTATTTCAAAATATCAAACCAACAAATTTAACAAAAAAAATTAACAATGTTAACAATTGAACTTGAATTTTGAAATATGAAAAGTAGAAAAACTAACTTCTTAGGAATAAAAATATAGACTAATTTTAAATTTATAAAAAGTACAGGGACCTATGGCATATTTTAACCAAAGTAAAACTAGCTAACGGGCAGCTCTGTAAATCAAAGAACAATGATGGGGTCGGGCCATTGGTGCTATAGATAAAAACGCCAACGTGGTTGAATTGTTCCTCACCACTCAATCATTGAGCCCAATTGGGTCCATTTCAAACTCAATTGTATAAATTTCTTCCAAGGAAAAGGTGAAATTATGCTTTTGTCCCTCTACCATGTTTAAATTGAGATTTAGTCCCTATGCTTTAATTTTGCGTAGCATGACCTTTCTACTTTTATAATATAATTAATCAGTCCAAATATTTAACACTAATAATTATTTTGGTTAAAATATTAACATGGAACACCCATTCCAACTTATCATGTTAATGTCTCCAAAAAAAAAAACCATATCAACATTTAAACCGGAATAGTTAATGGTATTACCTACATTGGCTAATTAATTAAACTGTAAAGTTAATTAATTAAATTATGATAAATTAAAGTATAATGATCAAATTCTAAATTTAACATATTAGAACAAAAAAATCATAATTTAATCCTGTAATTCTTATGTTTATATTGTATTTATAAGATCACAATATCTTTTAACACATTAGGTTTATATAAATTTCAATATGTTTATGTTTATTCATATGGTTTGTTTAATTTGAAAAGATGCAATATTTAAGGAGATAAGATGATATTTTTAATATAAATGAAAAAGATGGGTTAACCCACCAAACAAAACATACTTAAATATTGCAAAAGTAACCCATCTAAAAGGACATTTTTTGAAACATTAAAAAAATGAAGAAAAAAAAACATGCTCAAATTATATCCTTGTGGACAAAATATAAAGATGAGTAAAAAAAAAATCATTTTGATTTAATTACTAATTACTCTAAAAACTTCTCTTTTATAATTTACTTAAATCTCATCTGCCTAAACTCACTAGGGTATATGAATACAGAATCTACACAAAGACCTCCTTTTGTATGTGTACAATCGATTTGCATCATCGAAAACTTGATTTTTGTTGTCGGATTCGAGTCGTCAATGATGAAATCACCCGCATGGTAATGAATCCAGTTTCCAGGTTCGTACAAATAACATTCCGACGAGATTTGGAGGCCGGTTGATGTTGAGAGTTGGAACCTTACAGGCTTCGTGTTCCAACCATGAACTTGATCTAAATTGCAGACTCGTCGACCGAATCGTTTCGAGGGTTTACCTAAGTGCAGCCTGAAGAAGACACTGTATGATCCTGGTGGAAACTCGAACTCCAATTCCCCAACCACTTCGAACCACCAAATTTGTTGAAGATATGCCACTGTCTCGAATCTATATATATACACGTATCAAATACACAATTAATATCTATGTTAACTATATATTTATTTATATGATATGTAAGGATATTAAACAAGTTGCGAATTAAAAATTGAAAGTGTAATTTTCATATACAATGGAGCTCTTAACTTTTGCTTCTAAAATTAGATAATGTTAGTTTTACAAGCTTCTAGGGATGTATAAAAATGTATATCCATAACTTTCATTAGGTAAGGCATCTACTTTGCAATATAATATAATATTTTTGGTTTTAGTCTCTTTTAGGGTCACAAGTGCAAGTTGCAAACATTAGTGTTCTCCCTCAAAAAGGAAAGGTTGATCAGAAAATCTAGAAGGTTTTTTCTTTGGGATAAAAGCCAACATTTAGTCTCAAAATTTGGTCCGTAAACTTTTTTTTCATTAAACTAATTGATAGTTTTTCACAATTTTATCTTTGAATTTAAATTTTATTAAAATATGATGATGTAGTATTCTAAGACATGTCATCATTTAGAATTTTTTTAATAATTTTTTTTTTTATTTTAAGTTGATGATCTTCAAATTCCACTTTATAAATCTAAGTTCAGGGACTAAACTAGAAAAATATAAAATTTTAAGATTAATGTAAACCAAAAAGAAATTCAAAGATAAAATTAAGGAAACATTGCTTTTATCTCTTTTTCTGATTTAGAACCCCGTCCAGAAAACTAGAAATGTTGTTTTCTTTCTTCCCTTTTTATCACAATGGCATGGCAAAATATATAACACCCCTTGATGACGAACATATTCCTAAATAGAATTGCTTTAAAAAAAAAAAATTCTATACAATAGTAGGTTGTCGAGGGAGGTGAGTTTGGGATTAAGTGAATCACTAATATATATTATATAAAGGTATGAGTTCGAATCCATCAAAATGAATTGTTCACATTTTTTTAGTGGCAAGACATTCCCCAAACTCGCCTTAAACTTTGTGAGTTGAAAAAAGAGATAAAATCCGAAATAAGAAAGAGCATAAATAAACCCGAGGGTACTCTCAAGAGATATAAAAAACAAAAGAAGGAAAAAGATAGAAATGATTATGGTATTATTACCTGGATTCTTCTGTGGGAATGTGATTCCAATATCTCCGATCATCAATCCCTGTTATTTTCATTGCTTTGGCCGATACTGACAAGCAAAGCTTACCGCTGTTTTTATCCAACCACACTTCCTATGAATCGGAGACAAAAAAAAAACACAATACTCATTTTACATTTTTTTTATCGGTGACGGCATGATCAAGCAAGAGAATAAAAAAAAAGAAAGAAAAAGGACTACCTTGTTGCCACCATCGAAACGATTAGGGCTACAAAGTCTAGCAAAAGTCTCTTTTTTGCACAAAGAATCTGGGTTTCGACCAAGAACTTTCTCAACCAGGTACCTGTAATTTGATGGCAGCTTGGTTTCCCATACGAAATCAGCCAACGAAGCTCCACGAAATGCTTTGTTAAGTCTCGCTAATTTGCATATCTCTGGGGGATCTAAGTACATGAATATAGATGATATGCAACTTTCAGGGACATCGTTAAGACCTGTTTTTAATTGAAAATTTGTAGTACCCTTTTGAGCATCAAGATCAGAAGAAACACCAGCCCCCATAAAAAAAAAGGAAAAAGCTTTGAAGAAGATCAAACGGGAGATTTTTTTTTTTTTTGGTATGGAGAAAGGGTTTTTAATTGTAGAGAAGAAGATGGTAAATGAAGCAGAGCTGAGGAGAGATGAAATAAGAGGTCACCATTTTCTTCAGGGTTAAGGTAGAGAGAGAGAGAAGAAGAAGAAGAAGAAGGGTTAATGGCGTCTTTGAGGAAAGAAAAAGGATAAAGTTGATTAATATTCTCCACTTGACAACGACGAAAAAGGGCACGTTTATATGAGTGTGCATGGAATATATACATTTATATATGTAGGATTATTATTCTTAGTGGAATATTTTTATATTTTTATAATTTTTTAAAATTAAAATTAAAATTTTATCATTTTTAGAAAGAAAAAAATGTAAAATTATTTTTATTATTTTAAAATTTTAAAAAATTTAAATAACCTAAATAAAAAATTTTCCATAGGAGATCGGAACCCAATCCCTAACTACGCTCTTAGTTGGACTAAAATGATAAAATAATTAAAAAGAAACATTTGGTGTGATTTTAAATATATTTGTAAAGTATTTTATTACTTTATTAATAATCGGTAGAATTATATATATTTTTGTATTTTGATCAAAATTTGAGATTTAATATCTGTACTCATTTTTTTTTATTTAAAAATTTCAATTCAAATATTAAAGTCATAATTTTTTAAAGAATTTATCAATTTAAATTTTAATTAAACTGTACGAATTAAAATTTTGAAATTAAAAAAATAAACAAATTTAATTTTTAACATTTAAAATACAAACACCAAGTCTAAATTCTATAGATTAACAGTAGATTTTAACCTATATATGTTGTCTAGCGGAAATGGATTGGAAGAATATGTACATAAACGTTATCCATACGCCAATTTTTGTGGTTTCAGGAGGAGAGAAAACTGGCTGATGCATGTAAATTCCAGCCAATAATTAAGTCGGTTCAAAGCTTAGAAATTATTTTTGGTTTATACTTGCATTTATAATTGTGTCCATTACATTTCGAATCAGTTTCATAATGGTGTCCATTACATTTTGAAAAATAAAATTGATTCTCATTTTTTTTAAAAATAATCGAATTGTTATTTTTTATCAAAAATATTGACTAAAGCATTAATTATTAAACATGATAACTAGGGGCAAAGCTAAAGATTTTGTTTAGGGGGTTAAGATAAGATTCTAAAATTTGGAGGGACTAAAGCTAAAAATTTTGTATTAAAATACTTAAATTAAATTATTAATTTTTCAAAAGGATTAAAATTATAATTTTTCTATTTAATTAAAGGTTAAAAAGGATTAAATTGAATCTTGTAATTTTAGAGGGAGACTATAAATGCAATTCTCTCATTAAGTCAAGGGGAGCCCAAACCTCTACCTGCCCCTTTTAGATACACTTCTGATGGTAGTCCATATGATAATTCATATATACTTCATGTTTTTCTTTTATTTTTTACGAACCGTTTGTAATATGTTTTTGAATTATTTGTTGACACGATATATAAAAGAAAAATAATATCATGTCAGCATGAAGTATACATGAAATGCTATACAAATTTCCGTGTCAACATTATTAAAAAAATTAATGTTTTAATCACTATCTCCGTTAAAAAAAGTGATTTGACTCTTATTGAAAGGCTGAATGACAAATTTTAACTTAAGAAAAGAATAATGACTAAATTGACAAAATGTAAATATTAAAAACTAAATTTATTCTGATGGCTATATATAATTCAACAAATTCTATTTAAATTACTAATACACAAATCATAGAGTAAACTATATTATCGATTGATAAGGTGAATATATTTAATTCAAAACTTTATCAATATGACAAGTACATAGAGGACTGAATTGAAATGTTAAAAATACGAAATATTATATGTATGATTAATAAGTGAAATCAGAGGGATTGGCTGGCCATGGGGATGGCCGGTGAGTATATTTCGGCAGGTAGGCAACCTTTCGGCATACCTTCCTAATTATTAATAGCAAAAAAACAGGCCCTACAAGATTTAATTTAGATATCATTGTGAAGGATGCAATTGAATTAACTAATAAAACGACACAATCATAAAACAAAACCTTTCTTCCATCTTCTAAATCGAAATTAAAAGCATTAATTATTTGGCTCGACTTATGCAAATGAATTCCCTGCTTAAATAACCCATGTGTTCACTTATTTTTTTAATGATGATACTACTTTAAAAAATGATAATAAATTGCTAATGGCATTATCTTGGTAAGGTTAAATTCTCAGGGTTTGGGTTTAAATATTATTGTATGTAAGTATTATGAAAGGTTGAATTGCTTTGTCTCTTTTATTAAAAAAAAAGATAAATTAATTTTTGAATGTTAAATTAAAGAGTGAATTGGTCTTTTTGTTAAAAATTTCATCTATTTCTACCGTTAAAAACTGGTTTCCAATATATTAGCATGAGGCATACATGACACGCTACTACCATTGTTTGATTATTTCGTCAAATTGGGATCCTATTTGATACTTTTTCTTCCATGGCTTTTCAATACAATAATCATCACCATTTAAATGTGTAGGATCCATCTATCAATTGTCAAAATCATGCTTGTAAATGGTGATTAAAGTTGTATTGGGTAAAAATTAACAACAAAAAAAGTAATAGAAGGGAGTCAAACCTCCTTTCATCAACCACGCTAGATTTTAGCAATACAAATGAACGATATTTTATTTTAACATTAAAAATCAGTTTGCTCTTTGAATTAATTGACATGGATTAATTTACCTTTTTTATGTAAAAAAATATATATATATATAATTTAACTTCTAATACAAACATTTTTGTTATATTTTTTTAAGAATGTCAGTGATGGTAGATTGGTAATTCCCTGTCCTTCTCATCAAATCATATTTTAATCAATGGTGCAAAGTTGAAAGTCGAAAAACATTGATTCTATAAATAAATAAATAAATAAACAAATTTCACATGGGTTGACAATTTGTCTAAGCTACAACTGCGTGTAAATCATTGTGTGTGTGTGTGTGAAAGGAATAGAAAAAAAGCTCATTTCCGCCATGGATGAATCAATGTAATTAGGTATCACGTTCTCATTTTTAGTCACCAAAAAGCAATGATGAAAAGCAGAATGTTTTCTTTTGGACCAATCTGTTTCTATTATTGTTGGCCACTGCTTAAAATTAAATATTTAATTATTATTTTGTAAAATAGCAACAAATTTTATGTTCAAAATTAATCCTTTAGCATTCTCATATCACAATATTCTTTATTAAAAAAACCCACCAAATTAGATTAAAGAAGGAAGAAAAGGACATGGGATGGTCCCTGACCTAGGCCTTCCCTACTCCTTGTTAATTTACGGTATTACCCATATTCTTCAACACTAATATCTGACCTGGCACTGACTCAGCAATGCTATCCAAGTCATTTTTTTAAAATTATATTCGGATTATATTGAATTTTGATTATATTCGAGTTTATAAAAAATATATTGAATGATATATTTGATAACTTCGAATAAAGTTAGAATTTTTTTTTTGAGGGGAGATTGAGATTAAATTATTTATTTTTATAAGAGTTAAAATTAATTTATATTTTTATAATTTTTAAAAGTTGAATCAAAATTTTATGATTTGTAAACATGAAAGTATAATTTTACTTTAAAAATATGAAAACAACATTTCTTTTGTTGAAGAGAATCAAATTCATGCATTGTTGCTGTAGTTAGTCACTTCAATGTAAGATATTGAATCCTCCTTTTCTCTATCATTTCATTGTAGTGGATTCTTTTAGCCCCATGAACAAATTAATAAACATGCATGCATGCATTTTTCATTTTGTCTCAACAAATTATTTGATTCATTTGCAGTTTATCATTTTTTAATTAATATTTAATAAAATAAATAGATGAGACATAACAATTTTTAATTTCACTTCTAAAATTAAAAAAATATATAATATTTGGTAGGTGAAAATTTTAGGTTTTACAAATAGAATTAGGGGTTGACAAGTGTCCCATAGAGTATAGTAAAATATTAAAAAAAATGACACTTTTTTAAAACTATTTGTAAAATAAAAAAAGGTACATTATCAATATACGAAATGCTAACTTTCTATATATAAACACATATTAGCAGTATTGTTTGAACTAAATTGAACAGTTGGTCAAATAGAGAATCAGTTGGGAAATCGGTCCGAAAAGTGACTTTGAACTACTTAGATTGAGAGACGGTACAAACTGATTGAACTAACTAAAGTATTAATTGAACTTGTTGTTGAATCGGAATTTTTATTTTTATTTTTAAAATTTTAATAATTTTTTAGTCATATAAAAAAACCAATAGCTTGATAGATTCAACTACAACTGATTTAAAAAAAAAAAACATTGTAAATTAAATTATAACAATCGAATTGAATTGAATTTCCCCCATTGATTCGAGAGCTTCAACTACAAGCATTAAATAACAATACTATAATAATTTTTTTTTCTTTGAAGTGTATGGCTAACCTAATAATGAAAGTTTCGTAAGGGGATTAGAGCAAGTTACCATGAGACAAAAGATCTTCTTTTTAAATAGATTCAATTCGGAACTATTATATGTCCAAAGTCTAATATTGAAATAATTTCAAAAGTTTTAGGATACAATTGTAAAATGATAAACAATGCTGTGAAAAACAACTTTCATAAAGGCAATAATGGCTGTGGAGAAAGAATTTAGGGCACTTAGATTGTTGGTAATATTGTTAGAGGTAATTAAAAGTAAATCTAATCATGGTTGAGTTTGGGCCTAATCTAATTCGAAAAATAAGTTTAAAATTTTGTTTAAACTCAATTTAAATAAAAAATTGTTAAATCAGAGCCCACTCGGTATGCCCGTATTAAATTTTTATATTATTTTTATATATAAAAATAAATTTAAAAAATATAATAAATCAACTACATTAAAAACGTTAAAATAAATATTTCTCAATAAAAATTAAAAATATATTAAAAAAATCTTTATACTTAAATAATGTTGAAGATAGTTGTAACCTGATAAGCAAATACTTCTAAATAATAAATTAAAATAATAATTATACAATATCTAAACAAAACAATAAGATAATAATAGTACAATAGCAAAATATGGTCATGAAGTTGACAGGTCAAAGGATGAGATTGTACCTTCTCAAAGAAAATATGTTGTTCAATTGATAGAGGATAATGGTTTAAGGGGAGCCAAGGTGGTAGTTACCCGTTTGGAACACAATCAAATATTAACTTCTGTGAAATATGATGAGATGGTACAAGGTAAAAAAGAGGATGAGAACATGACAGATATTGCTTGTATCAATGGCTAATTGGGAGGCTTTTATACTTCACACATACTCAGCCTGACATTGTTTTCTCAATGCAACATCTTAGCCAGTTTATGCAAAGACCTAAAAGATCACATTATGGGGCTGCACTTTGAATAGTTAGATATATTAAAACAAATCCAGGAAGAGGGTTGTTTTCTACTGCATGTGGATCAACAAAACTGGTAGCATTTTGCGATTCTGATGACTCATGACTCATTCCACTGACAATCGGAGATCACTTTGTGGGTGTTAATGGGGCTTATTACCGCTAACAATTCCAATTCCTCCGCTATGCTAGGTTGCCTGGATTTTGTGGTGTCCTGCTCGGTTTCACCATCGACCCTGATACCGACTGCGACTTTTATGTCTATCTTTTATGTCTTGAATAGTCATGGTTGGTTACCACTTTTTGACAATGACCGGTTGTAATGTATGCAACGTTCCGTGATGTTGAGTACACAAAGCGGCGGCAATGTGGCGTTGAAAGGAGAAGGTAATGAAATTTATGATTGCTTGATTATATTCAAACACGTTATATGCGTTTATGTCCGAATTTGGGTTTATTTCATGCATCTGTTACAAGCTAGACATAGCATCATTGTTTCATAGTATGTTCTTGATCAATGTCTGGGTTTTTTTTTACCCAGGTTTGCACTAACCATTCAACAGCAACTTCATATGAATTTTTTGTTCAAGATTTGAACATGGAAACCGTCCGGAAACACCAGTCCCGGCTGTCGAACAGCCTTTCCTTCTTTTATCATGTCCACCTAAATCACTTGTAATTTGTACTATAATATTACATGTTGAACCATTAATTATAGAATGTTATGTTTTAAGTTACTTGTATTACCTGTAATTTGTGACCAAATGGTGAAGGAAAATAGAGATTTGCAGCTTCACAAATTCGGCACCAGCACAAAGTCTCACACCACTACCAAACCCCATAAAGAATTTAGAACCTGCATTCAATTCTCTCCCCTGCTTGTTTGTTTTCATGCTAATTAGTTTCTAAATCCAATAATATTAGAACCAAATTGTCTTCAAATTTGTTTTGGAATAATCAACTAAATCACCTTCCATCGCCATGGATTGAATGTACGTGGATCCTCGTATTTCGTGGGGTTCAAATGAACCGCTGGTGTACAAGCCAAAATGATCCAATCTACAGGGATTTTATAATCTGTACCACCCACAATTCATACAAAATGAGCATATATATATTAAACATAGATGAATTTGGTTTATTGGACTTAAACCTGCCCTTTATTTCTATATCTTTGACCACTTTCCTGAAAATTGCAGGAACAATATTTCCAAGCCTGATGGTTTCATTGATAACCTGATGAAAAGCCATATTAAACCTCTTCGTGAAGAAACAGTAGTGAAATCTATATATTATAGTGTTAAACAAACTCACCATATGTGTGAAGGTCATTGATTTATATTCTTTCCAAGTGATTCCGGAATCCTTTGTTTCTCTTTCCGTTAAAATTGTTTCATGTTCTTGCTGGTCGGAGAGACATGCAAGTCAATTATTCAAAGAAAGTAAGCAAATATAATAATAGCAATCAAGACTTACTGTCAGTTCAACTAGGGCCAGAGGGTTGCTTTGAAGATACTGAAGAGCTAATACAACAGCAGAAGATGCAGATTCAAAAGCAGCAAAAGGAAGTGCAAATAACAAATCTAATGCTGTCTGCTCTGATAGGATGGTTCCAGCTTTGTTCATCTCTTCCAATACCACATCCAGAAAATCTTTTTCTTGTTTCTTTGTCTGTTCATTGTTTTGTTACGACCCTGTAAACATTTCCGGTAAGCAGGTCCCGGAATGTTTAGAGGAAAAGAAATTAAACCATCCAAGAAAGCTGAATAGCTTCCTCACAGTAAAATCATATATCATCTGTAAGATTAGAGAAAACCTGTCATGAATCATGATTTTTAGCTAAATTTAATCAAATAAAATGTGTTGGAACTTGGAACCAAAGTTATAATACAGTTGATATAGCCTGTTTCAATTCCACTGAAGGTTGTTGACAAGACCAGAACTGTAGCTGTTTGCTTGTTAATTCCTCTATTTCGGAAACATGTTTTGTTTTCAAGGATTCGGAGCCAAACAGGTTCAAAATCAAATTCCTGAGATACTTGTGGAGAAATCCATGGCTGGATAAAACATTATCCTTCCTAATGATATCATTGTTGAAGTTGACCTCCATGCAGCTGATATGAAGCTGAAAGTGCACATGGTGGCCATGCAAATGTCATGCACGTGAACCATTTTGGCAGCAACTAGGAACCATGAAGCTTTGTAACTTGATCTAGTTGCTTTTGAAGTCTAGTTCATTTTGAATTATATGATTGATGTAATTTGTTGATTGATGTAGCTGTTAACCAGCTTTGTTTTTATGTACAAGCTAAGTTAACTTATTTCTTATGTTAAGTGGTAGTAGGTATGTGTTTAGGTAAAAGTTTTTGACTTGTAAACTTTTCTTTATTTGATATATATGTAATGGCAACATGCCAATGATAGCAATGAATGAATTCATATTGAATTTCTTCAATACTTCTCAAACTTCCTTTGCTTTTTTCACCTTCTTGCCCGATTGCTGCTTGGTTGTTCTGAGGCCTGCTGTCCGACACAAGTATTACCATTATAGGTAATTCGCCTCCTCGTAGCCAAGGTTCATTTCAGCACAGGCCTGCTGTTAAGGCAAAGTTTACCAACATCGGTAATACTTGCCTTCAAAAATCCCCAACAATTGGTATCTAGAGCTGTCATCTTAGAGGACCTGTTGTAGTAGATTGAATGGCTTCATCAGGCTTTTCTCCAGCAACACCACCGGTCTTCAATGGTGAAGGCTTCCACATATGGGCAGTTAAAATGAGAACCTACCTACAAGCCTTTGATTTATGGGAGGTTGTCAACACCGATGCTGAGCCAGCTCCACTTAGAGCCAACCCTACGGTGGCACAGATCAGACAACATGCTGATGAAAGGACTAAAAGGCATAAAGCCATGTCCTGTATTCAGAATAGCGTCTTAGATATGATCTTTACAAGGATCATGGCCTGTGAGACACCAAAGCAGGCCTGGGATAAATTGAAGGAGGAGTTCCAAGGCTCTGAAAGGACGAGGCAGCAGCAGCTTCTTAACCTTAGAAGGGATTTCGAGAATCTGAAAATGAAAGAAGATGAAACTGCCAAACAATACTCTGACAGGATAATGGCTGTTGTAAACAGCATAAGGCTCCTTGGTGAGCAATTTGATGAAGCAAGGATAGTTGAGAAGGTTCTCTCTATTTTACCAGAGAGATATGAAGCTAAGATATCTTCACTAGAGGATTCAAGAGACCTGGCAAGCATCACCTTGACAGAACTTATCAATGCCCTATATGCTCAAAAGCAAAGGAGGGCCAACAGACAAGAGGAGCACCAGGAGGGTGCATTCCAAGCCAAGGCCAAGCCTGCTTCGAGCTCATTTACCTACAAAGGTAAAAAAGCCTGAAAAAATAGACCCAAGTCTGATGCTACAAGAAAAGAAGACAAACCTTGCAGGTATTGCAAGAGACCAGGTCATCCTGAAAATAGATGCTGGTTCAGGCCAGATGCTATATGTCAGCATTGTAAGAAGAAAGGTCATGTTCAACGAGTGTGCAAAAGCAGACCAAGACAGAACCAACCGGAGCAGCCAAAGGCTGAGGCTCAGGTAGCTGAACAAGGGAGTGACAGTGAAGAACAAGTTTTTGTAGTCTCATGCTTAGCTGCAAAAGGAAAAGTTACCAAAGGGTGGCTGCTTGATAGTGGTTGTACCAACCACATGTCACTAGATGCAAACATTTTTCAAAACCTTGGACACAAGATGCAAAACCAAGGTGAAAATAGGCAATGGTCAATTCATTGAAGCTAAAGGAAAGGGTGATGTGGTGATATGCACTCCAACAGGTAACAAACTCATTTCAAATGTATTGTTTGTACCTGGAATTGATAGAAACTTGCTAAGTATAGCTCAATTGCTTGAGAAGGGTTATACTGTGGTTTTCAAAGGCAGTGAATGTCAAATTTGTGATTCAAGAGGATCCATGTTTATGATAGTGGCCATGACAGACAAGAGCTTTGTTGTGGATTGGGATAAAAGCCTAGATAAGGTCTATTCTACTTCCACAGAAGACTCCAAGTTTTGGCACCAAAGACTTGGACATGTTAACTTCAAGTCAATGGCCCAGTTGAGCGAGGACCTTGTAGAAAACTTTACTAGTCCAGCACAAAGTGATAAAGTATGTGAAGTGTGTCAACTAGGAAGCAGGCCAGATTGCCATTTCCTTCAAACAAGGCTTGGAGAGCCTCTGAAAGGCTGCAATTAGTGCATACAGATGTCTGTGGTCCAATAAAAACAGAATCCTTGAATGGAAGTAAGTACTTTATTCTCTTTATTGATGATCATTCCAGATATTGCTGGATTTATTTTTTGAAACACAAGTCAGAAGCAGCTCATGTGTTTACAAAGTTCAAAGCTGCAGCTGAAACCAAAACAGGCTGCAAATTGAAAACCATCAAGTCAGATAATGGAGCTGAGTATACATCAGCTCAGTTTTAAGCCCTCTGCAATGATACTGGCATTAAGCATCAGCTCACTAATGTGTATACACCTCAACAAAACAGGGTAAGTGAAAGAAAAAATCGAAGTCTACTGGATATGGCTAGATGCCTCTTGTTTGAGAAAAATCTGCCCAAAACCTTGTGGGCTGAAGCAGTTAACACTGCTGTGTACCTTCAAAACAGGCTTCCAACTAAGGCTTTAGAGCACAAGACTCCGTTTGAAGCCTGGTTTGGATTCAAGCCATCTGTGGCTCACTTGAGAGTGTTTGGTTGCTTGTGCTATTCACAAGTACCAGCTGTTAAAAGAAGCAAGTTGGACAAAAGAGCACAAGCATGTATTCTGGTAGGCTACAGTTCAGTCAAGAAGGGGTATAGAATCCTAAATCCTTCAACAAACAAAGTAATAGTGAGCAGAGATGTGGTGTTCAATGAGAGTGCAGGCTGGAACTAGGACAAGAATGAACCAGAGTCAGTTTTTGAAGAACTCTTAGCTGATCAAACTGAAGCTCAGTAAAATGGTCCTAATATGGACATAGATGATGAACCAGTCAGGGGAACCAGACCCTTGACTGAAATTTATGAAAGGGCTCAAGTGGCACAGGAAGAACCAAGCTGCTTTGAAGAAGCTGAAGCAGATCAAGGCTGGAGGCAAGCAATGGCTGATGAGATTGCTATGATTGAGAAAAACCAAACCTGGCAATTGGTTGAAAAACCAGCCAACATGAAAATTATTGGAGTAAAGTGGGTCTATTGAGCCAGGCAGGATGCAGATGAAAGTTTAAACAAACTCAAAGCCAGGCTAGTAGTAAAAGGTTTTGGCCAACAATATGGTCTGGACTATCAGGAAACCTTTGCTCTAGTGGCCAGGTTAGATACCATCAGGCTGCTGGTTGCCTTAGCAGCTCAAATGGAGTGGAAAATCCACCAGCTCGATGTAAAATCAGCTTTGCTCAATGGCTATCTTGAAGAAGAAATATATGTCGAGCAACCTGAAGGCTTCAAAGTGCCAGGAAAGGAAGAAATGGTCTACAGGCTCAAGAAAGCCTTATATGGCTTAAAACAGGCACCAAGAGCCTGCTATAGCAGAATCGACAGCTATCTGCTGAGCTTGGGATTTCAAAGAAGCTCCAGTGAGCCTATTTTGTATGTCAAGAAGGAAAATGATGAAACACAGCTGATCGTGTCTGTGTATGTTGATGACCTGCTCGTTACAGGAGAAGATTAAGCCTTGCTTGGAGATTTCAAAACAAATATGCAAACAATGTTTGAAATGACCGACCTCGAGAAAATGACTTATTTTCTAGGGATGGAAGTAACACAATCACATGAAGGCTTTTTTTTAAGTCAAAGAAGATTTTCTATGAAGATTTTGAATAAGTTCTCTATGCAGAACTGCAAAGCAACAAATACTCTAGTGGGATGCTTGCTGTATTTGACTGCCACTAGACCGGATATCATGTTTGCTGTGGGATTACTCTCAAGATTCATGCACTGCTGTAGTGAGGAGCATTTTCAAGCAGCAAAAAGGGTACTCAGGTACATTAAAGGTACCTTGAGTTATGGCTTGTTGTATAGCAGGGCTGAAAAACTAAGGCTAGTTGGGTTTACCGACAGTGATTGGGCAGGCTCGAAGGATGACATGAAGAGCACTTCAGGGTATGCTTTCACCCTTGGCTCAGGTATTTTCTGCTAGAGCTCAAAGAAACAGACCTTGGTTGCACAATCGACTGCTGAAGCTGAATATGTAGCAGCTGCTGGGGCTGTGAATCAAGCCATATGGCTAAGAAAAATCTTAACAGATTTAAATTTACACCAAGAGGGAGCAACAGTGATTTATTGTGACAATCAATCTGCTGTTGCAATTGCAAAGAATCCAGTTTTTCATGGAAGGACAAAACATTTCAGCATTAAACTTCATGTTGTAAGAGAAATGGAGGAAGCACATGAAGTGAAACTGGTTCATTGCAGTTCAGAGGAGCAACTCGCTGACATTTTCACAAAACCTCTTAGTGTAACTTGGTTTCTTGAATTAAGAACTAAATTGGGTGTTTGCAGCATAGAGCTCAAGGAAGAGTGTTGAAGTTGACCTCCATGCAGCTGATATGAAGCTAAAAGTGCACATGGTGGCCATGCAAAGGTCATGCACGTGAACCATTTTGGCAGCAACTAGGAACCATGAAGCTTTGTAACTTGATCTAGTTGCTTTTGAAGTCTAGTTCATTTTGAATTATATGATTGATGTAATTTGTTGATTGATGTAGCTGTTAACCAGCTTTGTTTTTATGTACAAGCTAAGTTAACTTATTTCTTATGTTAAGTGGTAGTAGGTATGTGTTTAGGTAAAAGTTTTTGACTTGTAAACTTTTCTTTATTTGATATATATGTAATGGCAACATGCCAATGATAGCAATGAATGAATTCATATTGAATTTCTTCAATACCTCTCAAACTTCCTTTGCTTTTTTCACCTTCTTGCCCGATTGCTGCTTGGCTGTTCTGAGGCCTGCTGTCCGACACAAGTATTACCATTATAGGTAATTCGCCTCCTCGTAACCAAGGTTCATTTCAGCACAGGCCTGCTATTAAGGCAAAGTTTACCAACATCGGTAATACTTGCCTCCAAAAATCCCCAACAATCATCAAATTTGTCCATGTACCAGCTTTGCACCAGTTTCCCTTCTTGGTGGAAAATGAAATGGTTGACATCAGGATCAGTGGAAACAACAATCTGTTGACCAACCAAACTCGTTTTAAAACAATGAACCATAACTGAAAATATAGAGTTTAAAACGATTAAGATGATGATAAACGAACCTCACATGGCATTATACATCATCAATTCTTGCATTATAACACGACCTGTTGATTCTCTTTTTGATGAATGGTGAAACATCGGTGGTGGTGTAAGGAGTAAAGTTTTAAATGTCCAGAAGATAGAACAAATAATGATGTAAAAGAAGTTTTTGCAAATTTAATAACAACTTGAAAACCTGACCTATGCTGGTTATTGTTTAGAGTTTTATAGATTCCTAATGAAGTCATTTATATTCTGTTTTTGTTCCAATTAGTTCTTTGTTTTGTTCAACAAATATAAAATTAAGATTCCAACCCCCAAGTTCTTAAGATTCAAACACCAACTTCTTGAGCAAGTTACAAAATTGTTTGTAAATTATGACAAATCACTAATTTGTATTTATTTTAACCCAATTAATTCATTCAACAAATTTAAAATTAAAATTCCAAATTAAACCCCATACTTTCTAAAACAAAGTTATAACTTGTTGCCATTAGTAAGCTGAGGATAAAATTATTATAATTTAAACTTAATTTAATTGGTTTAATCTATTATCAATTTAAGTCACTATTGATACAATCGAATTAATTAATCAAACTTTAAAATTTAACATGATCTCTTAAAAATAATTGCATAAATCAATGAAGCTAAACTGATTTTTTATATTTCCAAGTACTAATTATAACTTTGATCTCCATTGCATTTGCTTTGTCACATATGATGACACACATTACAAAAGAAAAATAAAACTGCAGCCATATATATATATATTCTACCAGCTTGCTTGGATGCATGCATATATGTCAGGTGGCACAATAGAGAGGTGGGAGATTGCATTGAGAAGGAAGGTGAGCAGCAATCCTGAGAGTGCTGCAGAGGCAATCATGTTGCACAGCTTGGAGTGCACCACAACACAGGGGACTAGGCTGGGTCTCGGTGGCACCAGGCACCATAAAGGGTGCGCACACATTCAGGTTGATGAGTTGATTTGTGCAGCTCAGCTGTGCCTTACTCGTTCGGGTCTGAAGTGAGGCTACAACCAGAAGCAGAAGCAAAACTGCAGCTTGTGAACTGTGACACACCAGGGATTTCACAACCGCCATGACTTTTTTTTTTTATTATCTAAATTTTGGTTAATTTTCTTGCTCAGTTTTGTCTCTTAATTGTTCGTTCATTTGGGATTTTTATACTGTTTTATAGATGGATTTGGAGGCTGACGATCATCCATTGCATGAGTTACCTAAATAATTTTTAGCACATCACAGTTTTGTTGTATTCAGGATAGGTGAAGGCTTACATTTCTCGTGCTTTGTGATTACATCACAGTAATCCATTTTACTGGTTAAACTTACAACGGTTTTGAACGAGGATAAAAAATCGGTTTAACTGAATTTTATATTTTTTAATATCTTTTTAGTTTTTAATTTTTATGATTTTTAATAATTTATTTAATTAAAATTGAATCAACAATTAAATTAATTAAATAAAAATTAATAGTTTAATCAATTCGACCATCGATTCGATTTCAAAACCCATACTAAACAAAGCTTCGGTTGCTTCTCACATATAAAACAATTAGTAAATCAACAACTAAAAATAACAATAATAATGAATAACATTTTTCAGTGTAGGATATACAGATTGTATATTGTAGTTGTGAGATTAAAATTAATGTTAAGATTATATGCTTCCATTCAAGTGCAACAATAGCAATGAACTAATAGTTAATAAGATAATTATTTGATAGATTAATAGTAAAATTTTTTAATTCTATAATTGGGTTTAAGAAGATGTTATGTATCTTTAATTAATAATTATAAATAAATAATAAATAAATTAAACACGTGATAGGTTCTTGGATTTTTAACTCTACTTGTAGAGTTGAAAAACTTCATCACTTGTATATTAAATATCAATCCAAGCTAATATATTATAAGTTTTGGCAACAAGACCACAAGAAAATTTATAATATAAATAATATATTATAAAATCAGATTTAATTTGTTAATGAGATTTTGGCTCAATGGTAAGATTAAGATTTTAAAAATCTCGAGATCTCACATTTAAATTTCATTTTATATAAATGTGTAGGTTTTGGGCAAGATTTTTTTGGCTCAAGCTTGGTCTAACCTAAATATATTATATTATAAAAAAATTATATTCATTATATATATATATTAAATAATAATTATATATTTATGTTTATATTAAATCACTAACCCATTAACAATTAAATTTATTACTCAATCTTTTCAGAAAGTCTGCCTTGTTGCACGCGTTTAGGGTTTTTTAGTCTGCCTGGTTGCACGCTAACCCTACTTTAGGGTTTTTTGAGATTTGTTGCCGCTTGAAAGGAGATTGTTCACAAGATACTGAAGGGCCGTCATGACGCAAATTGATTCGGTGGATACTGAGCTAGCCAGCCTTAATATTATAGATGAGGAGGAAGACACCCCATGGTGGTTTTGCGAGAAAATATTGGTGCTGAGCATTTATATGATCTATGTTTAGTTGGGAGAGTCCTCACTGATAGCGTTGTCCACTTCCCATCCTTAAAGAATACCCTTGTAGATTTATGGCATCCGCTACGAGGAGTATCAATTTCTGAGATGGAGAATAAAAGAATAAGAAGAATCTTATTCCGATTTTACAGTGAGATTGACTTGAAGCGAGTTTTAGATGGACTACCGTGGTTTTTTAATCGACATCTCATTCTATTTCATCGATTGACAGAGGGAGAGGATCCAGATTCGGTCCCTTTATGGTATTCGGCTTTTTGGGTACAGATTCATAACTTACCGGTCGGTGTTACATCAGAGGGAACAGCACGTCAGTTTGGAGATTTTGTGAGGAAATTTTTAGAATATGACACATCTTTGGTGACAAGAGGGGGTGGAAGTTTCATGAGAGTTAGGGTTTCAATTGATGTGCGATTGCCGCTTAAAAGGAAGAAACGGATCAACATTGGTCAGAATAAATCCACGTATGTTTTATTTCAGTATGAAAGATTGCCACTTTTTTGTTTTCTTTGTGGTCGACTTGGTCATGGAGAAAGCTATTGTGAAGTTAGATTAACTTTGGAAAGCCAGCAAGTGGAATTTGGGTGGGATTTATCACTACGAGCTGCGCCAAGAAGGGGAGGGCAAGCCACGAGTAAGTGGCTAAGAAAGGATACAAGTTTAGTTAGACAGTCTGCGATGGAGATCGATGGAGAAACAGGGGCACGATAATTTGGCGTGGATGTTGCAAACATAAAAGGAATTCGTGGGGATGTGATGGTTAATCCACGAGTGCTAAAGGGACGGGAGATTGAGGAAGAGTTGGAGAATTTACCAGTAGAATTTTTGGATAGAAAAAAGAGGCAACGATTTACCTCAGAGAAGAAAGTAATGGGCGAATTTCAGAGTCTTGTAGATGGAACTATTGACAACAATTTATCGGCGGCCACTCAGAAGGTGGCTGGCCGAGATCAATGGAAATCCTGAGTTAGAACGTGTGTGGGTTGGGGCACCCGCGTAGAGTTTGATGTCTCAAGAATAAATTGAGACATATCTAGCCTTAAATTTTGTTTCTGATGGAAACAAAGGTTACAAGTAAACGGATGGAGTCAATACGTAGGCAATGTGGCTTCATTAATGGTATTGACATTGCAACAGATGGTACGAAAGGAGGTTTGTCGCTAGGTTGGAAGGAGGGGTTGACTTTACATTTGAGAAGCTTATCAAAATCTCATATTGATGTTGAGGTTGAAGATGAAAATGAGAGGAGGCTATGGAAATTCACAGGGTTTTATGGAGCGCCAATAGAGAGTGACAGAAAAGAGTCATGGGATTTATTACGGTTGCTGAAACGTGAGAATAACAAGCCATGGTTGGTTGTTGGTGATTTTAATGAGATTCTTTTCTCTTTTGAGAAAATGGGAGAGAGAATTCGAGAGGAAAGACAGATGGCCGCGTTCAGGAAGGCACTTGACTACTGTGAATTAAGTGATTTGGGGTTTGTTGGCCATTGGTACACTTGGGAGAGAGGTCAGTTTGTTGACACCAGTATTAGAGAAAGACTGGATAGAGGAGTTGCCAATACTGGATGGTGGGATCTTTTTCCTAATTATAAAGTCCATCATTTACAACATAGTTTTTCTGATTATTATCCGGTTATGGTGGATACCGATGGGAGTGGGAACATGCAAGGCAGAGCTGAACAAGATTCGTTTCGTTTCAATGCAAATTGGATCCTTGATACTGAAGTAGAGGAACAGATTCAACGAGAATGGAATTCAAATTCTTTGGATGTGCCAGCGAAATTGAGAAGAATGGGGGTACTCTTATGTAGTTGGGAGAAAAAGGAGAAAAAAAGGAAGAAACATCGTACAAATGAATTGAATGATAGACTGTTGGAGTTAGGTGATTGTGGTGTCAATGATGCAGTTCTGGAGGAAATTACTGAAATTTAGCTAGAGCTGAATATCAAAGCAGATAAAGAAGAATTGTTCTGGGAACAAAGGGCGAGAGTCAACTGGCTTCGTTTTGGTGATAGAAATACAAAATTTTTTCACAATTCTGCAATACACTATAAAAGGAAAAATAAGGTGGTGGGGCTGGAAAATGAAACTGGAGTCCTGATTACTGATGAGACAGAATTATCTAAGCTTGCCACGACATATTTCAAAGATTTGTTTTCCTCTCAACCAGTAAGTAATGGCGAGAGTTTGTTTGATTCCTATGTCCTTTGTATTACGAATAAACATAATGCTTTGCTCATGGAGGTCTTTCAAGCGGAGGAAGTCGTTCAGGCTGTTAAATCTATGGCACCCCTTAAGGCTTCTGGATAGGATGGGTTTCCAGCAATCTTCTATCAAAAGTTTTGGCACATTGTTGGAGAGGATGTTATTGGATACTGTCTAGCTATTCTTAATGATCAACGAAATATTGAGGAGGTGAATAATACTAGCATCGTTCTTATTCCTAAAGAAAATTCACCAAAGTCTTTGAATAAATTCCGCCCCATTAGTTTATGCAATGTGCTTTATAAAATTGTCTTAAAAGTCCTTGTTAATCGTTTCCGAAAAGTACTTAATTTTTGCATTGCGGATTCTCAAGGGGCGTTTGTTCTAGGAAGGTAAATCATAGACAACATCTTTGTGGCATATGAAGTCTTGCATTCTTTCAAAAATAGACGTAGATCTTCGAAAAAAAGTTTTGCCTTAAAGCTGGACATGAGTAAAGCATACAACCGGATTGAATGGAGTTTTCTTAACAAAATGTTGCGTAGTATGTTTTTGTGAGGGCTGGATTTCAGTTGTTATGGGATGTGTGACTAGTGTAGCTTATACAGTTGTACTTAATGGAAAAAATGGCGAAGAATTCAGGCCACAACGAGGGCTGCGACAGGGTGACCCGTTAAGTCCGTATTTGTTTCTCTTTTGTGCGGAAGGTTTCTCAAGACTCATTGAGATCGCAAAAAGGAATGGTAGACTTACTGGAACAAATGTGGGAAGAGGAAATGTTTCATTATCCCATTTATTTTTCGGAGATGACAGCATGCTTTTGGAGTTGCCTCGGCTGAAGGGGCTTATAATATGAAAAGTGTGATCCAGGAGTATGAAAAAAGTATCAGGCCAGTTAGTTAATTTTGATAAGTCCCTTATTTGTTTTAGTAGTAATGTTGAGTTGGCGATACAAAATCAAGTGGCGAGAATTTTGGGAGTTAGAGTCTCTAATAACCCGAAAAAGTATTTGGGTTTACCAACTATGGTGGGGCGGAGGAAAAAGCATGCGTTTGTGGTAATTAAAGAGCGGTATGTGAAATTTCTGAACAATTGGAATATGAAATTATTATCAGCTGAGGGAAAGAGGTTTTCCTAAAATTTGTTTTACAGGCAATTCCAGTCTACGCAATGCAATGTTTCAAATTACCAATTACGTTTTGTCAAGAAATTGAGAGCCTCATGAGCAAATTCTGGTGGCGCAATTCAAAAATTAATAAGGGCATTCATTGGTACAAATAGAGTGAATTATGCATTCCCAAAGCAAAGGGAGAGTTAGGTTTTAGAGATCTATCAAAATTTAATTTGACCTTATTAGCGAAGCAGGGGTGGAAAATGATCATGCAACCTGATTGCTTGTTTGCGCGAGTAATGAAAGCTAAATATTTTCTGAGAGGGGATTTTATGCATGCAAATCTTGGGTCTTACCCTTCATATACCTGGCGTAGTCTGTTGGGAGCTAGACACCTTCTTGAGGATGGAATGGGATGGCGAATTGGCAATGGGGAATCGGTAAATATCTAGAATGATAGGTGGCTTCCAGGACCTGGGGATGGTCGAATAAAATGTCAACATATTGATATCAGGTATTCTCTAGTGTCTGATTTAATTAATAAGGAATCTAATACCTGGAAGCAAGATGTACTTTTTTCGTTGTTTGGAGAGGAGCAGATGAACAACATCCTATCAATTCTGCTGGTAAGCAGCAGGCCTCCGGATGAACTGGTGTGGCGGGGAGATAACACTGAGGAGTACACTGCTAAAAGTGGATACAAGTGGCTTATTACAGAGGGGAGTACCAGATACAATAATGACATCCATAAGAATTTCTATACAAAGTTGTGGATGCTTCAGATTCCAAGCAAATTGCGCATTCTGACATGGCGAATTGTAAATAATTATCTTCCTACTTTACAGAATCTAAAAACTCACAACTTGGTTTCCAATTCTTTGTACATTGTTTGCCAAGATGAGAAGGAATCGGTGGAACATCTGTTTCGAGATTGCTCTTTTACGCAGCAGGTATTGCGGGGTTTGAGAGTGATATCTCCAACATGCATGAGAGAGATAGGATGGAAACATTGGTTAGCAACAAATTTTGAAAGCCAGAGTACAGAAGCATGTAAACTCAGATCTATCACTTTTTGGGCAGTATGGTATAATCGTAACAAATTATACCATGAGGGTATACGAGAACAAGTAACTAATGTGGTGGGATTTATTAGGGCCTATTATGCAGAAATATCTTTTATGGGGGAGAGACTACAAAACACATCTATAGTCAGAGACCCTGTTTGAGAGCCACCAGACATAGGAATCATAAAAATCAATTTTGACGCTGCATTTTATCAGGCTACTACATGTTCTATCTCAGGTTTCATTGCACGAAATGATGAATGTTTAATAATGGCTGCTGGTACCTACCCGTGGGAAAATATATCAGATCCGGTGATGGCAGAAGCAATGGCGTGTCTATAAGCCATTATTATGGTCGAAGAAATGGGGTTCTAGGAGATATGCGTGGAAGGGGACGCGTTGACCATCATTCGCAAACTGAACTCTGTTGAAGAGGACAGATCTTGTATCAGTAACTTAATCAAAGAAATAAAGCGAAGAAGTCAAACTTTCAGAAAGCTGAGTTTTAAACATGTACCAAAAGGGGCCAATAAAGCTGCTCATGCGATGGCGAAAGAAGGTCGGAGGCAAGAGGGTCCTCGATTCTGGATTGAGGAGGCGTCGCGTCTGGTAGAGATTCTGGTCGGTCATGAAAGGAGATTCGGAGGCACATGAGGTTAGTAAGAGAAGGAGAGTCTGGGCTCTTTGGTGATTGTTGCCCGAGGAACTCAAGATTTACAAAGGGACGGTGGACGCTGAATGCTTTAACTTGGATGAAAATGAGTCTCTTGAATGGCAGATACAAAGGTTTTCAAACGGATGATAGTTAGAGGAAGGAAGGGCTACAAACAAAGTGTCTTTTCTTTTCTTCTTTTGTTTTTAGTTTTTGACGGTTCAGATGTGCATTTATTACATTTTAAGTCAGGTCTTTTCTTTATTTTTTCTTTTTCAAGGAACCATGCAGGTGTCCAGTTAGTGTTTTACAGCCTGTCTATCTTTTCTTTTTTCTTAAAAATTGTAGTCGTTGGTTTTCTTCTTACTTTAATAAATGAAGTATCAGCCATTGCTTTGTCAAAAAAAATTTATTACTCAAAACCTAAAAAAACCTTACCCAACTAGATAACTCAACCCAAAATATAAAATTAAAAAAAAAAACATATTTTATATAATAAAATATTTATTATATTTATTTGTGTTTTTTAATATAATAAAACATTTACTATACTTATGGTAGTGTTTTTTAGTATAAATATTTTTAATGTATTTTTAATGTGTTAGAAATTTTTATTTTAACATTTTTAGTGTATTTAATGTATTATATTTAAAAAAATATTTTTAAATAAAACCTAATTTAAAAAAATTAAATATGAAAAGGTCGGGTCGAATACAAGTTTATCTTTTTTAAATTGGGCTGAGCTTGGAAATAAGAATAAGCCCATTTTTCGGACCAATCTAGATATGGGCTTGAAAAATAAGTTTAGATATCTGACATGGGTTCATCTGAAGTTAGCATTGGTCATGAGCACATTTAGTTTTAACCAACAAACCAAGTTTTTGTTGGCCAATATTACTATGAGTTTATCTAATTTAATCATTTTCCTAATTATTATTAAGATACACCATAAAAATAATCACTTATGTATAGTATGAAATATATTTTGGTCATAAAACTTTAATTTGTCATGAAAAAGATTACTAATATTATTGATTTGTAGCATTTTAATCATTATTTCAAATGAAAAATTTAAGTCAAACTAATCCCTATACTTTTTAGCATTTTTTTTATTTTCCTTTTTTTCTTTTTTTTTCTTTATTTTTTTTTTTAACGTTTATGGAATGGTATGCATCTTTGAGTCAACAGTGCAGAATAATACAGCTCTTTGGTAGTTTAGGATGGTTCAAAGATCTAGAATTAGTAAACGTGATTGTGATAAGCTAGCTTGGATAGTCATGGAGAAACCAGTTCAGTAAAAAGGAATATTCATCCAATATTCTATCTCACCATGGGTAAAATCCAATTTAAAGGAGCCTAAATTTGCAGAAGAATGAACTATAGCCGCCGGTGACAATCGAGATTCACAAGACGGTAAATATGAAATCTACTTTCAAAACCATCCAATGAGACAATAATGAATGCCGTCAGCCCCCATTTCAGACTAAGATTATGTTATAACAATTGAATAAAAACTTGGTCACAATTCAATGCTATTTATACAGCTGTACCTCTTCTTTACCTCCATTGAAACCAAAAATGTTGTATCCCCTGCTTTGCTTGATAGTCTTGTTCTTAAGCATTGTGCTATGGATATACCACTGGAAGAACCCAAGGTGCAATGGCAAGCTCCCACGGGTTCCATGGGTTTACCGGTTGTGGGTGAGTCATTTCAGCTCTTTACTCTTCAGTATCTCCGATGTTTCACCATTCATCAAAAAGAGAACCAACAGGTTGTCTATATAATGCATGAATTGGTAATGTAAATTTTGTAATGACACGTGAGGTTCGTTTATCATTGTCTTAATCGTTTTAAATTCTATATTTTCAGGTACGGTTCGTTGTTTAAAACTAGTTTGGTTGGTCGACAGATTGTTGTTTCCACTGATACTGATGTTAACCGTTTCATTTTCCAACAAAAAGGGAAATTGGTTAAAAGTTGGTACATGGACAGCTTTGATGTTATTGTCGGCAAGGAAAATGTTTAATCCAGTCATGGTTTTCTCCACAAGTGCCTTAGATACTTGATTTTGAACCTGTTTGGCTCCGAACCCTTGAAAGAAAAACATGTTTCTGAAATGGATGAATTAACAAGCAAACATCTGCGGTTATGGTCTTGTCAACAACCTTCAGTGGAATTGAAACGGGCTATGTCAACTGTATTATAACTTTGGTTCCAAGTTCCAACACACTTTATTTGATTAAATTTAACTAAAAATCATGATTCATGACAGGTTTTCTCTTTTCTTACAGATGATATATGATTTTACTGTGATGAAGCTATTTGGTTGTAATAATGAGAAGCTAAGAGGATGCTATTCAGCTTTCTTGGATGGTTTAATTTGTTTTCCTCTAAACATTCCGGGAACTGCTTACTGGAAATGTTTACAGGTCGTAACAAAGCAATGAGGGTAATCAAAATCATGTTGGAGGAGAGGCGTGGGACGTTAACAAAGAAACAAGACAGAGATTTTCTGGATGTGGTATTGGAAGAGATGAACAAAGCTGGAACCATCCTATCAGAACAGACAGCATTAGATTTGTTGTTTGCACTTCCTTTTGCTGCTTTTGAATTTGCATCTTCTGCTGTAGTATTAGCTCTTCAGTATCTTCAAAGCAACCCTCTGGCCCTAGCTGAACTGACAGTAAGTCTTGATTGCTATTCTTATACTTGTTGACTTGCTTTGAATAATTGACATGCATGTCTCTCCCACCAGCAAGAACATGAAACAATTTTAAGGGAAAGAGAAACAAAGGATTCCGGGATCACTTGGAAAGAACATAAATCAATGACTTTCACATATATGGTGAGTTTGTTTAACACTATATATATAGATTTCATTACTGTTTCTTCACACAGGTTTAATATATAAATCAATGGCTTTTCATCAAGTTATCAATGAAACCATTAGGCTTGGAAATATTGTTCCTGCAATTTTCAGGAAAGTGGTCAAAGATATAGAAATAAAGGGCAGGTTTAAGTCCAATAAACCAAATTCATCTATGTTTAATATATATATGCTCATTTTTTATGAATTGTGGGTGGTACAGATTATAATATCCCTGCAGGTTGGATCATTTTGGCTTGTACACCAGCAGTTCATTTGAACCCCACGAAATACGGGGATCCACTTACATTCAATCCATGGCGATGGAAGGTGATTTAGTTGATTATTCCAAAGCTAATTTGAACACAATTTGGTTCTAATATTATTGGATTGAGAAACTAATTAGCATGAAAACAAACAAGCAGGGGAGAGAATTGAATGCAGGTTCTAAATTCTTTATGGGGTTTGTTAGTGGTGTGAGACTTTGTGCTGGTGCCGAATTTGTGAAGCTGCAAATCTCTATTTTCCTTCACCATTTTTCCACAAATTACAGGTAAGACGAGTAACTTAAAACATAACATTCTATAATTAATGGTTCAACATGGAATAATATAGTACAAATTACAAGTGATTTAGGTGGACAGTGATGAAAGAAGGAAAGGCTGTTCGACAGCCAGGACTGGTGTTTCCGGACGGTTTCCATGTTCAAATCTTGAACAAAAAATTCATATGAAGTTGCTGTTGAATGGTTAGAGCAAACCTGGATTAAAAAAAAGAAAAAAGAAAACCAGACATTGATCAAGAACATACTATGAAACAATGATGCTATGTCTAGCCTGCAACAGATGCATGAAATAAACCGAAATTCGGACATAAACGCATGTAACGTGTTTGAATATAATCAAGTAATCATAAATTTCATTACCTTCTCCTTTCAACGCCACATTGCCACCACTTTGTGTACTCATCGTCACGGAACGCTGCATACATTACAATCGGTCATTGTCAAAAAGTGGTAACCAACAGCGACTATTCAAGACATAAAAGATATACATACAAGTCGCAGTCGGTATCAGGGTCGATGGTGAAACCGAGCGGGACACCACAAAAGCCAGGCAATGTAGCGATAGCGGTGGAATTAGAATTGTTAGCGGTAACAAGCCCCATTAAGCACCCACAAAGTGATCTCCTATTGTCAGTGGAATGAGTCATCATGTAGAGGTTCGTGACAGCCTCGCAACATGGTGTACCAGGGTAAGGATCTGGTGAACCGTTGCTGATAAAGGTTGCACAGAACGAGATTAGTTCTGTCACGGTGGTGCACTCGACTGCTGAACCACCTATTGAGGTAGCCCATGAAAGCAACATCAGTACTCGTATCATTGTTCTATGAGCCCCCATTCATATCTGTTTTTGGACCTGTTCCCTGCCAGTCTTTCCAGGTGAGTGAGTATATATCCTTGATTTAAATTTGGGTTGGTGTGCAATGACAAACGTGTGAGGTTACATGAAGGTTGAATGAGTATCTTACTTTTTTTAAAGTCATAAAAGATATAATCGAGTTAAGTCCGGTTCAATCAATACAATAAAAGTTCAAACTTAAACTACGATTAGAAACGATGGGATGAGAATAGGTTCAATCAATACAATAAAGTTCAATCAATACAATAAAAGTTCAAACTTCAATTGGGATTAGAAACTATGGGATGAGAATATGTTCAATCAATACAATAAAAGTTCAAACTTAAACTGCGATTAGAAACTATGGGATGAGAATAGAGATTGTATGCATGTATGTATTCTTACTTGCATCAACATTACCAACTCCAACCAGTATGTGTCAAACCATTAAGTAGATTTGTTACAAAAGATGTATTTAAATATAGAGATTGATCTCAGATTGCCATTGTCTCTTTGCTACCCAACTTTTTTTGGCATAAAAATAATAGTGGTGGGAATGAGATATTTTGCGCACACATATATATTAGTAAAAAGACTTTTCTAGTCTTTTTTATTTCGGAAATAAGTAAATTAGTCCATTTCAAAAAAATCAGAAAAATTTAATTTATGTCAATTTTGAAAGTGAGCAATTAAGTTAATATCTTTCATCAGTTAAGCATAATTTTGATTGATATAATAACAAATTTAACCCTTAATGTTTACATATTTTATTAATTTGATCTTGTTCTAAAAAAATTAACAAATTTAGCCTCAATATTTACACATTTACAAAAATATTGTAAGTTAAATTTGTTAAATCATGAGCAAATTGATAGAATTTGTAAATTATTAGATCTAAATTTGTTATTATACCAATTAAATTATGTAAAATTGACAGAAAAACATAAACGTAATAATTAATTGTTTTTCGTTGCTCCCCTTCAAAATTAACATGGATTAAATTGCTTAGATTTTTCTGAGAGAGACTAAATTACTGAATCAAAATTGGTTGAGATTATATTTATACACAAATCATAAATGTAGTGTTTTGATTTTTAAAGTAAGACAAAGACAAAAAAAAACACAGCCCTCGAAATCACTCACTCACATTCCCTATAAGCTCTTTAACAATGAAATGATAAATTGCATTTACACAAAAGAGATCAAAAACAGAAAACAGCCAATGCTAGTTGTTTTGATTGCAATCCCATCTAGAGGTTGGGACACAGCTGAGGTAGTGACACCATGTGCAATATTCGTTTCCGTCTTCTTCCCGAAACAACACTACCAATGCTACGGCGAGTCTGCAAATTTAGCAACTATGTCAACAACCCAAACCAATTCAACTCGTCCCTTTGTATGAATGGTGGGTTACTTACCCTACAACCAACAGCACAATGGAAGCTACCCACAAGACATATTGGTGAGGCTTGTACTTCGATTTCAAACCAGTCCTGACCGGGATGTTCCTGTGTTCAAACCACCCTAATTGAGGCCGAGGTAGTAGAATAAACCCGAGTAAAAATCCGGTTAAAAATCCGCCAATATGCGTGAAATTATCGACGTGTGGCAAAATCCCTATTGCTAGGTTGATCACAATGATGACCACAAGTGTTAGCAAAGCTGAAGCCTGTGGGATATAATAAGACCATTAATAACACCAGCAGTCTAGCATGAGATTCAATGATCAATGAAAGCAGAACAGTTAAATAATGTTAGACCTTGTTTGTGTATATGGTCCAGTTTGTTATAAGTTCGGAAAGCATTGCCCCTAGAAGCCCGAAAAGAGCACCGGAGGCACCGACGGAGATGTTGTTACGGATAAGTAGAGACGATAACACGCTTCCGCCAAATCCCGATACAAGATAGAGGATTCCAATCCGTACTGTGAAGTTGTAACAACAAAATATCACATGATCTGCCATCGAAACTTAGTTCAATGTGTTGGAATAAGATTCGTACCGAAACCGAACTGTTGTTCAAGGCGTATTCCGATGAAGATGAGGCTTAGCATGTTGGCTAGAAGATGAATAACACCGGCATGTAACCAAATACATGTTATAAGTCTCCATCCTTGATGGTTAATTACAACTTTGGTCCATTCAAGAGCTCCTAATTTTTTCAATCTATAAAAATAATGAAAATAAATATTCAGGCGATAAAAGTAACACGGAAGCTCTTGTATTAAGAGTCGGATTGCATTTTATCCCATTTACTCAAAAAATGGGTAAATTAATATATTAGATGAAAGAGCAAACTAATTTACTCATATTTGAGTAGAGAGAGGAAAATACAATCTAAATCTTAAAATTAGCACTTCCATTATATTTTTACAAATATTCAAGCTAATGAAATTGCTAGGATAGCCATCAATATCAGGAAAGAACATGATCAAATTAACAAATTCCATGAACATTAATTTCAAATTCAACTAATTAAATTATCATTCAAGCAATTAAAAGTTAAAATAAACCAGCAAAATCAACATAACCCAGAGTTCAAACACATCTAGAAAACATTTTCCAACAATTAAATCCTACAAAAATCAAAGCAAAAAGAAAGGGAATAAGTGAATTTACGTGGAAGAAGAAGGACCGAACAGGGGATTCTCTCTCAAAGGCTCGAAAGAAAAACGACAAAGAAACCTGGCAACGCACTTGCCTACAAGCTTGTGCTTAGGACAGTTATTGACATACATAACAACTACAAAGACAGCAACGTTAGCCACCACGAAGACAGGCACCAACCATGATGTCCATTGAGGTTCTGTATCATCAATCATGTAAGTAGATGATGATATGTAACTGCCGCCGCTGCTATCATTAATGCTATTGCTGTTTCTCTTTGGCCCTCCTCTGTTTTCTATATCACCCCCTGCCATTTTTACTCTGTTTACCCAAACCAAAAAAGAGTCCTTTTTTTTTTTTTTTTTTTGGATTTGGCTTCTTCTATGTATCCTGAAAGCCTGAAACTTTAACTTGATTATTTGTTTTTTCTTTTGAAAAGATTAGTTTTTTAATGATGGAGTTGGTGAGAGGGGGTTTAATTAGAGAGTTATGGAGGACGATAGTGAAGGGAGTGGGACACTGTTTTTTTTTTTTTTTTTGGGTCTTTGCTTTGTTTTTCAGGTTCTTTTAACTGTCACAGTTTGCAGGAAATCTGAGTCCTTTTATAAGACAATAATTCATTTTAACGCATTTAAACTTACATCTCTAATAACTGAACCACTCAATTAGTATAAATATTTGAGTATTGAAATTTAAAAGATGAGTTATGTTTGTATTTTCCATGAAAGGTAACTAAGCACCTACTTAAACATTATGTCTAATTAATGTTTTGTACCAACTACTGCAACATAACTATCTAATATCCCATTCATCTTTTGTTTGTTAATCATCCTAATTAAATTGAAAATAAAATTTATTTTATATATAATCCAACCACTGCAACATAACTATTCAATATCCCATTCATCTATAAAGTAAATTTTTTTTTGGAAATCAAGAAAATGGTAAATTCACAGAATATATTCTATTAAAAAGTAAAAAAAAAAGAAAGGAATAATTTTTCATTTCATTTCAAACCTTCAAACCCTCCTAACCCTACAGGCCTACACTGTAATTTATTTATATATATTATGACATCATTTTTGAAGAATTTCTTAGTTGTTTGGCATTAGATATTTCTCCGACTTATATAATTTCAACCCAATTTTTACACATCATTGATGAAGAGACAAAAATCGATCAAGAAAATTCACCAGCTCAACTGTATGAGTTTCTTCAACCAACTCATGATCGGCATCTATAAGTACTACTTTTCGTTTTACATATTTTCCTAACTATTGCTTGCGACAATAGCCATCGACATGGAAGTAGTTGAGAAGAAAATATCAAGAAAGAACCAGCATGGCCTACATGTTAGAACCATAGTCTAAATCTCGAATGGAGGAGAGAAACTGAGAGCCTACTTTACTGCCACTTCTATTCCCAACAGTATACGCAAAGCATACATTGAAAACGAAACCCCAATTAAAATTTAATATACATATTTGGTAGGAATTCATTATATCATAAAAATTAATCCTTTCACAAAAATGAACACTCAATCAATATATATAGCTTCTGACCTTTGACTCTGCAGCAGATCCCAACATTTTAAAGAAAAATATAAAGAGAAAATGTAAGTGTTCATCTAGGCTTCTTATATCTTTCACTTCCTCATATTACAGTAATTTTGCTATTCCATCCATGTCTTTTGAGGTGGTGTATCGTTTCTTTTCATGCTACCTTTGCAGACCATCAACGCAAAACGAAGAACATGATGCTGTGCATTGCTAGTGTACGCAACCGTCAACGTATCATCATCAGTGAGTCTACTGATCAACGGCGGTGATTCACCATACGTGTCACTCTTATAACAGTGGGAATAATTTGAAACTGTTAACCCCTGCACCATTCAGTGAAACAAAGCTGCCCTTATAACATAGCTGTAGCACCTCACTAGTAAGGTACCTTCGTAGTCAAGTTGCATATATATATATATATATGATGGACCAGCTATATCTTACCTGTGTATGCATCTGTCTTGAATGTTAGATCAACTGTTTTGTTGAATTTAGAGTTATTTCTAGGCTGGTCTGTACTGTGCAGATAATGTATATTTGCTTAAGTGTTTTCCTATTATATTTTTGGCTAAACTACATTCAAGGTCACTAAACTATTAGTAAATTTACGTTCTGATCACTTAACTTTAAAAACTTATAAAATAGTCATTGAACTATTTGAAAGTTTTCATTCAAGTTGCTAAACTATTTAAAAGTTTTTATTTAAGTCACTAGGTTGTTAAGTTTTTTTTAATAAAAAAGTTCGGCTACTAAGCTCCAAGTAGAACATACCTTAAATCTAAGTCGATCTGACAGTTAGTGCCGAAGATTGAAGAAGAAAGTTATTTGGATTTTGGTTTGTAGATTCATGATGTTCAAAGTTGTTTTACGAAAAAAATTTGAACTGTAGAAGAGAAGGATAAAGAGAACTTTCAATTTGTATAGGTGGTGTGAACAAAAAATGTCATATAATAAAAATTTTAAAAATCTAGTAACTTAAATGAAAACTTTCAAATAGTATAATGACTATTTGTAACTTTTTAAAGTTGAGTAACCAAAACGTAAATTTATTAATAATTCGGTGATCTTGAATGTAATTTATCCTAATTTTTTAATGCTTTTGCAAAACCAATTCCAATAATAATTAAAAGGAAAAAAAAACTTGAATTTTTTAAAAGATTATGCTAAACTTACAATGACTGTATTTAAACCGAGTTAAATATTATCCAACCCACCAACTTATTAAAGAAAAAAGGTAAACCTAGTGAGAATCAAGTGTGCCTGATCAAATGTGACGTTGCCTTATAATGTAGGAGACTTTTTTTTTGTGTGTGTGTTACGGGAGAGACAGCTCAAAGGCATGTTCTAACAACACTAGTTGAGACTTGTCTACCAAGGCCATATATATACCAGAAATTGGTTGGTTGGATAGTTATAATTTGAAAATCAATGCCAAAAAGAAATCAAACATTCTAAATGTCATTGTCTGAAGAGATAAAAGGCTGCGCATATCAAGACATGCATCAGGTTCTGGTGCTCTTCAAGGTATATATATACACAAAACTCCCCAACATATTGTCTGTTTTGGGGTCACAAGTTCTTACACTTCTGTCTACAAAACACTTGTATTTCACTATTATGTTTAGTGCAAACCTATGTGGAATATAGATGAAGGCTCACTACTCTTGGTGGCACATCCTTCGTACTTTGCACTTTATAATTGATTTTGACGTCAAATATCACGATAAATATCAGTTTATAAGCTATTATTCACTGTACTCCATTGAACTTAATGATTTTATATGAAAAAAAATAATCATAAATTAAAAGTAGTACGAATAATTTATGCTAAAAGAACAATTCTAATACAAACATATGGCTTACATTTATGGTGGGATACTTTTGCATAACATACAACCTGTTTTTAGTGTGAATCACAGAAATCCCATATTGTATTAAGATTCTTCTATTGAAAAATAAGATAAATTCTAGGCAATGGTGTAAAATAATCCTTCCATTAAATTGTGCTTTTCGCCTTTGTATATGTATATATAACAATAAATTTAGTTTTCAATATTTAGACAGTTATTCAATTATATTTATACTACTTAGAGGTGTTTATGGGTTCTTCAGATAACTGAGATACACGTGTTCTCTGATTCAAGATTCTGACAGTCTTGCACTCTGAAAAACTCAACTCGAATTAACGGCCTCAACCGCGTGGGTCGTTTAAATCCGATCACCTCTTCCTCGATTTGTTTTCGGAAATTTGAATACAGCACGGCCGATTCGTTTCCCCAACTGTCAGCAAACACGACTCCAACCCAACGTGCACTTTTTGACTTGAAATCAAATTAACTTTAATGGATGAGTTGTCAATCCCGATACTTAGGAGAAAGGTGAATACCGATTGAAAGGATTTCTTTAACATGGATTCGTATCTCACGATTTCCAACCGGAAAGAACACCAGCCTAAGGCTAAGATGAAATTTAGTGAAGCATGAATTTAATCATGCTTGTAAGTTGTGGAAGGTGATTGGATTTGTATGAAAGATGATGGAAATTGGGAAGGAAAAGTACTTGGAAAGAAATTAGACCAACTTTGTAAAAGCAAGAAAAATAATTTGAAAGACAAAGAGAATAATTCAATTCCTAATTGAAGTAGAAAAAGACAAAGAGGATAATACAATTTCAAATTGAAGTAGGAATATAGAATTAAGTGATGATTTCGTAAGAACATAAAGCCCCTATTTATATACATAGAGTTTACTAAAATTAGACTAAACTAATTTAATATAAAATTAAAATAAAAAATAAAATAAGATTTTTTTTTATTTTTGGCTTTTACAAAGTCAAAAATTCTGATGAGTCTTTGGCTTTTCTTCACATTTTTGATTCGGCATCATTTTTATTGATTGTGTTTCAATTTGGTCATTTTTTGCTCGTTTTTTCTCTTAGTGTCCTAATTGCATCCCTGACAAGATTAAAACATAAAAGTACTAATTTAGCAGGGATCAATTCAGAAATAAACCAAATTAAACACAAAATAACATGCAAATTAATATGTTAATATAAAGTATAACTTTATGACTTAAGAGTCAAATTATATGAAATACAATTTGACTAAGGGAGACAAATGTTATATAATGTGGACACCAAATTTAAAATACATAATATTTTATATATAAAATCCAAAATTTTGAAAATTTCAAGAGAGGCGACCGCCCCCACACCCTTGGATCCATCCTTAAAATTCAATATACCCCTTAATCCTGATTCAACTTTTGATTTGGTTTAGAATAAACGATAGAGTAACATTTAGTCTTTGAATTTTATAATTTTTCTCAATTAATTTCCTGATTTGTTATTTAAATTAGTTTCAGAATTTGATAAAATTTTTCAGTTTAATCCTTAGATTTCATTAAAGTGTACTTTTCAATATTAAAATATCACATCATTATATATCTTTAACCAAATTTGAATTCAAGAATCAAATTAAAAAAAATTATCAATTTTCGACTAATATGGACAAAAAATTTTCAGAAATCAATGTAACAAAATGTTGGTTTATCCTAAGGAAATCAGAAATATTAAATTGATAAATCTTTGGGGTGACTCTAAGCCAGAAATCCAGGAAATAGAAGAAGGCTTCATAGGGTCTGTTTTTCTGTTATTAATTTTGTAAGTCCAGCAAATGTTTCTTGGCAGCTTGTGATTTTTAGTTAAAAGAAACATTTGGGCGGCAAAAGCTTTTTGCTTTACAATTGTGTCACGCAAGGTATATATCTCCATACTTCTACATTCCACTGCTCAAGGTCACTAATTTTTGGTTACCAAACCTTTGTCTTTATATATTTTTTCCATATGAAAATGATTCTAAACTAATTCTATCAATCAACTTTATACTTAATAAATAAAAGAAAGATATATTCGTTCGAAAATTAAAAGAGGTTCAAACGGATAACAAAACCAACACTGCTGCTATCGGACAAGGCTCGGTGAAGATCAATTGGGTTGGACTCCCCAAAGCTTGAAATAAGAGGAAGCAACCTTGCTAACAATCATGTTTGAATTAGATTAGATCGGTCGATCGGACCAATTTAAAAAATTATTTTGAGCTAATTAAATTGAGAATCAGCATAGACTGATCGAACCGGTGATTGAATTGGATTTTTTTTTTTAATTTTTTAAATGATTTCTTAACCAAATTAGTTGAATTGACAAAATAAACCAGTGACTTTAATGATTCAACCAACAATCTAATTCTAAAAACATTGCTTATTATGTTAAGAAAATAAGGAATCAAAAAAGATAGGAAAAAGAATTACAATGAGATTCGGGAAGAGAGTGACCAAGGACAGGTAAAGGTCTTGGCCCTTCCCTCGAAAAATGATAAATTTCTCATTTAATTCTTTTAAAATTTGTGAAATTGTAAATTAGTATAATGATAAAATTACACTTTGTCCCATAAAATTTATAATTACTTTTAATTCTTAAAAATAATTTTCTAACTTCACCCTGGTTACAAATAGAAAAAAAAATTGTGGTTATGTAATGACATTAAAAAAAAAACAAAATTTTATTTTAATATACCCAACACATTCTTTTATCCTTAAATTCTGTAAAAAAGAGATTAATATTAAATTGGCAATGTTATTAGAATGATGTTGAACCTTTAAATTATTGGTTAAAATACTGTTTTTCTATTATCTTTAATAATGGACTTAAAAGTTATTGGATGCTTGTAGTTTGATCAAAATCATTGATGAAGCACATGTTGCCATGATTTAATATTATTTTAGGAGTGAAACAATATTAATAATTCCCACTAAGTTTTGATTTTAACATGTAGGGACATTGCTTGAATAAATTGCATGATTCATCTTAAAACTTAATCTTTCTTCATAAATTAATTAAATTATTTTAATTTATAACCCTACCAACTACTCATTTTGTCTCTCTTTAGTATTTGGTGATTTGTCTTTTATATATTAAATAAATATTTAAATATGCCTAAAGTTCTTATATTAAAATTTATTTAATTAAATATGTTGATATAATATTTTGAAATTAAAAAAATCATTCAATAAATATGTAATATTAAAATAAATTTGAATTTAATATAAAATTTTTAATCATAATAACACATTAAATTTTTATTTTTAAATTCAAAAATAGAAGAATGAAATAGATGAATTAAATTTTAAATATATTTTTTAACTTTTTATCATATTCAGAACTATAAGAATATATCAAGGGCCCACGTTGCCCACCAAACACACCTAATCCGTTAGATAAAATTGTATGAGACTAATCTTACTCGTCTGCTCACAGTTTGTCAAGTGAAACCATTCATCCATTTCCACCTGTTCGTCTGATCATCATCTAACGGTTTGAGCTTGAGTTTCAAGCTTCAAAGATCGAACTCAGTTTGATTTTAAATCGTAATATTTATTATGTAATTTATATTACATAAAAATTCTATATGTTTATTTTATAACATAAATATTAGAAAATTACATTAACTTATAGTTAGAATTTTGATTAAAAAAAAGTTAAATAACTATTTCTACTTTTAAATATTGAAGTTTGATTCTTTTTATCTAAATTAGTCTTTAAATTTAGTAATTATTCTCATGTTGGGGTTTAAACTAGGCATTTGTTCTTACATTAGGTTTGAAATTCTTTTTTGTCTAAATTGGTCCCTGAACTTGATAATTGTTCTCATATTTAGGTCTGAACTTCAAGGTTTTCAAGGAAATATTAGAAACTAACTTAGACAAAAAAATTTTAAGCCCCAACGTACGAATAGTTACCAAGTTCAGGTTCCAAAAAGTGATTTAACTGTAAAAAAAAAATAGCAAAAGAAATGCATATATACATATTTGGTATTATTTATGTCCGTTTTAAAATTTATGCTTGAGGTTCATGATTGTCTCTCATAATAATGTCGTCTCTAAAATTCGAACATGCATCTCTCTTATAAAATTCGAACTTTTAAGTAAATGGTAATATTGACATTAATTAATAATGTATTTCATAGTTACTCCTAAAAGCAAGTAAACAAAAAGAGTAGTACTGTTGAAGAACTACTAATAAATTTAATTTCTGCATTAGTCAAAGTAGTCGGTCACATATATTAATTATTATCATTATTGCGTAGAGAAAATTGTCTACTAATATACTAATATTATATTATAATTAATTTTAATAATAAGATATGATTATTTTTTATAGAGTTGAAAATTTGCCACATACTAACCAGCAAATTTATAATTGAATAACTAAAATCTTCTAACCAAAATTGATTTCACTAAAATTTTTAATATTTTTACAAGACACGCTTTTATTTTAAAAATTCACAAAAAATTATCCACTTGGACTTAAAAATATTTATATAAAAAATTTTAAATATAGAAATTAATTATTAAGATGAAATCAACAATACCCAGTTTTTTTTTTTTCACTCATCACAAAGTATTAAAGTGAAAAAAAATTTAGATAATTTTTACTTTTAGATTTAATTTCTTTTTTCAATCCAGAAAAATAAATACCTAATACACAAATTGATTAATCTTAATAATATTAATATCTTACTATTCATTCCAAGTTTTTTCTAAAAAAAGAAATCAAATTTAAAAGCAAAGATTATACAAGTTATTTTCACCCTAAAATTTTAATTACATGCTGAAAAAAAGAAGAAAGAAAAGATTGAGTGATACTAATTTTATTTTAATACGATAAAATAAACATAAAATTTAAAATTTATAACTATTTATTTTAATGTAAATGACTAAAATTATGATTTTCATTTTAAAAGGTGTATAGTTACCACCATTATATATGTTTGTTTTGAAAACATAATTTTTGTTTTTACAATTTTATTACATTTGAAGTGTGATGTTGGATTAGGATAACAATTCTGGAGTGAAGTGTGAAACTGCCATCTGTCTTTCAATTATTGTTAAAAGAAAAAAACAAAACAAAATTGACAACCGAACGAGACGAATAAACCAAACCAAAACAAACCGTTGGTTAGACCGAACCAGAAAGAGAATTTAGGGATTAATTTCACTTCATATCCTTGAACTATAACCTATACTTTAAATTGCTTTTGAACTTTAAAATTTTCTAATTAAATCTTCAAATTAATAGTCTTATATCAATCAACACTTTCTACGGCCTAACCATTAACTTGGGCGTAAAGTACCAACTTAAACATATTTAAAATACATAGATTAAATGACAAATACGTATGTATATATTACATGGACACTTTGATATGACATATTAAAAGAGAAAAAACAATGCTCTTAAAATTTTATTAATACTATTTGGATTTGTTTTGAACAGGTTCATTCTAGTTGTTCATGTAATAGATACATTCATGTTCTAAATACTCCTCAAGTTAGATCCAAGCTAACATTTAATATTTAAATTGACGACTAAAATGATAAAAGAAACTGACCGATACACTTATTTTTAAACCACAATGAGTAGCGTGGTGGTAGCTCATCTCGTTACTTAACCATATGTTCAAGGTTTGATCCTCATTTATGAGAATGAAACACATTTCATGGTAATTTGTTTACCTCTTCAAAGAGCTCCTATATCGAGGGGAGTCACTATTGCCTGTGTTGGATGCCCTGGTTCAACCAAAAAAAAGTTACACAAGTTTTAAAGTGTAAGGATCAATTTAAAATATATACAATAGTTGTAGAGGTTTGGTGCAATCAACCCAATAAATAAAAGAAAGGTTAAAAAAAGTTAGACCGTAGGTTGCAAACAATAATTTTCCTGTTTCTTCTCCATTTTGCTCCCCCAAAAAAACTATAAGAAATAAACAAACAAAAAGAAAAGAAAATCCCCTCTGCAACCATTTTTATTTACATTTTTAATTTTTTTTATTTGAATTATGTTCTACGACAGTTGACCTAATTTGAATCCCCATACTGAAGAAGAAGAAGAAGAAGAAGAAGAAGAAGAAGAAAGAACAAAAAAAAAAAAAAAAAACTTCAGTAAATCGTAAAAACAGATACTTTAGAGAAGAGGGAGAGGCAAACAGGTGAATCAAAATGGGGAATTCATTTGGGTGCTCAGCTTCAGGGGAGAGATTAGTGTCGGCGGCGAGAGATGGGGATTTGGAAGAAGCTAAGATGCTTTTGAATTGCAATCCATGTCTCGCTAAATATTCCACCTTCGGTGGCCTTAATTCTCCTCTTCATTTCGCTGCTGCTAAAGGCCACAATGAGGTTTCTTTGTTTTTCCCCTTTGGATTATACAATATTCAGTCAGTGTTTGCTTTTTTAATAATATTTTGATTTCCTGTTTTATTTATTTTCTGGGTTTCTTTTTTCTTAGATTGTTGCTTTATTGCTCGAGAATGGAGCTGATGTTAACTCCAGGAATTACTGTGGACAGGTAACTGATATTACATTTTTCTTATCTGGGTTTCTTATTTAATTCTTAAATTTCACGTTGTGTTGGGAAAATTTTGGTATTTGATTACATGGATTTGGGATTTTGGAGTTATTTGATGACATATTTTGAAAGAAAATTCCTCTGGTCGGCTAATATTTCTAAAAGAATAGACTATTTTGGGTTTTTGAGAGTTCATTGAAACATGATTTTAGATTCCAAATCGGATTCTGTAGAAACCCAAAGCTGGCTTCAAAGTATCTATTACTTGAAAATCTACTCCTTGTTAAACAACAAATGGACCCTATATCTGCCTTATAACTAACTTTTATGTCTTTCTTTATGTTTGAATCGAAAGACGGCGTTGATGCAAGCATGTAGATACGGGCGCTGGGAAGTTGTACAAACCCTTCTGCTTTTCAGATGCAATGTGAGAGCATCATTTGGTTTTTAATGAAATTTCCTTTTCCTAGTTTTGTTAAAGACTTACAAAGGAAACTTTTTCAAATGTTTGTTGATTTAGTTAATGGCAATTGTTATATTATTACTTCTGTTTTAGGTTACGAGAGCAGATTATCTAAGTGGGAGAACGGCTCTACATTTTGCTGCCGTAAATGGACATGTAAGATGCATGAGACTAGTTGTTGCTGATTTGGTTCCTAGTGCTTGTTTTGAAGCTATAAACAACCAAATAGAATGTGAAAGAGGGGATTCTGGTGTGAAGAACAAAAATGATCAGAGGTGTGTGTTCCGTTACTTCACTTAATCGGCATGTGTATCTTCGATTTAAATGAGAATTTGGTCCTGGGTTCATTGCATGTTGTATTGTGAAAAAGGTTAATCAAAAAGGATATTTTCATTCTCATCATTTAAAGCCAAAAGTGATGGATGTTGTTGCTTTTGTGCTAATCATGTTACTTTTCACAATGCAGTGCATTGTCAAGGTTTGTGGATAAGGCAGCCGATGGTGGGATTACTGCTCTTCATATGGCTGCATTAAATGGGTATTTTGATTGTGTACAACTTTTATTAGATCTTCAAGCCAATGTCTCCGCGGTCACATTTCATTTTGGAACATCAGTGGATTTGATAGGTATCATTTTCGTTTTCTTATTATCTTCGTGGATGATTGCCTTTTGATTTGATCTTCCGGGTGATATGGTTTTTGTTTTTATGCACAGGAGCTGGAAGCACTCCTTTGCATTATGCTGCTTGTGGGGGAAACTTGAAATGCTGCCAGGCAAGGCTTATAAACAAAACTTTTGGATCCATACGTAATATATCTTGAATAGTGTAATAACGTTCTTCTTTTGTCTGCAGATCCTTCTAGCAAGAGGAGCCAGTAGAATGACTTTGAATTGCAACGGGTAAACTGCCCTACTGATCTTGTTTTTTGCTCTTGTTTGTTTTGGTCTTCTAGGGTTTTGATTTCGGTTCAGAACATATCATGGCTAACAGAGCATTATCTGTATTTTCTCAGGTGGCTGCCACTTGATGTTGCTAGGATGTGGGGTCGTCATTGGCTTGAGCCCTTGTTGGCACCTAATTCCGACTCAACTATACCAAGATTTCCTTCTTCCAACTACTTGTCCTTGCCTCTTTTGAGTGTACTCAATATAGCAAGGTAATAATATAACTACCACGGTCACAGTTGACACGGCCTAAATTACATTAAACTACTATCGGTATGCATGAAGTTTCATAAGTTTTTGCTATCATTTTTTTCTTTTACTATTTTTCCCATGATGCATTGTTGGTGTTAATGACTTACCTACGGAAGATGGACCATGGAAAAGTTTAGAGAATAAGACTTGAAATTTGTTTGCAGTTTTCTAAATTTAAAATGGTTCGAGTACTTACTAGCTAAAGCTATAGTATTTCATGTCTTATTTGCCATAATATTGCAGGCAATTATGTTCAAAGGCAATACGAGTCTTAATTCAGCAGATCCGTAACCTTAGTGCTAAAAATCTTAGTTGACTTTCAGTTTAGTATGTAAATAGTTCGATGCTTATGGTTTATCAATTGGTGTGCATAGCGTTCATTTTGACTATTGTTTGCAGAGAATGTGGGTTGCAGTCCTCAACAACCTCCTCAGATGATGTCGACACTTGTGCTGTCTGCCTTGAGAGAGCATGTAGTGTTGCTGCTGAAGGTATGTCTTCAACTTACTGTTTTCGTGATTTGGGTTTTGTATTCCAGTTAGCAACTGTAAGGTTTTGCCCTTCGAGTCATAGAAAAAGCCTCTTTTGAAAAGGCAAGGGCAGGGCTGCATACTATAAACGACCCTCACTCAACCCTTGCAGATCTGGGAGCCTTGTGCACCAGGGAATACCCCTTCTATTTGTTGCGTTTGTGTTCTAGTGGGAAAATGCAAGTAGCAAAGATAGCATCTAAAAGTAGCCGGGAATTCTTTTCGTTATTAACATTACTAATACATTTTCTATCATACGACTAAACTGCTGTACTTATTTGCTTTTTACACATCGAATTCAGGATGCGGGCATGAGTTATGCGTAAGGTGTGCACTCTATCTATGCTCAACAAGCCACATTCCGTCCAACATGGTTGCTCCAACAGGTTCTATTCCATGCCCTCTCTGTAGACACGGCATCCTCTCCTTTGTCAAGTTGCCGAGTTCGCCAATAAAAGAAATCAAGCTACAGCTCTCCTTCGGCCTATGTACACCATGCATGCTTCATCCCCGTGATGCAGATTGCCCATCACCAACTTCAGAGATCAGAAAGAACCGTGTTTCATCGGTCTCTTCTGACATTTTCTGTCCAGTTACCTGTAGCCCATTTCCTTCTGTCGCCATCCCTTTATGCACCTGCAACGACAGTCCTTGCCCCTCTTTCGAACATCGAGAGACAACAGCAGAAACACAAGAAGAATCCCCCAGACGTTCACAAGCAACATCTATAGAACAGGATAAAATTGAAGGACCGAGACTAGAGAGAACAACCTGTTCAAGCATGTTTTGGGGCAGAAGGAGCTGTAGTAGAGAGCATCAATGCAATTCAGAAATAAATGCTTGATTTGGTTTTTCTTCCATTGTTTGATCTTTATGTTCTACAAAAAAAAAAAAAAAAAAAAAAAGGTCTTGGGTTCCATTTATATTACAATGGGGTTTTTGGGTTGTATTATGTAATTATTACAAGTTGAAATTTATTTAGTGTTAAATCTTATAAAAAGTAGTATTATGGAATCATATATAAACCCATTAAAGTTCTAAGACATCATGATTAAACATGTTCAAAAATCTTAAATGTAAAGCAACATTTCATTGCCCATTGTGCAAGCAACATAACATAGTTATAGTTTCTTCCTTACAAGACAAGCTACCAAGAGATGTGAAAGGATTATATTGCCTCATATGATAGAAAAAATGCAGGTTGATATATCGTGAACCGATGAGAGATCCTTTAAACTAAAATGGTTTACACGGAGCAATGCTAGCAAACCATTTGTTCGAAAAATAGCAGTTTATGGCTCTCCAAAGAGTAAACAGATAAGAAACTGAAAATGTTCAGCTATTCTCTAATCATGCTACAATGGCATACATCTGAAAATCTCTTTAACTACATCTATAAATGAAATAACATTCTCAAAGAGTTTTCTTGCAGCATGTATTCAATCACGACGTATACAAAAAAAAAAAAAAAAGGTTTGTAATCATCTGTTACAAGCAAAAAATCTAAGCCAAAGGCCAACAACTACAGAAAACCGAGTTATCAGAAAACATACAGAATACCACGTCGGTAAAACACCAGACTTGCCGAAGTAATAACCGCCCAGACAAAGACGATCCACCAAGCCATAAACACAGCAACTTCTTTAACCAGGTTGTACTTATCAAACGAATTAGTATCAATCTGAGATAAGCCGAGAAAGAGAAGTAGCGATACCGATGGAGCAAAGAATTGCACAACTGCAAGGCATAAGTAATGATTATGCAGGAAAACCTTAGCACGGCTAAAATCCAAATCTGGGACCTTATTGGCATGCAATCTTTGATACCAAGACAAAACTGCTTCATTCAAAAACATCTGCAGGTTCGAACGTAAGGCGACGATTTGTAAAACTCCGGAAAGCAATAAGCAGAGAAGCCTAAATCTGGTAAATTCGGATTTCGAAAACCTCACAAAACAAAGGATTTCAACAAATGGATTGATCCAAAGTAAAGCAGTAAACACAGTCAATATATAATTGGCATATAGAATCAATCTAGAGAACCATCCACAAGATATTATGGATAAATTACATCTAAGTTGATCAGTACCGAGCCAAAAGGATCTTGCATTTTTCCCAGCAGGCATATATAAAAAACCAGCAATGAATCCCATCAATATAGAAACAAAAATCCTCCAAGACCCTTCAATTGAATCGAAATGGAAATCAAAAACCAATGGTCCAATCCCAGAACAAATTATAATCCCTAAAATAAACCCTAAAACACCAAAAATTGCACTGAATTGCTTTTCAGATCTCTTGGAACCAGATTTCTCAAACGATATCTTTGCAAGTGATGAAAAAGCTTTGATTAAACCAATAAACCCAAAGATAATTGGTATCAAATCACCATTTGCTAAAACCCCAGAATCTTGTTTGTAACCTAAATACTTGTAAAGCAACAAACAAGAAATACCCACAAAGGAAAAAACGAAAGAATTGTGATAATCATTGTAAAAAAGCCTTGTTTGAAGATGACCCTCATCGAGTTTTAGCCTAAAGATCTGTGCATTGTTTTCATCGAATTCGAATTTGTCTTTAGATTTGTTCTTCTTTTTGAGCTCAGCATTGGTTCTTGAAGATAAAGATTGGTAACCATCAAGTCCAGAACCGGAATCTGAAGGTCTACGGATAGCGGCTCTAACACCGGAAGAAGAAGAAGCAGGGCCGCCGTGGTGGCCGGCAACGTTATCAGGGTGGATGTAAGTGTGGAGACCTTGAAGAAAGAAAACAGGGATTTTGAGGAAAGTGAGGACTAAAGTGAGGGATAAAGAGAATAAGGTTTGGAGTATGAGATTGGAGTAAAGTTGAAAGAAGGGTAACATTGTTGGGTTTGTTCCAAAGGATTTTGGGGTGTGTTGTTAAGTTGAGATCAGAGATCGACGTTTGTGTTAAGGGAAAGTGAAGTTTGTGACTTTGGGTCGTCCTGTTTCTTTGTGTGTTGTCGGACTTGACTTTCAATGGAGGGCTTAAAACTTGAAAGATCAGTGAATCACCCTAAAGTCAAATGCTCTAATACTGAAATCAAAACCAACAATTTGCAGTCTGAAGTTCCAACCATTAAAAATCTGTCTTTCGGTCTCGCTCATAAATGTATAAATTCAGAAAAGTTTCGAGTTAAATTGTATTTTTTTCTTCTATTTAAAAAAAAATAAATTAGTCTATATATATTATATTTAAAAAATGAGTTCTTTTCATTAAAATATTCATCCATTTTTATATTTAAGAATAAATTTATTAAGATCTTCTAAAGGATAAATCTCAAAATTATCTATAAATTTTTATTTAATATGCAATTATATACATAATTTTTAATTTGGAGCAATTAAACACGTAAAATTTTAATTTTGGTTCAAATGTAAACTTTAATTTTGATTTAATCATACATATTTAAAGAAATAAATACATCATTTTATTTTTTTACACTGGATAAATATAATTCTTTATGTATGAAATATATAAAAATAAAATGTTGTTATATCAATAATTGCGTTAATAATTTACACTAAATGGATCTAATCAAATTTTCATGTATAAAATTGTATAAAATCAAAGTTCATGTATATAATTGCATATTAAACCATAGTTCATGTATAATTTTGAGATTTATTCCTTTTTTTCATACAATTGCCTAAAAAACTACCAATAACCTCTCTCCAACTCTTACATAAGAGGATAAATGCATTTTAATGCGCTCGAACCCACGAGCTCCTACATTAACAATAATGCTAATGCCAACCGAATTAAAACTCAATTGGCAAGTTTGTTAAGATCTAATTATATGTGTTTAAATATAATTATAATTATATTTAATTTTATGCGTTTAAGGATTAAATTGATAGAATGAGTAAGTATTGAGGATTAAAATTTATTATATACCAGTTAGAAAAAGGCCACATTAACTATTTAATAAAGAGTAACCAAAATAATAATAATCTAAAATACGAGTGATCAAAATAGAAATTACCTAAAATGTTAATGACTGAATTAAAAATTTTCTTAATTAGGTGACTAAACAAAAAACATGCTAATAGTTGAGTGACTAATTCTATAGTTTACCTGAATAATCTAGTTACTCATTAATATTGCCCAAATGCCCATTAAAGACCCAATAGGAATTCCAAATTTCCAAACAAATTGGGTTTTGGGTTATACGGTTGATCCGAAGGAAAATAAAAACAGAAAAAAAACAATAAATGTTTGTTATGCTTAAATTTGCTTATGGACGGGATCATTTGTCTAGGTTCGAAGATTCATCCAAAAAATAGAGGGTTTGGATAAAATACGAGACTTAAAAAATGAGTTTAAGTAAAATGTAAGGCCCGTTTCATATATGGGTTGAGTCTTGGGTAAGTTTTTTTTACCCGAGCCAGCCCAACCCAAATATTATATTATAAAATAATATTATATTAATTATATATATTAAACAATAATTATATATATTTATATTAAATCACTAAATCAATAACAATTAAACTCATTACTCAAGACTTAAAAAAATCTTACCCAAACCCAACCTAAAATATAAAATTTTAAATTTATATTTTATACAATAAGATATTTATTATATTTATTTGTGTTTTTAATATAATAAAATATTTATTATATTTACAGCAAAATTTTTTAATATAAATATTTTTTACTGTATTTTTTATGTGTTAGAAAACTTTTATTTTAACATTTTTAGTACATTTAATCTATTATATTTTTTAAAAGATTTAATTTTAAATAAAAATTAATCTAAAAAATTAAATATAGATGGCTTGGGCTGGGCTCAAGCTGATTTAAGAAAAATAAACCTCAGCTCAAGCTTAAACAATTGGTCTAAATACTTTACATAAGTTTAATCCGGTCATAAGCATCGCAATTTTACTATTTCAATTTAGTTATTGCAAACTTGTTTTTTTAACTTTTTATATGTTTAAGGATTTTTAAATTTCTATTTGTTTGATTAATGGTGGTTCAATCAACATCACTTGAACACCTTACATTAAAATGCAATTCTGATTGACATAAAATTATGGGTTCAATTACTAAACACCCCATAATTTCTTCTCGTGTAAAAAAATATAATTGTTATAAATTAATAAAATATCAATATATATAGTGTTAATGAATTTATATTAAAAAATCTTATAAAATAATATCAATACTTTTATAAATTTAAAAATATTTATATTAAAAGTTGAAATCTTACTTATTATGATAATATCACCCTTGATTAAGATATACAATGTTAAGCTCCTCCAAAATTTGGGTTGAAAAAATATTTGTCCTCTTAAAATAATGGTTGAGGTTCTTCTGTTAACACCCTAACGTAGGGATAGAGTTAGAAGGTTAGTAAGGGTCTCATTCTCTTTAAAATAGAAAGATTTTTATTTAGTTCCTTTTATAATTTATAAAATTTTAAATTAGTGATAATAAAATTATATTTTGACCCTTTAAAATGATAAAAAATTAATTTAATCTTTTAAAAATTATAAAAATATAGATTATTAAAATAGTGAAATTACATTTTTATTATCGTGAAAATATATAATTTAATTTCAATTCCCTAACAAGATTTTTTGACTTCGTGTCTGCCATAACAATTAAAATTCAAATCTTGATATTATCATTTTCCAGATAAATTGAATTTAGAAATATATAAATTTGTATAGTTTGGTACAATGTGAAAAAGGACTGTCACCCTCTTCCCATGTGCTTTGTTGTGTCTTACATATTAATCACCCCATATGTACTCTCCTCGTTACACGGATATCTTCGTGAATGGACAATGACACACTTATTACCTATTGGATTCCCCTTAATTTCTTTTTTTTTTTAAATTGATAATTAAAAATTACAAATAACAAAATATAAAAACACCAGCCAAATTAAATTTTATTTATATATTTTAAACATCAATACTGATTTTGTGCAATATATACTATGAGTCTGATATATATGGCAAAAGAATCGAGTAAGTGTTTTTTTTTATTGAATATTTAAAATTAATTAATTACACGAGTTTATTATTTGAATATATCATCTCGGCTGCTGGTGAATTTTTTTTAATAATCTTATTATAATTTTTGATTATATTTGTGCTTTTTGATATAATGTTTAAAACTATTCATAGTCTATCCTCAACTCATAAATAAGAGGATAATGTAGTTTAACGCACTCAAACTTACGTCCTCCTGCATTGACAATAATACCTATATCAATTGAACTAAAACTCAATTGACTATTGATAGATAAATTCTTTAATTGGTGAATTTGACTTTAAATTTTGGGCAGCAAGCATATGTGAATTAGGGAGGCTTAGAGTTTTAATTTTGATACGATTTTCTAAGCTTAAGTTAATTTTAAAATATTGTAATTAAGTCTCAACCTAATTACTTAACTAAATTCAATTTAATTAATTAGTCCACATATAATTTTTATAATTAATATTTGAACTTGAATACTCAATATCTTGATCTTGTCAACCTAGTAAAAAAATTTCTTGTTTCTTTAGGGTTGAGCAAGGAAAAAAATTGACTAAATTTGAGGTATTTGAACCATTTATAAAATATAAGTTAAAAAGTTTGCAATTACTTGAAATAATTATTTTTAATTTTTAGAAATATAAAAATAAATGTGTTACTTTTAAAATAGTGAAAATAGCTTAAAAGTTATAGAATACTTTTTGAAATTACATTATAAAAATTATTGATTATTTTTTATTTACTTTAAAAGTTATTATTTTCTAAAAATATTCAAAAAAAATTATAAAACAAAACTGATTTTATTAAAATACAAGTCTAAAATTTGAAAAAAAAATAAAAGATTAATATAAAGAAATCGAAAATCAAATCAAATTATGATAAATGATTCTAAAAAACTTGACTCAACTAAATCATATCATAAAATTGAAATATAGATTGCACCCAACACATACATCAAAACTAAAATATCTTACCTGACTTTATTCTTTCCCCTTTGCACGCTAAGATACTGTTCTCTCTATCAAGCACTGCACTTCAAAAACAAAATCCAAGAAAATAATAAATTATGGTTAGAAATAAAGTAACCAGCAATTAAGTAATAGAAAAATATAAACCAACCAAACACATTAAAAACAATTGCAAATTAATAATAGTTAAATTGTACTTTAACCTCTTAAAAATAATAAAAAATTTAATTTAAATTTTTTAAAGTTATAAATATATAAACTATTAAAAAAATAAAATTATATTTTTTATTATCATAAAAATATACAATTTAATTCTAACCCTAAATTATTTTTTCCGTGGTAACTAAAAACAAAAACAGATGTAAAAAGAAAATTGCAAGCATCATATTTGGTAACATGTCAAAACATATAATTGCTATTTTGTAGCTCCAAATGATATGTTTTATAGTTTCCTGTGTGTATACTATTGCTTAGGTATTATGTATAGTGAAAATGATTAAGCAACTAACACTATGAGGATAAGGCCAGCGTGGCCAACATTCAAAGTCTCTCTCTTTTTCTTCTATGTCCCAGTCGACATCTCCTTTATTCATATCCTGTCACCTTTTTTAACTATATTATTCTTATATATATATATTTATTGTAAGAATATTTATCAAAGTGAGTACAACGTTTTCGGCCAGATCCAAAATATCTTAGATGAAGATATCCAAAAAAATATCTTACATCAATCACCTACATACATGTATAGCCGAAATGCATGATCATTAGTCACATAAACAACCGTATTGGTTGTGGGAATCTTGTTTTTTATTTTGCTGCTACCATATAGTAATATATCAGAATAATTTCACTTACTGTTTTACTTTTATCGTTTAATTATTAATTTTTTAATAAAATATGTATACTTATGGAGGAGGAGACGATAGTTCACATGGGTGGAAGAAAACCGTGAAACTATAGATATGTGTTAGAATTATGTGACTCAAATTTTAAGAAATTGTTTAGAAGTCAAGTTAAATAAAATATATTTTCTTTCTAGAAGATTTAGTATTTATTAGTATAATATATTTAGAATTTATTAGTATAGTTTATTTGACTTACTAATTTAACCTATAAATAGGTTCTTTTACAACCTTAGAAAAAAATACCAATTAGAGATTAAAATTCATAACACATTTAGAGAATTTTGTGTTTACATTTTGAGAGTTCTTTGTTTTCGGGGTTTTCGGGGTTTTCGGGGTTTAGGTTTTTATCTCCATCTTTTGTACTCTTCGTTCTTTTGCCATTATAGTAAAATTATCTTTGTCCATGGCTTTTTATCCTCTTTGGAATGATTTTTCCACGTTAAATTTGTGTGTTCAATTTCTCAATTTATTTCGCTATTTTTTTTTGCTTAATTGGGTCGATCTTAACAAGTGGTATCAGAGTTAGTTTAATTTTCATAAATTAGCCCGTTTAGATGTGGCAGCAACAAGGTTTGAAGTTGAGAAGTTCGATGGTGAGACAAATTTCAATTTGTGGCAAGTTTGGATGATGACAATTCTAGTTCAAACCGGCTTAAAAAAGGTTGTTACCGGGAAAAAACCTGAGAATCTAAATCAAACAGAATGGGAAGAGCTCGATGAAAGGCCTTGTCTACAATCCAGTTGTGCCTCGTGAATACGGTATTGTAGGAAGTATTGATGGAGAAGACCTCATCCGCATTGTGGAAAAGGTTAGAAACTCTTTATGCGACTAAGTCTTTGGCTAACCGTTTAGTGTTGAAACAACGTCTATTTACGTTTTGCATGAATGAAGGTGAGCTTCTTAGATATCACATCAATCAATTCATTACTCTTTTAAATAATTTAAAAAATGTTAAGGTTCATATTGATGATGAAGATCAGTCTATGTTATTATTGTGCTCTTTACCCCCTTTATACAAGTCTTTCAAGGAGACATTAATTTATAGTAGAGATAAACTCTCGTTCGAAGATGTGAAGGGTCATTTGTTGAGTAGAGACAAACTCGATAATGAGTTTGGTCTGGATAGCAAGGCAGATAGGCAAACTTCCGTTTTGGTAGTATAAAAGAAACGATACAACAGGTGTCGCTATTGTAAAAAGTTAGGTCACGTCAAAGCATATTGTTATAAACTGCGGAATAAAAGAGCTGCTAAGAGTAACGAGAAAGATGTAGCTGGTGCTAATTTGGCCGATGAAAACAGTGATGATTTCTTGTTAGTGTCAACAAGTGATAATTCCAAGCTCACGTTCGAGTGGATCCTAGATTTGGGATGTTCTTTCCACATGTGTCCCAATAGAGAATGGATCTCCACATACAGTTTGGTTCAAGGTGGAGTTGTGCACATGGGAAACGATTCATCTAGTAAGGTAATTGGTATTGGTACTATTAAAATTAGGATACACGATGGGACGATTATGACACTCTTAGATGTCAGGCATGTACTTGATTTACGAAAGAATCTCATCTCCTTGAGTATTTTAGACTCGAAAGGATGTAGAATCAACATCGAGTTGAGCGGCATTAAAGTATTGTCTAAGACTAATTTTCGAGCTTAATATTTTTGCCTAAATCCTCCCAAATTTTGGGCAAACTTTCTAGTTTGAGTGAGTAGTCCAATCCATGAATAAATCTAAATAACCCGAACTAAGACAGATTTTGGGTACACAACTTAAGGAGTAAAGTATTGTTTTAGCTAGATGGTGATTAAATTTGATAAGTATACCAACAAAGGTATTTGTTGAGCCTGAATAGACTTGAAGTTTCTCGTATCACTCATACAAGAGGAGAGGAGACATGACCATTTGACTCGACAAAGTCAAAGAAACGAGGATCCATGTATAGAGTTTAATGAAAGCCAATAGGGGCTAAATTATGTAAAGAAACATACAAGTAACACTTTTAAATATAACTCAGTTACTAAATTTATACACAAATATAAATTATAAAATTATAATTAGTTTAGTAATTATATTTTATTTTTATTGCAATAATTAAAAAACTAAAAGAGTTAAAAATTGATCTAAAATATCAATATCTTATGTGGGGAAGAATGTACTAATTGTCATTTGACAACACTAATCATAAGTCATTAGGAATTTATTTATTTATTTTTGGTGAAAATTAGGAATTTATTTTTGATAAAAATTAGGAATTTATTTTTAATATCCATTTTAGGTTCATAGTTAATTTCTTGACGATATTTAATTATTATATTAAAAAAAATCTCTAACATAATGTTATATTTGATGATTAATTATCTAAAAAAAACTTACAAAAGAAAATCCAAATATTATTCAAAGAGTGTACACACACAAATTAAACTCTCTGCTACTATTCTACTGAAAAACCCACTACATTGACAACACAACAAAAGAAAAAAAGAAAAAAAATAATTAATAGAATAAAGGGTCCCAAATCGACGAAGAGTTGAACTTTTTTTTTTTTTTAATATTAGTTTAATTTGTTGGGAAAAGATCTTTTCTCACCATCTTCATCATCTGTTCTGTTTATGATCTTTGGGACCACCTGCAAAAAAAAGATCAAATTAATGGAACCCCACACATTATAAGAGAGAGAAGAAACAACAACAACAAAAACAGAAGTTTATTTGCTTTGCTAAGACTAAAAAAATTCATCAATGTCAGAGACAGTTAAGACATTGTGTAGCAAAGATTGGAACTTTGCCAGCTTTCTGGGTCCATAAAATTAAGATCAAGTGACCAACCTGATCTTCTGATGAATCATACCGCTGAGATTGTGATGATGATGATGGTCTCTTTGATCTTTTATCAGTCTTGACTTTCATTTTGCTTCTTCTTGTGATAATGGAATCTATTGTTGAGGATCATAAAAATGGACCAAGACAAAGAATAATTAAAGATGATAAAAAAAAAAAGGGTAAAGTGACCCATAGCTATAAATATCTCCAGGCATATTTCACATTTTTATATGTTTTTTTTTTTTTTAAAAACGCATTTTAAATGTCTTTTCAGAAAAGAAAAATGAATTCACGAGTCAATGTTTCATAGCTTTTTTTACGGCGGACTGAAAAAAAAAATCTTCCAGCTTTTGGTACTTGATAAGAAGACAGAATTTTAATGGCGGTGGGAGAGATATTGTGTTAATGCACCCTTTTGCAACATGGGAACAAAGGGAGAAATTTTGGAAAACTTATACAAATTTGATCCACCTCTCAACAATACTACACATTGACACTTATCGCGTCAACCTTGCAGCAGGAGGTCGTATCTTTATCAATCCAAGTGTTCTCCTCCTTGAACAATACCGACCATTATTTGAGTTTCGATCAATTGTCTCGAAAACTATTTCTCATAGAGTCAGAAGTTGCTTTAAGACGATGGAATATGTAAAGGGTAAACTGATAATAACATTACCTGAAGAAGCATGTTTTCTTCTGGACTGGACATTGCGTTGTTTGCAGTCGAGAGTAGACTCGGAGCTGTCGGGAAGGTGACGGTCGAGACGAAGATGATAAAGATCGTTGTTCTCTAGCATTGTACGGACGAACCATGCTTCCATGGAGTTTAAGAAACGCACATGCTTCTCGTCCGTCCATGACTCGTTTTGGTTGTTGCTGGGCAGCACGTTAGAGTTCATGGCTTCCAAAGCTAAGCCAAATACAAAAAAGAAACCCTTTTCTTTTCCCGTTCAGATTCCCGAGAAACAAACAGTTGGGTTTGTTTTTTCTTCCTTTAATTGGCAATCCCCTTCTTCATTTGTTTTTCCTTTTGATTTAAGCGATCTATTTGAATGGGTTTCAAGGGTTTTATATAATGGAGTGCAGCCAAAAAGGATTGGGTTATCTTTTTGACAAGGTTGGTAAGAGTACCAAAATTAATAAATAAACAGACCAGAGCTTTGGTGAGAGTACCAAAATTCTATACTCGCTGCAGTTAACTGCCATCTGTCTTAGCTTGTCTAATTATTCCTTTTTAGAAAGATGTTTTAAATTCTTTTAGTTTTTATGATATATAAGTGAATAAATAGAGGTTGTAGGCTAAAATTTACATGTTGCCACAATACAAAATATAACTATGCTAAAATCATTTTAGCTTGGATATAGTTTTGCATCCTTTTAAATTTTTTAAAATACTATTTATAAACATAATTAATCATCCAAAATATGGGTTTTTTAACATTAATTATTAACCCTATGTATGAAAATATTTTTAATTTTTTAAGGAAGTGAAAATGGGGATTAATAGAGGCGAGTAGTGAAGGAATCGACGAGCGAGTAGAGTAAGGTGAAAATATCTGGAGGACTAAATTAAAAAGAAATAAAATTTGGATTTAAAAAGGAAGATATTTTGGGGGGAGGGATCAACAAAGAATCTGGGGGCGGAGTTTCCATGAGATGCTGACTGACTGTCATCCTTTTCGTGGATTTTGATTTTTGGTTGGAAAAGGGCAGCTAATGTAATTTTGTCAAAATGAAAATTGCAATGTTTCTTGTCCTTTTCTTTTATTGAGTGTGGTTGAAATTGGATTGGATTTATCTTTTCAGATTGATTAGATAAAAATTTGATGGGTTCTTGAGTGAACAGTTCGGAATGGTAAAAAGTTAAAAAGATTAATTAAATTAATTTATAAATTTAATTATTATTAAATCGAAATCAAATTTAAAATTGATAATTTATTCAACAAATAATAGGGTCAATGTCTCATAAGACGTAATTTTTTAATGGCAATACTTAAATTTATGTCTAAGTTGTTTCTAAATTTTATTTTTAATGGTTCATTTTATTTATAAATATTTAAATCTATTACTTATAATTACTAATTGTAAATGGGTGAAAAGTACAACAACACTGGTAGAAAAGAAAAGAGATGCTTCCTTAATTGGACCAACACAAAGAAGTGGAGACGTAAGCTGTCCACTTATGATTATGTGAAAATTTAGTGTTTCATTTTTCATCCTCATATAACAAGCCTTTCAGATTTCATCCTCTTATCGTTAATTTTAATCCCCTCATTTCAACATCAAATCACAAACAAATCTTTTAAAGACATCATCAATGGATTTCAATTAATCTTATTGAGAAAAAAAAATACAACATGGCCTTTATATTTTCCAAGAAAATTTTAACAAATGAAAAATATATAAAATTATTAAATATTAAGTTAAAAATAATATTAACGGGTTTAAAATGAGCTAGGGTTAGCTAGTTATAAATATAAGCAAGTTTTGATAAAATTTTAAGCCATATTTTAGGTCGGGTTAAGCTTGAACAAGAATATTAATATCATGTTTAAAACTCAGCCTGAGCTTAACTTAGTTTGACCTATGAGCACCTTTAATCAAAACCTGTTGTTAGAGTAACTATTTTAGTTAGTATTTTGTTATAGTCAGCTAGTACTCTGTTATAGTTAGTTACTAATCAGTTATGAAGTATGCTGTTATATAAGGCTTTACTGCTACAGTAGTCGGGACCTTTGATTGAATAGATGAAGTATTACATGAGTTTTTAATATGGTATCTGATATCGCGTGATATGAAGTAATAAAATTTATAAAGAACTTGATCACATCAAAATCAACTAATATCACGACGTTGAGGCAAGCGCACCTGTTGAACAGTAGTATAGCTTAGTGGCAAGACCGAGTTATCGTACCCAAGGGAACCAAAAGTACTAGTACTCACTTCTTTTCTATTATCTAGCTTAAAAATAAAAGAGGATTGTTTAAACTAATTTTAAAACTAACTGAGAAAGTGTAAAGAGTAAATTTGGGAAAACTTTTGGGGAAAAGCTGATTTATATGGACAATACTTAAGGGAGAATCCATCTAGACTTCACTTGTTATTATTTTCTTGAACTATATGATTTCTTTACTTGACTTGATCCGTAGAGATCCCTAACTTATGTTAAACCCTCCATCGAGGCATAGAGCAACTAGGCCTAAGTTGTTAATTAAAGTTCCTTTATTAATTAACTCCCTAGGTTGTATTAATTCGATCTATAGTTCCCCATATTAGGTTTGACCCTAATCCGGCAGATTATGTCTCCCTATGTCTAGGGTTGCATGCAACTCCGCTTAATTATGGTAGATCTACTCTTATCACAGGGACTTTTGCTCCTCTGCTCTAAGCACATCTAATTCTTGAATTAATACCTAAGATTATTAAATCAAGAATGAAGAACGCATAATTAAGAACAATTCAAGTATTTATCAAATAAATCAATAATAAATAACAAGATCTATCTTAGGTTTCATCCCCCTCAAGTATTTGAGGGGTTTAGTTCATAATAACGAAGGAAAACATCTTAGAAGATATAAAATAACAAAACGTAAAAGAAACCAAAAACCCCTGAAGGAATTTAGGGAGATCCTCTATGTTGCTGCAGAATTCCGACTTCTGAGATGAATTAATCGGCTTTCTCCCTTAGAGCAATCCCTTGCTTCTACCCTCAGTGTGGCAGAAAAATGAGAAGAAAGATATCTAAAAACCTCTTTTGCTTCTGCCTCATGAGGTCTTTATATAGAGAGCTTATGGGGAGCCTTTCTTAGCCTCTAAGCATCCCAATTCGAGTGAAATTCCCCTTCCTCACGACTAGAACACGCCCGTGTGCCACGTCCGTGTGACTTCGACAGAGGCCTTGTGCTTTTATTGATGGAGGCACGACCGTGTGACCTGGCCGTGCTTGTCGGGGGCTTGACCGTGTGATCTTCATGTGGCACGGCCGTGTGACACGGCCGTGTGGCATTTCTTTGCCCGTGTTGTTCGCACATTTTGGCTCATTTTTCATTGTTTTTGGCCCGTTTTCCGTTCTTTCTTCTTCCCTATGCTCTCCTGAGTATAAGATATAAAAAGGAAGGATTAAGAGCACCAATTCTCACAAAATTGATAAGAATCCATCCAAAATATAGGCTAAACATAAGGTAAAAATATGTATAATTTAGCGTTTATCAAATAGCCCCACACTTAAGCCATTGCTTGTCCTCAAGCAAAATCTTAATCTCTAAAAAGAATCATTCTTCTCAACCTATAATCTTTATCCATGATGTTTTAAACTAATCCACAGGTAATCATACAATGAAAAAATTCAATCAGAAGAACATTAAAGATTCAATCAATTTAAGTTAAGAATTTTGTCATTGAAAACATAAGTCTCTTCCTTCTTTCTAAGTAGTTATCTCTCCATATTAATTAACAGGAGTTGACATCCTCACTAGAGGTTCACTCTATTCACTCGAAGTGTTTAGGGTTCAAAATTTTAAGCACTCTTTAGTCAACCTGAAAAGTTATTACCATAAGCTTGCACGAAAATCAAATCTCCACCACTATAGTTTGATATGATATATCGATCAAGAGGTCTTTTCATGGTTGTAACGGGGCTTAGTTAGGGGTATTGTCACAAGCTACAAAAAGAGGGTTAGAATCGAGATTGAACTGAAAAATTATCTAGCTAGAAAAATCTCTATCACTGGAACATATTTTCGAAGCTCAATAACATCATTTTGGTAGCCTTAAGAGAGAAATATGCAAAAACTTAATTTGAACTATTACATATTACAACTGAATTTGACTGTATGTACACATTTTTTTTTTATTTGAGAACAATTCAAGTAATACAATAAATTGAATAAAGATTTACGTACTGGAAAAGAGAATAAAGCTTAGATAGTAAATTCAACTCAAATCTCGACAAAAATAGGATCAAAAAGTAATTGAATGGAAAATTTAACAAAAATGGGTTATTGGTTAATAAATAGAGGGTGAGTCAAGGAAAAGGTTGTTAGGCTCAATTGGGTTCGCTAGCTGTTAGATTATGGAGGTAGGCTTTTGTGGAGTGAGTGGGTTAAGTCCCAGGTGCTTTTATTATCTCGGTATATCAAATCAATGATGTGGTCTTGACATGTATAATCAAAGCAAGTTCTAGAATAACAATTCAGTGTTGACTCACTCAAAGCAATAATAAAAGTAAGCACAAAAGAATGTATGCTCAAAAGGCTCAAGATCTCACCATAATTATGGCTTTTGATGTCAATCCTGCGAATTTCAAATCTCAAGATAGTACTTAAAATTAGGGAAGATAACTTATGCAAAAATTAGAGTTCTCAAAAATTTCAACTTATCATGCTTAATTCCTTAATGTTTTAAAGTTTGAATAATCAAAGTACAAGCACCTATATCTTAATTCTCAACATATCAATAAAATTTATAAATCAATCAGAATAAATTCCTAATAGGAGACTAAGGATTTGATTTAAGAACAAAGCATAATATGTATAAATTCAGGGATTTTATGGATAGAAAGAATTTAAGTAATTTCCCTCCCCACACTTAAGATGTACATTGCCCTCAATGTACAAAGACATATATCTAGCAATAAAAGCATAATATCAAAAGAGAGGGAGAGAATTGAAAACTCCCTGAATTTAGGATGAATTGTGAGACAGGGAGCGCCGGTAGGTGTGGCACTGTGTTCCCATTTTCGTAGAGATTTGAGCTGTGAGGCTCCTTTGAAACTGCGAATAGATTTAGTAGTCGTGGGGAATTTTGGGTCAATGGAATTTACTTCCGTGGGTTTAGCCGTTAAGAACGTAAAATAAAATAAAATAAGCAAGTAAAATAAAATACTAAAATGTAAAAAGGAAATAAAATAAACTATACTGGAAAAGGAAAACAAAGTTAGAAAAAAAATGAAACTAAATATTAGAGGGTAAGTCTGAAAATTAAGAAAAAGAAAATAAAGAAAAATAAAAGTAGAAATAAAAATAAACATAAAAAGAAGAGGAACTAGTCCTCGAATGGATCACGTGGCGGCGGTGTGATGTTCAGGTGCTGACATATCTGCGCGAGAGTGGCGTCGATGTAATTGAAGCGCTGAAAGCATTGTTGCTCAAATCGATCCAAGCGCTCGGATATGTCAACACGTGAGGCTACCATCTGAGTGGGTTGTTTGGGGTGCCATGGGTCAGCGGGCTCATCTTCCTCTGGTGGGGGTGGTGGGACATCATCAGCAATGTCCTCTGGTTCTATGGCATCCTGGACAAGGCGGAAGTGGAAGTGACTTCCATCTGGTCGTCGCTCCACCATCCTCATGTGTAGCATGCTCTGGATGCCTTGTGAGGACATCTGGCCTAGGAAAGTGTAAGAGGATGTCTGGGCCGTGGTGTTGAACAGGCCGAAGTAGCGGCCTAGCCTCGTAATGTATGGGCCCATGGGGATAACGCCCTTCCGGTGCCTCTCAGTCTGGTGTTGCATGGCCAATGCGATAAAGTAAGCAAGGTCGATAGTGTGGCCATTAGCCATGCACCAGAGGAAGTATGCGTCATGAGTGTTGATGACGCCTGTACTCTCCCTTCTACCTGTAAGAGTGTGAGCGAGGAGAGCATGAATGTACCTTAAAGAATGAGGGAGGGCGGTCGCCTTACTGACGCTGGGGTTGTAGACTTGCTGCCCCGGAGTGATCTCATACCAACACTCGACTGGCCTGATATGTATGCGACGGGAGAGGGTGAGAAGTCCTCTTCGGCCATGAACTGTTCGGAAGAAAGTCCGAGTGCTGTACCGAACTCTGAGACGCTCAGCTGTCGCACAAGACCTCCTAATCGGAATTGGACCGTGCCAGGATCATCGAATCTGTTCATGACGGTCTGGAGGTGGAATGTGGAGCAGAACTCGAGAGTGAGTTCTAAGTAAGTTGGTTCTACGATCCTGAAGAACTGGTCCCATGGGTTGGTACTCAGTAGGGCTCGGACGTCACTTACTAGATTAATTTACTCAAGGGCCTCCCAGTCGATACATCAGTCCACAGAAATAGTGCGAGCCCGGAGTAACTGATAGCGTTCCTCCTGAGAGTCCTGCGAGAATGTAAGGAATGGGTGGTGTGCCTCAGAGGTGGGCCTTGATGAATTTCCCGGTCCTTTGCGCTTTTTGGATACGGGGACGACAGTCTTCTTAGCACGTGATGACATCTTACCCAATAAAATAAAAAGATCATTAGTCCTAAAAAAAATTAACAAGATAAAATGGAAAGTGACAATGCTTTAAAAGTAAAACAAAATGGATGATTAACCTAAATAGTAGGAGCGAATCATTTTGAATACTTGTAATAGAACTAAGAACTATGGTTGCATATATAAATTGGAATTATGGCCAAATGGCATGCAAATAGAAGTTTAAATGGCAAAGGAATGGGATTCTAAATGGCAAGCAAAAGTACAATCCTAGTTGATTCTATATTGTTCTAGATTATTTATCCTATATTTCCTAATTCCATGCTTGAATCAACAATTAGACTAAAATAAATAAAATGAAATAAAAATTAAATAAATGGAATAAAATAAAAAATAAATGAGAAAAATGAGAAAATAGAACCAATTATGAGTTTGCACGATCGTGGAGGGCTGTTACACGGCGTGGGAAGGATGAAATCGTATATGGTGGCGCTTGGAGGGCTGTGGCGGCGTTTGTGGTGGCTTAGGGGGAAGTTTGGGTGAGAAATGTTAGGGTTTGAGTGAAAAGGGAAAGTGAAAAATGCCTCATATTTATACATTTTGGGTCACACGAGCATGTCACATGCCCGTGTGAGTCGTGTTTAGCCCGTATTTTTCAAAAATCGGTCTTTATAGCGCGTCTGGTTCCGATGAGCACGCCCGTGTGGTTGGTTCATACGGCCGTGGGAGATCAGGTCTTCGTTACTTACACGGTCGTGTGATGGTATACATGGCCGTGTGCGATCGTGTTCGTGTATCACACGGTCGTGTGATATGGGCCATGGGTGTGTGAAATTTGATAGTGTCTTCCACGGGCTACGGACACGGGCGTGGGGGTTTGTGTAAGCCCGCGTTGATACTGCAGGGTTGCCACGGCCATGTCGTACGGCCGTGGGGAGGTGTTGATGGCCCGTGTGGAATTCGTAAGGTCGCCACGGCCAAATCGCATGGCCATGGACATTTATCGATGGCCTGTGTTTTGGAAAAAAATTTACTCTGTTTGTGCATGGTCTGGGTGCAAGACCGTGCCCCTATTTTTAACTATACACACGGCCTAAGGCACGCCCGTATGCCTGGCCGTGTGGTCCTAAATTTCTGCATTCAAAGAGTTAGTTTATGCATGAAAGATAAAAAAAAATTTTAAAGAAAAGAAAGTTATTAAGTTAGTGCTCGGGTTGCCTCCCGAGAAGCGGTTATTTAAAGTCTAAGCTCGACTCTACGTAGATGTGTCAAGAAGGGGTGTGGTGGAGCCGAAGCTCCTCCCTGTTTTCCGTAAAATTCTCACCTCTATAATGTTTAAGCCGATGGCCATTTACCTTGAACGTACCGTCGTTAGGGTGAGTTACCTTAATGGTGCCGTATGGAAAGACATTTAGAACAGTGAATAGACCTGACCACCTTGACTTGAGTTTTCCAGGGAATAGTTTCAGCCTTGAGTTGTAAAGTAAGACGAGATCACCTGTTTTGAACTGCTTGGGTTGTTTCAGCCTTTTGTCATGACATCGCTTCATGGCTTTCTTATATAGTCGCGAGTTCTCGTAAGCATTGAAGCCCCATTCATCTAGCTCATTCAACTGCATTAATCTCTTCTCTCCTGCACTTTTAAAATCAAGGTTTAAAAATTTTATAGCCCAGAATGCTTTATGTTCAAGTTCAAATGGTAGATGGCAGTTTTTTCCATAAACGAGTTTATAGGGAGATGTTCCTATGGGTGTTTTAAAAGCAGTTCTATAAGCCCATAATGCATCGTCTACCTTTCTTGACCAATCTTTCCTATTTGTTTCTATTGTTTTCTCTAAGATGCGTTTTAGTTCCCTATTTGTTACTTCGACTTGGCCACTGGTTTGTGGGTGATAAGGGGTGGCTGTTCTATGGTGTACTCCATACATTTTCAAGATTTTTTCAAATTAGGTATTGCAAAAATGTGTACCCCTATCACTAATGATTATCCTAGGTGTTCCAAATCGAGAAAAAAGTTTTTTCAAAAAACATACTACCACCCTAGCATCATTCGTAGGTAAGGCTTGGGCTTCTACCCATTTTGACTTGTAGTCTACTGCTACTAGTATGTATTTATTCCCAAATAAATTAGGGAACGGACCTATGAAATCAATACCCCATACATCAAATATTTCACATGAAAGTATATAATTCTGAGGCATTTCATTATGCTGAGAAATATTACCTGTTCGTTGGCATTTATCACAAGAGGTCACATACCTGTTGGCATCTCTGAAAAGTGTAGGCCAATAAAAGCCTGATTCGAGTACCTTATGAGCAATTCTAGTTTCGCTGTGATGTCCTCCTGTGGGTCCTGAGTGGCAGTGATTCAAAATTTGATATGCTTCTGTGTCATCAACACATCTTCGTATAACCTGATCTGCACAAATTCGAAAAAGAAAAGGATCTTCCCAAAAGTAGTTTTCCACATCAGCGAAGAATCGCTTCTTTTGCTGATGGTTTAGCTCTTTTGGGGTTATGTTAACTGCTAAATAATTCGCAAAATCAGCAAACCAAGGAAGTGTCGTGTCTGCTAAGGCTAGGAGTTGTTCCTCAGGGAACAAATCGTTTATCTTGTCGAGATATTTGGGCTGTGCGTTCTCTAGCCTTGATAGGTGATCTGCTGCCAAGTTTTCAGCTCCTTTCTTGTCCTTTATTTCCAAGTCAAATTCCTGTAACAATAGAATCCATCTTATCAATCGAGGTTTTGCATTAGTTTTAGTTAAGAGGTAGCGAAGAGCTGAATGATCAGTATAAACAATGACTTTTGACAAAATTAAATAAGATCTAAATTTGTTAAATACAAAAATAACAGCTAGCAATTCTTTCTCTGTGGTCGTGTAATTTGCTTGAGCGGCTGTCAACGTTCTGCTAGTATAATAGATCGGCTGAAAGTGTTTGTTCCTTCGCTGTCCCAAAACTGCACCTACTACAAAATCACTTGCATCGCACATTAGTTCAAAAGGTAGATTCCAATCAGGTGAAATCATAATCGAGGCGTTAACTAACTTTTCCTTAAGGTTGTTGAAAGATTCCAGACATTCTTGGTCAAAGTTGAAGGGCGCGTCTTTTTCTAGTAATTTAGTTAAAAGCTTAGCTATTTTAGAAAAGTCTTTAATGAATCTTCGATAAAAACCGGCGTGTCCTAAAAAGCTTCTTATAGCCTTAACTGAATTAGGAGGAGGTAGTTTTTCAATAGTTTCAATTTTCGCTTTATCTACCTCTATCCCTTTACTAGAAATTTTATGTCCTAAAACAATACCCTCTTGAACCATAAAGTGGCATTTTTCCCAGTTTAGCACTAAATTTGTCTCTTCACATCTGATCAAAACACGTTCTAGATTATTAAGACAAAGTTGGAAAGAATTATCGAAAACTGAGAAATCATCCATAAATACCTCCATGATGTCTTCCACGAATTTATTGAAGATAGCTAGGATGCATCGCTGAAAAGTAGCAGGAGCGTTACATAAACCAAAAGGCATTCTGCGATAAGCAAGCGTACCGTATGGGCATGTGAATGTTGTTTTCTCCTAATCTTCCAGAGCTATCGAGATTTAGAAGTAACCAGAGAGGCCATCTAGGAAACAATAATACATATGACCTGATAATCTTTCCAACATCTGATCAATAAAAGGCAATGGGAAATGATCTTTCCGAGTGGCATCATTCAGCTTCCTATAATCAATGCAAACTCTCCATCCTGTGACTATTCTTGTAGGTATTAACTCTTTCTTGTCATTAGACACCACGGTCAATCCACCTTTCTTAGGAACAACCTGCACAAGGCTTACCCAAGAACTGTCAGAAATAGGATAGATAATACCTGCATCTAGAAGTTTAATTACCTCGGGTTTTACAACTTCTTTCATGTTGGGATTCAATCGTCTCTGGGCTTGCACTGATGGTTTGAATTCGTCCTCCATTAAAATTTTGTGGGTGCGGAAAGAAGGATTAATTCCCTTGAAATCTGAAATTTTCCAAGCTATAGCATGTTTGTGTTCTCTTAACACATGTAGTAGTTCCTCTTTCTCTGCAAAACTTAAATCGGATACGATAATGACTGGTAAAGTTGATTATTCCCTAAAAAGGCATATTCTAAATGATCTGGCAGTTGTTTTAGTTCTAATTTAGGGGGTTCAATAATGAAAGGTTTCTGTCTAAATTCATCACTCATCTTTAAATTTTCATAACTTATGTGCCTAGTGATGATTCCATTAGAATCTAACTCTTTCCTTACTTCGTTAATTTCGGGGATGGTTTCATCTTTCCCCCTACCTTGAATAAGACACAGTTCCAACGTGTCTGTGAGAGAAAGCTCCTGGAGATTATCTTGAACAAAATAGTCAATAATATCAACAAAATAACACGAATCATCTTGTTCTTTAGAGAATCTCATGGCATCATAAATTTTAAAGACAACTTCTTCCTCGCCAACTCTAAGTACTAATTTGCCATCCCCTACATCAATAACAGCTCTAGTAGTGGCTAAAAATAGTCGTCCCAAAATTAAAAGTACTTCAATATCCTCATCCATGTCAAGCACAACAAAATCAACAGGGAGTATAAATTTATCTACCTTTACTAGCACATCTTCAATGATTCCCCTAGGATATTTAACAGATCTATCGGCTAATTGAATACTCATCCTAGTGGGTTTGGGTTCCCCGAGACCTAGTTGTTTGAACATTTTGTAAGGCATGAGATTAATGCTAGCACCTAAATCAGCTAAAGCTTTATTAATAAGTAAACTACCAATCAGACAAGGGATAGTAAAACTCCCTGGATCTTTCAATTTTGCTGGCAGTTTATTTTGGAGAATAGCTGAGCATTCCTCGTTGAGTTTTACTGTGGCCAATTCTTCCAACTTCTTTTTATTTGTCAGAAGTTCTTTAAGGAACTTCGCATACTTCGGCATCTGTGAAATTGCTTCAACAAAAGGTAAGTTAATGTGTAATTGTTTAAAAAGTTCAAGGAACTTACTGAATTAAGCGTCTGTATGGTCTTTCTTCAATTTTGCCAGATATGGGATGCGTGGTTTGTATTCCTTGAGTGTCGGTGGAGTGTTATCCTCGGGTTTCGCTGCCTTTTCTTCTGAAAGTTCTGGGATAGTCTTCTTTTTTGGTTCGGCTAGGACCTTTCCATCTCTTAAAGTAATCGCTTTGACATGTTCTCTGGGATTTGGCTCAGTGTTACTCGGTAATCCTCCTTGTGGTCTTCCTGAAATTAATTTTGCAAGTTGACCAATTTGGTTTTCAAGCCCTTAAATTGATGTTTGCTGATTTTTCAGTGCCGTTTCAGTGCTTTGAAAATGTGTTTCTGATGCGGCCATAAATTTGGTAAACATCTCTTCAAGATTCAGCTTCTTCTCATGTTGCGGTGGTGGTTGCTGAAATCCTGGAGGAGGTTGTTGTCTTTGATTTCCTTGTCCTCCCCATGAAAAATTTGGGTGATTTCTCTAACCTGCATTATAAGTATTACTATAAGGGTTATTTTGAGATATAGAATTGTTACCCATATAGTTGGCTTGTTCAGTTTCCATGCTGTGTCCATAAGATGCGAAATCTGGATTAAACGTGTTTCCTTGAGTCGCATCACATTGCATCACTGGTTGTGCCTGCGTAGAACTAACAAAATTATCAAACTTTTATTTAAAAGTTCTACTTGGTTAGTAAGCATGGTGACAACATCAATATTATAAACTCTGCAGCTTTTGTTGGCTTTGTCCTCATTACTTGCCACTGATAATTATTCAATGATATCTCTTCAATAAATTCATAAGCTGCTTCAGGTGTTTTAAGGTAGACCATGATGAGGGCACCTTCTCAAAAGATCTTTGTATCTCTCCCATGCATCGTATAATGTTTCTAAATCCATCTGCACAAAAGAAGAAATATCGTTTCGTAATTTGGCTGTTTTAGCTGGAGGAAAATATTTGAGTAAAAATTTTTCGGTCATCTGCTCCCATGTGGTAATTGAGCCTCGTGGTAAAGAATTTAACCACTGTTTGGCTTTATTTCTCAAAGAGAACGGAAATAGCCTCAATCGAATGGCATCATCAGAAACGCCATTTATTTTGAAGGTATCACAAAGTTCCAAAAAATTAGCTATGTGTGAGTTTGGATCTTCGTCCTGTAAACCATCAAACTGAACCAATTGCTGTATCATCTGAATAGTGTTGGGCTTTAATTCAAAATTATTAGCAGCAATAGTAGGTCTAAGAATGCTAGTTTGGGTACCAGCCAAACTAGGTTTAGCATAATCATACATAGTGCGAGGAGCTTCTTCTTGATTTGCTTGTGGCGCGACTATTGCGGGAGGTGGTGGAGTGTTTTGATTTGCTTCCATCTCTTCTGTAGGTTCTGGCTCTTGCTCAGGTTCTTGTTCTGGATAATGTAAACTGCGTCTAATTTCTCTGCGATTTCTGCGAACTGTTGCTTCTAGATCATCATCAAAAAGTAGTGGTCCTGTTGGGTTGTTTCTATTCATAAACTAAAAATACCTAAAAAGAGAAAGCAAAGAAAAACTCAAAAAAAAATGAATAAATAAATAAAAACTGAAAATAAAAATAAAGGAAATATATATAGAGAGAGTAATGGCTAAAGTAATAGAAATCGAGCTTTCGTAATATTTTAGTTCCCCGGCAACGGCGCCAAAAACTTGATATCGCGTGATATGAAGTAATAAAATTTATAAAGAACTTGATCACACCAAAACCAACTAATATCACGACGTTGAGGCAAGCGCACCTGTCGAACAATAGTATAGCTTAGTGGCAAGACCGAGTGATCGTACCCAAGGGAACCAAAAGTACTAGTACTCATTTCTTTTCTATTATCTAGCCTAAAAATAAAAGAGGATTGTTTAAACTAATTTTAAAACTAACTGAGAAAGTGTAAAGAGTAAATTTGGGAAAACTTTTGGGGAAAAGCTGATTTATATGGACAATACTTAAGGGAGAATCCACCTAGACTTCACTTGTTATTATTTTCTTGAACTATATGATTTCTTTACTTGACTTGATCCGTAGAGATCCCTAACTTATGCTAAACCCTCCGTCGAGGCGTAGAGCAACTAGGCCTAAGTTGTTAATTAAAGTTCCTTTATTAATTAACTCCCTAGGTTGCATTAATTCGATCTATGGTTCCCCATATTAGGTTTGACCCTAATCCGGCAGATTTATGTCGCCCTATGTCTAGGGTTGCATGCAACTCCGTTTAATTATGGTAGATTTACTCTTATCACAGGGACTTTTGCTCCTCTGCTCTAGGCACATCTAATTCTTGAATTAATACCTAGGATTATTAAATCAAGAATGAAGAACGCATAATTAAGAACAATTCAAGTATTTATCAAATAAATCAAGAATAAATAACAAGATCTGTCGTAGGTTTCATCCCCCTCAAGTATTTGAGGGGTTTAGTTCATAATAACAAAGGAAAACATCTCAGAAGATATAAAATAACAAAACATAAAAGAAACCAAAAACCCCTGAAGGAATTTAGGGAGATCCTCTATGTTGCTGCAGAATTCTGGCTTCTGAGATGAATTAATCGGCTTTCTCCCTTGGAGTAACCCCTTGCTTCTACCCTCAATGTGGCAAAAAAATGAGAAGAAAGATATCTAAAAACCTCCTTTGCTTCTGCCTCATGAGGTCTTTATATAGAGAGCTTATGGGGAGCCTTTCTTAGCCTCTAAGCATCCCAATTTGAGTGAAATCCCCCTTCCTCATGACTAGAACACGCCCGTGTGCCACGTCCGTGTGACTTCGACAGAGGCCGTGTGCTTTTATCAGTGGAGGCACGGCCGTGTGACCTGGCCGTGCTTGTCGGGGGTGTAACACCCCCACGCCCGAGACCGTCGCCGGAGTCGAGCTTGAGGTGTTACCGAACATAATTTATCATTTAAACAACTTTACATCATTTATTTTAATTTTCGGAATAAGCAGTTTTTCTGCGTCATGGTCGCTAAAAAAATCATATCTTGAGTTACGAAACTCGAAATCAAGATCCGTAAATTTTCCCTAAATCTAGACTCACATATATATCTACCAATTAGTACAGTTTATTAGTTAAAGTTACTCCTGTTTCAGGACTTGACTGCACTTACCTCTACTTACTACGAACTATTTTTCTCCCTGTACAAAATTCATATAACTATACCATTTATTTCTCTTAAATTTAGATTCAATAAGGATTCTAAGCATATAAATTACACCTCCTAATTATATTTTTACAATTTATAGTGAATTTTCAAAGTTGGAACAGGGGATCCAGAAATGGCTCTGGCCCTGTTTCACTAAAACTCAAATATCTTATAACATATAACTCCTTTACCTATTTCGCTTTTTCCATTTGAAAGTAGACACAATAAGCTTCAATTTCATAGTTAATTCTTCACCTAATTCGTTTTCTATTATTTTTGGTGATTTTTCAAACTCACATCGTTGTTGCTGTAGTGTTCTGTTTTATGGCAAGTTTCATCTTTTTATGAATTCTCATGAACTATATAACATATTAAACTCACAAGGCATCCAACATTATCTAGGCTAGCCATACCAATGACTAATCATTATCAAGCATTTTCTCAACCAAACCACAACCATATCGCAAGATTATTTACACAAAACAAGTATATTGCTATACATGCCATACATCAAAACATACAAACCAATATACCAATTATTCCTCGGATAGTGTGAGCGTTTCTTCGACCTTCCCGATATCCAAGTTGGCTCACTAAAAACTACAATGAATGTAAAGGAGGGAGTAAGTATAAATGCTTAGTAAGTTCACATGCAAATAACAAGTAACATAACAAAGCAATTATATCAACAACAGTAGCATGATATCACCAAGATACAAACTATATTTCTAGCTATCGTGTATCATCTTACCACCTTATTTCTGTTGTATCAAGTTTCAACCCGAGGGTTAAGTACATACCTGTCCAAATTGTCCATTTCACAACACTTACCCAAATATCATTTTCATCTTAAGTATTCTTCCATTCCGCTAGAATTTTACCCGTTGAACACATCGGAATATAACTCAGATACACGGATCATTTGCACATAAGTGCCACATATGTAATCAATCAATCATGTAACCCGCCCATAAGTGAACTTAGACTCAACTCAATGAGCTCGGGCGTTCGCATCCATAAGTGAACTCGGACTCAACTCAACGAGTTCGGATGCCTAGTTACATCTCAAGAACTCGGACTCAACTCAACGAGTTCGAACATTTGCATCCATAAGTGAACTCAGACTCAACTCAACGAGTTCGGATGCCCAACCATCCTAGTGACATGTCACTTGTATCCTAATCTATTCCCAAGGTTCAAATGGGATTTTCCTCAGTCACACATTTCCAGTCGTTCTCCTCGGAATATTGGAACCAATACGTTGCTTGCATCTCATACTTATCAATTTAATCACATACTTTTCATACCAATACATAATATTTCACAAAGCATAATATTCATAATAACAAGTATCATATCGTATAAATAGCATTAAATCACTTAAAATAGCAATCATGTTATATTATTTACACATGAACTTACCTCGGTACAAAATATAGCAATTTTACGATTTAGTCAAAAATCTTTTCTTTTCATCGATCAAGGTTGATTCCACGTCTTTCTTGATTATGAAGCTTGGAAGCTTGAAACAAACCCTAGCTATGGAGAACCCTTGAAATTTCGTGGTAATGAAGAAGATGACCAATTTTGTGTTATTTTTCCCTTTTTATTTCATGTTAATATCCAAATGACCAAAATGCCCCTTCTTACTAAACTTTCAAAAATTCCATCCATGTCCAAATTTTGTCCATGAACTTAAAATTGGTCAAATTGCTATTCAAGACCTCCTAATTAATATTCCAAAGCAATTTCATACTAGAAACTTCTAGAATGCAAGTTTTGCAACTTATTCGATTTAGTCCCTAATTTCAAATTAAGCACTTTACGCTTAGAATTTCTTCACGAAATTTTCACACCATCATAAAATCATATCATAAACATCAAAATAATTATAAAATAATTATTTCTACCTCAAATTTGTGGTCACGAAACCACTATTCTTATTAGGCCCTAATTCGGGATATTATAGGGGGCTTGACCGTGTGATCTTCATGTGGCACGGCCATGTGACACGACCGTGTGGCATTTCTTTGCCCGTGTTGTTTGCACATTTTGGCTCATTTTTTATCATTTTTGGCCCGTTTTCCGTTCTTTCTTCTTCCCTATGCTCTCCTGAGTATAAGATATAAAAAGGAAGGATTAAGAGCACCAATTCTCATAAAATTGATAAGAATCCATCCAAAATATAGGCTAAACATGAGGTAAAAATATGTATAATTTAGCGTTTATCAGTATCAGAGTAATTTTTTTTTTGGAAATGGAGTTAGCGACAGATAAATTCTTGGCTCTTGTCTCACAGAAGGTTGCTATGCTGGTAGATGATGAAAATTTCTTGGCCTGGAAACAGCATGTGATGTTGATTGTGAAGATTCATCGGCTGCAAATGTTTCTTGAGGGGGCTGTTTTTATTCCTCCGAAGATTATTGTCAATGAAGAGGGGTGTTTCAGACGAGAATCCTTTGTACGTGCCCTATGAACAACAAGATTCAACACTTGCGACGTAGCTTCTGTCGACTATTAGTCCGATGCTGCATAATCAATTAGTCGGGAGTTTTGGTTCGTCGTATGAGTTGTGGCAGACCTTATGCGTATATTTGGGTATCATTCTACTACTAAGGATATGCTCTATCGATTGTTACTGCATAATATTCGTAAAAATGAGTTGTTTATGTCTGTGTATTTAGTGGAAATCAAGCATCTCTGTGATTCTTTAGCAGGATGTGGTCAACATGTGACAATAAAAGAACAACAGTCTACTATTTTGAATGGCTTATCACCTGAATTTGATCATGTGGTGTCGATTATCACCATAAGCAGAGTACCATTTGATCTTCAAAGTATCACAACTGCACTTATGGATGCTGAGGCTTGACAACAAGGACATTTTTCACAGGCGATGTTTTCAGCAAATGTTGCAGCAGTGCACAAGGATGTTCCAGTTCAAAATGTTCCATCATATGCCGGTCAACCACCACCGGATATGTTTCGTTCATCTCGAGGATCACAGGGTTCTCGACGTGGTCGAGGTCGTGGATGTCGTGGTGGTGGTGCAAGACCACAGTGTCAAATTTGTGGAAAGTTTGGGCATCTTGCTAAACGTTACTTTTACAGATATGACTCCACATCTGATGGAGAAAGAGAAAACATTAACTACAGGGACAATATCGAATATTGAGCTGGGTCTTCTCGTGTGGGTCGAAAGTTTATACAAGTATGTATGTGCTGTGCGAATGATGGATTGCATTCGTCTTATTATATCTATGACCCAGCAGTATGTGGGCCTCTTAGACAGGTCCAACCTACACTTAATGAGATAGATTCTACTCAACATGGTCAAAGTTCACACTTTCACATGCCTGCAGTTATTGGTCAAACATCAGGTGGGTCTTCTATTTCTGGTTCAGACTGAATGCATAGGTGATCGGGGCTCTTATCACAGTCGATGTGTTCATCGGGTACTCATGCAGTACAATCAACTGGTTCACTTGGGCTTGCAGTTCCATCTACAGTTGTTGATCCAGCGTGGTATCCCGATAGTGGCGCTACTGCTGATATGAAAAATGACTCAGCGAAAATTTCTGATGCTCGCTTATATAATGGTGGAGGTAAGGTTGTTATAGGTAATGGATTTTCTCTACCTATTACACATGTTGGTGGTTTGTCTATCTTGGCTGTTAATTCTAGTACATTGTTACTTCAGGATCTTTTATATGTTTCTAATATTAAAAAAAATCTATTGTTAGTTTCTAAGTTTGTTAAATACAATGGCGTATATTTTGAATTTTATCCTAACTGTTGTTATGTCAAGGATTTGAAGACTCATCAAACATTGCTTTGCAAAAGTGAGTTGAATGGGCTGAATCGGTTTGATACTGTCAAGCCAAATTTTACCTTTAATGTTGCTGAAAGCACATCATTATTAGGGTCTTCTCAACAGCAGGGGTCAAATGTTAAATTTGATAGGTGACATCAGAGATTGGGTCATCCATCAAGTGATGTTGTTCGTAGCATTTCGAATTCTTGTAATATTAGAATTTGGACAAGTAAAAACTACACGTTGTGTAATGCTTGTGAGCTAGGGAAAGGGCACAAATTGCCTTTTAGTTCTTCTGATTGTGTGTATACTGCCTCTTTAAAACTGGTAGTTGCTGATGTATGGGGGCCAGCTCATTGTTTTTCTTCCGGTTATCAATATTACTTGTCCTTTTTTGACTCATTTTCTAGACATAAATGGATGATAAATGATAAATTATACATATTTTTACCTCATGTTTAGCCTATATTTTGGATGAATTATTATCAATTTTGTGAGAATTGGTGCTTTTAATCTTTCTTTTTCATATCTTATACTCAAGAGAGTATAGGGAAGAGAAAAGAACGGAAAATGGACCAAAAACGATGAAAATTGGCCAAAATGTGAAAACGACACGGCCTAATGAGTCACCACACGGCCTAATGAGTCACCACACGGCCTAATGAGTCACCACACGGCCGTGGCACACGGCCATGCCACACAAGGTCCAACACGGCCCAGTCCTGACAAGCACGGTCAGGCTACACGGTCGTGCCACCCTCAACAGGCCCACACGGCCTCTTGTCGAAACCACACGGGCGTGGCACACGAGCGTGTCCCTTTCATGAGGAAGTTCAATTTCACTCGGATTTGGATACTTAGAGGCTAAGAAAGGCATCCCAAAGCTCTATATAAAGACCCTAGGAGGCAACTCTAGGAGAGGTACTCTTTTCTTCCAAAAAGGAGCGCCATATTTCTGCCAACACAAGGAGTGAAAGCAAGGAATTACTCCAAGGGAAGCCGATTGATTTATCCCAGAAGCCAGAATTCTACATCAAGACAGAGGATCTCCCTAAATTCCTTTAGGGGTTTTTGGGTTCTTTATGTTTTGTTATCTTATTTCTTGTGAGATGTTTGCTTTATTAATTATGAATTAAACCCCTCAAATACTTAAGGGGGATGAAACCTAAGATAGATCTTATTATTATTTATTCTTGAATAATATGATAAATACTTGAATTGTTCTTAATTATGTGTTCTTCATTCTTGATTTAATAGTCCTAGGTATTACTTCAAGAAATCGATGTGCTTAGGCAGAAGAGCAAAAGTCCCTGTTTTAAGAGTAGATCTACCATAATTAAGCGGAGTTACATACAACCCTAGACATAGGGCGACATAAATCTGCCGGATTAGGGTCAAACCTAATAGGGGGATCCATAGATTGAATTAATGCAACTTAGGGGTGTTAATTAATAAAGAAACTTTAGTTAACCACCTAGGATTAGTTGTTCTTATCCTCGACGGAGGTATTAACATAGGTTAGGGATCTCTACGGATCAAGTCAAGTGAAGAAATCGTCTAGTTCAAGAAGCCAATAACAAGTGAAGTCTAGGTGGATTCTCCCTTGAGTATTGCTTATATCTATCAGCTTTCCCAAAGAGTCTTTCTTCACTTTACTTTTTGTGCACTTTTAGTTAGTTTTAGAATTAGTTTCAAACAACTCTCTTTTATTTTTAGGCTAGATAATAGAAAGGAAGTAAGTACTAGTACTTTTGGTTCCCTTGTGTACGATAACTTGGTCTTGCCGCTAAACTATACTACTGTTCGATAGGTGCGCTTGCCTTTAAATCGTGATATTAGTTAGTTTTTGGTGTGATCAGTTTTTATAAATTTTATTACTTAATATCGCGAGTATCAATGGATTTACTTTTTTAAAAAGAAATCTGATGCTTTGTCTGTATTTCTTTCATTCAAGAAATCTATTGAGCTGCAGTTAGGTGTTAAACTCAAACAGCTCCAAACTGATGGTGGTGATGAGTTTCGATCATTTCACGGATATCTGAAATAATGTGGAGTTGCTCATCGTGTATTATGCTCGCATACCTCAGAACAAAATGGCCTCGTTGAACGTCGCCATTGACAGATTGTTGAAACAGGACTAGTGCTGTTAGCTCAAGATTCCTTGCCTATTTCCTATAGGGCTATTGCGTTTGCTACAGCTATGCATATCATGAATGTTCTTCCAACAAAAGGTCTAACTGGTATATCTCCTCATGAGCAGCTTTTTGGTCAAAAACCAGATTATCAACAACTTCGGGTCTTCGGATGTCTGTGCTATCCGCTTCTTCGATCGTATAATCGCTACAAGCTTCAATATAGGTCTGCACATTGTACTTTTTTGGGTTATACCACCAATCACAAGGGATATAAATGTGTTGATCGGTATGGACATGTTTACATTTCTCGTCATGTTTGTTTTGATGAAGCTACTTTTCCATTTGCTCAATTGTCGAAGTCTGTAGTTTTTACCCCTGACAACAGATCTGAGCAGTTCACGAGAGATGTTACCTCATTGCCTATATTCACGGGTTCTCCTACAAATATTTCAGAGCGACCTACAGTTGGTCCCACTCTAGCTAGAAACACTAGTCTTATGAATCATTCTTTGGATGGTGCTTCTTTAGATGATACTTTTAGTCTCACTTTGAAAAATTTAGAAGATCATTTAGCTTCAATTGTTAAGCAGTAGGGCCCTTCATTAATAAATAGTCATCCCATGATGACTAGGAGTAAGATGGGGATTTACAAACCAAAGACATATATGGCAATGGTGAGTAATGTAGAACCCTCAACTATTCATGAGGCAATGACAATTCTATCATGAAAGCAAACTTTTAATGATGAGCTTCAAGCCTTGGTTCGGAATCACACGTGGGATTTAGTTCCAGCATCGACAAATCAATCTTTAGTCGGCTACAAATAGTTGTTCAAGATAAAGAAAAAAATTTAATGGTAGTGTAGCATGTAATAAGGTTCGCTTGGTTGCTCAAGGATTTTCTCAAACAGCAGGACTGGATTATCATGAGACTTTTAATCCAGTTGTTAAAATCAATATTGTACGCCTGATACTTACTTTAGCCGTGTCGCGAAAATGAAAGCTTCGACAGGTTAACGTGAACAACTCATTTTTAAATGGCGAGTTAGCTGAAGATATTTACATGAAGCTACCTTTTGGATTTGAAGTTATTGATGAGCATGGGCAGCCTTTGGCATGTCGATTGAATAAGGCTATATATGGTCTTAAACAAGCTCTAAGGGCTTGGTTTGAAAAGCTGAGGAAGTTTTTAGTGCATCAACTACACTTTACGCCTTCAAGGGCAGATTCTTCTTTATTTTACAAACATACAGATGCTGGAAGTATTTACTTTCTTATCTACGTTGATGATATCATTGTTATGGGTGGAGATTGTGTTAAAATAGATACTGTTATTTCTTGTCTTGATCGTCAATTTTCTTTTAAAGACTTAGGGGAGCTTAGTTTCTTTCTTGGACTTGAAGTGGTAAGACATCAGGATTGTATGCATGTTTCTTAGAAAAAGTATGCTCGTGAGTTGCTGGAACGTGCTAACATGCTGAATGCTAAGCCCGTGAATACTCCTATGATAAGTTCACCAACTCTTATATCCTTGACTGGGGTACCGTTGTTAGATGACACTCTTTATCGACAGGTTGTAGGCAGTCTGCAATATTTATGTTTAACGCATCCTGATTTATCTTTTGCTGTTAATAAAGTGAGCCAATATATGCATCAACCTCATGATGTACATTGGATAGCTGTGAAGCGTATCTTGAGGTTAAGGGTACAATTAACTATGGAATGTTATTTCAAGCCTCTAGCCTGAGTTTAACTGGCTTTAGTGATGCCGATTGGGCAAGTTCGATTGAAGATCGCAAGTCTACAACCGGGTTTTGTATATACTTAGGTGATAATCTTGTAGGTTGGATGTCCAAGAAACAGAGTGTTGTCTCTCGGTTAACTACAGAAGCAAAATATCGAAGTTTAGCTAATGTAACATCCGAAATGGTGTGGTTTCAATCTCTGTTGACTGAGATAGACTTAGTGGTACACCGGTCATTTGGTATGATAATACTAGTACAGTTTCTTTAGCTGCTAATCCTGTGCTGCATGCTAAAGTGAAACATGTGGAGTTGGATATTCACTTTATTTGTGAGAAGGTTTTGAGTAATCAGCTCTATGTGAATTTTGTTCCTAAGGTTTTGAGTAATCAGATCTGTGTGAATTTTGTTCCTGGAAGTGATCAGGTGGCAGATGTGTTGACTAAGCCATTAACGTTTAGAGATTTTCTCGCTGTCGGGATCGATTGAATGTGGTTTCTGTGAGCTGTTTGCTTTCAAATACTGGAAATGGAATGTTAGAGTAACTATATTAGTTAGTATTTTGTTATAGTCAGTTAGTACTCTGTTATAGTTAGTTACTAATCAGTTATGAAGTATAATGTTATATAAGGCTTTACTGCTACTGTAGTCAGGACCTTTGATTGAATAGATGAAGTATTATATAAGTTTCTAATACCTGTCTAGCTTGAACTCAAGAATCTATCCACACCATTCAACTATTATTTTAATAGATTTAATGTTGTATAAATTATTTTAATTGTTTTCAAAATGAAAAGTTAAATAAACATATCATTTATTATTAAGGTAGTTTAATGAGATGAAGACGGAAGGTGAACAACCAATCCGGTCACTAGTTTAGTGGTAAGTTTGTGTGTATTTCAAGTTAATTGGTATGATATTTAGGGTTTCGATGATATTAAAATTTTACATTCTCTGACACATGGATCATTCTTATCACGTTGAGTGATATTATTTATATAAAAAAAATCTTATTATAGATAATCTTGTCTGTTGTTATTGAAATGGGTAATGACATATTTGGTACCTAAACTTTGACAACTCTTTTAATGTGGTACTTGGACTTTCAAAAAATCGATTTTAATACCTTAATTTTAACTCCACTTATCAGTGTGGTACCTTCATGTTAAAAGTTAACTTGGCTTAACATATGGACTGATTGGACGCTACTACGTGGCCTCATTTTTTAGAAAAAGAATTAAGTAGTCAAGGTTAAGGTACCTAAAAATAATTATACCAAAATTACGACTTTTTCATGATTTGAGTTCAAATTTTAGTTCTTTGATGAGTCACTTCTATGGTTGCCAATTAGTCAAATAGAGGATTAGATAAAAATTGTGATTAAACTATAATAATTTATTATAAATTTATATTTGATGTAGTCTACATCATATATATGTATAATAGTTTATGAATGACATGTAATTTAGTATTATAAAAGTATTTTATAAAGAAATTCTATATGATATATAAAAACATCATACATAAATTTCTTTGAAAAGTTCTACACTTCGAAAGTAAGAAAGAGGAGGGATGCTTTGTTCGTGTCTGAAGAAGTTTTGGGGATCAACCTTTGTCTTTACATACACCAACTTTTCAAAGTTGTTCTTAAAATATTTAAGACCCCAAACATTGGCTTCTATATAGCTTCTTTTGTCGTCATTAAATTTGTTAGTCCGGATGTCAAGATCTCTGTAATTCATGTTAGAGTAGTTAATAAAGAGTGATAGTATATCAGTTGTAAAACTGCAGTTGAGCAGTTAGTTTGTTATTCAGTTTACTAAGCTGTATAAATACATGACTATGTTTGTATGGTTTCTTAAGTGAAATTAATAAAAGTTTCCTTCTTGAATAGTTTTCTTTATATAGTTTAACATGGTATCAGAAGTCTTCTTCCTGGTAATTTTCTTGCGTTTTCATGGCTCTTTCGTCTAGTCCTTCTGTTTATTCCGCTGCACCGGATATGTCTTTAACGGTTTCTGATGGTGTTGATAGTCGATTTCTTTCAACAAAAAAAGATTAGTGTCTTTTTTGATGATTCCAATTTTCTTCTATGGCGTCAGCAGGTTCTTCTTGTGGTTAAGACTTATAAGCTTCAAATGTTTCTGGACTTGTATACTATTCCTCCTCCTAAGTTGATTTCAGATGCGGATGGGGTTCTTTGAGAAAATCCAACGTTTACTCTCTTTAAGCAGCAAGATAGTGCATTGGCTTCTTGGCTTCTATCATTAGTAAGTTCTACTGTTTTTCCTCACCTTATTAGTTTGGACACAAGTGCTCAAATCTGGAATGTGATTGCTACTCTGTATGGAAGTAAAACCACCTTTCGTTTAATGTTTTTCTGCCGAGCCTTGCATTCTCAACGCAAGAGTGATATCTCCATGAAAGATTTTTTAATGAAGGTTAAAGGTTTTTGTGACAGCCTTGCAAGTTGTGGCGAGGTTATAAGTGAACAAGAGCACATAACTGTAATTCTTAACGGCCTTCCACCTGAGTATGAATCGGTTGTTACAATCATCGTAGCAAGTCAGCTGCCTTATACTGTTTAATGTGTCTCGACTATGCTGGTTGATGCTGAGGCTTGACATCAAGTTACTGCTCTTAAGGTACCTATTTCAGCTAATGTAGTTACTCATCAGTCTATAGATTCTTCAAGCAATAGGGCTGCTCCTCTAGCCTATCGACCATCTACAACGTCTAGAGGTCGTGGACGTGGTAGATCATCTAGTACACGCATTCAGTGCTAGTTATGTGGAAAAGTAGGCCACCTAGTTGATCGATGCTACCATAGGTTTGACATGTCTTATAAAAGCAATGGTTATAGACCTCCCACGGCTGCACAGACGATTGTTTGTATGTATGGGCCAGGTGTTTCTGTTCCGACTTGGATGCCATCTCCTATGCATGTAACACTATTTGTTGTACCAGGCTCACAGCCTAGTTGGTTGTTTCCACCTGGTTCAGCACCTGCATGGCCAGCTCCCTGTGCTATTCTTGCTCCGCAACATGTCAGTTCTCATGCTCCAGCTAGTCCTCCGCCTCAAGCGTATTATGCAACACCTGAGATAGTTAATGACAATGCCTGGTATCCTGATTCAGGTGCCACTCACCACCTCACCAATTCTGCTGGTTCGATAACTGAAAGTTCGTCTTATACTGGCCCAGGTAACGTTTTTGTTACTAATGGTACTGCTCTGCCTGTGTTGTCTACTGGTCAGTTTTCTCTTCTCACTAGAACTCGATCTCTATACTTGCGATCTATGTTATTCGTCCCTAGTGTAACTAAAAATTTGTTGTCAGTATCCAAATTTGCTAAAGATAATCAGGTGATGTTTGAATTTCTGCCTACACAGTGCCGAGTGCGTGACATTCAAACCAGAGAGGTTCTCTTACATGGATCAGTACATCATGGGTTGTACAAACTTCAGTTACCGACTACTTCCAGGGTTGGCTCCACTTCAAGTTTAGCTCAATGTTATACTGCACGTACCTCTGTGCCTTTAAATGTATAGCACTCTAGGCTAGGACATCCATGTAAAGATGTACTTACCAAAGCCTTACGTAGTTGTAATATTGTTTTTGATGATAATAAAGAAATACTTCACTGTGTTACTTGTCATCTAGGAAAGGAGCACAACTTGTTGTTTTCCAGGTCAACTACTGTATATTCTACTCCTCTTCAACTGGTTGTGGCTGATGTATGGGGGCCAGCACCAGTTTCTTCGAATGGATGTCGATATTATGTAGCATTCACAGATGCTTACACGAGGTATACATGGCTGTATTTTTTGCGCCAAAAGTCAGAAGTTTGTACCATTTTTCCACAGTTTCTTAAACAAGTTGAGAGAACACTTGAGGTCAAGCTTAAGGCTTTGCAAACAAATAGTGGAGGTGAGTTTCAAGTGTTGAAAACCTATCTAGCTCAACAAGGGATCTTGCAGAGGATTACGTGTCCATATGCGTCTGCACAGAATGGTATTGTTGAACGTAAGCACAGGCAGGTTGTTGAAGTTGGGTTATCCATGCTGGCTCATACGTCTATGCCGTTGAGTTACTGGACTGATGCATTCACAAGTGCAATTTACCTCATCAACCGGTTGCTTTCATCTGCCTTAGGTAATGTGTCCCCATATGAGAGATTATTCCAGCTTAAACCTCATTACCTTGACCTTCGAGTGTTTGGTTGTCCGTGCTTTCCCAACCTTAGGCCATACAACAATCAAAAACTTCAGTTTAGGTCCATACCATGTACATTCCTGGGGTACTTTCCTTTATACAAAGGGTATAAGTGTTTGGCATCTACTAGTCGACTATACATTTCTTGGCATGTCACTTTCCATGAAGATGAGTTTCCTTTTCAAGTTGTCAAATCTCAGGTCACTTCACCTACACTGCCTTCAAAGCCTAGTTCTAAGCTAATCGTCTTGTCATCGCGTTTACACTCATCCTTACTGTCAACATTTAATCCTACAACCCTTTCGTCTGTGCCCACCTTACCGTCTGTTTTTCCTTCTAGGTTGCCTACCTCGTTACAATCTTCTCTTAGCAATTCTGTGTTTAACTCCCAAAGCCCCAATGTATCTAATCAGTCTTCTCTCCCACCTGTGCTACCCCTTAATTCCCATGCAATGGTCACTCGTAGCAAAGCTAGAATTTTCAAGCCCAAGGCATACTTAAATGTTGCTCATTCCTTCTCTACTGCACTGCTTACTGATGTTCATGAAGCTACGCAACACGATTGTTGGAAAGCTACAGTAAACAGTGAGTTACAAGCACTAATTAACAACAATACATAGAGTTTATGTCTTCTACCTCATGATCACAAAGCAATAGATTGCAAGTGGCTATTTAAGGTCAAATAGAAGGCTGATGGCTCTATAGATCGGTACAAAGCTCGTCTGGTTGCTAAGGGGTTCTCACAGCATGCAGGCTCTAATTTTAGAGAAACATTCAGCCCGGTTGTTCGAGCAGTTACCATTCATATTGTTCTTGCACTAGCAGTCATGAAAGGATGGAGTTTGAGGCAAATTGATGTCAACAAAGCCTTTCTTAATAGCAAATTGACTGAGGAAATCTATATACAACAACTACCTGGTTTTGAAGTGGTGAGTACTGATGGTCAGCAGCTTGTTTGTAAATTGAATAAAGCTCTATATGGTCTTCGCCAAGCCCCACGAGCATGGTTCCACACACTCAAACAGTTCCTGATCGATAGCCTTGGTTTTCATGCATCGAAGGCTGACCCTTCTCTGTTTATTCGAACGTCGTCCAACAGCTGCTTGTTGCTTATGGCATATGTCGATTATATAATTATCACTGGTAGCTCCAGCAAGGACATCGATACTGTGGTGGTGCAACTTTATAACAAGTTTGCACTTAAAGATATGAGGCGTCTTAATCTGTTTCTGGGCATTGAGGTTGTGCACACGTCTCAGGGATTGATTCTTAGTGAAACGAGATATATTAAAGAGATTCTCACCAAAACTGGCATGCTAGGAGCTGCACCCACCCCTACACCCATGGTGAGCACCCCCAAGCTGGTTGTGTCTGATGGCAGTCCTCCATTTGTAGATGGCCTGTTGTATCACAATGTTGTTGGCATGTTACAGTATCTGTGTATCACAATACCTGACTTAGCATTTTGTGTTAACAAGCTAAGTCAGTATATGAATTCACCTAGTGAGAGTCATTGGAAGGCTGTCAAACGTGTGCTGCGCTATCTTGTTAGCACTATGCAACATGGTCTGTGTTTTTCTCAAGGTCCGGTCAACTTAGTTTGTTATTCGGACGCTGACTGGGCATCCTCTTTTGAAGATAGGCGTTCTACAACAGGCTATGTGGTTTATCTGGGTTCAAATCCTGTTGCCTGGTCTTCAAAGAAATAGGCAGTAGTGTCACGTTCTTCCTCTGAAACAAAATATCGCAGCTTGGCTAACTATGTGTCCGAGTTGATATGGGTTCAGCAATTGTTACATTAAATTGGCATATCTCTCACGCAGGCACTAGTGGTTTGGTGTGATAACACTTCTACCGTGTCTATGGCGGCAAACCCAACTCACCATGTACGTGTAAAGCACGTCGAAATCGCTCACCATTTTATACGTGAGAAGGTGTTTGAGGGTTTTCTGCAAGTAAACTTTGTTTCATTCGAGAATCAGATTGCTGATGTGCTCACAAAATCGATCACTCCGAAACAGTTTACTGCGTTTCGTCGTACTCTCCAAATTTTTTCGAGTGTTGATGAATTCAAAAGTCAAAGAAAGAACAGGGAGAATGTTAGAGTAGTTAATGAAGAGTGATAGTCTATCAGTTGTAAAACTGCAGTTGAGCAGTTAGTTTGTTATTCAGTTTACTAAGCTGTATAAATACATGACTATGTTCGTATGGTTTCTTAAGTGAAATTAATAAAAGTTTCCTTCTTGAATAGTTTTCTTTATATAGTTTAACAATTCACATATGCTTCCCGTGGTGATTTTGAAACGTAGGGAGTCATGTAACTGTAAACTCTCCTCATCCAATTCATGAACTTTTTAGAGTTTTTATTTTCCTCTTCTTCCCAATTCACCACGTATAAGATGCTATAGAGGTTGCCAGCTCTGTGAGGATATGGATATTCAGTCTCAGGTATCTCATCCATTTTGCCTCCACAAGCCACCAATACCGTAACTGAGGATTTTGCTTCATCCTCATAAAACTTGGGCCATAATCCTTTGAACCCCAATTCAGAAATAGGTTGTTTTACGTAGTCAGATTTTGCTTTGAAGAACGTTTGCGAAAGAGCTGACTTTTGAGTCCTATTAAGTAAAGTTTCCAATGGTAATCCAATTATAGATAATGCACGATAGAGAATAGATTCAGCCTAACTCATCTCCAAGCAATCTTCTTTCACTAGTCCAAGTTCAGGGAATTTCTCTTCCATCAATGGAATAAGCTCATCAATGCTTCCAAAGAACAGAGAATGATAACTTACTTGTATCGTCATCTTCCCATCTTCACTGAAATTCACCATTGCTATGGAAATACTCGAATGTATTTCTTTGGGAAATTTGTGCGCAATAGACTGCCACTGATGAACAAGTTTGGTTGCATTTTGCTCTAGCGTTTTGCTCACTGTACAAGCAGTAACATTAGCTGGAACTGGAACCAACTTCAATTTCTAAGCAATAACTATCCCAAAGCTACCCCTACCACCTCCCCGAATGACCCAAAACAGATCTTCTCCCATCAATTTTTTATCAAGAATTCTCTCATAAGCATCAATTAAACGAGCGTCGATTATATTATCTGAGGCAATACCATATTTTCGTAACAATACGCCGTAGCCACCTTCACTTAATTGTCCACCAATACCCACGGTGTGGCCGATTCTAGCCAGAAAGGCAAGAGTTCTAGTTTTCCGAGCAATTTCATAGTATAATTCACCAACAGTTGCACCAGATTCAACCCATGCCGTAGCTTTTTCAACGTTAACCTGAACTGATCAGAGATTCACCAAATCGATGACCAGAAACGGAACTTTATAAGCTGTAGTATAAGAAAGACCCTCAAATTCATGACCCCCACTCCGAGTTCTGACTTGCAGTTCATGTTTTCTACAACAATAAACTGTTGCTTGGATGTAGGATGCATTAAATGGTGTTACAATGGCCAAAGGTGTAGGCGTAGAAGGTGTTGTGAACCTGAAATTTTGAGCAGATGATTTCAAAACAGAGGAGTAAGAAGAATTATGGTGTGTGTAAACGAGCTTTGTAATAGAAGAAGAGTTATGAAATCGAAGGGAAAGGCAACGAAGAAATTCCTCGGCAGGTTGAGCTGAAGCACTAATTCTCCATGACAATGAGAGAAGAATAAGAAGAAGAAAAGGAAACATATTATTGGCAATGAAGTGATGAGAAAATTAATTTGGTTTCTGGATCTCTAATTGTTAATTAAATTATTAATAACGCTAAGATCATGAAGTAGGTAATCTGTTGGATATGAAACCAAAGTTAAACCCACCTGTTCTCTTCTTAAACAAAATCTTTATTCAGAAATAAAATATTAACTTGTGAGTCTTATTATAATAGTAAATTACTTATCTAGCAAATTGTATGATTTTTTTTAAACCCTGTAATCTTTCTCCAAAGATTTTGTTTCTAGAGATTTAAAATATCCGGAGAAGGCTAGAATCGCTGTCTTTGAGATCTTACGCTAAACAAGCAACCACAAGGCAAGGTCAACCTCCTGAGTCATGGCCGCCCATTGTTTAACCTGTCTTATTGGAAATAACTACTCAGCTATATATTAAATCCACTTGAATGGAATTCTATATATACTGAATTTGTTGGTGTTTGTTCAAGGAAACTTAAGGAGAATTTAAGCAAAAATGAAAGAAAAAGAATTTGAACCAGAAAATGACTGAAAAAATCTCTTCTTTTCATTTCATTAAGATGATGAATATACATGTGATACAAGTTTACAAGACACAGTCACTTAATTACTCAACTGCTCCCACTAATAACTTGTGTAAAAAAAGTTTGAATTACACACAAAAGGTAGCTGACATATCAGCTATTACATCACATTGGAAATCATACAAAATTAGTAACTAATCCTACTAACTGAAAGTCAAATTACAAAGCAACTAAATAAGTTACAAATGAACAAAATAAACAAAATGCTACTGCTCTTCTAGTTCTACTTCAATGCTGCTTCCATACTGGTCTAATGTTGCATTGTAGGCCAAAGTTCAACAGAATTGATGGAAAGAAGCTATTGTAAACAAAACATGTTTGAATTTTGTAAGGGACAACCATATATTATAAATAAAAAAGAAAACATCTTGCTAGTAAATATGATAAGCTATAAAAGAAACATTTTTTAATCCTATTATTGATGCATTTTTGAATGATTTATTATGTAAATTAGTGAATTTGATGCTTCTAATCCTTTAAATTCATGTTTCTATACTTAGGTGAGTATAAGAAAGTGAAAGAGGCGAAAAAGGGGCCAAAATCGGACAAAAAGAGCTGTTTTTAAGATCCACAAGGCCTGGGCATTTCCACACGGGCTGCATGTGCCAGCCCATGTCGATTTCACACCCTATTTCTCTTTTACGCAGAAAAAGACAATTTTTAGGAATTCCAAGCATTCTAAAGTCTATAAATACACACTAGAAGAGGACTTAAAAGGACACATAGAGAAGAGTGAAGAAAAGACTTGAAGAACGCCATCGGGATCATTTCAGGAAGCGGATCTCCTTCAAGATTGAAGATATCCATTTAATTTCTTTAGAATTTTATTTGGGTTTCTTTATGTCTTGTTATTATCTTAACTTTGAGATGTTTCTGTTTAGGATGATGAACTAAATTCTCTACATACCTAGAGGAGATGAAACCTATATGAATCTTATTATTTGATTTCTGAATTACATGATAAATATTTGATTCTTGTTCTCAATTATGTATGCTTAATTCATATTTTAATATTTTCAAGATATTAATTTATGCTTAATGTGCTTATTTCAGTGGAGCAAAAGTCCCTTTTTAGCATAATTGAGTAGAGTTGCATGTAATCCTAAAAATAGAACGACATAAATCTACCGGTGATAAACGATAAATTATTCATATTTTTACCTCATGTTTAGCCTATATTTTGGATGAATTATCACTAAATTTGTGAGAATTGGTGCTCTTAACTCTTCTATTTCATGTTTTATACTCAGGAGAGCATAGGGAAGAGAAAAGAACGAAAAACAGGCCGAAAACGAAGAAAATGGGTGAAAGTGTAAAAACAACACAGCCCAAGGATTCACCACACGGCCGTGCCACATAAAGTCCAACACGGCCCAACCTCGACAAGCACGGCCAGACCACACGACCGTGCCACCATCAATAGGCCTGCACACGGCCTCTTATCGATCCACACGGGCGTGGCACACGGGCGTGTCCCTATCATGAGGAAGTTCAATTCTACTCGAGAAACGATACTTAGGGGCTAAGAAAGTGATTCTAAACTCTATATAAAGACCCTAGGAGGCAACTTCAAGGGTGTGCTTATTTCCCGCTAAGGGAGTACTCTTTTCTCCCAAAAGGAGTGCCATATTTCTGCCAACACAAGGAGTGAAAGCAAGGAATTACTCCAAGGGAAGCCGATTGATTCATCCTAGAAGCCAGAATTCTACATTAATACAGAGGATCTCCCTAAATTCCTTCAAGGGTTTTTGGGTTCTTTATGTTTTGCTATCTTATTTCTTCTGAGATGTTTTCTTTATTAATTATGAACTAAACCTCTTAAATACTTAAGGGGGATGAAACCTAAGATAGATCTTGTTATTATTCATTCTTAAATTATATGATAAATACTTGAATTGTTCTTAATTATGTGTTCTTAATTCTTGGTTTAATAATCCTAGGCATTAAGTCAAGAAACTGATGTGCTTAGGCAGAGGAGCAAAAGTCCCTGTTTTAAGAGTAGACCTACCATAATTAAGCGGAGTTGCATGCAACCCTAAACATAGGGCGACATAAATCTGCCGGATTTGGGTCAAACCTAATAGGGGGATCCATAGATCGAATTAATGCAAGATTAGGAGTGTTAATTAATAAAGAAACTTTAGTTAACAACCTAGTATTAGTTGTTCTTATCCTCGACGGAGGTATTAACATAGGTTAGGGATCTCTACGGATCAAGTTAAGTGAAGAAATCGTCTAGTTCAAGAAGTTAATAACAAGTGAAGTCTGGGTGGATTCTCCCTTGAGTATTGCCCATATCAATTAGCTTTCCCGAGAGTTTTTCCCCAATTTACTTTTTGTGCATTCTTAGTTTAGTTTTAGAGTTAGTTTCAAACAACCCTATTTTATTTTTAGGCTAGATAATAGAAAGGAAGTAAGTACTAGTACTTTTGGTTCCCTTGGGTACAATAACTTGGTCTTGCCGCTAAACTATACTACTGTTCGATAGGTGCGCTTGCCTTTAAATCGTGATATTAGTTAATTTTTGGTGTGATCAGTTTTTTTTATAAATTTTATTACTTAATATCGCGAGTATCAACCGGATTAGAGTCAAATTTAATAAGGAAATCCATAGATCGAGTTAATGCGACAATAGGGGTTTTAATTAGAAAGAGATTTCAATTAATCAACCTAGAGTTAGTTGTTCTTACTCTCGAAAAAGATATTAACATAATTTAGGGATTTTACGGATATTCAAGGCAAGTGAATAAATCATTTAATTCATGTTCATCATAATAAGTAAAGTCGAGGTGGATTTTTTCCTGGGTATTGTCTCTCTTATTGGTTTTCTTCAAATATTTTCTTAATTCATTCTCTGTTGTGTTGTTATTAATTAGTTTAGTTAATTATAGATTAAAAACAATCCTCTAAATTTATTGGCTAAATAATAGAAAAATAGTAATTACTAGTACTTTTAGTCCTCGTAGATACAATATTCCCTACTCACCATAACTATACTATTATTCGATAGGTGCGCTTGCCTTTGTCGTAATTTTAGTTAGTTTAGTGACACAATCAAAAGATGAAAAATATCTGTGAATTTATGTATGATTGATATCCACTAAACTAATTAAGAAAGCACCTACCAATTAATAGTATAATTATGATGAGCACAGGTATTATTCCCTCGAATACTACAATTACTAATAATTATCACATTTCTATTCTTTAACTTAATAATTCAAAACATTGATTAAAATTAAATCAAGCTATCTAAATTAACTAACGAAATGCACCAAAGAATAAAACACAAAAACAATCAAGTATTAACCAAGTAGCAAAGCAATACCTAGGTAAGGATCTACTTAAATTTCATCTATAGTTCTCAATCTAATTTATGCAATTTATTTTCTTAGCTCTTTGATTTGTATAAATCCCTAATTTATGCTGATATCTCTTATGAACATAAGAGCAATTAACTCTAGGTTGATTAATTAAAATTTCTTTCTAATTAATTCCCTCTATGAATCCCTTATTAGATTTGACTCCAATTCGGTAGATTTATATCGTCTTATTTCTAGGATTGCATGCACTCCATTCAATTATGCAAGATCTAATCACAAGAAGGTTCTATTCAACCTCAAACTTATACATATCAAACATGGATCAACACTCTAGAATTATCAACCCAAGAACAATTAAACATTCATAATTGAAAAGAAAAAGGCCTAAAGTTTTACTGTATAAAAATAGAAATCAAACAATAGAATCTATCCTAGGGTTCATCTTCCCTAGGTATTAAGAGAATTAGTTTATACTTGCAAGAATGAACATCGAAAATACAATATAACCACTAAAATAAAAGAAACCCATGATAACTTCCTTCAAAATCAACTTGGACTCTTGAATCTTGATTAAGAACTGTTTGGAAATCAGCTTCAATTGTGTCCTTCAAGTAAATTTCGTTCTATCCTATTACAGTTGCTTTCCTACTCTTTTATTTTCTTATTTATACCTTCTTAAAGTGTCAAAAAATCTAAATATCACAACTTTCAGCTATTAGCACACATGATTCTCAAAATTTAGACACCCATATGGCTCACATGACCATATGGTATGCCCGTGTGAAACTCTGTTGCATGTGTGCAAATTCTGGAATGCTCCAATATTCTAATTTTCACTTGTTTTTCACTCTTATTGCTCTTAAGTGCTCTATTAGGCATCAAAATATAAATATACAGCATTAGGAGTATCTAATTCACAAGTAACACCACATAATCACTCAAAAATGAATTAAGAATTAGGCTAAAATATATTATTTTTGACACATATTAATGATATTAATATAAAGAAAAAAAATTCATTGACTGTAGAGTAAATTACATACTTCGGGTTGAACTTGAAACAACTATTATTTGGCAGTATGATTTTATATTCGATTTGCCTTTTTATCAAACATGACAAAAAATGCGTTTGAAGTATGATTAGCAATAGTAACAATGAGATTATATCTAATTGTAAAAAGAGAGTATGTTCATGATTTATTTATTTTGATATGGGTTCATGATTTATTTATTTTGATATGGGCAAAGTAAAATTAAAGATGAGGAAAATTTCAAATTAAAAAGAATTTTGAGATGATAAGTGAAAGTCAATTTGTCTGCTTGGCCCTCCGTGATAGAAGGTTAAGGTCAAGAATTTAGTCATGCTCAGGTTGTTAGTATTAGTCAAAATTAGTCAAGGTGGTTATTCGATTATGCTGTAACTATCAGAATAGAATCAAAACATAATAAGCTTAGTCAGTTTATAAATAGCTCAATTGTATCATTTAAGATAAGAAAAATAATACACAATCGTTATTCTTCCAAATCTGTAATTCTATCATTGTTATTTGTTAAAGAAATTAGTTTACCTAGAGTTTTGAACATGGCATCAGTCACTTGAAGTTCATGGTGACTTTGCTTCCCGCGCTCATAGCAAATTCTGGTGATTCTACCACCGATGTTCATGTGTATTCTGGCGTTCAGTTGGTGCAGAGTTTTTCTAGGCATGATTCGGTTAAGTTAGAGGAAGGGACTTACATTCAATAGCAGCAGCATATGAAGTTAATCGTCGAAGGCTACGAGTTACTTGGTTATATCGAGGGGACGCTTCTGGCTCCACCGCGTTTTATCTCGTCGTCCGATGGAGAACTCCCTCCGAATTCAGCAGCGTCTGCGTTTGTACAGCACGATAAGCTTCTTGCCTCTTGGCTTCTTTTAACTATTAATAGTTCTTTGTTGCCTTGTTTTACAGAGGCCAAATCGGCCTGTGATGTGTGACACATGGCTAATCGCCTCTTTGCTGTCGGTAGTAGTGCGAAAATCTCTCGTATTAGACACAATCTCTATTCGATTAAGAAGGGATCTATGCCTGTCAAAGATTACATCGCTAAGGTGCAGAATACCTGTGCGATTCTTGAAGCTTCTAGATCGACGGTTTCAGAGACCGAAAGAGTTGAGATTATATTGGCCGGTCTCTCTTCTGATTTTGATGCTCTTTTAACGATGGCAGCATTCTTGACGAAGTCTCTTTCGTTCAAAAGGTTGTGGATGCATTGCTTGAGTTTGAGGCTAGTCTGAGTCGTGTCGCGACAGAAGCCCCATTTCTTACGAATAACGTTGAGGCACCGTCGGTGGCTGTGACTCATGCGGTGCGTGGTGGCCGTTCATCTACTCATGGACGGGGGTTTCAGCCATGGTTCCAATGTCAGATCTATGGCCGTTATGGTCACTTAGCCCAACGCTGTTACTATAGGTTTGATAGTGAGTTCGGAGGATCTCTAATGCCCACCGTGCAGCCGTCTGGTCGTTTCAGTCTTGGCTCGAGTGATGTGTTGCCTAGTGGTGGTGGTTGGTCTGGTCGTGGTGCTTCGAATTGGGCTGGGGGTTATGCTCCTGTTGATCGTTCGTGTGAATAAGGTGATGGTCTTCCTCAATTCAAGGCTGCTAAAATGACGAATTCTTTTGATTTCCTAAGAGGTGATGACGTCGGCCATGTGTCTAACTTTCCTTCCTACTTGTCACGTCATATGACTCATGGTATGGGTCCTTCATTTGGGCATCACTTTGGCCCGCATTCTAGATGGAATTCGATAGGTGCTAGTGTTGGGCCACATACTGCTAATGTCTCTCCTGGGCTACATGAGTATGGGAATTATAATGGGGATAGGCTATTTATTCCACATCATGGTGGTGGGCCGAATGTCAATCTTGTTGGGCTTGAGCCTACTTGCCCAAATGCTGCTCAAAATTATGGTGTACCATAGCACACGAAACCAAGAGCCCGTGTTCATGATGTTGATGCTTCGCCGTATGTTGGGTTGCCGCGCATTCCCGACTTTCATCCACCAATTATTTGAATACGTTAGGATCCAATGCCAACATTACACAATATGGGTCTAATTTTGAAAATGACGATTCATATATTCCTGTGCCCGTCGGGACTACGTCCTGGTGTCCTGATTCTGGAGCCTCAAACCATGTTTGCTGGGAAGCCACTGCTCTGCATGAGTCCACACCATACACAGGTATATCTTCTCTACTTATGGGTGATGGCACACCTACTCAAATTCAATGTGTTGGCAATTCTAGTTTACCTTTAAGAAGTAAGGTGCTTCGTCTTTCTAATGTTCTGTGTGTTCTAAGTATCCGAAAGAATTTGCTATATGTGTCTCAGTTTGCTAAGGAAAATAATGTATATTTTGAGTTTCACCCTTCATTTTGTGTTATTAAGGACATCGTAACTCAGGAAATCCTGCTCCGGGGCCACACTCGTGATGGGCTCTATTACTTCTCACCAGTTCACTCGATGGTTTCAGGAGGTAGTCCTTCTGCCCTCAATACTAGTTTGTCTACTTCCAACCATGGTGATGATGTGTTTACCTTATGGCACCGTCGACTTGGTCACCCGGCTGCTTCAATAGTTAAGCTTGTCCTTAATAAATGTAATGTTGTTCCTAATAAAGAATTCTTTGATACTGTCTGTGTGGCCTGTTAACAGGGGAAGTCACATAAACTTCTTTTTTCTATGTCTACTATTGAATATAAAGATTTGTTTGATTTGGTGGTTTCTGATGTATGGGGCCCGGCATCAGTTGCTTGTGGCACTAGTTTGTACTATGTCTCATTTGTCGATATGCGTAGTAGATTTACTTAGCTTTATTTCATTAACCGTAAGTCTCAGGCATTGGAGTGTTTTATCCAATTTCAGAAAATGGTTCAAACTCAGTTCGGGAAATGTATTAAGGTTTTCAAAGTGATTGGGGTGGCGAATATCGATCGTTCACGTAGACTCTCACTAGTCTCGATATTCTTCATCGTTTGTCTTGTCCGTACACGTCTGAACAGAATGGCGTGGCAAAGCGAAAGCATAGGCATATTGTGGAGACTGGTTTGACTCTCTTAGCTCAGGTAGGTCTGCCTATGGCATACTGGGGTTACGCTTTTAGTAGTGCGGTACATCTGATCAATCGCTTACCAACTCTGGTGTTAAACGGGCAATCTCCGTATTAAGTTCTGCATGGTCGGGAACCCACATATGATTATTTATGTGTGTTTGGCTGCTGCTGCTTTCTATATTTACGACCATTTACACATCACAAATTGGATCTTCGATCTCAGCCTTGTACATTTTTGGGATACAGTTCTCAGCATAAAGGGTATCAGTGTCTCACCCCTGATGGCAAGATCATTGTTTCTCGGCATATGGTTTTTGATGAACGCTGATTCTTATTCTCGTCTTCTACCTTGCCTCAAACTGCTACTAGTTCAACTGTTTCCACATATGTTCCAATAGTTAAGTCTACTACTGTTCCTCCTGTTGTCCCGGATGTGTCCACCATGGTTGAGCCTCCTTTCTGCTCTCCTGTTGTATCTTCATCTAGTGATTTTCCTGCAGAGTTGCATGCTAATACAGAATGCAGGCTTTCTTCCTCGGCCACTGCCGAGTCTCCTAGACAAAGGACTGCTCAAGGTACTAATACTTAAGTATCACCACCTGTGCCTCTGGGAAATACTCATGCTATGATCACTTGATCTAAAGCTGGTATTTTTAAACCTAAGGCATTATATGTTGAGGCTGTTGAGTTTGAACCCCGAAATGTTGAGGAAGCTATGACTAGTTCAGAATGGAAAATGGCGGTACAAGAGGAGTTTGATGCCCTGCAAAAGAATTCTACATGAGAGCTTGCCTCTCTTCCGCCTGGTAGGAAAGCAATTGGCTACAAATGGCTTTTCAAAATAAAGAAGAATCTTGATGGAACGATTGCTCGACGAAAGTCACGATTGGTTGCAAAGGGGTGTTCATAAGTTCCTGTGTGTGACTTCAGCGAAACATTTAGTCCGGTGGTCAAACCTGCGACTATTCAGATCATTTTGTCTGTGGCGGTAACAAATTACTGGCAACTTCGTCAGGTAGATGTCAATAATGCATTCTTAAATGGTGATCTCACTGATGAGGTGTTTATGCAGCAGCCTCCTGGTTTTGTTCAATATGATGCTAATGGTAGACCTTTGGTGTGTCGTTTAAAAAAGGCGTTATATGGACTTTGACAGGCTCTGCGTGCTTGGTTTGACAAGTTGAAGTCTTTTCTTCTTTCTGCTGGATTTATTCCATCCAAATCTGATGCATCCTTGTTTGTTCAGGTTACGTCATCCTCCATACTTTATTTTCTTGTTTATGTCGATGACATTATCATTACTGGCAGTAAGTCAACCTCTGTAGATAAGTTTGTTGGACAGTTGAATGCGAAGTTCTCTCTTAAAGATATGGGCAAACTTTACTATTTTCTTGGGATCGAGGTTACTTGTTCTGCTTCGGGTTCTCTTCATCTGTGTCAAAAGAAATACATTCGCGATCTTCTTGACCGAAGTTCTATGGCTCATGCAAAGGCTGTTCATACTCCGATGGTTGGTTCAATTTCTCTGTCTAAAGATGATGGGGAACGACTTAGTAATCCTACTAAGTTCCGAAACTTGGCTAGTGCTCTTCAATATGTTGTCCTGACTCATCCGGATATTGCATATGCTGTAAATCGCATCTGTCAGTTCATGCATGCACCCACCACTGTTTATCTGGTTGCGTTAAAACAAATTTTGTGGTACTTATGTGGTACGCTTGATTATGAAATTGTGTTTCGACCGTCTGGTCAACTATCGTTAATTGGTTATGCCGATGCTAACTGGGGACTGGATTTCGATGATCGGCGTTCTACAACGGGTTACTGTGTTTATTTTGGACATACACTTGTCTCTTAGTGTTCAAAGAAACAATCTATTGTTTCTCGATCTACGGCTGAAGCAGAATACCGTAGTCTTGCCGCAGCTACCAGTGAAGTAACCTGGTTGGTATCATTATTACGGGAGTTACATCTTTCGTCTGTGGAGTCACGTATTATTTGGTGTGATAGTTCGAGTGCAGTTGCGGTTATTGCCAATCCGGTTTTACATTCCAAGTTCAAGCATGTTGAATTGGATCTATTTTTTGTTCGAGAGAAGGTGGCTGATGGGTCACTTGTTGTTAGGGAAGTGCCTGCTTGTGATCAGGTCGCGGATGTTCTTACTAAACCACTTTCTGTCTCATCTTTTGCTCGATTTCGAAGTCGTCTTTGGGTTTTACCTCTCGGGAAGATGGGTGAATGTTAGAAGGTTAAGGTCAAGAATTTAGTCATGCTTAGGTTGTTAGTATTAGTCAATATTAGTCAAGGTGGTTATTGAGTTATGCTGTAACTATCAGAATAGAATCAAAACAGAATAAGCTTAGTCAGTTTATAAATAGCTCAGTTGTATCATTCAAGGTAAAAAAAATACACAATCGTTATTCTTCCAAATCTGTAATTCTATCATTGTTCTTTGTTAAAGAAATTAGTTTACCTAGAGTTTTCAACACTCCGATATCTCACGTTTCCTCCATGCTTAATGTGGGGATCTTGGACTCCTATAGTCTGTCAATTTCTTGCATTAGATTTCCTCAAATAAATTTTAACAATTCATTTTCTTATGTTTTCGTCTCTTTAAGGCGGTGGGGTTCCATATCTCCCATTAACTTTAGCTCAAGCACCAAATTCGAATATGTATCTCATTGACAATGAAGATATCATTCAATAAGTTGCATCATCTATTTATATGAACATACATCCATCGTTACACAAATATAATCATTTAATCATTTAATCAATTTAATTAATTAAATCAGTTTTAGTTAATTAATATCTTCGATTAAATCAATTATGATTCAAAGTGAAAGAATTTGTTAAATCAATTGAGCATACAAATGGCGAAATGAAATGTGCTTGTGATTAGGGATTAAAGATTAGGGATTAGGGAAGCGAATAGCTTTGTTGACGCTCTCGATAAACATGGTATTACTAAAAGTATAAAACAATTACGTGCAATTGAATTTAAAACAGCTTTATAGTTTAAGTTTAGACTTCACTTAAAAAATATATCACTGTGTTATCAATGTTTTAATAAAAAATTATTTGATATAGTACATTGTTTCTTTTATAAGAGAATACTATAGTTGTCAATTAGTGAAATAAGGGATTAGATAAATATTGAGCTGAAACTATTATAGTTTATTAGAAATTTGTATATGATGCTGTGTACATCATATATATATATATATAATAGTTTATGAACGTTCGTAATTCAACTTCATAAAACGATTTGACAGAGAAATTTTATTTGATTTATAGTAACATGTGACGTATGAAATTTTTAGAAATTTTATACGTTTCGGTGATTTTTAAGGTTGTTCTTGTTTCCACAATCACGAAAGAGGAGGAATGCCTTGTTCATGTCTGAAGAAGTTTTGGTATCAACCTTTGTCTTTACAAATATCAACTTGTCGAAGTTGTTCTTAAAATATTTAAGACCCCAAACCTGGGCTTCTGTATAGCTTCCATTATCGTTAATTTTGTTAGCCCCGATGTCAAGATTCCTGTAATTGATATATGCTTCTCGTGGAGATTTTGAAACGTAGGGAGTCATGTAATCGTAAACTCTCCTCATCCATTTCACGAACTTTTCAGAGTTTTTATTTTGCTCTTCTTCTCAATCAACCACGTATAGGATGTTGTATGGATTGCCAGCTCTGTGAAGATATGGATATTCGGTCTCAGGAATCTCATCCATTTCGCCTCCATAAGCTACAAATACCATAACTGCGGATTTTGCTTCGTCCTCATAAAATTTGGGTCATAATCCTTCGAATCCCGATTTAGGAATAGGTTATTTTACGTAGTTAGATTTTGCTTTGAAGAACGTTTTCAAAAGAGCAGTCTTTTGACTTCTATTAAGTAAAGTTTCCAACGGTAATCTGACTGTAAATAGGAAAGAGTAGAGTTTAGATTCAGCCCAACTCATTTCAAAGCAATCTTCTTTCACAAGTCCAAGTTCAGGGAATTTCTTTTCCAACAATCGAACAAGCTCATCAATGCTTCCAAGAAACAAGGAACGAAAACTTGCTTGAATCGTCATCTTCTCATCTTCACTTAAATTCACCCTTGTTATGGCAATGGTCGAGTGTATTTCTTCGGGAAGCTTGTGCGCAATAGTGTAGGAGTTGAGAAACAAAACTAAGCAATCACTGCAGAGTCTTAAGCATTAAGCAATAGAGACTTGCTGAACAAAACAAGAAAATCGGGCTAAGGAGACCAAGAACAAATTGCTCAAGTTAAAACCAAAACAAGAAGTAAATTTGCTGAATGATTCATCATCTCATTTCAGAAACAACAAACATTACATCTATCTGCACCAAATTACAACAAATTCATTACTAACTTAGTTCAAATGTAACTAAGTAACCAAACATCTTCAAAACAGCAAAATGACAGCTGCATGTTCTTCAGCTGCAACCTGCATGGCTCGATCCCATGGGGCTGCATGTAAGCCAACTTTTAACACATAGACTGCCACCGATGAACAAGTTTGGTTGCATTTTGTTGTAATGTTTTGCTCATTGTACAAGCAGTAACATTAGCTGGAACCGGGTCCAATTTCAACTTACAAGCAAGGACTATACCAAAGCTACCCCCCACCTCCTCGGATGGCCCAAAACAGATCTTCTCCGATGGATTTTTTATCAAGAATTCTCCCATTAACATCAATTAAACGAGCGTCTATTACATTATCTGCACCAAGACCATATTTTCGGAACAATACTCCAAAGCCTCCTCCGCTCAAATGTCCACCGACACCAATAGTGTGGCTGATACCAGCTGGAAAGGCAAGAGTTGTACTTTTCCGAGCAAGTTCATAGTACAATTCACCAACAGTTGCACCAGATTCAGAGGCGAATACGGGGGGGGGTAGTGGCCCTGGCCCCCCTAAATTGGAAAATTTATGTTTAGGCCCTTGAATTTTTCTTAACATTTTAAATTAGTAAAGGAAAAATTTTACTTTGGCCCCCCCTAAAATTATAAAAATTCTATTTAATCTTTTAAAAATGATAAATATATAGACTATAAAAAATTAAAATTTCATTCGGCCCCCCTAAAAATTTGTTCTGGCTTCGCCCCTGACCAGATTCAACCCATGCTGTAGCTTTTTCAACGTTAATCTGAACCGATCGAAGATTCACCAAATAGATCACCTCAAAAGGAACTTAATAGGCTGTAGTATAAGAAATACCCTCAAAGTCATGACCCCCACTCCTAGTCCTGACTTGCAGTCCATGTTTTCTGCAACAGTAAACTGCGGCTTGGATGTGGGATGCATGCAGTGGTGTTACAATAGCCAAAGGTGTAGGCGTAGATGGTGTCGTGAACCTCAAATTTTGAGCAGATGACTTCAAAACAGAGGAGTATGATGAATTATGTTGGGTGTAAGCGAGTTTGGCAAAAGAAGAAGAGATGTGAAAACGAAGGGAAAGGCAATGAAGAAATTCCTGAGCAGGCTGAGCTGAAGCACTAATTCTCCATGACAAGGAGAGGAGAACAATAAGAAGAAATGGAAACATATTATTGGCAATGAATTGGGATAATTAATTTCGTCTTTGGATCTATCTATGGTATGTGGGCATTGCAATGTGTTGCTAGCTATCACATTATCAATAATGCTAAGATTGGTGGACATTCTGCTAGATATGAAACCAAAGTTTTACTAAACTATTCTCTTTTTAAACTAAATCTTAATTTATTCAAAATAAATTAAAAAAATACAGTATCATTATCATGCGAGTCTTGTAATAATACTAAATTACAAGATCATATTATGTTTTTAATCCTTACAAGTACTATCTTTCTCTAAAGTCTTGGGTTTTCTAGAGATTTAAAATATATATTTTTATACACGCTAGAATTATGTTGGAGAAGCAACCACAAGGCAAGATCAACTTCATAGCCGCCCATTTGAGATTTATCCTCATATATTAAAACTTAGATGAATCAAGATTTTCTCCATGCTTAATGTGTGGGCTCTTGGATTGTTATAGTCTTTCAATTTCTTGAATTAAATTTCCTTGTAGCAACTCTAATCATATGTTTTTCATAGCTTGAAGTTCCAAGTATCGAATTCAAATAAGAATATGTACCAATTAACAATAAAGATATCATTCAATCTTTAGTCATTTAATTAAATTAATTTTAATTAATTTGATTTTTTTGACGAAACCAATTAAGATCATAATTATAATGGTTTTGTTGATGTATTCAATTATAGTTAAAGGGTGATGAATTAAATCATCTTAGCATAAAAAATTGATTGATGCAATCAATTTAATTGTTTATTTATCCTACATTAAATGTTATTATCGAGTAGGTGTTATAAATTACCAAATGAAATGGATTTATAATTTCCTTTTACAATGATTTTGGAATTAAGTTATTTTTCTTAGGAAGTGACACTCAGTCAATTATGATATTAATAATAAGTTTGCTTTTAAAACAGCTGGACGTTTGGCTTAGCTTCATGGTTTGAGTTTAGATTTCACTTAAAATATATACCAATGTCTTATCAATATTTCAATTAAAAATTCTATAATATAGTTGATTGATTCTTAACTCGATTGGTATATGTATTGTTGTTAATGTAGGAGAACATGGATTTGAGCATATTGAAACGCATTATCCTTCTATTTATGGGTTAGAAAATGGACTATGGGTAATTTTAAGAAAGAAAAAAAAATTCCACAATACACTACACTCTTTTTTCTAAGAGAATACTATAGCTGCCAATTAGTCAAATAAGGGATTAGGTAAAAATATTGACCTGAAACTAATTTAGTTTATTATAAAATTGTATTTGATGTACATCATATGATAGTTTATAAATGATTCGTTCAACGTTATAAAAGCATTTGACGGAGAAATTCTATTGAGTTTTAGTGATTTTTAAGATTGTTCTCGTTTCTACAATTGCGAAAAAGGAGGTTTGCTTTTTTTTTGTGCTTGAAGAAGTTTATGAATGATTCAGAATTCAACATTATAAAAGTATTTGACAGAAAAATCCTATATAATTTATAATAACATGAGAAGTTTGAATTTTTTAGAAATTGTACAAGCTTCGATTATTTTTAATGTTGCTTTCATGTTTCCTCAATCACGAAAGAGGAGAGATGCAAGTTTTGGAGACCAGCCTTTGTCTTTATATGCATCAATCCATTGAAGTTGTTTGATAAGCGATAAATTATACATATTTTTATTCCATGCTTCGCCCAATTTCTGGATGAATTAACCCTTGATTTGTATACTCAGGCGAGCTTAGGGAAGAGAAAAGAGCAAGGAACGGGCCAAAAATGGCAAATTAGGCCCAATTCAATAATCAACACGGCCTAGGAATTGGCCACACGGGCGTGTCACATGGCCGTGCCACCTTGGGCTCGAACACGGCCCAACCTTGACGAACACGGCCAGACCACACGGCCGTGCCACCTTAACAGGCCCGAGCATGGCCTGGGCCTTGATCCACACGGGCGTGGCACACGGGCTTGTCTGTAATACCCCTAACCCGTATCCATCGCCGGAATAGAGTTATGAAGTGTTACCTAACAGAATACGATATCCGTACATTTAATAATGCTCATATAAAAATAAATTCTTTAAATTACTGGGAATGAACATGTATCAAACGAATTCAAGATATCATGAATTACACGAAACCACAAATATGTAATTGTACTATAGATCATTTTCAAATGGCCGAATATAAGCCTAGAATTGGTACACTCAAAATTACCATGCATATTAAACATTCACGAAACAAACGAGACTTGATCCGATACCAATCCCTGTCATATTCATCTAGAAATACACATATTACTTGATAATTCAATAATCACATCAACCACCGAATATGCCATTCATAACCAAAATATCGCACATAACCTTAATTCAACCATGGAACCTTACTTAACAAAATGAACAAGTCATTTTCGCATGGCTTGAATATATATACATATTCAAAATTAAACTTGTTTTCAAAAGAGAGAGTTAAGCCTATACATGCCATGTAATAGCCCAAATTTCAGTAATGTCGGGAATTGTGGTTCGAGACCACCGAATTCGATAAATGAACTCGTATATAATATTATTTAATATTTACGAGCCAAATGTAGTTTTTAAAAGATTTTTGAAATAGTAAATTGTGTTTTATAAAAAAAAATTATTTGGTCAAAATATCGAGAAAAAGAGGTATCGAGATCTCGGTGTTATAGACTGAGCTATAAATATTTTTGAGAATATTTACGGAGTGTCAATAAGATAACATTAAAATTTCGTTAGAAAATTTTGACGTTTGGGTGGTTAATTAAATAAAAAGGACTAAATTGAAAAATGTGTAAAAGTTGCTAGAAGGATTAACTAGCTCAATTGTCAAAAGAGGAAGGACCTAAAGTGAAAATAAGCCCAAAGGATATATTTTGGGCGGCAATAGCTTAGAAAAATCAGGAAATGGGTGAAATAAGGGCAAAATTGGAAAATTGCCAAAAGTAGTTAAATAAAAATGGGACCAATTTGGAATATCTAGAATTCTCTTCATTTTCTTCATTCTCATCAGCTGAGAAACAGCCATGGAAGAGGGATCAAGCTGGTTTTTCATACTCTAGCTTCATGTAAGTTTAATTCTTGCTCTCTCCTTGAAATTTCTATGTTTTTGGACTTTTACAATTGGGTCCAACTTATTAATTCATTAGTTTTTGATTCCATGGCTAATTTCTAAAGTTGATGTGGATTAGTGTTGGAATAATGTGATGAATAAATATTGAATTGAAGATTTAATTTTGTTATATGATGATTTTATCAAGGAAAAATTAATGGAAATTGGTTTTAGGACCTAATTGTGAAATAGGTGAAATTAAGGCTTAGTGTTAAAATTCTGATTTTTAAAGGTTATGAAGTAGTTTAAAATGATATAGAAAGGTATTAAATGAGAAAATTAGCTCAATTGAGGGGTTAATTGTGCAAGGACTGAATTGTATGAATTGTGGAATTTGGGACAAAATAGAAATCAACATGTTACACTAAAGCAGTTTTGGACAGCAAAAGTTGTCTAAACTTGAAAAATCACCAAAAATAGTAGAAATTGAATTATAAGTTGAATGAGGTATAGAATTAAAGCTTGTTGAGTCTATTTTCATTTGAAAGAAACAGAGAAAGCAAAGGAATTTTGTATCTTGAGATATTTACATTTTTGTGAGACTGGTTCAGATTGATTTCATGATCCCCTGTTCTGATTTGTAGAAATCATTAAAAATTGTAAAAAAATAGTTATGGAACATAATTTGTATGGTTGGAATCCTTATTGAGTCTATTTTTATAAGAAATAATCATGAAAATATTTTGAATTCTGTATAAAGAGAAATTGAAATTTTAGGGAAGTGTGGTCAGGGTTGTCAAGTAGCGAAACAGGGGAAGCTTTAACTAATAAACTGTACTAATTGGCCACACCAAAAATTCTAGAAAAATTATGGTAAGAAGATACATGAGCCTAGTTTCAAGGAAAATTCATGGATCTTAATTTGGAGTTCTGTAGCTCAAGATAAAAATAATTTAGTGACAATGACACAGATGGACAGCTTGAATATGCACATAAGTAAATAGTAAAAATTATAGATAATGTTACTTACAAGTGTATTATTTATACTAAGGATGTGGAATGGAGTGGAGGAGGAGGAAAATATGTATGAATATTCAACTAGCATGGCTAATTTGCATGTTTTAGGTTCAGGGACTAAATTGAATAAAAGTAGAACTTTATGGGTGATTTTGTAAAAATGTCAAAAATGATCAAATTGCATGTAATGGATTATTTTATTATTTAAATTACAAAATTGAATGAGAATATAAATTTAGATCAAGATCAGACGAAAACATGTTTTAAGGATTAAATTGAAAAGTGTTAAAATTATGGAAGATTCTGATATTTCACAAAATTCATGGGCTCTTATCAATATGTATAAGAATAATGGTTGTAAACAAGGATTAAATGACAATAATTTTATTTTTCTAAATCAAGGATGAAATTGTAATTAATTAAAAGTTTTAAGGGTAAAATGAAAATTTTGCCTAGAGCAATAATTAAATATATTAGAATATGAAATGAATGAAAATGATGATTAAATTTATTTATAAAGATCCGTGCAACTAAAATACGAGACTTAAACGTGAAAAAAAAAGATATCGGATTAGTGAAATTATAAACATAAACAAGCAACGAGGTAAATTAGTGTAGCTTGAATTATATTTTTAAATACATGAAATCTTGATATAATGAATTACTTGATTTAAGTTTATAAAAAAATGGCAAAAAAATGATATTCATCTTGACATGTAAATATGTGATTATTTTTTTATACGATTATACAAGAAAAAAAATTAAGCATACTGAGATGAGTAATAAAATTTAAGTAAAACATGTCGAGAAAAATAAGTACGTTTAGGGGACAATATGTTTGATTTTAATTGGTTCAAATTTGAATGCTAGTTGAAATAAAATATCTGATAAATAAATTAGTAACTCCGGTAATGCTCCGTAACTCTATTCCGGTGACGGATTCGGGTTGGGGGCGTTACATTTAGTGGTATCAGAGCTAAGGTTTAGTCGGTTCTCGGACCGTATGTAGTACATGTGAAGTCTAGAAATACATGCCATTATATAATTTGTAATAATGTGATATCTTCCGACTTTGATGAGATCAGTATTACTATAATTCGAATTTAATTATTAGTTGTTAAAATTTAAATTAATATGCAAGATAAGTGAATTGAGATAAGTATCTAGATTTAATTGAATACATATTAGTATTAAATTAGTAATTGTTGAATTTTGAAGAATATGTTTAATAAATAAAAATAAGGTGAATATTGACAATAAATTAAATAATATTGAATTATATGTCAAGTGAATAGAAATCACAAGCGATATACTTGAATTACTGAATTACTATAGTATTAAATTATGAATACATGGGAGCATCTAAAATGTAAATTAATTGGAAAAGTGAAACAAATAGTATAAATGAGAAATTATTATTGAAATTGAATTAAAAGAATTAATGTGGCATTGAAATGCATATTGGATTGAGAAATTGATTTGAATTGTGAATATGAAAAATTTTGAATTGAATGAGATTGAAATGAAGTTTGAATATGTATGAACATTTGATGATATATTGATTGGACAGTGGAAAATGCATTGAATTGAATATATGAGGAATTATGATTGGAATGTCTTTGAATTGATGAGATATATTAAAATGTATAGAATGGAAATATAAAAAGTGATGGGAATTGAACCAATTTGAATTGAATGTGATTATTTGAAATGTATATGGATTGAACGTATGAGGAAGTGATTGAGTTGAAATGTGACTTGAAGTGAAATTATGTGATTTTGTGAATTTGAAATTTGTGATTGAATTGTTATCGTGATTGAATTAAATTCAAATGATTATGATCAATTGAAAGTGAAAGTGATATGGATACGTGATTCTGATACCCTATTAACTAGCCGGACTAGATTGGATACAAATGGCATGCCATAGGATATGGAAGAGTACGGGTTTTGCCGGCTTACTGATCAGGCACTTATGTGCCGAATACTGTTACTGTTACTGTTACCGATTCGGCACTTTGTGTGTCGAATATTGTTACTGTTACCGTTACCGATTCAGCACTTTGTGTGTTGAATACTGTTACTGTTACTGTTCCGGATTTGTTCCATTGAGGTACTATGTATACCGTACTGCTACTATTGCTGTTACTGTTTTGGCTTCGGCCGATGAGGCACTATGTGCCGTACTGGTGTGTTTGGTTGGATACTCTGGTGTGTTTGGTTGGAATCCGTGTATCCGTCAAAGTTCGATTCTTGTTAATACGGGTATGACTATTAAGTAAAATTGAAAAGAGAATTGAATTCCCTATTAACTTGTCGGACTAACCGGATATAATTAGCATGCCATTGGATTCTGAAACGAGATTTGGAGATGTGATTTGGAGATACTGATATTTATATCCTTCGGATTTATCCGAAGAGGCACTCTGTGCTATACTGGTGTGTTTTGGGTAGATTATATTATACTGGTGTGTTTGGAGGATTATCTGATTTTGGTGTGTTTTGGAGGATTAAATGATTATTTTGGTGTGTTTTGGCTGGATATTACTGGTGTGTTTGGGTTGAAATCCGAGTATCCATCAAAGTCCAGTTTTGTTAATAGGGTGAACAACTGAAATAAGAAAATTAAATAAATTTGATTGATCGTATTATTAATAATAATAATAATAAAAGAAATTATGGGTTGAATTATGAATTGAATTGAAATGTGAGATTTGAAGTATGAACTTAAAGTTCATGAATTTGCTAAAATATTGAATGGTTGATATTGAAATCAGTTGAATAAATAAAAGGAGAAAATCAAATGAATTTGATCGATTGAACTATTGACAAAAAAATGGAATTATGAATTGAAATTGAGATATCAAAATAAGAAGTAAAAATAGAATAAAATGGAAATATTGAAATAGTGTATGAGTTAATGGAATATAATCTTATAAATTAATTATTGAAAAATATTGGTTTAAATAATTATTGAAAGATTATCATTGTAAGGTTTTAGATATGAAATGGAATAAGTTATTGAATTGGGATATAGAAATAAAATAGTGGTAAGGTAAATTGTACATATTTATTGTTTTTACTTGGACTAAAGGTTCATGAATTAATTAAAGATAATATAGATGATATGTGATGAATTTTGATGGAAGATTTATTGTTGAGATATAAAATTAAATATAAATTAACACATATGACTTATATTGTTATATATTTGATGTTTATTGTTTATTATAGTTTTTATAATTTGAATTATGGTAATACTACTGAATATAGACATATCCAGCATGCGATTGTATTACTATAATTCAAATTATTTATTATTAAATGTTAAATTTAAATTATGTGTATGGTAAGTAAAGTATAAGGTAAGTGTTATTGTTGAATTGATTGGAAATTAAATTGAGTGATGGATAAATATTAGTTTTGAATTGTATATTGATGAGAAAGTGAAATTAAATTGAGTTGTGAATAAATTGAAAGTGTAATCGGAATTGAAAAATGATAAGTGAAAAGACCATAGCTATGCTATGGCATCAGTGATTATCAGTGAATTTCAATGCATACCGACACACACCAATGAATACGAGACCATGATTGTATCGTGCAGTAAGTGAAAAAGTGAAAGATCATAGTTGGATGAGACTATGGCACTAGTGAAAAATGACGATTTCCAAATTGATAAAGGTTTGGTAAGTATCATTTGAATTTATATGATAGATTTTAATTGAACATTGAAGTTGAGCTCAATAAGTGATTTGTCACTTTAAATTGTGATTGGAACAATAGTTTGTGAATTACATGTTTGTGAATTGGTATTTAAATTCTGGTAAGTGATATATGATTATTATTAGTATTGATTCTAATGTATGTGTACTCTTCGATGTTGAAATGATTCAACGTATAAATTTAGCATATGAATGAGTAAAACTTATGCATGATATAAACTCAAAGGCGAGTAAGTTATATGTGAATTGCTAGCATTTCTTATTTGATATAGATCATTTGTTCATTGTTATATGGTTAAACTGATAATTGTTTCATGAGATGATTGGGAATTGAATATGCCTTTGTAATTATGGAAATGATATAGTGAGGTAAACTGTGAATGATACCGTTAAGTTGTGTATGATTGGAAAATGGAAAGTACCCAAGGAGTAAGTAAAATAAGGCCAAGTGTTGAAACTTGATTAGACATTAGTGATGATTCGAGCAAAAGAAATGAAAGTTTATATTGTGATAAGTTCATTGATGTATGGTTAGTGTTCATATAAAATTAAGTTGCATGTGTTACTAAGATATGTGAAAGTGTGTCCATAACAAGTTGGAAATTTGAAATGCTTGAATCAATGTACATGATACTATTAGTTAATGAAAAATATTTGAACCTCTCCACCAAAGGAATTTTCGAGGACGAAAATTTTTAAACGGGGGAGAGTTGTAATAGCCCAAATTTCAGTAATGTCGGGAATTGTGGTTCGAGAGCACCGAATTCGATAAATGAACTCGTATATAATATTATTTAATACTTACGAGCCAAATGTAGTTTTTAAAAGATTTTTGAAATAGTAAATTGTGTTTTATAAAAAAAATTATTTGGTCAAAATATCGAGAAAAAGAGGTATCGAGATCTCGGTGTTATAGACTGAGCTATAAATATTTTTGAGAATATTTACGGAGTGTCAATAAGATAACATTAAAATTTCGTTAGAAAATTTTGACGTTTGGGTGGTTAATTAAATAAAAAGGTCTAAATTGAAAAATGTGTAAAAGTTGCTAGAAGGATTAAATAGCTCAATTGTCAAAAGAGGAAGGACCTAAAGTGCAAATAAGCCCAAAGGAGATAATTTGGGCGGCAATAGCTGAGAAAAATCAGGAAATGGGTGAAATAAGGGCAAAATTAGAAAATTGCCAAAAGTAGTTAAATAAAAATGGGACCAATTTGGAATATCTAGAATTCTCTTCATTTTCTTCATTCTCATCAGCTGAGAAACAGCCATGGAAGAGGGATCAAGCTGGTTTTTCATACTCTAGCTTCATGTAAGTTTAATTCTTGCTCTCGCCTTGAAATTTCTATGTTTTTGGACTTTTACAATTGGGTCCAACTTATTAATTCATTAGTTTTTGATTCCATGGCTAATTTCTAAAGTTGATGTGGATTAGTGTTGGAAGAATGTGATGAATAAATATTGAATTGAAGATTTAATTTTGTTATATGATGATTTTATCAAGGAAAAATTAATGGAAATTGGTTTTAGGACCTAATTGTGAAATAGGTGAAATTAAGGCTTAGTGTTAAAATTCTGGTTTTTAAAGGTTATGAAGTAGTTTAAAATGATATAGAAAGGTATTAAATGAGAAAATTAGCTCAATTGAGGGGTTAATTGAGCAAGGACTGAATTGTATGAATTGTGGAATTTGGGACAAAATAGAAATCAACATGTTACACTAAAGCAGTTTTGGACAGCAACAGTTGTCTAAACTTGAAAAATCACCAAAAATAGTAGAAATTGAATTATAAGTTGAGTGAGGTATAGAATTAAAGCTTGTTGAGTCTATTTTCATTTGAAAGAAACAAAGAAAGCAAAGAAATTTTGCATCTTGAGATATTTACATTTTTGTGAGACTGGTTCAGATTGATTTCGTGATCCCCTGTTCTGATTTGTAAAAATCATTAAAAATTGTAAAAAAATAGTTATGGAACATAATTTGTATGGTTGGAATCCTTATTAAGTCTATTTTTATAAGAAATAATCATGAAAATATTTTGAATTCTGTATAAAGAGAAATTGAAATTTTAGTGAAGTGTGGTCAGGGTTGTCAAGTAGCGAAATAGGGGAAGCTTTAACTAATAAACTGTACTAATTGGCCACACCAAAAATTCTAGAAAAATTATGGTAAGAAGATACGTGAGCCTAGTTTCAAGGAAAATTCATGGATCTTAATTTGGAGTTCTGTAGCTCAAGATAAAAATAATTTAGTGACAATGACACAGATGGACAGCTTGAATATGCACATAAGTAAATAGTAAAAATTATAGATAATGTTACTTACAAGTGTATTATTTATACTAAGGATGTGGAATGGAGTGGAGGAGGAGGAAAATATGTATGAATATTCAACTAGCATGGCTAATTTGCATGTTTTAGGTTCAGGGACTAAATTGAATAAAAGTAGAACTTTATGGGTGATTTTGTAAAAATGTCAAAAATGATCAAATTGCATGTAATGGATTATTTTATTATTTAAATTAAAAAATTGAATGAGAATATTAATTTAGATCAAGATCAGACGAAAACATGTTTTAAGGATTAAATTGAACAGTGTTGAAATTATGAAAGATTCTGATATTTCACAAAATTCATGGGCTCTTATCAATATGTATAAGAATAATGGTTGTAAACAAGGATTAAATGACAATAATTTTATTTTTCTAAATCAAGGATGAAATTGTAATTAATTAAAAGTTTTAAGGGTAAAATGGAAATTTTGCCTAGAGCAATAATTAAATGTATTAGAATATGAAATGAATGAAAATGATGATTAAATTTATTTATAAAGATCCGTGCAACTAAAATACGAGACTTAAACGTGAAAAAAAAAGATATCGGATTAGTGAAATTATAAACATAAACAAGCAACGAGGTAAATTAGTGTAGCTTGAATTGTATTTTTAAATATATGAAATCTTGATATAATGACTTACTTGATTTAAGTTTATAAAAAAATGGCAAGAAAATGATATTCATCTTGACATGTAAATATGTGATTATTTTTTTATACGATGATACAAGAAAAAAAAAATTAAGCATACTGAGATGAGTAATAAAATTTAAGTAAAACATGTCGAGAAAAATAAGTACGTTTAGGGGACAATATGTTTGATTTTAATTGGTTCTAAATGTGAATGCTAGTTGAAATAAAATATCTGATAAATAAATTAGTAACTCCGGTAATGCTCCGTAACTCTATTCCGGTGACGGATTCGGGTTGGGGGCGTTACATGCCATCTTTCAAAATATAGACTTTTAAAAGTACCAAAACAGTGACGATAGTATGGATGACTTTGAACTTGAATCCCGGAGCTCGTAGCTTTCAACCAATGTCTATAAAATAGAATAGAGCACAAATATTCACAGTAAGCAATTAAGCTTAGTAAGTCTTAAGTAATTTAAACAACTAAACTTATTTATGCACATTCTTCACATATAACATAATCTAAATGTATCACCATTTGGCCGAATATGCATAGCCACATTGTACACATTTTTATTGACATATCATTTCTTTAAAATTCGAAGTCACATAATCACATCATCCAAAGATCTCAATGTCATTCTTTGATTCATCTTAATAGAATTAATTTAAGGCACCTTATCCACATATAATTTCAATGATCGTAATCACATATATATAACATATACTTTCATGTATATAATTCTACAATGACCGAATATATATACACAACCACATCTCATATACTTTTCGTTTCACCTCCATAATTCAATCCACATTATCCTCATATGCATAAATAATTTATACGTACCTGGATAATTTAAATCTATTGAATGAATTCAGATGCCGTATAGCACAAGTCTCATAGTCTTAGACTTTTATTATTTCACCGGCATTTAGCCTGCTAGGTATAAACATGAGTTCATCACTGACACAAAGCCTACTAGACTTTTTAAGTCCGAAATTGCTTCACCGGCATTACGCCTGCTAGGCTCAAGGCTCGATATCAATTCACCTGCATTACGCCTGCTAGGCTCAAAGCCCGATAATATTCACCAGCTTAAAGCTTGCTAGGCCAATGCCCGAATATCACATTACAATAATTAATTCACATGTTCTTTCATACTTTCGTAACCTATACTTCAATTTACGTATAGCTGAAACATATATCTTTGTACAAAGGCTTTCATCATTCAATAAAACACATAGGGCATAGTTTACACATCATAACACATATTTTAGCACATCATATTATCATATCAAACTCGACTTAGATATACTAGTCACATTCGGCTTATAGCATTAATTCAATACTCTTTCGGCACATTGAATGTATAAAATCAAACACCCTCTTTGTTATATTCATTCAACCTTTAAACATACAAAAGAATCAAGCTCAAATACTTAAAAACTTACCTCGATTGTCGTCGAACGACTACGGATCGACTATTCAACCAATTTCGCTTTCCCCCTATCCGAATTTGGCTCTCTTTGCTCTTGAGCTAAATTTAACAAATTTTAACTTATTACAACTCAATTATTCAAACCTATGATCAAATAACAAGGAAACTAAATAGGCCTTACTATCCACTTTTAACTCAATCAAAAATAATCTTACTCACCACTAAACACATATATACCACAACAACTTTGCTTATTCAAATACACACATACGGCAATCTCACTTTCCCTCATCTCAACATGTAACAATTTGTTCAAATCATTATTTAAAACCACATTCGGCAATTATATATATATAAAAGTTTCATCTAAACATTCTATTCTAATATCTAACATCATTCAGACATATATAAATACATATTAATCACTTAGCCAATTACCATTTGTTATTTAAACCATATATATATATATATATATATACACACGGCAAAAACTTGTTTCCCATAATTTCATTACTATTCGGCCTTTACAAAGAAAACATAGCACAATTTTATTCACATTAAAATTTTAACTCAATTACTTCAATGTACATTAATCTAAACAATTCATTTTCATCACATTTATAATCGGCAATTTGCTTAAATAAATTTTAGCATCTAACATTACATTATAGCATTTGGGCAATTTGTCGATTAACCCCCCTCTAAGATTTTCACATTCGGCATTTTAATCCCAAAATCAAAATACATTACATTAAAATAATTCCTCATGCCAACATTAGACGAATACACAAGAATGGAAATTTTTGCATCACACACACACACATATATATATATATATTCACTTACAATGTGGCCGAACATATACAAAATTATTTAGCTAAATTTTATTTACGCAATTTCCTCATCATCTTGAAACTAATTCACCGAATTTCCAACTTTAACAATTCAACACTAAGTTCAAAATCATCTAAATTCATAACACAAAAGACATTCAATTAACATTTATATCAAATTTTCTAATATAAAACTCAAACTTCCCAACTTTCTATCCATAGCCGATTATAATTTTGTCACCAAAATCAAAAATTATCAAATGGGTTTTGAAGAGGATTAAGCAAGTAACTCAAAAATCTCAACATGCAACAAAACTAACATGGAAATTACCTTGAATTTTTAATCTCAAATTGCTGAAAATTCAAAGCTTTCTCCTCTCCCACATTCGGCTTCCAAAAGATGAACATGCAATTGTTTTTCTTTCTTTTCTTTATGTTTTATTTAATTAAACACATACATATATATATTGATTTACTAAAGTACCCATTATTGAGTACATGCATAAACCACTTACATCATGGTTTTACCGTCCAATGCAACAAAGAATGGTTAAATAACCATGCAAGTACTTCTTAGTTAAGACTACATATTATTCGGCCATGAAGAAAACCATTTGCATGTCTTTTAATTCTTTTATAATAAAATTACCTAATATAAAATAATACAAAACCATTATAACATAAGTAATAAACCGTCCACTTCATCTAATAATGGGTAAATTGCCCTTTTAAAGCCTCCACTAACAAAGCCATTATCAATTTAACCCCTTAATGCTATTATTCATAGATTTTTCCAACTTACTCAATTAAACCCTTTTTTTTCTAAATTGAACATCTAAACGAAAATATTAATTCACGAAATTTTTCACACATGCAAATTCACATCAATTAAACACATAAAATAATATTAAAACATTTTCATGACTCGGATTCGTGGTTCCGAAACCACTATTCCTATTAGGGCCAGAATAGGGCTGTCACAGTGTCCCTGTCGTGAGGAAGTTCAATTTCACTCGGAAAAGGTTGCTTAGGGGCTAAGAAAGCCATTCTAAACTCTATATAAAGACCCTAGGAGGCAACCTCAAGGACACACATTATTTTCCCGCCAAGACGGGGCACCAAGACGGGGAGTTAAAGGCAGGGAATTACTCGAAGAGAAGCCGATTGATCCATCTCAGAAGCCAGGATCTACATCAAGACAGAGGATCTCCCTTCAATCCTTTCAGGAGTTTTAGGTTTTCTTATGTTTTGTTATTTTATTTCTTCTGAGATGTTTTCTTTTATAATCATGAACTAAATCCCCCAAATACTTGAGGGGGATGAAACCTAAGACAGATCTTGTTATTATTTTCTCTTGAATTATATGATAAATATTTGATTTGTCCTTAATTGTGTTTTTAACTCTTAAATTGATATTTTCGAGATATTGATTTAAGTCGAATGTGCTTTTGTAGAGGAGTAAAAGTCTCTGCATAGGAGTAGATCCAACACAATTAAGCGGAGTTGATGGCAATCCTAGAGATAGGACGACAAAAATCTGCCGGATTAGGGTCAAACCTAATAAGGGAATCCATAGATCAAGTTAATGCGACTCTAGAGGTTTTAATTAGAAAGAGATTTCAATTGATCAACCTAGGGTTAGTTGTTTTTAGTCTCGACAGAGATATTAACATAAGTTAGGGATCTCTACGGATCAAGTCAAGTGAATAAATCGTCTAGTTCAAGAGTTGATAACAAGTGAAGTTTAGGTAGATTCTCCCTTGAGTATTGTCCAAATCATTCAGTTTTCCTAAGAGTTTTTCCCCAATTTACTTTTTGTGCATTCTTAGCTTAGTCCAATAGTTAGTTTAGTTTAATAAAATCCCCTTTTATTTTTAGGTTAAATAATAGAAAGAAAGTTAGTACTAGTACTTTTGGTTCCCTTGGGTACGATATCTCGGTCTTGCCACTAAGCTATACTACTGTTCGATAGGTGCGCTTGCCTTAAAATCGTGATAATAGTTAGTTTTTGGTGTGATCATTTATTATAAATTTTATTACTTCATATCACGAATATCATTGTTCTTAAAATATTTAAGACCCGAAATCTTGATTTATGTGTAGTTTACTTTGTCGTTGTTAGTTTTGTTAGTCCTGATGTCAAGATCTAATATATGCTTCTTGTGGAGATTTTGAAACATAGGGAGTCATGTAATTATAAAATCATTAACTTTTGAGAGTTTTTATTCTCCTCTTCTTCTCAATTCACCACGTATAAAATGCTGTAAAGGTTATCAGCCCTATGAGGATATGGATATTCAATCTCAAGAATCTCGTCCATTTTCCCTCCATAAGCCACAAATACCATAACTTGCTTGTATCATCATCTTCTCATTCTCTTCACTTTAATTCACCCTTGATATGGCAATGCTGGAGTGTATTTCTTTGGGAAACTTGTGCGCAATAGACTGCCACCGATGAACAGGTTTGGTCGCATTTTGCTCTAACGTTTTGCTCACTGTATAAACAGTAACATTAGCTGCGACTGGGACCAATTTCAATTTCCAGGCAAGGACAATCCCAAAGCTACCCTCACCACCTCCTCGACTGGCCCAAAAGAAATCTTCTCCCGTGGATTTTCTATCAAGAACTCTCCCTTTAACATCAATTAAACGAGGATCGATTACATTATCCGCAGCAAGACCATACTTTCGAAACAATAAACCGAAGCCTCCTCCACTCAAATGTCCACCAAGACCCATGGTGTGGCCGTTACTAGCAGGAAAGGCAAGAGTTCCAATAATGAATAGAACTAATTTTACTAAAATTTGAAACAAGAAACAATTATAGAGAATCAAGTTTATTGATTCTAATAATGAAATATTGTTATAAAGGATGATTGTTTATAAAGAGGATTGTCTATATATATAACTCTCCATTTGCATAATACATCGACATGCCTGCCATCAGCGTAGCTTCAAGCACCGGATTAAAGAAAAAAAAACCTAATCCCGATTGACAATGAAAATTATCATTAAATAAGTTGTATCATATACTTGTATTAACATGTATCTATTTCTCGAAAAATATAATCAATAATAATTTATTCATTTAAAAACTATATTTAAAATTCTATAAATTTTATAAATGAATTATAATATGAAATATAATTGTACTCAGAAAATTTAAATTTTAATTCAATTATATATATAAAATTTTAATTTTATTCAATTATATACATTTAAATAGTAAATATTTGTACATGTAATAAATAACTAGCATAATACAACTCAAAGTGATTGCTGCTTCATATTAACTAACTATAAAGTATAGGCTTTTTTATTAAACTAACCTAAAAAAATTAATTAATTATCAACATGACCCACCTTTTTAATTAAATACGAAAATAACCTAAATTCTACAGTAAAAGTTGGTGGAGCCATATTATATGGCGCCACCAACTTGCCACGTTAGCCAGGGGCATAAAAAAATAATTTTTTGGTGGAGCCATGTTGAATGGTGCCACCAGTATAAAATACCAGGGAAATACTGAAAAATCTGGAAAAATGGGAGGCTTTTAAAAAAATTTACCATTTTTGGTGGAGCCATTTTAAATGGCGCCACCACCTCTACCCGTTTTTTACTTTTTGTCAGAATTTTGTCTTTTTTTTTTTACTTTTTTTCCAAATTTTGTAATTAAAATTATAAAAAATAATTTCAAAAATATATATCTAAAATTTAAAAAATTAATCTAAAAATGATATTTATGTAATATCCCGAAAATTATTGTAGTAGTAAAGTAAGATATATCCTTGATATAGTAAAGTAAGGAAATAAAGTGTCAAAATGTAATGACCCAAAATTTACATACATCGAAAAAGTGAGTTGTAGAGCCTTCATCTTAGTAAATTGAGTCCTAAAATATTTATTAAAAATATTTATGAAATTATTTATGTGTTTAATTAGGCTTTAGTTAGATGAATTGAGCCTAATTTAAGAGTAATTAGTAAAAAGGACTAAATTGAAATAGGAGTGAAAGTTGAATTGTAAATTAAAGAAAAGCTAAAGGGACTAAAAAGGAAAATATGCCAATCCTCATTAATGAGGCGGCATAGTTGTAAGAAAAATCTAAGATTTTTCTTTAATTAAGAATATGTTATATATTATATTATATTATTATTATTTAATAAGATTAAATAAATGTATGGAAAAGAAACTATAAATGTGTAATAATACAAATAAATACACTTGTAATATAATTATATATTTTCTTATTAATTAAGAATAAGATATATATATAGATTTATGACAAATGTATGGTAGAGATTGAATCCATGTGTATTAATTAAAATACATACAATTGTAATACATGTATTATTCAAGTATAAGATATTTAGTATTTATTTTTAAAAGATAATTATTATATAATTAATTAAATAATAAGATTTCTACAAGTGTATGGTATAGATGACATTTTACAATTATAAATAAAATATATGTACATTTGTAATATTATTATTTATTGTTAAATAGATTTTTATTATTTATTAATATTAGAAAGATATTTAATTATATTATAAGATTTTTTGTATTATTAACAAATTAAATGGTAACAAATATAATTAAAGTATTTGTTATTGAATAGATTTGTATAATAATAATTATTATAAAGTAATATATATATATATATATATATATATATATGTCATAAAAAAAAGGAAGAAAGGGGAGAAACAGAGAGCAAACGGGAAAGAAACAAAGAAAGGAGAAAGAAAAGAAAAAGGAAAAAACATAGTTTGAAGGTTTAAAGCTTTATTAGATAAGTCAATTTAGCCCTTTTTGCTTAATTTTGATATTTAGAAAGCTTTAGAACAAAGTTTTGATGAAATTAAGTTGATATTTTAAGAGTTCATAGGTTTTCAAGTATACTTTATGTTGAACAAAAAGATGAATTAGGGACTTAAATGAATGGATTTCAAGTTAGAATTGATAAAAGGATTAAAGTGTAAACTAAGCTATATGTTTTATTTTGTATGGACTAATTTGAGGAAAATTCGAAATTAGGAAAATATGTTGAAAATTTAATAGATAAATTTGAGTTTGGATGAAATTTTAATAAAAATAGAGTATGAATTGAATTAGAAAAGTAAGTAAACTTAGTTAGGATTTAATTGCAAAATGAGCTATAAGAAACAGTTTTGGACAGCAGCAGTAACCTAAATTTGAAAAACCACCAAAAATAGTAGAAATTGAATTAGAAGTTGAGTAAGATATAGAATTAAATCTTGTTGAGTCTATTTTTATATAAAAGAAACAGAACAAATAAAGAAATTCTGTACTCTGAGATATTTAGATTTTTGTGAGACTGGTGCAGAAAGATTTTGGGATCCTCTGTTCTGACTTGGAAAAATCATTAAAAATTGTATAAAAATAATTTTGAGACATAATTTACACGTTTAGATTCCTGAATGAGTCTATTTTCAATAGAAATAAACGGAAACATCATCCGAATACCGTATGAGGAGATAATTGATTTTTAGTAAGGAAGGATTGGAACTATCAGACAACAGAATAGGGGTGATTTCAAAGAATAAACTGTACTTATTGGCTGAACCAAAAATTCTAAAAATTTTATGGTAAGACGATATGTGAGTCTAGTTTCAAGGAAAATTTACGGATCTTAATTTCGAGTTCTGTAGCTCAAGATATAAAAAATTTAGTGACCATGATGCAAATAGACGGTTTTGAATATACATATAAGTAAATAGTGAAATTATTGATAATGTTACTTATAGCATGTTATATAAAGTAATGATGTGGAATGGAGAGGAGGAGGAGGAAAATATGTATGAATATTCAGCTAGCATGGATAATTTGCATGTTTTAGGCTCAGGGACTAAATTAAATAAAAGTAAAATTTTATGGGTAATTTTGTAAAAATGTTAGAAATGGCCAATTTACATGAAATAGATTATTTTATTATTTAAAATTTAAAAATTGAATGAAATTATTAATTTAGTTCAAGATTGGGGGAAAGAATGTTTTAAAGATTAAATTGAAAAGTGTTAAAATTATGGAAAATTCTGAAATTTTATAGAATTCATGGGTTGTTATCAATTTGTATGAGAATGACGGCTAGAAATAAGGATTAAATTGCAAGAATTTTTTTTAACCTAAGGATGAAATCGTCATTAATTAAAAGTTTAGGGGTAAAATGGTAATTTTGTTTAAGAGCATTAATTAAATGTATTAGAACATGAAATAAATGAAAACGATGATCAAATTTATTTATAAAGACCTGGATGACTCAAATACGAGACTTGAACATGGAAAATAAATGATATTTATCATGACATGTAAATATGTAATTATCTTTGATACGTTGATATAAGAAAATTAAGTATGTTGAGACGAATAATAAATCCAAGCAAAACATGTCGAGAAAAATAAATACGTTTGAGGGACAATATGTTTAATTTTAATTAGTTCCAAATATAAATGTTAGATGAAATAAAATATTTGATAAATAAATCGGTAACTCCGGTAATGCTCCGTAACTCTATTCCAGTGTTGGATTCGGGTTAGGGGCGTTACAATTTAAAATTTTAAAAAATATATATTATAGAACATTTCAAATATACATTACAAATTTTTTAAAATTAATAATAAAAAATAAATAAAATAAAATAAAATAAAATAAGAAAAAATATAAAACTCCAAATAAAATAAGAAAAAAATTAAAAAAATCTTAATTTAAAAAGTTCTATGTAAAATTAATAAAATATTAAACATACATTTCAAATATTATAAAACTAATAATTTCAAAAATAATTTGAAAAATATACATTTAAAATTTATAAAAAAATAATTTCACAAATATATATCTAAAGTTAAAAAAATAATTTAAAAATAATAATTAAAATTTTAAAAAAATATTATAAAACATTTTAAATATAGATTACAAATTTTTTAAAATTAATAATATAAATAAAATAAAATAAGAAAATAATATAAAACTTAAAAAAGAAAAAAAATTTAAGAAAAAGACAAAATTTAAGAAAAAAGTTTTAAAAAAAGGTAAATTTGTGTCAGCACTGGTGGCGCCATTTGAAATGGCTCCACCAGAAAAATGAAAATTTATTTTTAAGGCCCCCTCAACTTTTCAAAAATTAAAAAGAAGTTAAAAAATTAAAAAAAAAAAAGAAAATGGCAGAGGGCTGCAGTCTGGTGGCACAATTTAAAATGGCTCCACCAGAAATGGGAAATTGTTTTAAAAGTTCCCCGTCTTTTCATTATTTTTTAAATATATTTAAAAATTTTAAAAGTTTAAATTTTTTATATTATTAAAATATGGTTAATATTTAAAAATAATATTTAAAATTTAAAAAAATTAATTTGAAAAATATATTTTTAAAATTTATAAAAAATAATTTCAAAAATATATATCTAAAATTTTAAAAAATAATTAAAAAATAATATTGAAAATTTTTAAAAATATATATTATAAACTTTTCAAATATACATTTCAAATTTTTTAAAATTAATAATAAAAAAATAAAACAAAATAAATACAATAAAATAAGAAAAAAAAAACCTTCAAAAAAGTAAAATAAAAATAAAAAGACAAAATTTGGAAAAAAAGTAAAAATAAAAAGAAAAAGACAAAATTCTGACAAAAAGTAAAAAAGGGGCAGAGGTGGCGGTGCCATTTAAAATGGCTCCACCAAAAATGGTAAATTTTTTTAAAAGCCCCCCATTTTTCCAGATTTTTCAATATTTTTCTGATATTTTACATGGCGCTACTAAAAAATTATTCTTTTATGCCTCTGGCTGACGTGGCAAGTTGGTGGCGCTATATAATATGGCTCCACTAATTTTTACTGTAGAATTTAAATTATTTTCATAGTTAATTAAAAAGGTGGGTCATTTTGATAATTAATTAAAAAAGCCTAAAGTATAAGATATGAAATACTAAAATTAAATATAATATCTTATTATAGATAATTTTGTCTGTTATTATTGACATGTGGATTATTCTTATCACGCCAAGTGACATTATTTATAAAAAAAAAATCTTATTATAGATAATCTTATCTGTTATTATTGAAATGAGTAATGACATATTTGGTACCTAAACTTTGACAAATCTTCTAATGCGGTACTTAGACTTTCAAAAAACTGATTTTGATACCTTAACTTTTAACTCCACTTATTAGTGTGGTACCTTCCTTGAATGATGTTAAAATTTGACATGGCTAATATGTGGACTGATTGAATGCTGCTACGTGGCACTATTTTTTAGAAAAAGAATTAAGTAGTCAAGGTCAAGGGACCTAAAAATAATTATACCAAAATTGCGACTTTTTCATGATTTGAGTTCAAATTTTAGTTATTTGACGAGTCAATTCTATGGTTGCCAATTAGTCAAATAGAGGATTAGATAAAAATTGTGATGAAACTATAATAGTTTATTATAAATTTATATTTGATGTAGTCTACATCATATGTATAATAGTTTATGAATGACATGTAATTTAGTATTATAAAAGTATTAAAGAAATTCTATATGATATATAAAAACATCATATATAAATTTCTTCTAAAAATTCTACACTTCGAAATTAAAAAAGAGGAGGGATGCTTTGTTCATGTTTAAAGAAGTTTTGGGGATCAACATTTGTCTTTACATACACCAACTTGTCGAAGTTGTTCTTAAAATATTTGAGACCCCAAACCTTGGCTTCTGTATAGCTTCCTTTGTCGTGGTTAAATTTGTTAGTCCCGATGTCAAGATCTCTGTAATTCACATATGCTTCCCGTGGTGATTTTGAAACGTAGGGAGTCATGTAACTGTAGACTCTCCTCATCCAATTCATGAACTTTTCAGAGTTTTTGTTTTCCTCTTCTTCCCAATTCACCACGTATAAGATGCTATAGAGGTTGCCAGCTCTGTGAGGATATGGATATTCGGTCTCAGGAATCTCATCCATTTTGCCTCCATAAGCCACCAATACCATAACTGCGGATTTTGCTTCATCCTCGTAAAACTTGGGCCATAATCCTTCGAACCCCGATTCAGAAATAGGTTGTTTTACGAAGTCAGATTTTGCTTTGAAGAATGTTTGCGAAAGAGCTGACTTTTGAGTCCTATTAAGTAAAGTTTCCAATGGTAATCCGATTATAGATAGGGCACCGTAGAGAATAGATTCAGCCCAACTCATCTCCAAGCAATCTTCTTTCACTAGTCCAAGTTCAGGGAATTTCTCTTCCGTCAATGGAATAAGCTCATCAATGCTTCCAAGAAACACGGAACCGTAACTTGCTTGTATCGTCATCTTCCCATCTTCACTTGAATTCAACCTTGCTATGGCAATACTCGATTGTATTTCTTTGGGAAATTTGTGCGCAATAGACTGCCACTGATGAACAAGTTTGGTTGCATTTTGCTCTAGCATTTTGCTCACTGTACAAGCAGTAACATTAGCTGGAACTGGAACCAATTTCAATTTCCAAGCAAGAACTATCCCAAAGCTACCCCCACCACCTCCCCGAATGGCCCAAAACAGATCTTCTCCCATCGATTTTTTATCAAGAATTCTCCCATAAGCATCAATTAAACGGGCGTCGATTACATTATCTGAGGCAAGACCATATTTTCGAAACAATGAGCCCAAGCCACCTCCACTCAATTGTCCACCAATACCCACGGTGTGGCCGATACCAGCCGGAAAGGCAAGAGTTCTAGTTTTCCGAGCAATTTCATAGTATAATTCACCAACAGTTGCACCAGATTCAACCCATGCCGTAGCTTTTTCAACGTTAACCTGAACTGATCGGAGATTCACCAAATCGATGACCACAAACGGAACTTTATAAGCTGTACTATAAGAAAGACCCTCAAAGTCATGACCCCCACTCCGAGTTCTGACTTGCAGTCCATGTTTTCTACAACAATAAACTGTTGCTTGGATGTGGGATGCGTGGAATGGTGTTACAATGGCCAAAGGTGTAGGCGTAGAAGGTGTTGTGAACCTGAAATTTTGAGCAGATGATTTCAAAACAGAGGAGTAAGAAGAATTATGGTATGTGTAAACGAGCTTTGCAATAGAAGAAGAGTTGTGAAAACGAAGGGAAAGGCAACGAAGAAATTCCTCGGCAGGTTGAGCTGAAGCACTAATTCTCCATGACAAGGAGAGGAGAATAAGAAGAAGAAAAGGAAACATATTTAATTTAATTTCTGGGTCTATGTTATGTAAGCATTGAAATGTGTTGCAAGCAATCACGTTATTAATAATGCTAAGGTTGGGGGGCACGGCAATCTGCTACATATGAAACCATAATCACGTTGAAGAATCAACAACAGGCAAGGTCAACGTCATGGCCGCCCATTGTTTCAGCTGTCGTATTTGACATAATTTCCATTAGCTTTGCTCCAAGAGCCGAATTCAAATACGAATCTGATCCCAACTGACAATGAAGATTTCTTGGATGGTAGCATCATCTATTTATGTGAACATCTATCTATCCATTGCTCCACAATTATAATCAATAATAATTTATTCATTTAACTACTATTTCAAATATATAAATGATAAATCTCAAAATTATATATTGATTTTGATTTAGTGTGAAATATGATCAATAAATTTTTATTTTATATAATTAATCTGTTCAAACAAAATGCTGACTTCTACATAGCTTCCTTTACTATTGTTAAAGTCAGCTGGCCGAAATTTTTAGCCCTCCACTTGCAGCATATACAGAGTATCTTTGACTTTTCTTTGGAAATGCTTGTAATAGGTCATGTATGTAAAACCATTTTTGGGGTCTCCCTAAATTTTCTCCATGCTTAATGTTATCTTTTGGATTGTTAGAATCTGGAAATTTCTTGCATTAGATTTCCTCATAAAATTGTAACAATTCATTTTCTTATTTTTGTGTGAAATTCTATATTTGTCATTACTTTTAGCCTCAAACATCAAATTCGAATAATAATAATATGTTCTCTTAAGATATTATTTAATTTATCGCTTGACAAATATAATCAATAATCATTTAATTAATTCACTCAATTAATTTAATTTTTAATTAAATTGATTAATTCCAATTATAATGGTTTTGTGTATCTATTAAATTATAGTATAAGAATAATCAGTTAAATCAGCTGCACTGATCTATTTAATCATTTTCACATCCAACACTAAACACTGTTATCGAGAAGGTGCCACAAATTGCGGAATGAAATGTGCTTATAATTAGGAATTAGGGAGTCAAATAGCTTGGTTGATACTCTCACTGAAGATGGTAAAACAGCTGGACGTTTGGCGTAGGTTCATGGTTTTAGACATCACTTAAAACAAATATCAGTGTTATTAATGCTTCAAATAAAAATTCTATAATAAAGTACACAGTTTTTTATAAGATAATACTACAATCGTCAACTAGTCAAATAGGGGATTAGATAAAAATTGAGCTAAAACTATTATAATTTTTATAAATTTGTATTTGATGCAGTCATAAATATTTGTGAATGACTCGTAATTCAGCATTATAATAGCATTTAATAGATAAATTTCATTTTATTTTTTGAATAAAAAATTTATTTCATCTATAATAACATGAGAAGTATGAATTTTTTGAAATTCTATAAGCTTTAGTGGTCCTTAAGGTTGCTCCCGTTTCCACAATTACGAAAGAGGAGGGATACTTTGTTCATGCCTGAAAAAGTTTTGAGGATCAACTTTTTTCTTTATATGCACCAACCTGTAAAAGTTATTCTTAAAATATTTAAGGCCCCAAACCCTGGCTTCTGCATAGCTTTCTTTGTCGTTGTTAATTTTATTAGCCCCGATGTCAAGATCTCTGTAATTGCTATATGCTTCTCTTGGAGATTTTGAAACGTAGGGAGTCATGTAATTGTAAACTCTCCTCATCCAACTCATGAACTTTTTAGAGTTTTTATTTTCCTCTTCATCCCAATCCACCACGTATAAGATGCTGTAGAGATTGCCAGCTCTATGAGGATATGGAGATTCGGTCTCAGAAATCTCTTCCATTTTACCTCCAAAAGCCACAAATACCATACTTGCGAATTTTGCTTCGTCCTCATAAAACTTGGGCCACAATCGTTGGAATGCTGATTCTGGAATATGTTGTTTTACATAATCCGATTTTGCTTTGAAGAACGTTTTCGAAAGAACTGACTTTTGACTTCTTTCGAGTAAAGTTTCTAATGATACTCCAATAGGACATTGGGTAGCACAAAGATTAGATTCAGCCCAACTCATTTCAAAGCAATCTTCTTTCACTATTCCAAGTTGAGGGAATTTTTCTTCCATCAGTGGAACAAGCTCATCGGTGCTTCCCAGAAATATGCCCGTAAAACTTGCTTGAACCGTCATCTTTTCATTTTCACTTGAATTCACCCTTGAAATGATGATACTCGTGTGTATTTCTTTGGGAAGCTTGTGTGCAATATACTGCCACTGGTGAACAAGCTTGGTCGCATTTTGTTCTAACGTTTTGCTCACTGTAAAAACAGTAACATTAGCTGGAACTGGCACTAATTTCAGCTTCCAAGCAAGGACTATCCCAAAGCTACCCCCACCACCGCCTCGAATGGCCCAAAACAAATCTTCTCCCATGGATTTTTTATCAAGAATTCTCCCTTTAACATCAATTAAACGAGCATCGATTACATTATCTGCACCAAGACCATATTTTCGAAACAATACGCCATAGCCTCCTCCACTCAAATGTCCACCGAGACCCACAGTGTGACCGATACCAGCCGGAAAGGCAAGAGTTCTACTTTTCCGAGCAATTTCATAGTACAATTCTCCAATAGTTGCACCAGATTCAACCCATACCGTAGCTTTTTCAACGTTAACCTGAACCGATCGAAGATTCACCAAATCGATCACCACAAAAGGAACTTTATAAGTGGTAGTATAAGAAAGACCCTCAAAGTCATGACCCCCACTTCGAGTCCTGACTTGCAGTCCATGTTTTCTGCAACAATAAACTGCGGCCTGGATGTGGGATGCATGCAGTGGTGTTACAATGGCCAAAGGTGTAGGCGTAGATGGTGTCGTGAACCTCAAATTTTGAGCAGATGACTTAAAAACAGAGGAGTATGATGAATTATGTTGGGTGTAAACGAGTTTGGCAAAGGAAGAAGAGTTGTGAAAACGAAGGGAAAGGCAATGAAGAAATTCCTGAGCAGGCTGAGCTGAAGCACTAATTCTCCATGACAAGGAGAGGAGAACAATAAGAAGAAATGGAAACATATTATTGGCAATGAATTGGGATAACTAATTTCGTCTTTGGATCTATGTTATGTGGGCATTGCAATGTGTTGCTAGCAATCACATTATTAATAATGCTAAGATTATTGGTGGACGTCTGCTAGATATGAAACCAAAGTTTTACTAAACTATTCTCTTATTAAACTAAATCTTAATTTATTCAAAATAAATTAAAGAATACAATATCATTATCATGCAAGCCTTATAATAATACTAAAGTACAAGATCATATTATGTTTTTAATCCTTACAAGTACTATCTTTCTCTAAAGTCTTGGGTTTTCTAGAGATTTAAAATATATTTTTTTTATACACACTAGAATTATGTTGAAGAAGCAACCACAGGGCAAGGTCAACTTTATAGCCGCCCATTTGAGATTTATCCCCGTATACTAAAACTTAGATGAATCAAGATTTTCTCCATGCTTAATGTGTGGGCTCTTGGATTGTTATAGTCTTTCAATTTCTTGCATTAGATTTCCTTCTAGCACTCTAGTCTTTATGTTTTTCGTAGCTTGAAGCTCTAAGTATTGAATTCGAATAAGAATATGCACCAATTGACAATAAAGATATTGATAAACCGTAATCGTAACATATTTTTAACTCATACTTGACATATTTTTGGATGATTTTCCTTACAATTCAATGAATTCGATGCTCCTAATCCTTTAAATTCTTGTTTTATACTTAGGTGAGTATTGGATAGTGAAAAAGGCAAGAAAAGAGCCAAAAACAGATAAAATGGGCCGTAATCAGCCTTAACACAGCCTAGACATCTTCACACGGGTAAACCACACGCCCGTGTGGGACACACAGGATTGCACACGGCCCGAGCCACCTCACACGGGCGTGTCCCTGTCGCGCCTTGTTTTAATTCTACTCGGAAAAGGCTAAATTTTAGGTATTTTGGGCATTCCAAAGTCTATTTAAATACCCTAGGAGAGGATTAAAGGGGACACACAGAGTAGAAAGCAAGGAATTACTCAAGGAACACCGATCGATTCATCTCGGAAGCAAGGATCTCCATCAAGGCTGAAGATCTCCCTTTAATTTCCTTCAGGAGTTTTTGGGTTTTCTTTATGTTTTATTGTTTTCCCAATTTTGAGATGTTTTTCTTCATAAACATGAACAAAATCCCCTAAATACCTGAGGAGGATGAAACCTAAGACAGATCTTGTTATTTATTTCTAAATTATTTTATAAACATTTGATTTGTTCTTAATTGTGTTATTAATTCTTCTGTTAATATTTTAGGATATTAATTTAAGTTGAATGTGCTTATTCAGTAGAGCAAAAGTCACTTTCTAAGAGTAGATTCAACACAATTAAGCGGAGTTGATTGCAATTTTAGAGATAGGACGACGAAAATCTGCCGAATTATAGTTAAATCTAATAGGGAAATCCATAGATCGAGTAATTAATGCAACACTAGGGGTTTTAATTAGAAAGAAATTTCAATTAATCAACCTAAGGTTAGTTGTTCTTAGTCTTGAAAGAGATATTAACATAAATTACGGATTTCTACGGATCAAGTCAAATGAATAAATCATTTAATTTAGAGTCGAATAACGAGTGAAGTCTAGGTGGATTCTTCCTTGGGTATTGTCTTAATCAATCGGTTTTACAAAAGTATTTTTCCCAATTCATTCTTTGTCACGTTCTTAGTTAATTAATTAGTTTAGTTTAATTAGCTTAAACAAATCCCCTTTATTTTTAGGCTAGATAATAAGAAGAAAGTTAATACTAATACTTTTAGTCCCTGTGGGTTCGACATCCCGGTCTTGCCATAAGCTATACTACTGTTCGACAGGTGCGCTTGCTTTATCGTGATAATAGTTTAGTTTTACAGGTCCGATCAACATAAAATATCACTATCAGATATCATTCAATCTTTAGTCATTTAATTAAGTTAATTTTAATTAATTTGATTTTTTTACTAAGTTGATTAAGATCATAATTATAATGATTTTGTTGATCCATTCAATTATAGTAAAAAAGGGTGATGAATTAAATCATTTGAGCGTAAAAATTGATTACTTCAATTTATTCCTTTATTTATCCTACATTAAATGTTATTATCGATGAGGTGTTACAAAGTACCAAATGAAATGGGTTTATAATTTGTTTTTACAAAGAAATTGGAATTGATAAGCTATAAAAGTAACACATTTTAATCCGATTCTTAATGTGTTTTTGGATGACTTATTATGTAAATTAGTGAATTTAATGCTCCTAATCCTTTAAATTCATGTTTCTATATTTAGATAAGCATAAGGAAGTGAAAGGAGTGAAAAACGAGCTAAAATCAGACAAAAAAAGTTGTTTTCATGATCCACACTGCCTGAGCATTTTCCACACTGGCTGGACACAAGCCCGTGTGATCCACACGGGCTGGCCACACACCCATGTGTCAGCCCGTGTCGATATCGCTCCTTGTTTCCCAAACACGCGGAAAAACCCAATTTTTAGACCTTTTAAGCTTTCTAAAGTCTATAAATACACACTAGAAGAGGACCTAAGGGAGGACGCAGAGAAGAACGAAGAAAAGACTTGAAGAACGCCACAGGATTTATTTCAGAAGCGGATCTCCTTTAAGATTGAATATCTCCATTTAATTTATTTAGAATTTTAATTGGGTTTCTTTCTGTCTTGTTGTTTTCCTAACTTTGAGATGATGTTATTCCAGATTATGAACTAAATTCCCTAAATACCTAAGAAAGATGAAACCTATATGAATCTTATTATTTGATTTCTGAATTACATGATAAATACTTGATTCTTGTTCTCAATTATGTATGCTTATTACATGTTTTAATATTTTTAGGATATTAATTCATGCTTAATGTGCTTATTTCAGTGGAGCAAAAGTCCCTGTTTAAGAGTCGATCTAGCATAATTGAGTGGAGTTGCATGCAATCCTAGAAATAAGACAACATAAATATACCGGATTAAAGTCAAATCTAATAGGGAATCCATAGATCGAGTTAATGCGACAATAGGGTTTTAATTAGAAAGAGATTTCAATTAATCAACCTAAAATCAATTGTTTTTACTCTTGAAAGAGATATTAACATAAATTAGGGATTTCTACAGATCAAGGCGCAAGTGAATAAATCGTTTAATTCAGATTCAGAATAATAAGTGAAGTCTAAGTGGATTTTTTCCTGGGTATTGTCTATCTTATTGGTTTTATTCAAGTATTTTTCCTAATTCTCTGTTGCGTTCTTAGTAACTAGTTTAGTTAATTTTAGATTAAAAACAATTCCTTCAATTTATCGGCTAGATAATATAAAAATAGTAAGTACTAATACTTTTAGTCCTCGTGAATACGATATTCCCGACTCACCATAGCTATACTATTATTCGATAGGTGCACTTGCCTTTGCCGTATTTTTAATTAGTTTAGTGACACATCAGGAATTAAGTTTTTTTTTTTTAGGAAGGTAACACTCAATCAATTATGATATTAATAATAAGTTTGCTTTTAAAATAGTTGGACGTTTGGCTTAGCTTAATGGTTTGAGTTTAGACTTCACTTAAAAAATATATCAATGTCTTATCAATATTTCAATTAAAAATTTTATAATATAGTTGATTAAGTAACTTGATTGGTATGTATATTGTTGTTAATGTAGGAGAACATGGGTTCCAATAATGAATAGAACTAATTTTACTAAAACTTGAGACAAGAGACAGTAATAGAGAATCAAGTTTATTATTCTAATAATGAAATATTATTATAAAGGATGATTATGTATATAAAGGGTTATCTGTGTATATATATATATATATATAAATATTTAACCCTCTATTTGCATAATACATCGATGATAAACGCTAAATTATACATATTTTTACCCATGTTTAGCCTATATTTTGGATGAATTATTATCAATTTAGTGAGAATTGGTGCTCTTAATCTTTCTTTTTCATGTCTTACACTCAGGAGAGCATAGGGAAGAGAAAAGAACAGAAAATGGACCAAAAATCAGAGAAAATAGGCCAAAATGTGAAAACGCACTGTCCAAGAAGTCACCACACGACCGTGGCACACGGCCGTGCCACACGAAGACCACATGGTCCAGCCCCAACAAGCATGGCCAAGCCACACGATCGTGCCCCAATCGACAAAATCTCACACGGCCTCTTGTCGAAGTACACGGGCGTGGCACACGGGCATGTTCTAGTCGTGAGGAAGAGGAATTTCACTCGGATTTGGATACTTAGGGGCTAAGAAAGCCATTCTAAACTCTATATAAAGACCCTAGGAGGCAACTTGAAAGGTGTGCTTATTTCCCGCTAAGGGAATACTCTTTTCTCTCCTAGGAAAGAGTGTCATATTTCTGCCAACACAAAGAGTGAAAGCAAGGGATTACTCCAAGGGAAGCCGATTGATTCATCCTAGAAGCCAGAATTCTACATCAAGACAGAGGATCTCCCTAAATTCCTTCAGGGGTTTTCGGGTTTTTTATGTTTTGTTATATTAATTCTTCTGAGATGTTTTCTTTCTTTATTATGAACTAAACCCCTCAAATACTTGAGGGGGATGAAACCTAAGACGAATCTTGTTATTATTTATTCTTGAGTTATATGATAAATACTTGAGTTGTTCTTAATTGTGTGTGATTAATTCTTGTGTTAATAAGCCTAGGTATTAATTCAAGAAACAGATGTGCTTAAAGCAGAGAAGCAAAAGTCCCTGAGATAAGAGTAGATCTACCATAATTAAGCGGAGTTGCATGCAACCCTAGACATAGGACGACATAAATCTGCGAGATTAGGGTCAAACCTAATATGGGGAACCATAGATCGAATTAATGCAACCTAGGGTGTTAATTAATAAAGGAACTTTAGTTAACAACCTAGGCCTAGTTGCTCTTCGCCTCGACGGAGGGTTTAGCATAAATTAGGGATCTCTACGGATCAAGTCAAGTGAATAAATCGTCTAGCTCAAGAACCAATAACAAGTGAAGTCTAGGTGGATTCTCCCTTAAGTATTGCTTATATCAATCAGCTTTTCCCTAAAGTTTTCCCCAATTTACTTTTTGTGCACTTTTACTTAGTTTTAGAATTAGTTTCAACCAAACCTCTTTTATCTTTAGGCTAGATAATAGAAAGGAAGTAAATATTAGTACTTTTAGTTCCTTTGGGTACGATAACTCGGTCTTGCCACTAAACTATACTACTGTTCGATAGGTGCGCTTGCCTTTAACATCGTGATATTAGTTAGTTTTGGTGTGATCAGTTTTATAAATTTTATTACTTAATATCGCGAGCCGTTATCAATCGACATGCTTGCCATCAACGTAGCTCCAAGCACCAGATTAAAGAAAAAAACCTAATTACAGTTGACAACAAAAATTATCATTGAATAAGTTGTATCATATACTTTTATTAACATGTATCTATTTCTCGAAAAATATAATCAATAATAATTTATTCATTTAACAACTATATTTAAAAATCTATTAATGTTATAAACGAATTATAATATGAAATATAATTATACTCAAAAAATTTAAATTTTGATTCAATTATATATATACAATTTTAATTTTTATTCAATTATACACATTTAAATCTTGAGTATCCTAATATTTATACATGTAATAAATAACTAGCATAATACAACACAAAGTGATTGCTGCTTCATATCAACTAACTATAAAGTATAAAATATTAAATACTAAAATTAAGTATAATTCGTAAATAAATTCTAATAAAACTAAGGGAAAAATCGTAAATAAATTCTAATAAAACTAAGGGAAAAAGTATCTTATATTAAAAAGAATATTCAAGAACAGTAATGGTTGAGTGTAGTGACGTTATAGCAAAATGAACATAGTGACATTTTTTTAACTTATAGTGACGATTCTAAACATCACCAAAAAACAAACTTAGCGGCGCTTACAAAAGCATCTCAAAAGATGTTAGCAACATTTGCACATTTTTAGCAGCGCTTATAAACCGTTTGCGGCATTTATAGAAGTGCTGCAAATAGTACATTTAGAAACACTTTAAAAAGGGTCATTAAAAGTATCGGTTGAGTTTTAATTTGATGAATATGAGTATTGTTGTAAATGCAGAAATACGTGAGGTTAAGTGCGTTGAAACATATTATTCTCCTATTTATAGGTTGAGGAGAGACTATGAATAATTTTAAGCATTGTATCAAAAAGAACAAATACGATCAAAACCTATAATGAAATTATTAAAAAAAATCACTAAAACTGAGAATAATATAATGTATATTTTATAAATTTAGCCATGTTTTTAGATAAACATAGCGAATTGTGAACCATGTTGCCATGTTTCCTGCATATGCAGAGAGATTAGGCTTTCAATTATGTTTTCTTGTTGAAACCCCTCGTGTTCAAACCTTCAATGACAGTTTTTACACAAACGCCAATCACTTGTTAACCAATGTTGAGAATTGAAATTTATATCCTGAACAAGATATTATTGAGAAGGATGATCATCAAGGGTGTATTTAGGGGTTTGGTTGGCCCTGACCCCTTTAAAATGAAAATTTTTTTATTTAGGTCTTTTTCAATTTTTAAAATTTTAAATTAGCAAAGGTAAAATTGCATTTAGCCCCCCTAAAAATGATAAAATTTTGATTTAATCTTTTAAAAATTATAAAAATATAGGCTATTCAAATGGTGAAATTTCTTTTTTACCATCATAAAAATTACAATTTAATTTCGACTCCCCTACAAAAATTTTCTAGCTTCACCCTCGATGATCACAAATCCCAAAAAAATTAATCTTTATGTATTATAAAATGGACATAAAAGATAATGATGTTGGATAAGTTATATAAGTGAATTGAGAAAAGAAAAGCAAAGCAAAGAAATACTACTTAGTTGCAATCCCAGAAAAATTTGGAACTCTAAGCACGTCCCTGTCAAGGACATACAGAAAGATAATACTATCGATGTATAATTAACATATCAAATATAAATTCAATAGTATAGTTACCAATTAGTGAAACTGGGGATTAGATAACAAAAAAGAAGAAGAAGGAGAAACTATAATAGTTTATTATAAATTTGTATTTGATGTAGCGTACATTAAACTTATAATAGTTTATGAATGACTTATAATTCAGCACTATAAAAGTACTTCACAGATAAATCTTATTTTATCTATAATAGCATGAGAAGTATGAATCTTTTAAAAATTCTATGAGCTTAAGTGATTTTTAAGGTCGCTCCTTTTCCACAATAACAAAAGAGGGGGGATGCTTTGTTCATGTCTGAAGAAGTTTTGTGGATCGACTCGTCTTTACATTCACTAACCTATTGAAGTTGTTCTTAAAATATTTAACACCCCAAACTCTAGCTTTTGCATAGCTTCTCTTGCGGTTGTTAATTTTGTTCGTCCCAATGTCAAGATCTCTGTAATTAATATATGCTTCTCGTGGAGATTTTGAAACGTAAGGAGTCATGTAATTGTAAACTCTCCGCTTCCAACTCATGAACTTTTCAGAGTTTATATTGTCCTTTTCTTCCCAATCTACTGTGTATAAGATGATGTAGAGGTTACCAGCTCTGTGAGGATATGGATATTCGGTCTCAAGAATCTCATCCATTTTGCCTCCAAAAGCCACAAATAGCATAATTGCAGATTTTGCTTCATCCTCGTAAAACTTGGACCACAATCCTTCAAATACCGATTCAGGAATTGGTTGTTTTACGAAGTCAGATTTTGCTTTGAAGAATGTTTTTGAAATAGATGACTTTTGATTCCTATTAAGTAAAGTTTCCGATGGTGATCTGAGTGCAAATAGGAAAGAGTAGAGATTAGATTTAGCCCAACTCATCTCCAAGCAATCTTCTTTCACTAGTCCAAGTTCAGGGAATTTCTCTTCCATCAATGGAATAAGCTCATCAATGCTTCCAAGAAACGTGGAAGTAAAACTTGCTTGAATTGTCATCTTCTCCTCATCTTCACTTGAATTCACCCTTGCTATGGCAATGCTCGGGTACATTTCTTTGGGAAACTTGTGCGCAATAGACTGCCACCGATGAACAAGTTTGGTCGCATTTTGCTCTAACGTTTTCCTCACTGTAAAAACAGTAACATTAGCTGGAACTGCGACCAATTTCAATTTCCAAGCAAGGACTATCCCAAAGGTACCACCACCACCTCCACGAATGGCCCAAAACAAATCTTCTCCCATGGATTTTTTATCAAGAAGTCTCCCTTTAACATCAATTAAACGAGCATCGATTACATTATCTGCACCAAGACCATATTTTCGAAACAATAAGCCATAGCCTCCTCCACTCAAATGTCCACCGACACCCAGGGTGGGGCAAATACCAGCTGGAAAGGCAAGAGTTTTACTTTTCCGAGCAATTTCAACGTACAGTTCACCAACAGTTGCATCAGATTCAACCCATGCTGTAGCTTTTTCAACGTTAACCCGAACCGATCAAAGATTCACCAAATCGATCACAACAAACGGAACTTTATAAGCTGAAGTTTAAGAAAGACCCTCAAAGTCATGACCCCCACTCCGAGTACTGACTTGAAGTCCATGCTTTCTGCAACAATAAACTGCGGCTTGGATGTGGGATGCATGCAGTGGTGTTACAATGGCCAAAGGTGTAGGCGTAGATGGTGTTGTGAACCTGAAATTTTGAGCAGCTGACTTCAAAACAGAGGAGTATGATGAATTATTTTGTGTGTAAACGAGTTTTGCAATAGAAGAGTTGTGAAAACGAAGGGAAAGGCAATGAAGAAATTCCTGAACAGGCAGAGCCGAAGTATTAATTCTCCATGACAGGGAGAGGAGAACAACAAAGAGAAATGGAAACATATTATTGACAACGAATTGAGATAATTAATTTCGTTTCTGGATCTATCCATGTTATGTGAGAATTGCAACATGTTGCTAGCAATCCCATTATTAATAATGCTAAGATTGGTGGATAATCTGTTAGATATGAAACCAAAGTTATCCTAAACTTCTTAAGCTAAACCTTAATTTTATCCAAAATAAAATAAGAAAAGCAGTATGATTAACGTGTGAGACTTAAAATAATACTAAATTACAAGATGATATTATGTTTTTTAATCCCTACAAATACAATCTTTCTCCAAAGTGTTGGTTTTCTAGAGATTTAGAACTACATTTTGTGTAGGAAAAACTCAAGTAAGTTGATTCTATGGAAAAGATTTCAACGGATTTAGTGGAGAGTATCTAGATTTTATTCCAAGTGTGGTGAGTTGTAGTAGTTAAATAATTACTTATATGTGGCTTTCTGGGCAAGGTCCTGTGCACGTACAAAAATTCTAAATTGTGCGTAACCAATTTCCTAATGTTTTTGTTTGTTGTTGTTCACTTATTACTTAATCCAATTGCAACTAAATCGATATCTAATCTCCTACCAGTTCACAAAAATCAAATTTAATTTTAGTTATTCACCCTTCAATGCCCAAAAAAAATTCTTAAAATATTTATTTTGTACGAAAGCACTGAAATCTATTCATCGAAACAACACAGTTTTAATAAATTAAATTTATTTTTGTTTGGGTAAGTTGAGGCTTTGGATGCTTCGGTTGTTAATATAAACTGGAATGGGTGTATGAAAGCTGAAATTGAATTTTGGTATTTGGGATTTTCTTTGTTGAGGATGGTGTTAGGTAAAAGAGCTTTGCTAGTTTCCATGATGACATGAATAATTCCATTTAGGTGTTGACTTTGTGTTTATCAAATTTTAGTTCTTTTATTGAAAAGATTATATTTCATATCAATTAGTGAAATGCGGATTAGGTAAAAATTAGGGCAATTTGCATTCTAAGATTATCCAACTTAGAGTAGGTTTCATATAAATTATAAATATTTAATTTAATCAAATTATAATTTTTAAGGTATAATGATAAATTTAGTCTTTCAATGTTTACATTATGAGCACAATCAGAAATTTTTTTTAGGCGGAATTAAGTTATATATTTTATGATAGTTAAAATGCAATTTCACCATTTTAACTTATATCTTTATTCTAGAGGACTAAATTATTTTTTTATCATTTTTGGGGGACTAAAGTATAATTTTACTAATACTAATTTAAAATTTTATAAATTATAAAGAGGCTAAAAGATAAATTTCCATTTGAGGGGGTGGGGCCTGTCAGCCCTCTGGCCCTGCCTAGAGGTGTACATGGGCCGAGCCGGGTTCGGGCCGGGCCCAACTAAAAATTTAGGCCAGTTCATTGGGCTTGGGCCGGGCAGGGACCAAAAAATAGACCTAAAATTTTGCCCAAGCCCGACCCATATAAAAATACTAAAACCCGATGTAACACTCCCACGCCCGAGACCGTCGCCGGAGTCGAGCCTGAGGTGTTACCGAACATAATTTATCATTTAAACAACTTTACAAAATCTATTTTCATTTTCGGAATAAACTGTTTTCTGCATCATGGTCGCTCAAAAATTCATATCTCGAGTTACGAAACTCAAAATCAAGATCCGTAAATTTTCCCTGAAACTAGGCTCATATGGCTATTTACTAATTTTTTTTTTAGAATTTTTGGCTTGGCCAATTAGTACAGTTTATTAGTTAAAGTCTCCCCTATTACACCGCTCAACTGCTCTGACCTCTGTTCACTACGAACTAATTTTCTCCCTGTACAAAATTCAAACAGGCATGCCATCTATTTCATTAGAAACTAGACTCAATAAGGAATCTAGGCATATAAACTATAATACCTAATTATTTATGTACAATTTATAGTGAATTTTTGAAGTCAGAACAGGGGATCACAGAGTCAGTCTCACTTAACTGAAAATTTCTCATAATATACAACTCTTTTTCCTACTCTGTTTCTTCCACATGAAAATAGACTCATTAAGCTTTAATTTCATACCTTATTCACCTTTTAATTCCATTCCTACTATTTTTAGTGATTTTTCAAATTCACGTCACTGCTGCTGTTTGCATCTGTTTTCAAGCTACTTTTATACTTTTCATAGTTTTCATGTGATAGTTACCATTTAAGCATACATACCATTAAACACATGCATGGTTAGCCATTTCATTAGCTATTCACTTCCAAGCATTTATACACCATATATTGAACATATCATTCTATAAAAGACTAAGTCCCTATACATGCCATACACAAAATGAAACGTCTAGTTATACCAAAATGATTCCTTTGATAGTGTGATCTGAACTCCGACGTTTCCTTCGATCCCCGAGTAAGCTTGGCAAGAACTATAATAAGAAAGAAAATAAAGGGGTAAGCACTAGGCTTAGTAAGCTTACAAGCAAATAAATTGCAACATTTAACATATTGAGCAATTATACATAATATCGTCTAGCATCATAAACTTTCTTTACTTCTCACTTACTACCTTCTTTCTTACCTGACCTTTCGGTATTCATAAACATAATCTAACTTCCCTTTGCTGATAGTTCACTGAATTTAACTTGTACAATGACCCGTTGAACCACTCGGAATACTAAGGATACTCAGGTTATTCCTGTCTGATAAAATACAGTCAATGCCATGTCCTTGACATGGTCTTACATGAAATATTCCTGTCTCCAAAGCCATATATACGTTATGGACTTACATGGCTCAATACTGTCCTGTCTCCAAGGCCATATACACGATATGGACTTACATGGCGCAATACTGTCCTGTCTCCAAAGCCATATGTTTAATATGGACTTACATGGCTCATTACTGTCTGTCTGTTAACCCAAATATCCTAGCATTCCTAAGGCTCAAACGGGGCTTTCTAATGCTTCTTCTCTGTCACTTCTCTTTAAATTCGACTTTGAATATTTCCATAAAATAAATATATGAATGCTGGAAATTGACAATATCAATGTAAAACAATGAAATATTGCATTTATTTACCGTAAACTTACCTCGATACAAATTGTGACTAAACTTTACAATTTAGTCCTTTACTTTTTCTTTTCCCCGATCTACTCTTGAATTCCGTTCTTCTTGATTATGGAGCTTGGAAGCTTGAAACAAACCCTAGCTATGGAGAACCCTTGAAATTTCGTGGCAATGAAGAAGATGATGATTTTTTTGTCATCTTTTCCCTTTTTATTCATGTTAATAACCAAATGACCAAAATGCCCCTCCTTACTAAACTTTCAAAAATTCCACCCATGTCCTATTTTGTCCATGAACTAAGAAATTGGTCAAATTACTATTTAAACCCTCCTAATTAATATTCCAAAGCAATTTCATAATAAAAACTTCTAGAATGCAAGTTTTGCAATTTATTCGATTTAGTCCCTAACTCCAAGTTAAGCACTTTACGCGTAGAATTTCTTCACGAAATTTTCACACTATCATGCAATCATAATATAAACTTCAAAATATTTATAAAATAATTATTTCTATCTCGGATTTGTGGTTACGAAACCACTATTCCGATTAGGCCCTATTTCGGGATGTTACACCCGAGCCCGGCCCAGCCTGCCCATATAATTTTTTTATATTATTTTATATTATTTTTAAATATATATAATACATCAAAAATACTAAAAAAATCAAAATAAATATTTTTCAACAAATTAAAAATAAATTTTAAAAAAATGTAGACTTAAATAACACTAAAATAGATGTAACTTAACAAGCAAATGCCTCAAAAATAATAACAAAATTAACAAATGTCTTTAAAATAATAACAAAATTAACAATAAAATATGTTTTATACAATATCTAAACAATAACAACAAAATAATAGCAACATAATAGTAAAATGATAGCAAAATAGGGAGAAAAACAATAATAAAATAATATTTTAAAAAATAGATTTTTTTGTCCTTTAGTGAATTCGGGCCGGGCCGAGCCCGAGGACAAAAATGCCTTACCCAAGTTCAGCCTATTTTTTAAACGGGCCTTATTTTTTGTCCAAGCCCATTTTTTGGGCCTATATTTTTGCCCAAATCCTCCCACATTTCAGGCGGGCCGCCCGGCCCATGTACACCTCTAGCTCCGCCCCTGATTTACATCTTTTGTCAATTTCACTATTATGAGCCCAATCAGAAATTTTTTTTAGGTGGAATTAAGTTATATATTTTTATAATAGTTAAAATGCAATTTCACCATTTTAACTTATATCTTTATTCTAGAGGACTAAATTATTTTTTTATCATTTTTGGGGGACTAAAGTACAATTTTATCAATACTAATTTAAAATTTTATTAATTATAAAGAGACTAAAAAATAAATTTCCATTTGAGGGAGGTGGGGCTTGTCAGCCCTCTAGCTCCGCCCCTGATTTACATATTTTGTCAATTTCATTATTATTCTTTTTTGAGTTAAATTTAACTATTAACCTTTCAAAAAGAGTCAGATTACTTTTTTTAATGAAAATGATGACTAAAACATTAATTTTTAACGATATTGGTGTGGCAACCCGCGTAGCAGTTCACGTATACTTCATGTTAACATAACATTATTTGTCTGATATGCCACGTCAAATACATGTGGATTGTCATGCAGGTTGTCATGTTTAATAATTTGACATTTTTGTCAATATTTCCGTTAAGAAAATAACAATCAATTATTTTTGAAAGGTTAATGGTCTAATTCAACTCTACTTTTTAAAGGTTGAAGGTCACATTTTTAAAGGTCGATGGACAATCAAGGACAACTCAATTGACGGGAGGAGAATCGTCTTCAGGTGTCCACATGGTGCCTTTTGGGAGTGCCACGTGTCTAGCTCAAGCGGGTATAACAATTTTAATACTTACTGTTGGTAATGATGATAGGCATGTTGTTTAATCTCCTAATTTATTAGAAAACCGAGACTTGATAATGATTTTTTTTAATGAATACTTTAAAATTTTGAAATAAATATAAAATTTATACATAAATTTTGGTCTAATTTGTGCAATTTGATATCAAAACTTTGATTTCGTGCAATTATACTCATAAATTTTTTTTATTTGGTGTAACTATATTCATGAAACTTAAATCGTAGTCCATATGTATAAATGAAATTTTGATTTTGATTTGATTATATACATTTAAAGAAATGCATATACATTTATTTTCATATTAGATTAATATATTTATTTGTGATGTAATATATTAATGTAAATTTATGCTAATTCGATAATACTGTTAGTGATTTTTATATGTAAAATTATCCAAAATCGAAGTTCATATATATCAATACACATTAAATCAAAGTTCATACATAATTTTAATATTTATCTTTAAAATTTTAGGTTGAAGTTTGAATATGAGCTTATTCATCATTCTAAATTTATATATGAGGTGTTGTACATGTTTATAATTATTTTATCACTAACTCATTATTCATCACTAGAAAGCTTGACAAAGAAATTGTATCAGAAACATGAAAGAGGGGGAATGCTTTGTTCATGCCTAAAGAAGTTTTCTGGATCAACCTTCGTCTTTATATATACCAACCTATCGAAGTTGTTTTTGAAATATTTACGACCCCAAATCTTGGCTTGTGCATAGCTCCCTTTACAACTGAACATGTTATTTGATCCAATTTGGAGATCTTTGTAATTAACATATGCTTCTCTCGGAGAATTTGACACGTAGGGTGTCATATAATCATAAACTCTCCTTATCCAATTCAAGAACCTTTTGGAATTTTTATTTTCCTTTTCATCCCAATCCACCACGTATATGATGCTGTAGATGATGCCAGCCCTATGGGGAAATGGAATTTCAGTCTCGGGAATCTCATCCATTTTCCCTCCATAAGCCACAAGGAATATATTTGCCATCTTTGCTTCTTCCTCATAAAACATAGGCCACAATCCTTCCAACCCCATTTCAGGAATAGGCTGTTTTACATAATCAAATTTTGCCTTAAAGAATGTCTGAGAAACACCCGTTTTTTGATGTCGTTCAAGTAAAGTTTCCAACTGGACTCCTCCTTGGGTTGAAAGGATGGCTTCAACCCAACTCATTTCCAAGCAATCGTCTCTCACTAGTCCAAATTCAGGGAATCTTTCATCCATCAATGGAACAAGCTCATCAATGCTTCCAAGAAACATGGAACTAAAATTAGCCTGAATTGTCATCTTCTTATCAGCTTCACTTGATTTCACACTTGATATGAAAATGGACATGAGTAATTCTTTAGGAAACTTGTGCGCAATAGACTGCCACCGATGAACAAGTTTGGTCGCATTTTGCTCTAACGTTTTCCTCACTGTAAAAACAGTAACATTAGCTGGAACTGCGACCAATTTCAATTTCCAAGCAAGGACTATCCCAAAGCTACCCCCACCACCTCCTCGAATGGCCCAAAACAAATCGTCCCCCATGGATTTTCTATCAAGAATTCTCCCTTTGGCATCAATTAAACGAGCATCAATTACATTATCTGCTGCAAGACCATATTTTCGAAACAATGGTCCATAGCCACCCCCACTGAATTGTCCACCAACACCCACAGTGTAGAAAAGACCTGCCGGAAAGGCAAGAGTTCTACTTTTCTGAGCAATTCCATAGTACAATTCACCAATAGTTGCACCAGATTCAACCCAGGCTGTAGCTTTTTCAACGTCAACCTGAACCGATCGAAGATTCACCAAATCGATCACAACAAATGGAATTATATAATTTGCTGTAGTATAAGAAAGACCCTCAAAGTCATGACCCCCACTTCGAGTTCTGACATGCAGTCCATGTATCCTGGAGCAATAAATTGCTGCTTGGATGTGGGATGGCTGCAGTGGTGTTATAATGAACAAAGGTGTAGGAGTAGATGGTGTTGTGAACCTGAAATTTTGAGCAGATGACTTCAAAACAGAGGAGAATGAAGAATTACGTTGTGTGTAAACGAGCTTTGAAATGGAAGTGGAGTTAGCGAAATGAAGGGAAAGGCAATGAAGAAACCCCTCAGAAGGATAAGCTAAAGTCCTACTACTTTTCCATGACACAGAGAGGAGAATAACAAAAAGAGAAGGGAACATATTTTTAGTGATTAAGTGAGAAATTTGACTAATTTCGTTTGTGGATATTTGTCAAATGGGTTACATTATTTATAATGCTAATTTGGTCAACAAAGTCATCTGGCACAAATGAGAGACTCCACTAGCACTTAGCCACTAACATTTTTGGTTGATTGAAATCATTTCTTCCTTTACACTTGAAAATGGTTGACTAGAAACTAAGTTGAAGTAATTCTGTAAAGCTAGGCAAGATAGATTATAATTTCTTGTAAAATGGACCATGCCTGCCTCCACCAAAACCTTCTTATTCTACTCTAAGTGGACAAGCAAGTCGGCAACTAAAAATCTTAGTCTACGTTTAGATTGGACTACGGAAGGGGAAAGGAAAGGAAAAAATTTATTTTTTTAAGGTGAAATCCGAATCGTTCAATTTGTTTTCAATGGAGTTTTTTTTTTTTTTTCTGAAAATTGGATGTGAGACGGGTCAGTTGGAATTTTTTTTCTTTTAGATAATAAAAATGAAACGACTATGGTAATTGCTTACCATGTCCCAACCTGCTTCAATATATAAAATTATGTTTTTATCATTATATATATAAACGATTAAAAAAATAAAAATGTATTAACATAATTTAAAAAATTATTTTTTAAAGAATTATAATTACATATTTACTTGACTTTAAAAATATTAAAAATATTAAAGATAATAGCAAAAATTAAATTGAGGCGAAGAGGAATGATATGGAGCGAAGATGGATGCATCTAACATTCATGGAGGTGATAATAATTTTCAAAATTATACTATCACAATAAAGCAAAACAAGAGATGAAGAGTTATCCACTCCTACCCCACTCCATTATCATCCCTAATCCTTTCCTTTTGTTTGTGTTGAATTTTTAACTAGGGCAGAAGGAAGTAAGGAGAATTGATTATCTCTTTCTTTCCTTTTAAAGCTCAATTTTTAACTAAGTAATAAATTTTTTTTTCACCCTCTCTTTTTAAAAAAAATTTAATTTCATAGATCCAAGTTTTAAAATTTAATTATAATTAATATCTTTTTCCTTTCCATTGTTTTTAAACCTATTCCGACAGCTGCATTTTTCATCAGTAACGTTACATGTGCCGTCGATTATTTTCCATCGGAATAGCTTTTTTGATTGCTATCTCTTATCTAAATTTATGAATAGTTTTTTTAGGGACGAAATTTTAGCCATCAATATATGACAATTTGTTTATAGTGCATTTTATGTATATGATCAACTTGTGATTTGGTATGTTCATCAAACAACAAATGGATTGATATGACTTAATTTCTACTAAAGTAAATGATTTAATTACTTTAAATTAGACAATTAATAATTAGATCACTTGATTTTAGTTATAATTTAACCACGTCAAAATGTTACACTTTCCCACTTAACTTAATTTGATAAAATAAACATTGGGTGTACGTAACAAAATATAATATTCATTATGATTACTATACTATAGTGAATTATAGATGTAAGTTATGGCGGTTGTATATAGTTTAAGTCATATACTCTCCTTCATATTCTGTAATAATATTATAACTCAATATGATAAAATTTTAAGTAACATATATATTACATCATGGTCACAAAAATGTCTTATAAAAATTTTCTTGTTGTAAATAAATTTAAAAAATGTATGTGCATATACAATCATAATAAAAAATATGTTAATTTAATATTAAAAATACATTAATTAAGTTTAAAGTGTTACGCTATCATAATTTCTGAGTTTTCTCCTTCATGGAAAAATAGTTATGTAGTTTTGGAATATTTTTGTTTTTTAGATAAAAAAATATTTCAAGTCATGAAATAAATTTCTACATCCATTATGTATGAATTATGACATCAAAGCATGTCATAAACTCTACTTTCATTAGAAATAATGTAATAAACATATTATTTAACACTTTTCCATGATATGATTCCTTTAAAAAAAAAAGTCAAAGGTGGACTTTCATCTATCAAAACATCCAACAGTGATGTAAGTCATGATCCAAAGAAATATTTTTCTACCCTAGTAATGTAAGTTAAAACATCCAACAGTAATGCAAGTCATTATCCAAAGAAATATTTTTCTATCCTAGTAATAAACATCCAACAGTAATGTAAGTCATTATAAAAATATATATATATTTCATCTATATTTTCTAGGCTCGGCCCAGTCCATCTAAAAAATGAACTTAAAATTTTGTACAAGTCTAGACCAGATAAAAAATATTAAACTCAAGCCTAGTTTGCCTGTATTAATTTTTTTATAGTATATTTTTATAAAAATAATTTTAAAAAATATAATACATCAAATTTACTAGAAAAATTAAAATAAATGTTTCTTAACAAATTGAAAATGCAATAAAAAAATTTTTATACTTAAATAACACTAATATAATTACAAGTTAGCAAGCAAATGTCTCTAAGGTAGTAGGAAATTAAAAATAAAATAAGAGTTATACAATATTTAAATAACAACAAAATAGTGCTAATATAATAACAAAGTAGTAGCAATGAAAAAATTTAGGCAAATTCAGACCAAGTCAAGCCCGAACCAAAAAATTTTACTTGAGATCTAACTCATTTAAAAAACGAATTTTACTTTTTATCTAAATCCATTTTTCGGATTTATATTTTTATCTAAATTTCTTCTATTTTTTAGACGTATCCTCAAATCTAAATAAATGACCTAAGTTATTATTAGTTCTAGATTAAACAAAAGAGCTAGAAATAAAGATAGCAAAAGACCCTCCGTGACCCCTATCAAGGGAGGGGCAGCCCGAAACACAGTTGGCTCGCACGGCGAATCCTTTATTATTTTATATAAACGTTGTTAACATGTTATTTAATTACATGAAAATTGTGGAAAATTTAGTGTTTGATGCTATCATATTGCATGTATTTATATGTTGTTTAATCTCCTAATTTAATTTAAGTTTGTTGTTTGTATTGGAATTGTCTTTATGGTGATTCTTAGTTTTATAATTTTAAAATAGTATGTATTATGGCATTATTAAATCACACATTTCATTGCACTCTAACCATAACTAGACCCAGAAACCAACTTTAGTTTATCTTACTTGGTTACTAATAACATGTTCCCATTTCTTATTGTTGTTTTATTTTCCTTGTCATGGAAAATTAGTGATTCAACTCAGCCAGCTGAGGAATTTCTTCATTGCCTTTCCCTTCGTTTTCACAACTCTTCTTCCATATCAGAACTTGTTTACACACAACATAATTCATCATACTCCTCTGTTTTGAAGTCATCAGCTCAAAATTTCAGGTTATCAACACCATCTACGCCTACACCTTTGGTCATTATAACTCCACTCCACGCATCCCACATCCAAGCAACAGTTCATTGTTGCAAAAAACATGGACTGCAACTCGGAATTCGAAGTGGGGGTCATGATTTTGAGGGTCTTTCTTATACTACAACTTATGAAGTTCCGTTTGTGGTGATCGATTTGTTGAATCTTCGATCCGTTCGGATTAATGTTGAAAAAGGTACAGCATGGGTTGAATCCGGTGCAACAGTTGGTGAATTGTACTATGAAATTGCTAAGAGAAGTAGAACGCTTGCCTTTCCTGCTGGTATTGGACACACCGTGGGTGTTGGTGGGCATTTGAGTGGAGGTGGCTTTGGCTTATTATTTCGAAAATATGGTCTTGCTGCTGATAATGTAATCGATGCTCGTTTAATTGATGTTAAAGGGAGAATTCTTGATAGAAAATCAATGGGAGAAGATTTGTTTTGGGCCATTCGAGGAGGTGGTGGGGGTAGCTTTGGGATAGTCCTTGCTTGGAAATTGAAATTAGTCGCAGTTCCAGCTATTGTTACTGTTTTTACAGTGAGCAAAACGTTAAAGCAAAATGCGACCGAACTTGTTCATCGATGGCAGTATATTGCGCACAAGTTTCCCCAAGAAATCCACATGAGCATCGGTATATCAAGGGTGAAATCAAAAGAAAATGAGAAGATGACAATTCAAGCAAGTTTTAGAGCTGTATTTCTTGGAAGCATTGATGAGCTTCTTCCATTGATGGAAGAGAAATTCCCTCAACTCGGAATAGTGAAAGAAGACTGCTTTGAAATGGGTTGGGCTGAATCTAATCTTTACTCTACCCAATTTCCAATCGGAGTACCATTGGAAACTTTACTCAATAGGAACCGTAAGTCAATTCTTTCAAAATTGTTCTTTAAAGCAAAATCTGGTTATGTGAAACAGCCTATTCCTGAAACAACATTTGAAGGATTGTGGACCAAGTTTTACAAGGAAGAAGCGAAATCAGCAATTATGGTATTTGTGGCTTATGGAGGGAAGATGGATGAGATTCCCGAGACTGAAACTCCATTTCCTCACAGAGCTGGCAACCTCTACAGCATATCATACGTGGTGGATTGGGAAGAAGCGGAAAATAAAAACTCTGAGAAGTTCATGAGTTGGATAAGGAGAATTCACAATTACATGACGCCATATGTTTCAAAATCTCCGCGAGAAGTGTATGTTAATTTCAGAGACCTTGATATTGGGACTAATGAAATTAATGACAAAGAAAATAGCCACGAGCAAGCCAAGATTTGGGGTATTAAATACTTTAAAAACAATTTTAACAGGTTAGTGCATGTAAAAACAATGATTGATCCTGAAAATTTCTTTAGGCATGAACAAAGTGTCCCTCCTCTTCCATGTTTGTTGAAGAAGGGAGCAAACTCGAACAGCTTGGAAAGCTTGTAAGATCAGATCATATTGTTTCTTGGCCAAGTTTTTTGTTGTTGAATTATACTTGTATTGCTTAAATCCTTGTTGATATCATATTACAATACTAAAATTAAAAAATTAAAATAAATAAATAACAGCTATTGTTATATATTCAGTAACATTTTGAAAATATAAAAATCATAAGGTAAATTATTTAACTTTCAAAGTGATTCGAAAATTAAAATAATGTAATCTGTAACTTAAAATTTTAATCGCTGCCCGTTGCTTACAATAAGTTAAACAACAGGTCACATGGCCTATGATTTGTTCTTTGAGTTCATTAGTATATTAATTTTCGAACATTGTTTCAAAAATCTCCATAAACAAAGACTTTTCGTGAATGATTGAAGAGAGATATAAATAATTTGTTTTTTTTTTTTTTGCTCCTAATCTTAAATAATAAGACTCGCACTTATGTTGATGATTCACCCTTCGTAGTGCTTTCTTTATTTTATTTTGTATGGTCAGTCTAGCACTATAGTAACACTGAAAATGGGTGTTTGCTTTGAAATATAGAGCAAAATATGGCCTCAAATGTCTTCTTCGAGGAGAAATAAAATTATTCATGGACTTTCCACCTGATTTTGTATAAAGTTCAAGTGACCATTTATGGATATTCAAAACGGACAATACATTTAACCAACGCGTATACACTGGAACGTATATCGTTATAAGAAAATGCTAATGGAATGAAAGTAGAATCAAAAACAAACTCGGTGCCAGTTCCAGCTAATGTCACCGTTTTCAGAGTTCACAGAATGTTGGATCAAAACGCAACTAATTCATCAGTGGCAGCATGTTGCACACAAGTTTCCTAAAGAAATATACATGAGCATCCACATGTGTTAGAGTAAGCAGTTAGTCCGTTAACAAAGTTAGTAGCTAAGCTGTTATACAGCTTGGAGTCTGTTGTAGAGCAGTTATCAGCTAAAGGTCTCTATAAATACATCACTCAATGTACAAAGAAGTCAAATAATCAAGATCAGAAATATTAAATCATTGTAGAGCAGTTTTCTCGTTTATACTTGAGTTTACCTTTGAATCTAGTCTTTAACACACAACTATTTCACATGTTGTAGAGTAGTCTAAAACGCAACTAATTCATCAGTGGCAGCATGTTGCACACAAGTTTCCTAAAGAAATATACATGAGCATCCACATGAAAGGGTGAAATCAAGTAAAGATGATGATAAGATGACAATTCAAGCACGTTTTAGTTCCATGTTTCTTGGAGGCACCGACAAGCTTCTTCAATTGATGGAAGAGAAATTCCCTCAACTTGGACTAGTGAAAGAAGATTGCTTGGAAATGAGTTGGGCTGAATCTGATCTCTACTTTGAACAATTTCGAATCGGTGCACCATTGGAAACTTTACTTGGTAGGAATCACAAGTCTGCTCTTTCGAAATCTTTCTTCAAGGCAAAATCTGACTTTGTAAAACAGCCTATTCCAAAAATGGTTGTGGCCCAAGTTTTACGAAGAAGAAGCAAATCCACGGCTATGGTATTTGTAGCCTACGGGGGGAAAATGAATGAAATTCCTAAGACTGAAACTCCTCATCCTCACAGAGCTGGTAACATCTTCATCATTTTATACATGGTGGATTAGGAAGAAAAAGAAAATATAAACTCTGAAAAGTTCATGAGTTGGATGAGGAGAGGTTACAATTACATGACTCCATTCATCACAAAATCTCCACGAGAAATATATATTAATTACAGAGATCTTGATATTGGGGTTAATAAATTTAACAACCACAAAGGAAGCTATGCACAAGCTAGGATTTGCGGTCTTAAATATTTTAAGAACAACTTCAACAGGTTGGTGCATATAACGACAAAAGTTGGTCCCAAAACTTCTTCAGGCACGAACAGAGCATCCCTCCTCTTTTGTGATTGTTAAAGAAGGGAGCAAACTAGAGCAACCTTAATTATAATGGAAACTTGTAAGATCAAATATAGATTTTTTTGGCAAGTTTTATATTGATGAATGATCGACTATGTTAAAGCTAAACTCTCATAGTTTCAACCAAGGTTTCCTTTTTCCTTTTAATATCATCCAATATTTGACTAATTGATGACAAATATAGTTCAATACCAAAGAAACAAAATTGAAGTATAAACTCTAAAAAATAATTATGAGTTATCATGTTGAACTATCATAGTTTCAGTCAACTCAAGTGCTCAAGGGTCAGTCACTCATGGGATCCTTAAATACTTGAAGGGAATACCTGGTAGAAGATTGCTATGGTTTGAGAAATTGCTCAGACCTAAAGGCTTTTAACTCTCCACCTATGAGACTTCACTGTGACAACAAAGCTGCTATCAGTATAGCTCATAACCTAGTTCAACATGACAGGACAAAGCACATTGAAGTAGACCGGCACTTCATCTAAGAAAAGCTAGAAGAAGGGTGTACATCTTTTCCGTATATCCCAACTCAAAAGCAATTAATAGATGCTAGCACAAAAATAAAAATAAAAAAGGGATAGTTTTATTATTTAACTTGCATTTGACTCTTTCATTACTGAAGAATCGGTTGTGGCTATACATATTACCAGCTTGTAATATATTGAGGATTCATTGTTCTTATTCTCTTAATCTTCAAACATGGTATCAAAGCAAGCTGTCCTATTTGTTCATCTATTTGTGATAGGTTTTTTTATGGTTACGATGCAAGATTTATGCCACATGATAGGTCCATTATGCCTACATGTAAAATTCATTTCAAATTATAAACCTTCAACATCCAAAGCTCAACACAAGCACTCTTAAGATCCCTATCTAATGGCCCAACAGAAGCCTCCTGGAGTTTCTTGGGGTGAGACAGCTATTAATGTCTGAATTAGTAAGAAGTCAATTAGGACAGCATTAAAGTAACCAAGGTATCTACAAAGCTTTTTATTAGACTTCAATTGCTGATGAAAGTGTGAATTTCAGTAACCTCAAGAACATTGATAATCAACTATGATTAAAAGTCTTTTCTCTTAGGAAGAAATATAATATTGGCAGGTGTTAGGAATTTGAGATGGCTGATGAACAGTCAAGTTTGCTCTTCGGCTAGATCTTACTCTGCTACCTACTATAAAAACTCCCAAGATGACCTAGTTCGTTAGAGCATAGGTTTCTTTTTTTATTAAACATGATTAAGATCAGGATAATTGACTTGAACTGTGGTGCTCCCTAAAGTACCCATGCTGCACAATACATATCCGGATATGACCCTCCAAGTACATTCCTAATATATGAAAAAAAAAATTGAACATATGCATATATCCGATATTCACACTCAAGTCCAAGTAACATAGGATTTAGAGCATCGAAACCTGTTCACAGAAAATTTGTAAAATGAAACAGTAACTGGTGACTGAGAGAAGACTTCTAATGTATTTTTGAGGGTCTTCAGAAAGCTGATATATCATTTATTATCCAAAATACAAGGTTCCATCACAATAGATACCCATAACTCATGAAAGCAAGTTGCAATAATCTTAATTGTTTCAAGTTTCATACCAGGCAATGTATACTAAATTAAAGTACTATCTTATATGATTATATATATATATATATATATATATACCTTCAATTGATTTAAGTTTTGCAGAAAAATGCAGAAGAACCTAGGACCATTACAGCAAAACCAACAACAGCAAGAACCAAAGCTACCAGATCTTCAAAAGGAATATATACATATATATATTGGAGATACAGAACCTACCAGGGATTTTGTCACTCAAGATTGGTATGTCGAGCTCGGATGGCCTCAGGACTCTCTCCCAAAACCTCACCCAATTTGTAAACCACCATCTCAAACAACACAAACATGGCCCCCTCATAGACACTCCCCATAGGCAGCAATGTCCTTGATTTCTCCCCACCGCCATCATCAGCCATAGTCTGGGCTGCAACATACGCTACCACATTTGCATGCTTCACACTGGATCCCGTTTCAGGCTGGGCAGTCAGCAACAAAACTCTACCACCATGGGACCGTGCCACCGAGCAAATAGCATCGACAGTGGAGAACCCTCCAGGGCCAGCTGATGCTACGAGAAGGTCTTTGGAAGTAATTGGTGGAGTAGTCATGTCGAAGACGAAGTGAGCAGAGAGACCCAAATGAGCAAGGCGCATACAGAGGGCCTTCAACATTAAACCCTCTCGGCCTACACCATAGAGAAAAACGCGACCCTTTTGGGACGCTATGGAGGCCAATTCTGCTACCATTAGGTCCAAAGCTGGTGGGTGGATACTGGGTTTGGAGAAGATGGAGGCTATATGGTTGCATATTTGTGAGGCTAAGCTTGCCATTGAAGCGTTACCAGTGTCCACGGTAACAGAGTTTCAGGGCTATTGAACTGGAGTCAGCTGCCGAGTTGAGAAGACTATCTCTGGCATATATATTTGCTGACGGGTCCTCCAGCGGTTTATTTTATCGGTGGAGGATTTGGATAAGGGGTGAAGTTGCCAAAATGTGTGAAATTACAAATTAATACAATAAGAATTTTACTCATTAACCTTTTTAAAAAATTCGATAACTACATTGATAATTATCCAATTATAAAAATTAAAAAATAATTATTTTTTTACTTGCAGCTTTTAATTTGATATTTTATTTTGCATTTTAATTTTTTTAATGTATTTATATCCAATAATTTCCAACTTATATGTAAACTGTAAATTTTTAAATTGTTTAAAAATATTTTTTAAGTTTATTGCTATTTTTACAATTAAATATACTATTGAAACTGAAATAAAAATTTAAAAGTAGAGACAATATTACAATAAATCATTTAATTATTATAATATTTAAATTTAATTAAAAATCTACATTATTATAAAAAATAATTTCAAAACCTTTTTCATTTAAAATTCAATCTAATCTTATTAAATTCATACTACATACATTGATTCTCGGAAAGAAAAAAAGTTGTATAGATTAAAAAATCAATTCAATTAAATTTTATGTTTTTTTAATAATTTAAATATTTAAAATTTTTAAAATTTATTTAATTTTAATAGCTTTGTTGGGTCAAAGAGGCTATTTAACAGTTTTGGCCAGTTCTACGATTCTCACCATAAAAAGGCCAAAAATAAGAAAAATAGCTGAATTAATAGCCGACATAGATAAAAAAGTTCTTTTTTTTTTGCCTATATAAGCGTCCATAATCCGTTCACAATTACCGCTCTCGTAATGGCGAAGAGAAGAAAAAGCCTTGCTGACCAAGTTCCCACTGAAATCTTTTGGTCTATTTTCAACAAGTTGAGTTTCATAGATCTGATTCAAGCCAAATCTGTTTGTTCTTCTTGGAATTTAGCTGCAGAAGAGTTCGCTTCAAAGATGCCATGGCTAATGCTTCCTTCGAAGAAAGAAGTTGAAGAAGGAGACGGTGCTTTTGTTAACAACAATGGCTACAATGGGTTTTTCAATCTGTGTGAAAATAGGGTTTATAACTTGAAAACCACGCCAATGGAATTCAGGGAAAGCTGTTGCATTGGATCATCGAATGGATGGTTAGTTTTCTTGGAACACAAGGCAGCCCCCTTTTTATTCAACCCTTTCAAGCAAATCAAAATACACCTCCCTTCTGTTGATTATCTTTTAGGGTTAAAAAAGATGGAAAGAAACGAAGATGGTGAGTATGAACTTGATTATCTTAAAAAGAATCAAAGGTTTTTTTTCAAGGTCTGTGGGAAACAAGTAGTACGAGAATGTTTTATTCAGAAGGCAATCCTGTCTGGAAAACCAGATTATAATGAAAACTTCGGTGTGGTTTTGTTATGCAACAATCGTGAAGAGATTGCTTATCATCAACGTGGATACAATTCTTGGACCGTCATTGATGTTAGCCATCCACCTTACCAAGACATAATCTTCCATAAAAACCATCTCTACGCACTGAGTGATAACAACAGTATCGAAGTATGGGATTTAGGCGGCCGGGACTACGTTGGCCGGATCGTCAAAAAGTCCGATATCGTTCTTCCCTTTCCCGATAAGTCACATACCAAAGGAAATTCTTTAAGAGGTTGTGGTACCAGCAAGTTCTATTTGGTCGAATCATGTGATGATCTTCTCCTTATTGTGAGATTCATTGGGGATTATGTGGATTTTGATGGAACATTACTTACTGAGTGGGATCTTTTAACTGAAACCTGTACCCAACCCAAAATTTGTCCTTACAGAACATGTTTCTTCCATGTTTACAAACTGGATTTCGATGAACTAAAATGGGTGGAAGTCGAATCTTTAAACGATCGAGCTTTGTTCTTGGGTGGGAATCAATCTGTTTCGGTCTCCGTTCAATCTTTTCCAAACTGCGAAACAAATTCTATTTACTTCACCGATGATTGTTGGGAGAAAATGGAAGAAGATTATAATTATGGTGGTCATGATATGGGCATATATAACATTAAAGATGAAAGTTTCAAGCCAATTTATGAGTTTTCTTCAGACAAGATTCAACCACCACCTTGTTGGATCATCCCATCAGCTATGTTAGAATCCCAGCTTGGACAATGTGTTGCAAGCTTGCCGGGTTGTAACTAATTTTTTTTTTCATCAGATGCTAATATAAATTCTTTTTATTCTATTTTTGTTTATATTTGTATGATTTTAATTTCGGCTGCTTTCCTTGTTGGTTGATGTCTCTGCCATGTTCTCGTTAGAATAATAACATTAATTACGATGATAAGAATATAACATAATGTAAAATCTTTTTACTTTCATTGTTTGTATTATGTGAATTTTGATCCAAATCATGTCGCACAAGTTACATAGGATTATATTTTTTATTAGATATTAATTATAATAAGATTGTTTAACTCTTGTATAATTATTTTTCAATATTAATGAATTTTTCTTTTTTTATCCGTACTTTTTTTTATAAAAAATTTTTCTATGTAAAATATGCATATTTTTTTCTTATTGCTTTGCGATCATTACTATTGTCATTATCGACGAATAGTATAACAATTTGGAAGTTATTTTCTTTTAGAATTAAAAATAGAAGCTCAATTATTAGTATTATTATATATATTAATGAAGGTTCATTACAACACTATTTATTTGTTATATGATTATTAAATGAGTATTTTTTTTTCTTTTAAATGTCACATTGTGAATTTAACAAAAAATTTTAACTAAAAGTTATACATTCTATTAAATTATTCTTTATTTAACAAATATAGTCTACAACATTTAAAGAAAATATATAAACATCAATGATTAATTTGTTATTATACTAATTAAAATTGTGTACAATTAACAAAAATTATTAACATCATGTTTAATTATATTTAATTGCTTATTTTCAAAATTGACAAAAATTGAATTGCTTTGATTTTTTAAAATAGACTAATTTATTCAATATCAAAATTGAGAGCAAGGGAGAATTATTTTACCAATTATTTATATTTAATAAACTTGAATATATTAATTTTCATTCATTCTATAATATAAAAATTTCTAAAATAAACTTATAATATTTAACGAAATCAAATATTCATATGTTATTTTTTACTTTTAAATTATTACTTTTCCTTATTCTGCCCTTCTCTACATTTCCAATTACCAGTTGAATGCGGACGCAATGGTTGCCGTCACCTTCGATTTGTTTGACTTTTACGTCGACCCAGAATCCTAAATTCTAACGAACCTCTAGGATCTTGCCACGTAAGCGACTTGGTGTCAACTGACGTGGCCCAAGGGCAGCACTGGAATATAAATAGTTAGGCGCACCGAGGGAACCTAGAAAAAATGATGGCAAAAGAATACAGAAAAGAAGATTTCTTTGGAAATTAAAAGCAGTAGCTCTTAATTATTTTTTCTTTCAAGGCTCAACGGCAGGAGTAAGCAGAATCCTGCAATCAAATTCCATCCATAGTAAGTATTTCTTTTCTAATTTTACTTGTTTGATAATGTTTTTTCGTTGGATCTAAGTTTTCGTTATTTTTAATTTTCTTCCTTAAATTTTGTGATAGCTTTTCTCACTCTCGATCTGGCAGTTCTTGTCATGGATTCTTTTTTTTTTTAATTTTCTTTTTGATCTTGCGAAGCTGTTAGTGTTTTTCTATTTGTATCGCTTCTTCTAATCTGGATTCATAGTTATTTTTTTAGTTCTGTGAGATGAGATCTCAACCGTATCTTTCCACCGCTTGATTGGATCTATTGTTTTTTTCATCGTTGTTTTCAAATTTGATTTGATTTGATTTCCTTATTGATTGAAAGTTTGGATTTGAAGCGATACATTCGTGGTTTATGTTCCATTTTATTTGTTAATTTGAGTAAATTTGGCTCGTTAATTTTTTGGTAGGAAATAATGAATGCTGAATGTTTGCATCTTGAGATGTTAGATTGAATCGTAGGAAGACCTAAAATAGAAGCAAGAGCTGTTTTATTACAGATAATTTGCTGAATAGCAGGCTTCTGAAATGATTTTACTGAAATAACTTGAGCGATGAACACTAGGACTTTGAACACTTGACTGGGCTGAGTAATTTGTATTTGAATCGCTCTGTTTGATCTTTTATTTAATTTGACTCACTTCTGATTTTAGGAATCTGGAGTCGGGACTGTAAATAATGAGAACAGTTGACATTCAATTGTATTTGTGAAGACCGGAAGGAACGTGTAATTTATTAGAGAGTAAACAAGACAGAGATGTTCTCACTCTTCTATGGACTTTATAAGTACCTATTTAGCAAGACAGAGTTTCATGTACTCATTCTTGGAATCGACAAGGCTGGGAAAACAGTGATTACAATAAACTCATTTCTCTCATAGATTTCACTTATATTGAAATATTAATTTCAGTGCTGATCATTTTTGTTTTTTCTGGACTAGACTTTGTTGGAGAAATTGAAATCCGTATACTCAAACTTGGAAGGTCTACCACCTGATCGAATTGTTCCAACTGTTGGGCTTAATATTGGTCGCGTCGAAGTTCTAAATACAAAACTTGTGTTCTGGGACTTGGGAGGCCAGGTAAGTGGATGCTGAATCAAAAGCTTTGGGTCTATTCACTTGTTTTGCTGCAATGTGTTCGATACAACTTCTCAGAGCACTCTGCTCGGTTTTTATTGAAATGTATATAAGGGAGATAGACTGGAAATATGTAGTTGCAGTGTTTGATGGCAAAAGCTTGGCATTTTTTTTATAATATATTTTCTGTCGTGCATGGTGTAATGTCCAAAGCAAGTTCAGTGTGTGACACTAATTTATTCCCTTTGTTACCTTTATCAGCCTGGTCTTCGCTCAATTTGGGAGAAATACTATGAAGAGGCACATGCTGTGGTATTCGTAATTGATGCTGCTTGCCCTTCACGTTTCGAAGATTCAAAATCTGCACTTGGTAAGTAATTTCCAATTGTTTAATGAAATGGGTTTCTACTGGTACAGTACTAGGGTATTTTATACAGTTATATAACTTCACTATAGTTTACTAATATCTTTTACTTTTTTTCCAGAGAAAGTTCTTAGACATGAGGATCTTCAGGGAGCCCCTCTTTTGATATTAGCAAACAAACAGGTATCCTTAGTCCTTACCAAAATCCTAACTATTTGTATTAAAAGTGGACAATGAAAATTCTATCATTTCTTCTTTAAAGCTTCTATGAGAGATCCTTGTTCTATATCATATCTCTCTTAGTACTGCTCTAATTTGTCTGCATCTAATGCTGTATTTTTGGCAGTTTGGACTTGGAAGCATTTGGTTTCATATGAACCTTAGGATGTGTTGAGTGAAAAAACAATAGAATAGATAAAAGAGGTTGGAGAAGTGAAAAGAGAATATTTAGTATGCTTAGTAAGAGATAGTAGTGAGAGGAAAGAAAATAGAAAAATGACCAGTTTAACTCATATATACAAAAACAAATCATTCCAAATTGGGACAATAAAAGAAGAGAAAATGATAGATGTAACTTAGGCATGCATATTTTCAAAGATTATCCATCATTTTTAAAATAGTCTTAATTTACAAAGGATGTAATCGTAAACTAATATGATTTTCATTTTTCTTGATCTTAGTAACTGTTATATGTTTTCCTTTTGTTCTTTATGATAAACAGTGAGGTCAACATTTGTGGCTTTGATGCAGGATCTTTCTGAAGCTGTAACAGCTGAAGAACTCGCCCGATATCTAGACCTTAAAAAATTGGATGAAAGGGTTTACATGTTTGAGGCTGTTTCTGCTTTTGATGGGTAAGTTCTGTTTATTCATAAAAATCTTGTCTCCTTGACTTAAATTTAGAGAAGATATAAACATTAAAGTCTACTTTTACCGCAGAACGGGGATTAAAGAAGGCGCGGAGTGGTTAGTGGAGGTAATGGAGAGAAGCAAGAGAACCGAAATGTTGAGAAATCGTGCAGGTATGACCGGTCCTACTTAGACCCTAGAGGGAGGAAAGATACCTTGTTAAAGTTGCTTTTACCCTGCTTTTGTAGCTCTCCTGTAAATAAATTCAGGGTTTTCACATTAGATTTTCATATTGATTAACAGTTGATCAAGTTTTGTTCTTATCTTGTTTTGATCATGTGTGAAATTTAGATGATACTAATGTCTTGCAAGTTATCACCCTTCGAAATGGTTTCTCAATTTCCATTTAAACTAATAATTGTAAAAGATGCTCTTTTATATGAGAAAGAATTCAAATTTGATAGTTCTTATAAAATTATACAGTCCAAAGTTCGTACTTGGTATTTGTTCAATTAAAATGGTTTTATTGTTCAAGTTGATTTAATTGTGCCCCAGTCCTTGTACTCTTAGGATTTTTGAACCTGTCCCTTCTAAATTTCAAGAATTTAATCCCTCGATTGTTTAATATATAAATTAAAGTTCCATTGAGGGATTAAAAGAAAAAGAGAGAGCCTATTTTTGAAAGTCTGAAGAATACACAGATTTGGAGCACTTTTGGGATTAGCATTTCCTTGGAAGAGATCAAATTTAGACTTCAAACACTATTATCAAAAAAAAAAAAAAAAAATCTAGTGTCTGACTGATTAAATAATTAGATAAATGTGTTTCATATTGATGGATAATTTTTTAACAGTGAATGAAAATTTTAATAGAAAAATTAGTTTAATCTTAGATTTAATATACAAAAATTAATTAATTTATTTTAGTAAAAAAAGGTAAAATATAATTCTAACTTTCAATGTAAGGATTTTCATTGTAACTCGCCCATTCAGGCATTTGACTGCTCCACTGGATCTGCGTTCTGTTTTAATGAGAATTATTAAAAATGGACAACATTTTAAGTCGAGACGGCTTTCAATTGAATACATATAGGTGGAATTTGCGGCCAGTAGCAACCTAGATTGCTTTCATAAGGTTAATGTATTTAATGAGTGGTAAACAATAGTTTCTGTAAAAAGAATTAGTCTGTACATTCGTGATACCATTTAAATAAGTAATTGATAATAATGCTACTAAAATATTCTGTTTAAATGCTGATATCAATTTTCGAAAATGTAAAAAATCATATACTACCAACAATAAAATATAATCATATCTTATCTAATATTTCTACCAACAATAAAGTTAGAAAGGATTTGATTACAAATTCCACAGAAGTGTCAACAGTGCCAAACACAACTGGTGGGATTTAATGATGCAAACCACATCCTAACATTATGTGTACCCAACTGGGAAACAATAATCATACTTAAAATGTCAAACAAATAAAAAACATTAAAAGAGAGAAATGTTACAACATGGTTACTAGTCTTCTTTTCTTTTCTTTTTTTTTTTTTCTTTCTAAATTCTGGCTAGTCTCCTGCACTATACAAATTAGAAAGACAATATAGCCTTTGGCAATCACGGCCTCTCTCCACTCCGATGATGATGGTGACTGTAATTATATATAGGATTTCTAATACCGTGTTCTTTAGACATTGACTTACCTGTAACATCGTATTGCTGGCGTATGAATTCAGTTTGCGAGAATTTATCAAGACCGACGTCTGGCAATGTCAAGTGGTTAACAGATTGGTTCGGGACAGAGCTCGGTTGCTGCTGAAAGCAATGTTGATTGTCCAGACCGTATTCGACCGGAATTGCCCCTGTAAGAGTCTTTATTGCGAATTCAATGCAAGGGTCTGCCCAGATATCTGCCAAAGGCATTTCCAGGGATGATTCAGGCACATCATGGCCTTTTTCGACCTTTCCGGTATGTTCTTTCCAAATAGCTGGGTCTGTCAGAGGCATATCGAGACCGCATCCTTCCCTCTCGGCACGAGCTTCCGGAGTAGCTTGAATCACTGGATTTTTTCCACTATTTGACTCTGATATCGTTGGAGTATCGCAGGGAATTCCAGTGAGAGTTTGAATGGCAAATGCAATGCATGGATCTGTCCATAAATCTGCAATAGGCATATCAATGAGAGACTCTGGCACGCCACTAGCTTTATCATCACTTTCAAGCGTCCCGGAACCGAGAGGCAAAACACTTTTATCTTCACCTGCATTAGTTTTTGTTTCTAAATTTCCAACATGACCATTCACGACCAGCATGTCCACAGAAGAAACCGTGTTACTCATAGCCAGTATCGGTTCTTTACTCTTAGAAGCATCAAGGGCACAGCTTGTTTCCAAAGAAGACTCAGCTAAATCCAGCTGCTTGGAAGCCCTATTGATACGGTTACCAGGGGAAGAATTCTCCTCTCCATCAAGTACTTCACTTAATTGCTTAATTGAAGATCGGCGAGCTCTAGTTTTTATTTCCGGTGTTGGATCAAGTGCAACTCCAGCAAGTCGCTTTGAAGCTCGTCGAGGAGCACTAACATCTTTCTTAACCTTGGTCTTGCTCCTTCCTTGTTGGGTTTTTTCAGTTTCATCATTCGTCATCCCATCATCTCTACAATGTTCATCTAAGCCGATCCCAACTGCATCACCCGAAGCATGTGCACTTTCTTCTTTTTGTCCCATCTGTTCCGAGTCCTTAGCTTCTGACTGGTTCAAGCTGCTCGATTCAGCATCTACTCCAGCTGAGGCACAGAAGATAAATTGAATCAAATCCATTACCCTATCTCGTGCCATCAATGAAAATCACATCGGAATCCAACACCCCAACTTTCAGCATCAAACAGTCCATTACCAAAGATTAAACATTATAATATCTCATTAGAATAATTAATAATACCATAGAACAACAACATTAACCGGAGTTTCGGGGGATTGCAACTTTAAACCTTTATGCTGATTGGGAGTATGTTCAGAAAGGGACATCTGTTCTCCAGTACTGGCAGAATTAAGCATCTCTTCTTCCTTTGTTATCCCACTCGAATTCGAAACATGTTCAGTAGTCTGTTTCTCTACTTCATCAGTTGTTCCATTCACAGCTACCTTCTGGCTCTCGACAATTACAGGCTCCTAAGGGACAGCAAACAAAAATCAAGAACCAAGTTAAAGTTTAGGGTAATTCATATCGAGATAATGCTGCTTCAAGCACTTAGGGATACCATAAATCAGATACATAGATTTCTAAACCCAAAGTGAGCATGTCGGTACCAATGACTGATAATTATAACCAGGGAAACTAAATGAGATGAAAGAACCTAACACTAAGCAACCGAGAAATACAAATACAGAAGCTTGGAGAAATACATACACAGATATCATCTTCTTCCAAATCCTCTTCATTGCTTTCATTCTCCTTAGGCTTGAAAGCAAGCTTTCCAAGCTTCCCAGTTTCAACATAACGAAGAGCATCCTTCATGGAACGAAACACATATCCACTCACAGGATCAGTGTAAAACTGCAGAAATATATATATCAATCAAAGTAGAAATAGCCAACATCCATAAATGCAACAAAAACAAGGATACTTGCAATACCGGATCTCTTCTGACTTTATTTCCCTTCTTTGTTATCTTAACTTCCTTAGTCCATCCCGGAGGTAACCCTTCTGCCTCGGCCTTCTCGACTGTAACCTATATTGCTTGAACAATCAAAAAAAGGTTTTTGTTTAGTCAAACAAATTACGGTAAAAACAGGCATATATTTAAAGTTATAAACAAAAAAGGAAAGAACAGATTTCATCAACAGACATTTTTCGAAGATTGTTTGCTCAGAACTTTTTCCTTCTCTTCTGTTTTAGAACCACATTTTTCGAGATAACGAACCACTTCTGCCCTGGAAATGAATCTAAGTTCACCACATGGTGCATAGTAACACTGCAATATAAGTCCAAAATGTCATGTAAGCTTCAAAAACAAATCATCTAGCATTCATTGGTTGTTGCCAACAAGACCATTTTTATTTGTTTGATCCGATGCTAGTGGTCCAACGCATCATACATAACAAACCACCTATAAGTAAAGATTACCAAAACAAAGACAACAACTACAAGTGTTTCCCTCGTTCAAAGACAATATTATTCGATCTCCGGTTTAGAAGAAAAAGTGAGGGTACAAGTTAAAAAAGCATCCTCTTCTTAAGCAGCAACACATCCACTCCAAACAAAGTCAAAGATAAACGAACAAACCCGAAAATTAGAAAGCACACTGCGAGAATTGTTAATGGAGACGTACCCTCAGGCATGCATATTATGTAAGTTGCATGAAATGAAAATTTTTCTAATGATTTCCTTCCCTACGAGAACACACACTACCTTACTTCTCACAAATTTTATATCAAATAATTTCGAGAATTTCGCAGTTCAACTACAGCTTTACATAAGAACCATTTGTTCCCTTCAAACATTAAACAAGTTACCATGCACTAAAACCTATCCATTAAACAATTCAATCACTACATCATCATCAACCTTCCAACAACTATAAAACTAAATGGATAGAGTAGTTCTTACATCCTACAAGCACTCACTAAAAGAGGAAAAAATAAATAAATATTAAAAAATAGTAAATATAAAATAGCTAAATACAAAAGTTATAATAGTTGAAGTTCAAAGATCTTATCTTTAACATGCTACAAACTTAGAACATTAGGTCAAAACTCAAAAAATTGAACTCCCAACAAGTAAAATTAGGTAAGAGCAAACCAAGGATCTTACATTTTCTAAACCTAAAACCTTGAAAAATCAAACAAAATAGCTACAAATTAAAAAGAAAAAAAAAGGTGTTCTTTATTAACAGAAAAAATTAATCAAATTTAACACATACCTTATCTTTTTTACCATTCCTTCTTTGCCTCACCTCTACTTTCCAACCAGGTGGTAACCAATCATCACTTGTTTGGTCCTCCATTATTTTTTTTTTCTCAACCCTCCTTGACGGTAAAAAAAAAAAAGAACTTTCCGGCGACAGAAAAAAAGGGTATTGTTGTTTCAAAGCCTAGAAGTAACACTAACAAGTTGAACCCAAAAAAAAAAGGGAAAGTGTAAATTCAAACAGAGGGTTTTCTTCAGAAACCACGTGTAGCCATAAAACTTACAGTGCTTCAACTCAAGATAATAATAATTATTATTGTACACTAAAAACGACGAGTCCCGTTCTTCACAGCACTACACTTTGGGTTTGGGTTTTCGTATAAGAAAGTAAATAATAAACGGCATATTCTGCTTCGCCACTTCCCTTTTTGTTGTTTATTAGTATTAAATTCTTTAGCTTTGATTGCAAAAAATTTAAAAAAGAAAGGAAACAGTGAAGAGGTGAAGGTGAAATTTACGTGACATGTGCTTGGCTCAGCTTGGCTTCGGTTTCGGTGCGTTGTAATTTTTGGACTAAACAGTGCCTTGATGTAATATTTGGACCAAACGGTGTTTTCCTCGTAGATAAATGCTGATCGTGAATGAATAATAAATTTTTGGATCTAAAGTGTAACTTTACCAATATATTATTTTGTGATTTTATAATTTTTTTAAAAACTGTATAATTTATATTGAATTTTGGATTAAATTCGAATTTGAGTTAAATTTAAGGGGGTTTTTTCATTTAAAAAAATGAGTATAAAATTTTATTTAAAGTATGTGGTGGTTATTTGTTCAAGTGATTATATTATATGTTTTTTTTTCATTTAAAAAAATGAGTATAAAATTTTATTTAAAGTGTGTGGTGGTTATTTGTTCAAGTGCTTTTGTCTTTAGAATGGACCTCTTTGGCCCAATAAACTCCTGTGATTGCAAAAACGATTACATGGGCTACCTTGTGAAATCCGAAATTACTAGTTTACCATTTTATGAAATGGTTTAATTTTACCTGGTCCCTGTACTCTTTCAAGTTTAGTCCTTAAATTCTTTTTATTTACAGAAATTTAACCCTTTTACTTATTCAATTTTTTTTTACTTATTTTATATATATATATATATATATATAAAATAAAATATAAAGGTTGGATAAAAAATAGATTTTATGTGAAAGATCGTCTCATTGGTCAAGAATTGCATAATTAGTTATATATACAAAAGAAAAGTATTATTAGTTAAAAGAGATATGGACATAAGAGTTAGGAAAATAAATATCTTTATAGTTTATAATTTAAAGGAAAGTTATTTCATCCAATATATAATTAGTAAATTTATATTTTGATTATTTAATTTTAAAAATTAAAAAATAGTTACTAAACTATTCGAATATTTTGATTTAAGCTATTTGACTATTAAGTTTTTTTTTTTTTAAGTCTAGCTGGTGAGCGACAATTTGATGATCGGTACAATGGAATAATAGCCATCGACAAGAAGAAGAACAGATAAGAAAGTTGTTTAAATTTTGAATTGTGACGTTTAAAATTATTTCATAGAAAAAAATAAAATATAGAATATGAGTGGTCGGAGATGAGAACAGGGAAGGTATACAGTGAAAATTAGTAGTCCAACAACTTAAATGAAAACTTTCGAATAATTTAATAATCATTTTTTGTAACTTTTTAAAAATATATTAATAATTCAATAATCTTAAATATAATTTATCAAAAAATTAAAATAATCAAAACCGACTCAAATTATTCAATTAACCCTAATTATGAGTTAAAAACTTTAAATCAATAACCCCTAATTTAAAAGAATCCAAAATCCGATACGCATCGTATTAATACAAGAACATAATCCTAAGAAGAAAAAGGAAATCCAATATATTCATCTTTTACTAAAAACAATTCAATAAAGAGCACCTTCTTCTTCATCTTCATAAATGGAACTTTTATTACACAGCCGAAGTGTACAAATCAATTATGAAGTGGGTTTGGTCCCCCAGGGACAAGTCTATGTGAAACTACATGGACTGATGAACTGGTTTTAGGCTTCCCTATAGGGCCCCTACCATGGATAACAGTGAAGCTTCTTAAGAGCATGGGAGAATACCTGTCCCTTAATCTTTGATCAATTAACTCTTTGTTGCTGCTTGTTTCTTGCTTGATATGTCGACAACTTGTAACTCCAATTAATCCTAGGATAAGCAGAAAAACAAGGAACATAACTAAAGTGTTTTTTTTAGTTCTCATGGTGATGGTAAAAAGAAAAAGCTTGAAAGGGTGAAAATGGTGGAAGAAAAAGAAGGTTTGTTTTTTTGTGTAGGAAAATGCTTATATATAAGAAGGATTTCAGTTGACTTCCGGTGAAATAAATAAATAAAATATTTAGAATTTGTTTCCAAAGAATACATTTGTTGGACTCACATCTTCTGTTTATGTTGTAAATGTCAACGGTTTGATGTGGCATTTCAGCTTCACAATTTCCCAACTCAATATATAATGGTATATGTCATTTTCTAATTGGTTTATCGTATTGAAACCAGCTAATTTTTTAATTATAAATTTTTGAGAAATTAAAATATTATTTTATATATTATTTTATAATTTTATAATTTTTCAAGAGGTTAAATAGAATTTTTTTTAAGGATCAAAGTAAAATTTTATCATTTTTCTATATTTTTATGTTAATGAAATAAATATATATTTTGGATATAGATATAGATATTAACTTGTATTTTTTTTCTAATCATATTTGTTCTTTTCGACATAATATTTAGAACTACCTATAATTTCTCCTCATCCCAGAAATAACACTTCAACGCATTCAAACCTACGTTATCTTACATTAACAATAATGTTTATACCAATCGAACTAAAACTTTATCAGCTTAAAATGTAATTTTGTAAATATTATTTTTGGTGCAAATAAAGGACCTTATTACTCTACCCTTATATAGTTTGTGATTTTTTAAAATATTATAATATATATATATATAAGGTTAATTCAAAAGTTCCAACTCATTTTTATACTTATATTTGAATTTTTGGTGTTTTTTAAGAAAATAAAACAAAACGTATTTGTGATAATTAAGACTTCATAAACCATTTCTTATTGACTTAAAATTACTCTTATTTACTTTTAAAAAATACTCTTATACAATATTTAAGTTATTTAATTTTTATTTAATTGTCGATTGAGTCTTAACTCGATTGGTATGGGTATTATCGTCAATACAGAAGAATGTGGATTCGAGTGCGTTGAAACACATTATCCTCCTATTTTTGAATTGGAAAAGATTATAATAATTCTAAATATTATATCAAAATATCATTATATGGCTTTAAAATAAGTTGGTAATAATAATAATAATAATAATAAAAAAGTAATGAGCTGTCAGCAGCCTAAACATGGCAATGGCATCAGCTAATAGGAAATAATGGTGCCTAATGTTGTTGTCAATTTTGAGATTTGACCAATTGCAATTGCTTATTAATTAAATTGGATTTTAATTTATAGGAGAAAAAACAGTTGACTTTTATGGCATTCAGCCATTGGATTCAGCAAACTCCCTGCATAGTTTTGTAGATAATCTTTGGATTTCACTATTTTGAAAATTATAAATGAAATTTTAATTTTCTATGATAAAAATAAAAGAATATGTTTTATTTATTTTATTAGTGTTGCAATCGTGTGTTCTCCTTTTTCACTCTCTCTCTCCCTCTTTTTGTATATTTGAGGTGGCGAAATTTTATTATTAGTTGGTTCTGGATTTAGTTTTAGTTTTTCACTTTTATCTTTGCAATATAATATTTTAATAATATTATTATTTAGTTAAGATTAAAATTTTAAAATATGGTATTAAAAATAATATAGGGATTTCTTAGATCTCCTATCTCATAGCATCTCTAAAATGTTATTCTATACGAGTTCATACCATGTTAATAATGTTATTAAAGAATTATCGCGTCAAGTTTAATCTCAACTTTCCAGATGCATCAATCCTTTAAGGTAATCTGACTAGTTCCATTCCTCATATTAAATGATCAAGTCCAACCCACATTGTAAGCTGAACTTATGATTGACCTCTTTGTAAAGGTCATTATGAAGGCCTCGTGCATTTTTTCAAGAAAAGAAAATGGAAAAATAGCACATGCGAAAACCCTGCTCAAACATCAACTCAATATCCTTTGGCCACTCATCTTATTGTCTCTCCACACTCCCACAATGCTTATACAACTACTCAATATCCTTTGGCCACTCATCTTAGTGTCTGTCCATACTCCCACAATGTGAGCTGCTTTGTCAAACACTATCCAATATTTTTTTTTCTTGTAATAGAATTAAATTCATAACATAGGCATAATACAAAGATTTGAGATTTTGGACTCAAAAATGAAGTTTATAATTGTTTTTACATATTAAACAAAGGTTTTTAGAACCAAACTAATGATTTAACCGACTAGACCACTTATTCCTAGTTTAATTGATTTCATCTACCCAATCGATTTGTATAGTTCGATTGAATAAATTATTAAATAAATTAAAAAAATATTTAAAATAAAAAAAATTGATTAGATCGTTGGTTTAACCAATCCGACCGTCAATTCGACCAATTTAACTAGTTCACAAATCAACCAATCTGACTCCTTATTCCAGACCGGGAATTCTGTAAACAGTGTGTTGAAAATTATAGCCATGTTCTTCAGCTCATTGTGAATAATAAAAATACCAATAAAATCATTGGGTTTTTTTTAGTTCCCCTGTTATCTCTCGCAACTCTTGGTACCAAAAGAAATGCATAGCCTAAGCAATTCAAGGGAAACATTGTAATTCAACAAATCCATCATGCAATGAGAGAAAAAGGACTCACAGTACCTCTATTAATACCTTATAATGCAGCAGCAGCAGCAACAACAACTAGTTATTTTGTTGAACAAAGTAATTAATTCCTGCCCACACATATCAGTTCATCATAATAAGTATTTTTCTGAATCCCGATGTTTTTTAACATTTATTTTTTTGATGGAACTAAATTGAGGCAAGTTTTGCTAGAAACAGTATCTGCACTAACTTGAGTTTATATATAGAAGACGATTCACATTCATTCGAACAACACAATGCTGTCTCTTCCGGCATGTCCAGTAGAAAGAGTGATCACCTGTTCGAAACAGAAACAGCTAAAGCTCGAACATGTTACTCCTCCTTAGTATCTGCAGGAGAAGATTTTTCCTCTGATGCAGTAACTGGAGTTTGTGATGGACCATCTTCAGTTGGCTTAGTATCAGTTTCTGCAGCTCCTGAGGCTTCACCACTGGCATCCCCTTCGGTTACTGGAACTGTTGTCTTCTTGATGGTTCCAACCTTCACGTACTTGCTCATGAACTTGTATTCCCAATCCTGCAATGCGTCCAATTCGAATGGACCGAGACCTGAAATGTCACCTGTCAGATCTTTTTCTTCGAAAGACATCTTTGCAAGAGCTCTGCTCGCATCTTTTCCGGCGAACAACGCGTAAGGTCCACCAGGTCCATAAAACATTCTGCAAGAAAGATTATATTCAGGGAAAAGCCGAGAACTTTCTGATTCACTCAATTCATAATTCTTTCATATATAAAGGTCACTTGGGAAGGTGATACCCAACCATTCCCAAGGCATTACGTATAGTTCAAACATGACAAAATAGTATAAGACCAGTTCAGTATCATCAGTTGCACTTCACTTAGCCACTTACAATGCAAATTACTCTAGAACTACACTGGTTGATTACCGTTCTGACATTATAAAGCAAGTTTTAATAAACTACCAAACTAAGAAGCACAAAGAAGCTTAAAGAATATGAACAATTTTAACAAACAATACAATTTACTCTAAAACTAAGCTAGTTGATTGCCTTTTGACATTATACACCAAAATGTAATAAACTATCAAACTCAAAAAACACAAAGAAGCTTAAAGAGAAAAACTAAGGTGCATAATTATTTTAGCTTTAAAAACAAAAATGATTCTGTTAAAAAATAAAACAAATTGCATAGGAATAAAGTTGGGTGACATAAGATCAACAGATTAACCTCAACAAAGTTCAAGGCTTACCTCAAATTCTTTACCTCAACCGTGTTCATTGCAGTCATGCATGTTACAGTATTAGAGACAGAAAGGGAAGACACAGGACACAAGTGTGTTCCTATAACTACTGAAAAATAATGTTCCAACTATTGTGTTAGAGAGAAACAAAATTCACAGAAAAGAAGCCATAGCTGTCGCATCTCTTTGCTTAATTGGATTGAGTACATATTAGTACTCGAGAATTGAAATACAATTGTATCAACTAAGATACAAAAACTGGTAACAGCCTCTGATCACAGAAACAGGTTAAATATCCAGATGAAAGGGAAAAGCACCAATATATTTATGTATGTATGTATACTCTCATTTCAAAATATATGATTCAGGGTCAAAATCTAGAACTTTTTATTAGACAAGCAAAATAAACTAAACAGAAAATTACTTGCAATGACTACTTTGGTTAAATCTCATACATGATTTATCATATTCATCACAGTATTTACATGGAACAACATAATTTTTCTTTTTTAAGTTCGTATCATATGGTAGCAAAATCATAGGGTGCTTAATTAATTTTTTTTAAAAGATAGTCTGCCATCAATCAACTGAAAAGTTCAAAGAAACCAGCAAAATAGCAAAAACCTCAATAGCAGCCAACCCCCAAAAAAGCTACTAAATCAAAGCTGATTTCCCAACAGACCGCGTTGACCCCAACAAAGAATGGAAAAATTTAAAAGACCCCAAAAAGAAATATCCCAAAGAAAAAAGAATTAAAGCTTTTTTTAAACCTGCTTTGAGAAACATCATAGATCTGACCCTTGATGGCCATAAGGAGTGGTTTCTTTGAATCCGACCCATCATACTGCTTAAGTTCCTCCTCGGTAATCTCGCCAAGCTGAACCGGTGGCGGTAGCGGCTCCATCTGCTCCTCGAAAGCCGTAGACCGTTGATGGATATGATCATCGGATGACCCGAATAGACCCGTTGCTACATAGTAAACAGCCCATAACAGAGCTAGAACCGTAAAAAAAGTGGCCGGAGATAGACCCGTATACGCCGTTATCGCCTCCTTCAACGTTTCCCAAAGCTGCAAAGCCATATCGCTTTAGCGATTTTAACTCAGCTGAGTCTGAGAGTGAGTCGCTCGTGATTTGGTCTTAAAATTGAAAGAATAGAAAATGGCTTTGACGCTTTGCTATTAGAGTTTTTGTCTGTAATTTATATACTCCATTTCTCCCGCAAAATACTAATTAATTCCTCTTTTTAATTTGATTTAATTTAATAATTAAATCGATTTTATGTAAATAAACTTTGGTATGAATATCTGGACTTATGCTATTTTTAAATAATTATTAAAATTGGATTTATTATTTATATGGAATATTGTGCATTTCCACATTTATTTTTTAATACAAAAATGTTTTATTAATAAAATAAATTTATAATTAAAAATTAGATTAAAGGAATAAAATGGCTGCTATTATTTATTTATTTTGGTTGTTGGTAGTCACAGCCCACACCATAGCAGACAGGCTTGAAAAATGCTAAAACTAAGAAATGTTAAAAAAATTATTTTGTATTTATAATTAAAAAATATTATGCCACAACTAAAATTTTTAATTAAAAATAAAAATATTGATATGCTATAATTGAAAAAATATATAATTTATTTCAAAGTAAAATGTCAAGATTTTTATGGGGTTACAAATTTTAGTTTTGGAGTCACAACCATAATTTTTTTGTGCATTTTTATTATTTAATTTATATACTTTTATATTTTAATAAAAATATCAAATACTAATCAAGTCCAAATAAGACATAATAGTCAAAGTTTCAAAACTGAAAACATCTAGTTTGAAATTCAAAGAATATATATATAAAATAATAAATAAATAATCAACATATAAATTATGTTTGGTAAAATTAGAATATTGAATTCTTTTGCCACCGTTTTGGACTGCCTTAATGTTTGGCAAAAATGAAATATCAGCTTTTTCATGTGTTATTTTATCCACACGATTCAACCAATCAATTCAACCAAAATTTGATTGATGTATGGATTCGAATATCAAAATTAAATTGATTTCTAATAAGTAAATAAAGATTAAGATATCTTTTTTTATTAAAAAAAATAGAATCTCATTTCCTATGTATAAGAGTTATGTAGAAGAAAACGAAAATGGAACAAATCTTTCTCTCAAGAGAGATTGATTACTCAATCTAGCTTGAAGCGGGCTCAAAAGATCAATCGTATAGGGTTTTCGCACGAATTTTATAATATATTTTTTTATAAATTTTTAAAGATAAACTACACTCAATATTACTAAACTATTAGCAAATTTCTATTTTGTTCATTCAAATTTAAAATGTTACAAAACGGTCACTGAACTATTTAAAAGTTTTCAATTAAGTCATTGAACTATTAGAAGGTTTTTTTTTTTTAAGTTCGGCCAGTGAGTTTTAAGCAATTATTCAACAATCAATAGAGTGAAAATATTCATCAACTGAGTAAAATATATCTTAAATCCAAGTCGATTTAATGATTAATATTCAAGATCAAAAAAGAAAATTATTTGGATTTTGATTCGTAAATTTAAGACATTCAAAATTGTTTTATAAAAAAAAAACTAAACTATAAAAGAGAAAGAGAATGAAAACTTTCTATTGATGCAAGCAGTGTAAACAAATAAGACCATACATCAATGATTTTAACAAAAAAAATCACACTTTATTTTCTTAAAAGGGATAATGACAAAAAAACCTCTTGTACTTTAATAAAAATCTCAATGTGATACATATAGTTTTGATTTTTCCAATGTAAAACCTATACTTTTATTTATCTATCAATTTGATACCTGAAGCAAATTGACATTTGGAACACACAGCATGTTTGGTTCACTGTAATGGAATAGGGCTGTAATTGAATAGAGCTATAATGGAATAGAGCTGTAATCAGTAATTCAACTGTTTGGTTGAATGGAATGGAATAGAACTGTAACAGTATTGTTGTGTTTGATTGAATGGAATGATGTTGTAATAGCATAAGGAAAAAAAACTAAAATGGCTAGAATACCCTTAGCAAAATTTTTTTTAGGTAAATGACTATTGTTATTGTTATTAAATTTTAATAAGATTGTAACGACCTCAAAAGTACAAGTATCGGAATATAAATTATCGGGTCTTCGTTTTTAGTAAAACGGACTGGTAAATATTTATTAAAAATATTTATGAAATTAATTATGTGTTTAATTAGGCTTTGGATAAGTGAATTTAGTTTAATTAGAAATAATTAGTAGAAAGGACTAAATTGAATAAATCATAAAAGTCTAATTATAGAATGGGGAACGATTAAAGGATTAGATTAGAAATTAAACCAAAATAGTGAAATGTGTATGTCAAAGAATAAATAAATGTGTAATCATATTATTGGTACAAATGTATAATATATATGTATTTACTCATTAATTAAGTAAAAGATATTTATTTATTATAATTATATTTAAAAATTGTGTAAATATTATATTTTGTTAATTAGTTGTGATAATGACAAGTGTATGGTAATGATTATTAAATGTGTCATAACATGTGAGTATACAAATATATGTGTATAATTTGTTATTAATTAGATATTTTGTTATTAATTATTAATTTAGCAAAAGAAATAAAGTAAATAAAATAAAATAAAAAAAAGAACAAAGAAAGTTAAACGAAACAGAGAGCAGGGGAAGGAAAGAAAGAAAAAGAGAAAAGAAAGAAGAAAAGGGGGAAATTGAAGATTATAGGGTTGGAATTTGAATAGGTAAGTTAATTAAACCCTTTTCTTTTTAAATTTGATGTTTTAAAAGCTTTAAAGCAAAGTCTTGTTAAGATTAAGTTGATATTTTGGATAGTTCATAGATTTCTAAGAGTAGTCCATGTTGAGCAAGAAGATGAAATTGGGGTTTAATTGATAGGAATTCAAGTTAGAAATGAAATAAGGATTGAATTGTAAAGTAAGTCATAATTTTTATGTTGAAGGGACTAAATTGATGAAATTTTGAAATTAGGAAAATATATGCTGGAAATTTAATAGTTAAGTATGAGTTTGGACAAAATTTGAATAGAAATGAAATATGAATTGAGTTGTAAAAGAAAGTAAACTTAGTTAGGAATTAATAGTAAAATAAGCCATAAGAAAACAGTTTTAGGATAGCAACAATAGCTTAACTTTGAAAAATCACCAAAAATAGTAGAAATTGAATTAGAAGTTAAATGAGATATACAATTAAAGCTTGTTGAGTCTATTTATAGATAAAAGAAACAGAACAAGCAAAGAAAGTCTGTAGATTGAGATATTTAAATTTTCGTAAGACTGGTTCAGAATGACTCCGAAATCCCCTGTTCTGTTTTGATAAAATCATTAAAAATTGTACAAAAATATTTATGAGTTTTAATTTATATGTTTAGAATCCTCAGTGAGTCTAGTTTCAAAAGAAATAGACGAGAACATTATCCGAGTCCTGAGCTATGAGATAATTGAACTTTAGTACAGGAGGGTCGGAACTATCAGACAGTGAATCAGGGATAACTTTGAGGAATAAACTGTATTAATTGGAAAAACTAAAAATTCTAAAAATTTTATGGTAGAAAGGTACATGAGTCTAGTTTCATGAAAAATTAACGGAACTTGATTTGGAGTTTCGTAGCTCCAGATATAAACAATTTAGTGACTGTTGCATAGAAAGACAGTTTTAAAATAATATATGAGTAAATGATAGAATTGGGTATAAAGAAGGTAGAATGAAGAGGAAGAGTAGGAATTGAATAAAAATTCAATTATTTAAATTTTAATGCTATAATTAATAATGTAAATTATTATTTTCGTAGTAAATAAAGAACTCGAGACATCGAGCAAGGAAGGAAAAGAGAAAAACAAATGAGGAGTAAAAACGAGAAATCCAGGTTAGTATTACTATAATTCGAATTTAATTCATTGTTAAATTTTAAATTAATATACATGACAAGCAAATTAAGGTAAGTCTCAAGATTGAATTGAATTTATTATTAGTAATTATTGAATTTTGAATAATATGTTTAGTAAATAAAATAAAGGTTGATATTGATATGGAATTAAATAAAATTGAATTATATGTGAAATGAACGGAAATTTTTAGTAATATGATCTGAATTAAAAGAATTAATGTGGTATTAAAATACATATTGAATGTGATTATTTGAAATGTATATGGAATGAAAGTATGAAAAAGTGGTTGAGTTGAAATGTGATTTATGTGAAAAGTGATTGGAACTGAATCAAATTGAATTGAATGTGATTATGTGAATAGGAAACAAATTGTGATTGATATTGGAAATATGTGAGAAAATGTGATCAAAGTGTACATTGATGTGAATTTGATTGATAATGAGAAAGTATTCCGTTACCCTATTAACTAGTCGGGCTAGGGTGGATATACTTGGCATGCCATAGGATTGGAAAAGTTCAGGGTTACTTCGAGCTCGAGTCGATGAGACACTTGGAGTGTCAGATTGCTTCGGATAGATTCGATGAGGTACTGGGTACCACCTTTACTTCGGCTAGGTCGATGAGACACTGGGTGTCAACTTTGCTTCGAACTATCCGATGAGGCACTGGGTGCCAATATGGTGTGTTTGGTTGGATCCGTGTATCCGCCGGGGTCCAAGTCAAGTTAATAGGGGTAAATAAGTGATATGATAAATTCCAAATGAATGTGATTGAGTTATTGAAAGAAATAGTAAAGTGAATTAATGAATTGAAATATGAAATGAGATTTGTGCTTTAAGATTGAATGCATGAATCAAAGACTCATGAAGTGTTCAAAGTTAGATTATGAATTGGAAATATTATATGAGATTGAGAAATGAAAGTAAAGTTCATAATTTGTGTGAAATTTATATAAATAAATAAAATGAGAATTTAATTGAAAAGAATAGTATAATTGAATTATATAATTTGAATGTGAATTTGATATGTGAAAATGAAAATATGATATCTTAAAATATGAGCTAAAGTTGTAAGAATTGATTAAAGTGATGATATATGAAATTAATTAGTTGAAATAGTTATTGTTGGGATATGACTTTAGCAAGAACAAATTGCAATAGAATTAATATTGAATAAAGTGATAAAATTTAGTGACTTGCATGTGATACGAAAGGGGCTAATGAAATGAGATATGAAAAATTCAATGCAAATTTGATAATGAAATAATGTATGTATTGGAGTAAATACAAGCCTTGAAATAGTGCTTATTATTATTTAATAATTTGTTTTAAAGTATGAAATAGTTATTAAGTAATTGTAACACAAATTGAGTGTATATAAGTTATTGTATAATTTGAATTATGGTAATACTACTGAGTATTCCCATACTCAGCGTACGGTTGTTTCAGTGCGTAGGTTAATTAAAAGACAGTGTTTGGTCCAGCATCCAGATCAACCCCGACGTCAGAGAAATTTTAATTATGTACCTTACCTTGGATTGTTGTAGCATGTACCTAGGTAATGAATAGGTTGAGTATATGAGTATTATGATTATGGTTGTCAAATAATGATTTAAATTGGTTTAAGTATAAAAAGGGAACTAATATGACATATTAAATATAAGTATGAAATGGAATTAACTAAAGTTTATTAACATGAATTCAATTGATATATGTATGTTTATTGAACAAATAGATAAATAAATTGTTTAAAAATGATTAGATATGTTTATATATGTAAATATATTGGTTGCTACATAAATTGTACATTAATTTTGGGTTAAATTGTGCAGGAAGGTTAGTTTAGTGTCTAAGACTCATAATTGAGTCTACACGGCCTGGCACACGAGCGTGTGGCTTGGCCGTTTGTGAAAAATCAGAATGCTCCATAGGTAAGGGACACAGGCGTGTTTGAGAAAAATTTTAAAATGTTCGAAAAATTTTCTGAGTATTCGAATTAGTCCTGAACTACTTTTAACTCGTATTTTTGGATCTCGAAGATCCATATATGGGACTATAAGGTTATTTTATATTATGTTTATTAATAATTATGTATTAATTGTAAATTGTCCGGTAGTTCCGGTAATGCTTCATAACTCTGTTCCGACGATGGTTCGGGGTTAAGGGGTGTTACAAAGATTATTATTGAAAATAATTTAATAAAAATAATAAATAATTTAATCATATTTTAACATAATTATTATTAAATATAATTTAATAATATTCTTAATATAATTATTATTGTATGAATTAAAAAAATAAAAATATATAATACTATAAAAAATATATAATCTACGTTATTATTTTTAAACTGCAATACATATTTAATGTGCTAAAATATCATTAGATCGAATTAAACCACCCGAGGCAATCTCCTGTAACATAGAAATTTGGATTGGATTGACACGCTATGAGATTAGTTGCCAAGAGTTCATATTTGGTTTATTCTCTATTATTGTAAATATTTTATTATATTATTGTTTAAATGGATTTGTTATAGACCTTTTAGGTTAGTAAGTTTCAAACATATATCTATTTAAGGGAGATTTGTATAGGTTTTTGTACAGAGAACTTTTAGCACTTATTTTATTTATATTAGGAAATTTTTCTTAGAGCACAAATTGTTAGTAAAATCGGTTGTGTTGTAATTTTACTTGTTGAATTCACATGGATAAACTTAATGGTGAAAGTATTGTTCTTCAAGATTCGAAAGTGAGAAGAATTATCACGAAATATGTGAGGGAATTAAAACTCCATTCTACTTACTCTCTACACAATGTCAGGTTTTCAACTTACAAATTACAGAATCTCAAGTGTTGTGTGCAAACATCTCTTGTGCAAGTCGATTACAACTTCAACAGTCTCCATTCTTCAGCAAAAAATATTATTATTGCCTAAACAACTGATCCAAACTATCATTCAAGTCTGGGTTGCATGCCCTCTAGAAAGCCAAAGAATCTCAAGCAAGGCGTGCAAAAGTTGGTTTTTCATATGCCATCCCAAAAAGTAAAGGCTGATTGGGTAAAAATATCATGAAAACTCCTGTATTGAAAGTCAAATTATATTTTGACCCTTATGCTCAACAAATGAATAAATGAATTATTGTATGTTAAATAAAAAACAAACTAATCCATTTATTAAAAATAAAAACTGAATCCATTTTTACAGTTTCTAGTCCATATACATTTAATAATAATTATATTAAGAATATTATTAAATTATATTTAATAATAATTATGTTAAAATATGATTAAATTATTTATTATTTTTATTAAATTATTTTCAATAATAATCTTATTAAAATTTAATAACAATAACAATAGTCATTTACCTAAAAAAAATTCTGCTAAGGGTGTTCTAGTTAGAGGTGCTCATGGGCCGGGCCGGGCCGGGCCGGGTTCGGGCCGGGCTCAACTAAAAATCTAGGCCCATTTATTGGGCTCGGGCCGGGCCGGGCCTAAAAAATAGGCCTAAAATTTTGCCCAAGCCCAACCCATATAAAAATGCTGAAACCCGGGCCCAGCCCGGCCTGCCCGTATTAATTTTTTATATTATTTTATATAATTTTTAAATATATATAATACATTAAAAATACTAAAAAATTAAAATAAATATTTCCCAACAAATTGAAAATTAATTTTTAAAAATATGTAGACTTAAATAACACTAAGATAGATGCAACTTAACAAGCAAATACCTCTAAAATAATAATAAAATTAACAAATGCCTTTAAAATAATAACAAAATTAACAATAAAATAAGTTTTATACAATATCCAAACAATAACAAAAAAAGTAGCAACATAATAGTAATATGATATCAAAATAGGGAGAAAACATCAATAAAATAACATTTAAAAACAAAAAAAATAGCAGTTTTTTTTTTCATTTAGTAAATTCGGGCCGGGCCGGGCCAAAAATACCTTACCCGAGGGCCGGCCCATTTTTAAATCGGGCCTTATTTTTTTGCCCAAGCCCATTTTTCGGGCCTATATTTTTGCCCAAACCCTCCCACATTTCGGGCGGGCCTTCGGGCCGGGCCGGGCCGTGCCGCCCGACCCATGAGCAGGTCTAGTTCTAGTCATTTTAGTTTTTATCCTTATGCTACTACAACATCATTCCATTCAACCAAACACAACAATACTATTACAGTTCTATTCCATTTCATTCAACCAAACAGTTGGATTACTTATTACAGCTCTATTCAATTACGGCCCTATTCCATTCCATTACAGTGAACCAAACGTATTGTTAATTAATTAATTTTACATTTTAACTTTTAATTAAAATAATTTTCTCTTCTAAATAAAATATATTAAGACATGTCCACTCCTGTCTCTGGCACCGCAGCCGCCACATTTTACGGTGATCGGAGGCCACCAAAAGGTTGCTATCCTTCTCCCCTTCGCTTCTCCTGGTTCAGATCTTCCAAAACCAAACCAAAAAAAACTTGAAACTTTCAAGGTTCTTTTGACCCAATCTTCACGCTACTCTGGCCATCGCCAGTCAACAATCAACCGGGCAAATCAAAGTCGGTCCAACATGTTTAACTTAGAGATCAATAGAACGCAAAATCAAAAACCTTGAAAAGGAGGAGTTTCGGTGGTTCAGTGACCAATTCCAACGGTTAAGAGGCAAATGAGGAGAGGGACAACATAAGGCAAACCAAAATCGATCCAACTATGGAGATTTGGGGTCGGATGGGAGAAACTGAATTTTAAGATTCAAATTGAGCATTTGGACTAGATTTCCGGGGAATCCAAACAGACAAAGGTAAAGAGGCGGCTTTAGGTTGTCAATTGGAGGTGCCGGAGTGGTGGTGGCGGCTAGGGTTACAAAGGAGAGAAAAAAAAACACTCAGTTTTTAGGGCTAAATAATTAAATGAAGATAATTATTTGGTAATTAGATGAAAAGAAAGGAACGGGAGACGTTTTAGGTCCCTGTATAACTGTTTGTAGGTCTCTTGTTTTTTCCAACCACATTGAATAAATTGAAACTACAGGTATAGTACAAGGGGATTTGTTTGCCTTTACGTGCTTACTTCTAAGTTCAAGATACTAGAATATAAGTATGAAAAATATAATATATAGCATAATTTTATATATGAAATGCCAACCTCATTTTTCACCAGAAAATCAACATGAAACTATGGTTGGTTATAAAAATTACAAAAACTTGCTCATATACAATAGTATTCTATTCTATTCACAAAATCGTCCCTCGAATCTCATCTTGCTTTTCTCCTTTATACTATATCCATTGTCTCACCTTGAGGAACTAACTGCCTCTTATCTGGACCACCAAAATTATTTGAATGTATGAGTAAAATAAATGAGACATGTGATGGGCAAAATAAGATAAAAAAATGAATGAACAATCCACCCCGGCCCCAACCCAACCCAACCCGCCCTTCCCAGAACTTTATATAATATTTTCATCCTTGACTCCAAAATAGCTTACCTAATCCCGCCCCACCCCGACTCAATGTTTTATGATATATTAATTTAACAAAATTCAATCAAATATATATTATATATCCTTATAAAAGTAAGAAATTTTACTTAAAAATATAAAAGTTGTTATCAAATTAATATTTACCTGTTTATTAATTCATTTGCAATACCTTGAGCTTCTTTCAATAACTTAAAGCTTTTTGCATGGTCATCATCCGTTGTTGCAGATTTCAATTTCGAAAGCAAGTCCCTGACAGCGCTAACGAATTCTTCCGAATCCTCTGTCCTTTCACCATGGAAGCTAGCAGTAGATTTTAATACAATTGCTTTTGTTTCTAGTTCTTGATCACTTGATGGTGTTTCCTGCAACTGCTTTTCTCCTGATTTTTTCCTCGCTCTGCTGCTTTCAATCATTTCCAGTCTTGCAGCCATTATCATTGATTTATTGATACACGATGAAGGCAGCTGCATAGTAAAGCATTCAAACAATTAACATGAGAAGCATATGTTTGAATAAAAAGTTCATCCATTTTCACAGAAATTAAGTGGGAACAATAAACATCATCCATGAACATGTAAGAATTGGGCCAGTCTTGTTCCATTTTGGAGATCGTGTTCTGAAATGATCTTTAACCGAGAGGGAGGGCGGGAGAGTTACCTGTGCAAGCAGAGCAACCTTGAAACCAAAACTCCTTGCAGAAACACCAGGGACAAGCTTATACAGGTAGGTTATTTCATGATCAGATTTTGAATCCATTGTGCCCTCATCATTCTTTGAGGTCAGATACGAGACATGGTATGCCTCCACAGACCCAGGAAATTCGACTTTAATATCAGCAATTTTAGGGTAATGGGTCACGAAAAGGACCATGCATTTTTTCTGCTCCAGCAGATAATGCAATGTGGCATAAGCAATAGCTACACCATCATGTGTACTAGTTCCTCTTCCAAGCTCATCGATGATGACCAGTGAGTTTGCAGTGCAATTGTGGAGTATTTGAGAAGCCTCACTTAGTTCTTCTAGGAAGGTACTTCTCCCTTGTTGGATACTGTCGGAAGCACCCATCCTTGTGTAGATAGCATCTAAGACAGGCAGAGTGGCTGATTCTGCTGGTACAAAGGAACCAACCTAAAAGGATCAGAAGGCATGTTTCAAAACGGTAAGGGTTACTTCAAGAAACACAATGAAATGAGAGTAATTCAACATCAGAGATACTATTTACTTAACAAACAACGGTGATTAGAGAGAATTTGATGAATTCACCCATCTCATAGCATAATGTCAAATCATGTAGAAGAGTTCGCAAAGGAAGAGAATAGGGCCAACATTCAGCTTAACACTATCACATATTATAATCATGCCTTCCAATAAATAAATACCATATATATATAGCTTTTGGGACAAGTGCACATGAACTATCATTAGCAAATGCACATAAACGAACTTAATGGTTACCAAAAGAACTAAGGAAATGAGAGAAGTATACCGAGCAATATTTTGTATGAAACCATAAAAGTGTCAAACATGTTCTGATAAAAAAGTTTTAGCCGAAGGGCCAAATGAAACCAAAGACAAGAAAGGAGGGCAGGGGAGGGAGACAGAGAGAAGTAATAGTGAGCTCACATTCTACCTGAGCCATCATAGCAATTAAAGCAACCTGGCGAATGTAACAACTTTTCCCACCCATATTAGGACCGGTAACAATCTGACAATACTCTCTGTCTGCATGCAATATCGTGTCATTTGGAACAAAACTGTCTTGTAAGATTGTCTCCAGTACCTGATCAAACACAGCACTCAGTAAGCAAACACCCCATGGCAAAATATCGGCTATAATTTATATAAAGAACTTAGTTTGAGTATTTGGATAAACATCATCATCATCAATCATGGCGATTAATTTAGCAGCGGCAAAAGAATAGAATAAGGATATGGCATTAAGAAAAGGAATATCTTATGAGATGTACTCTTATTTACATATAAGAATTAGGCCAACCAAGCATCCTGGGTTAACTTATTAAGAGCGAGTTTCACACAGACAAATAATAGAAAACAATTCATTATTATTTAAGCTTATTTTTCATAACATAAATTTTAGGGATGCAAATGAAGTACGGATATCAAGCATGTTGAGAGAAGCTCTCTGTGTTAGTGGCAATAAGCACTTGACATATCAAATTTTTATTAATATATGTCAGCATTTGGTTAAAAAATCTTTAAAACCTTCCAAATAGGTTCAGTTATAAATAAGTATAGTTAGATATCATATGTTCCAAACATAAGCTTCAACTTACAGGGTGGCGGCCAGCGTGGATTTGTATTTGAACAGGTCTATTGTCCTCCATAAAGATAGGACGGACATAATTCTGCAATAAACAATTGAAAATATAAAAAATATCAACTTAGCCAGATCAAGGTTAAAGTATTAAGGTTCACCAAGTAGGTACCTTATTTTTGGAAAGAATGGCAAGAGAGTGCAAACAGTCCAGAGTGGCAAGTGCTTGAACAGCAGCTTGAAAGTCCATATAATATTCTCCAAACTCCATAAGAAAGCTGCCCCATGCAGCTCGACAAATAATAGTGAGCTCTTCGTTCGCCAGTCTTAACTGGTCTAGTGCTGTCAATACTTCAGGTGGATGATACCTTATTGTTTTTTTGGTACTGCTTACCTTAACCCAGTTTGAAGGAACCTTGGCATCTATAGAGAGCTGCATAGAAGTTGAAGTGGTTCAGGGCACAAAAACCAACTCGGGGTGCAAGAAAAACAAAACTGTACGCGATAATATTATAGCTGTCTGGAGAACATTATTATTAGGATATTCCAGCATATATAAATAAGCCTACCTCTACCAAATGTGTAGTTCCTGAAACAGATGTGAATTCCAATTTGTGATTCCCAAATTGCTTTCTATACAAGCCAATCAAATTATCCAGTTTCTCCTTTGCCAACTGAAGTGCTTTCCGAGCTCTAGCAACCTGCAATAAGTAAAAAGTCAACCCAACAGGATTTGAAAAGATCTCAAGATCAAATGCAACAATAAGAACAAGATTAAAGTTAAACAGATCTTCACTTCATCCAAAATACAAACCTCTGGAAATTGGTCTTTAGATATAATGATTAAGTCTGTAAAATCCCCTTTATCAGCTGCTTCTTTGTTTAGGGTAGACAGTAGTTTCACAGCATTGCCAAGTACTTTAGATGATGAAGCAGTCAAAATCAACCTTCTCAACAGAGCAGACTGCACAATTGCAACTCCAATTTTACTGCAGCCATAGTCCTCATATTCTTCATCAACATGAAGCCGCTTAAGTTGCTTTCCAGCAGACAGAATAGCTTGAATAACTGCAATGAACTATACAACTGAATCCTTAGGAATTTATCAATAGAACCATGCAGAGGGATTTACACAATAGCACCCACCACTATAGCTATTTTCCAACAATGAAACATAGCATTGTTTAAACGGCTTAAATGCAGGAGAAGAACCAAGGAAAAAAAAAAAACAGAACATCAACTAGTAGTTGCAAATTAAAATTTAACTTTTCATTCCTTCATCAGTACAAATCTGAACGAAGTGCCAATCGATAGACTTAAGAAATTATAGTGCCAAAACACCATATTGTAACAGCGGAACATTTACAGTCAAATGAAATAGAAAGAGCTTCAACCAAAAAAAAAAAGGAAGAACCTTACGAACCTATCTAACTGAGTAATTGTTGCTTCCCCTAGCATGCACAATAACAAAGATAAAGGGGATGACAATACCTCTGATGGGGTGGCAGTCCGATGGAAGATTCTTGTTATTCCACGTTGAATATCAGGTGATCTTCCTAAAAAAGTTAAAACTGAGGAAAGCAAACAGGACAGTTCTGGATGCATAATGGTTGCATCAGAATCTCCCCCCTCAATCTCAACAATACTCTGAGAGCCTTTATAAGACCCCATTGACAAAGCAATTTCAGACACAGCATCCAGTCGAGAAGTTATCATGTTTCTATCACATAATGGGTGAGTAACCTGTTTAATGAAATAAAACTCTTAAGGCGAAATCATACATTAGAACAAATATAGAGAAACCACCAGAAGCTAGACCAAGTTTTATCTCAAATACCCAGTGTCTTAAAAGCCTTGATCCATAAGTAGTGAGAGTATGATTCATGACTCCTAGCAACGAGCCAGTTCCAGAACCATCTGAATTATTCCTCAGAATCTGGTGATAGCAAAAGCATCTATTCAGAAACAAGGCTTTAATAGAGAAGCAGAGAGTTAATATCCAAAGAAAATAGTTTCAAAGGAACCATTCCTGACACAATAAGTTTTCTTTTTCAAACAAAATGAATAATGTCCAGATTATTATTTTATTAACAAAAAAACCAACTAGAGTTCCAACTGGTTACCATTGATATAAAAAGATTATACCATTCAGGATTTTACCATGTCACCGGTCTTTAGTTAAAAGATTGGCTTCAGGAGTCTAAGCTTGTTTGGAGCAAATTGCAAAGTAGAAAAGATCCATTGATATAGTACACTAGTTGAATATCAAAATGACCAGAAATCAACACCATGACAGCCATTAGCTGATCACAAATTCCCGATGCCAATTTGTGGCGGGAGAGCCAAATGGCAACTTGAATAAGATTAACTAGGCAGTAAAGGAAACAACTATTCTGACAAATTTTCAGAACTAGACATATACAGAAAATGATGAAACTATAACCTCTAATTGTTGAAGTGTATTTGCTGAAAGGTTCATCTCCACCCTGCTTGATAAGGTGCGAAATGAAGCTCCACAGCACAGAATTCTTTCAAATCCAAATTGCTTGAGATGACGAATGGTTAAGGCCAACGCTTGTAAAGCCAAATCTGGCATGTTCAGGACTCCCTTAAGACCAACAAAGTCAAGAAAATTAATTAATACATTAAAGCAAGATCAATAACAAGCAATGCCTTAATGAAAGTAAGAAATCAACTTAGTGGGCCAGAAGCAAAATTTTCTATTTAAAGAAATGACAAAACATATTTAATCTTTACAGCTAAAACATGTATAGTTGGTCATACAAATTACCAAAGAGATTAGTTGATTACTAAGAGTAAAACAAACCCCACAACAAACCATAGTTCAAATTCAATGTTTTTCGGGGAGCAAAAATGTTGCAACCAAGTTCACACCTGAATTGAATTTCTTTGTTCTGTAGCCTCTGCTAACTTATTCACATTATCAGCTAAATTACCATCAACCATCTTCTCATAAAGGGACATCACATCCTCAAGTGCACCATCATCCTTGAAACAATCACAAGAGAAATGCTCCAGACGAACATTTGAGGCAGGTCCAGCATATGCCATTAACAACTGATACATATATTTATATAATCAGAAAAATTTTGGAAGACAGAGCCACTTAATAGCGAAACAGTACATTTATGGAATTTCTCTACACCATAGCCCATTTTGTTTTTCATGGTTGAACAAGCTACATACATTGACCAAAATTTTAGTTAATACTCAAATTCTACAAGCCCCAAATATACTGGGACAAGTCTTTTTGATTTGGTTTCTTATTCAACTTTCTACAAGGTCAAGGAATGTGAGACCATGTTTATCTATCTACATATTTGGTAGGTTTCAACAGCTTTTTAACTCTTACTTTTCACTACAAGACCCCCAACAATACCAGTAATACGTCGAAACTTCCCCTTTCATGCTGCATTGTCTCTTAGAAACAGCTATTAACTACAGAGGTCTATAGGAATAAAGTCATTGCCAACACTTCCAATTATCCCCGTAAAAATACATTTCCTCACATGATTTATCGGATATTTTTCGTTTTCAAACAAATAAATATGCCACTTCACAAACTATAACAGTAATAAATGAAATACCTTCTCTGTTTGTTTCGAAAGTGGTCGTCCGAGCAATAACTCGGCCGGAGCCAAGCTCAAAACCACAGCCTCAAGCCCACTCCTCATAACCCCATCATCGAACTCACCGTAAACAACATCTCCGGTTGAAATCTCTACTCCAACAATACCAATCCTCACATTAGCCCCACCAAAATTTGAAACCGACCCGGAAAAATCCAAAACTTTCTCCACAACACAAACCAAATAATTACTCTCTGCACCACACCCTTCCTCTTTCCCTCCCACATCCTCCGCCGCCTCCAGCGTAGCTTTCGTGTACAACGCCGACAACCCTCTGCCAAACGGGCCAACCCGGTTGGAACCATGAGCCTTAATCGCAGCTGTTTCTGTCTGTTTCACCACCCCAACCTTGTACCCGGCACTAACCAGCCTCCTCACGTAGACATTCAGACGAAAAGTTGGCACGCTTGCTGTCAAGAAGTTGCGATCAACATGGGCGTAAATCCCCAACACTTTAGCTGCTATTTCCGCATCTTTCCCAAAGAACCGAAACCTATAACCAACTTCCACCATGAGAAGAACATCCGGGTACTTAGTTTTTAAATCCACAACTTGCTGTTCCAATGGAGTGTACTTCTTGTGATCGGGTTCGGAAGGTTCGGTAGAAGATTCCAGAAGAGGCGGTGAAGGGGGTTCGAGAAGTTTCTGGAGGAACTTCTGGTGGAGTGAAGGATTAGACTGAGGAGGAACTGGGTTCTGGGTGTGAGGAGAAAGCGTGGGTTTGAGTCTTTTAGGAGTGGAAGCGAGGTGGGAAGACAGAAGTTTCCGTTTTGAAGGAGAAAACGAGACCGTCGTTTTAACATTAGGAGATGGAATCACCGGCTTCGGCGGAGGAGGAGAAGACGACGAAGGGTTTGACGGGGGAGGAGTTGAGGCGGCCGGAATTTTGGGTTTGGAAGCAAAGAAACGAGAAATCACTTGCTGTTTTTGCTTGCCCATGTTTGGGCAAATCAATAAACTGATAAACTAAAATCAATGGATTTTCAGAGAGATGATGATTTTCGAACGAACGGAGCCATTGAAACGGAGGGTTTTCTTCATTTGGCGCGCTTTCCTCTCAGCTCAATCTACAATAAATTTGCATTAAACAAAGACTAATGGGCTTTGATGACAATAATCCGGATTACGTTAATGTTTCCTTTTTCATTGGGCAAAACTTAAGCCTAATGGGCTTGTTCCATTTTAGTACAATTAAGAAATAACCCAAAGTTTCAAGAGGGTTAATTGCACAAAAATGCCCAAATCGTTGCTCGGATTTTAAATTGATTTGTAAACTTCAGAACATTTTATTTGAGTCCTTACAAATATTGTACTTCTTCCATCAACTAGCTATTTGTTTATGCATTAATTTCCAGTTCACACTCCACGTGTAGCATTTTTAAAATATATAGATGAAATTATTAATTCATAAGTAGTGTTGTTAAAATTTTGTACGAATATTTTTTAAACACGTCATGTCCATGAAATTCATATGGTAAATACATAAATAGTAATTTTTTCCACATGTTTTAGATATCGTGGATGCAATATTTGAATTGCCATTTATAACTAAAAAAAACTTAATTGATAAGATATTGATATTTTGAGTATTTGATTAAAACATTTTTTTCTAAAAGTTTTACAAGTTATTTATTTTCTTCTTAGTAAAAATGTTTTTACATTTTCATTCATGTTATTTTTTTATGTTATCTCATATTGTGTTGTTTTAGTGTCTAATTATGGTGTATTCAAAATAATTCTTAATTTTGTATCACATATTTTGTTCATGTTAATGTTATATTTATTGGATATTTATATAAGTTGTAAGTTGTGAGTTGTCACATGTTATAATTTGTCACTATTATTAACGGTCAGAGAATTATGATCAGTTTAGCATTGTTTCTAATAAGTATTTTTGGGATAAAAAGTACTTTTGAAATAAAAAAGCATTGTTAAATAATATGTTTTTGAACTTTTTAAAAGTGTTATTGGGACCAAAAAATACTTTGCAAAAATACTTTTTTAGTCAAAAGTAGAAGCAGAAAATTTTGGCTCAAAAGCTCTTTTGAGAATACTAAGCTAAGCCTTAATCACTGCTATCACCGGAGGACATCCTAGTTTAGACCCCAAAAATATTGTTCTATGTAGATTTTGATATATTTATGCATTTGCATGTTACTCTTATTTTTTTAACATTAATCTCATTATAGTTTATTATCATATCTGTTATTTTTTTATAAAATGTCTAGAACTACCATCACCCCTTGTAACGACGTAAAGTTTGCTTCGGTCGCCAATTGAGGTGATTATTGAAAATTTGAAAAATCGACTTTCGATTTTAAAGAAAAGGGAGTCGCCACCGATCCTTTTTCATAGGTGTGATCGGACACCTAATAAATCCTCGTTTTAACAAAAATTTTATTTTTTTGATAAAAGAAGACCCAATTTAGGTCTACGTGAAAATCCAGAGAAAAAATAGGGTTCGGGAGTCGGTTACGCACGAGGAAGGTATTAGCACCCTCGTGACGCCCAAAATTGGTATCTTATTAAACACATGTTGTCTTAATTTTAAAAAATATGAGTTTAATCTAAAATTTAATCGTGATTCGATCAAAACACGAGAAATTTTAAGTTTCTGGTTTTTCGAAGGATGTCCCGTTTTTTACACGAGCCAACATGATTCACCCAACATAGCGATGAAATCACAGACTTAATGTTAAAATCGGTACATTGCCTTATTTTTGAAATTAATAAAAAACGACTGGAAATATTTTTGAAAATAATAAAACTTATAACAATTTTGTAATGAAATGCGATCTGAACATATATTAAAATCAAGAAGGGTAAACGATAAAAAGGTTAGGAATACCCTAAGCGAATTGGTAAAAATAATAGTCATAAAACAATAATGCATATAGTACTAAACATAACAATACATAGAAATAATACTAGACATGATAATGATAGTAATAATGCAAATATGAAATAGTAGTGAACATGTATATAAAACATATAATAAGGTTGCTTCCACACAAACAACATATAGATGTATAATATTACATCACATGCATATCCAAACTAACATACGAGCAACAAATTAAAAATTAATATCAAACAATCATAAACGCGAGGAAATAACCCTTGAAACGAATGAAAAGAATAGAGTTTGAAATTGTTAATGTAAAATCAATAAGATACGCAAGGTATAATTTGAAACTAAGTATAAGACTTTAACATAAAAATATATGAATTTTGAATTAAAGATCTTACATGAGCAAATGGTGTTGTATAATACAATTTAAAACAAGTTCTATAATAATAATAAAAATAAAAAAAATCCAAGAATATACAATATAATAACAATACATGCAAATGTTGAGAAACCTTATAAAAAAATTTTAGAACAATATGTATATATATTAATAAAACATTGGTATTTTAAAAGAATAAAATTAATTTAAATTACAATATGCAAGAGAATTCATATAAAAATGATTTAAAGGATACACTAAATATATATATGTGAATGATAAAATCCATACCATATGAGTTTAAAAATATAATTAGTTTAAAAATAATAGAGATAATCATATATATAAATAAAACAAGATTTAAATATAAATAAAGAATATATACATAATGAAAAGTATTTGAAATAAACAAAATATGATTTAAAATAAAGTTTTTTTTTAAAAAGTAATAAAGTGTATATGTATATTTATACAAATAATTACGAATGAAGATATTTGCATAAAATAATACTGTAGCGACGAAAAAATTTTTAAAGCTTAGGTCGCTAATTGTGGCGATTTTAAATTTTGAAAATGGATTTCGATTCTATTAAAAACAAGGGAGTCGCCACCGATCTTTTCTTCTAGGTGCGATCGGACACCTGATAAAACATCGATTTTCGAATAAAAAGGCCAAGTTTGGGTCCGCGTTAAAGTTCAGAGAAAAATAGGGTTCGGGAGTCAGTTACGCGCGGGGAAGGTATTAGCACCCCCGCGACGCCCAAAAATTGGTATCTTTTCAAATGCGGGTTGTCTAATTTTCAAAGCACGATTTCAATTTAAAACTTAATTGTGATCCGATCAAAAACGAGTATTTAAAGGTTTTTATTTCTTTTAAAAAGGATATCTCGTTTAACATGAGCCGATCGTGATTCACCCAACAATAGCAATGAAATCACGGGCACAATGTTGAAATCGGCATATTGCCTTATTTTAAAACGTGAAAAGATTAGAACAAATAGAGTTGGCAAAAGAACACTAATATGAAAATGCTACGTTAAAATAATCGATGAGAAAGGCAAAAAAAAAAAAAAAAAAAAATACACGCGATATACGAGATATATAACAATGCGTGCATAATAATAATGACTATAATAATGCCTATATAACAATAAGGGTCTATAGACATTAGTAATATATGTGACAATAAACAAAATGATATTAAAGTATATATGCGAGACACAGAAAATGTACATAAACAATATAATATCAAATATATACGTAACATAAAAATATATAACATGCGCATATACCAGGAAACAACTTATAGTATTATATTATATAGAAAATGCCCAACATCACTAACGTATGTGCAATATTATAATAAGGAAATGATAATAATAACATGGAATTCTAAAAGAAATCTGTACATATATAGAAATGTTAAATATAATATGGTAATGAAAGTATATGCTTAAAATACGACATTGAAAATAATAATATTCACATACATAATCAAATATATAATAGTATTAAAGGTTTATACAGAATATATATATATATATATATTAGAAATATAAAAAGAGAATATATACGTAAGATAATATTCGAAAATATGCAAATATAGAAAGTAATATAATAAAAATATACATAAATGAAAAAGACTTAAGAGTATATATAATATACAAAATATTTGAGATGTGATAAATAAAAACATATATGTGTAAATATAAAGTGAAAATAGTACTAATGATAAAATAATAATAATATGCGCATGTGATATATATACATAGGTAAATAAACAATAAGTAGTAATAATTAAAAAATAAGATTGGTAACAAAATAATAATAAAATAGACATAATAATGATAGTACATACATAAATACATATAATAATAATAATAACGATATATATTAAGAATAAATGAAATAATAGTAAGGATAAATACAAATATATCAAAATAATAATAATAATAATAATAATAAAACTTAAAAATAAAACGAAAAAAGGATGAAATTATAAGCAGGATTAAAAGTTCGGGCCAGATTTTAAAATGTAAACATGCAAATTGGACCTATTGGAAGGCGGGTTAAACCACGGGGGACCAGGAACGCAAATTTCCCGAATTTTTAAAACGCTGTCGTTGCAAAGGGATTAAATCGCAAAGTCGGGCAAATTATAAGGCTAACTCGTAATTAAATTAAAACTTGATTGCACACCCCCTAAAAAGCGGAAGGACTGGGGTTGAAAATAACCCCAGTGACGTCACAACGCGCGGACCTGAGCGGACCTGGGTCGGGTCGACCCGACCCAGGTCGGTTAGTATAAAAGGGGCGATTTTTTGTTTCTGGCTCATTTGTGCCGAGGGAGAGAAAAAAAAAGAAGGGGAAGAGAGGAGAGGGGAAGGAAAGAAGAAAGGGAAGGAGAGGGAAGAAGCTCCGGGGGAAGGCTCCGGTGCCGGACCGGTCATCGGACCGGTCACCGTCCGGTCACCGGCCGGTCGCCGGCCGGTGATCGGACCGCCGTGTGCGCCGTCGTCTGCCGCCGTTCCGGCCACCGTTCCGGTGGCCGGAAAAAGGTAAATCTTCGAAATTTTTTCTTTTTCTTTTTTTTACTTACTGTTATTTTACTATTTTAAACATATATGCACGAAAAACAGAAAAGGAATCACCTTGCGTTCTAATATTTGATTCTGACCTAATCTCTGATCGGGGGTTTCCCTTCGCTGCTTCTTTGGATGTTTGGTGCTCTTGTTTGCGTTTAGAACTCTCTGATTTTATTAGAAATCTTCGAACCCCTTACATTGTAATTTGAATCGGCTTTTATAGCCATTTTTACAATCCTTTTCTATTATTTTCTGTCTAGTCCGTTTATTGTTTTGCAGGTACAACTTGAGGGCGGTGGGATGTGACCAGGGCGGTGCTGCAGTTGCTGAGTCAGAACGTCAGAGGCTAGGGGCGGCAGCACAAGTGGGTAGTAGGGGCTAGGGTTCCTGAGGGTAAACAGGCTTAGGTAGATTGGGTTAGTTGGCAATTGGGCTGTGGGATTTGGGTCATGGAAACGGGTCTGTTTTGTAAACGGGTAGTGGCAATTAGATTTTAATGTTGGGTTTTAATTGTAACAAAGGACATTTATTTTGGTTTAATTTATATGGGCCTAAAATTGGCCATTACAGCTGCCCCTCTTTGCTCATTGTCGTGTAACGGTAATAGAGCAAAGACATACAGAAAGGCCAATTTTGCCTGGTCTTGCTAGCCTCTAACTTGCTCTGGGGTTTCCTTTCTTAAGTAACCCATCGCCTCTCGTAGCTTTAGGTTCAATCCATCACGACTTCTGAGATCTGCCTTGTAGCCTCGATCTGTCTTCTGCCACTTTAGAGATGAGATCTTGTATCTTCAATCCGCTCTGCTTTGATCAGCTCCCTTGTGACTTTAATCTGTGCCTCCGCGACTTCACTGGGGATGTAAGGTATACGTCTTTGATTAGCTCCCTTGCAACTTCAAAGGGGCACAATTTGTATCTTCAACTAGCTCCGTTGCGGCTTTAAAAAGGCAAAATCTGATGTCTTCAATCAGCTCCAATCCTCATCCTTTGTTGAGACGAAGTCAGGAATTGCCCGACCTGCGCATGCTCGTAATATGGGTCAGATTTTTGAATCAAAAATTAAAAGTGCCCCGGTGTGTGACTTGAGACTCAAGTCACCTCTCGCCATATGAGTGGGTCCTTTTGAAAAACAGAAATTAAAAAGTGAAATTGAAAAAGATCAACTCACCTCTTGCAATACGAGTTAAATGAACAGAAATTAAAAAGCAGAAATTGAAAAAGATTAACTCACTTCTCGCAATATGAGTTAAATGAACAGATATTAAAAAGCAGAAATTGAAAAAGATTAACTCACTTCTCGCAATATGAGTTAAATGAACAGAAATTAAAAAGCAGAAATTGAAAAAGATTAACTCACTTCTCGCAATATGAGTTAAATGAACAGATATTAAAAAGCAGAAATTGAAAAAGATTAACTCACTTCTCGCAATATGAGTTAAATGAACAGAAATTAAAAAGCAGAAATTGAAAAAGATTAACTCACTTCTCGCAGTATGAGTTGATTTTTTTGAAACATAAATTGAAAATACCTCAGCGTGCGACCTGAGGCTCAACTCACTTCTCGCAATATGAGTTGATTTTTTTGAAACATAAATTGAAAATACCTCAGCGTGCGACCTGAGGCTCAACTCACTTCTCGCAATATGAGTTGATTTTTGAAAAACAGAAATTAAAAAAACAGAAATTGAAAAAGCTCAACTCATCTCTCGCAATATGAGTTGAATAAACAGAAATTAAAAAATCGGGAATTGAAAAAGATCAACTCACCTCTCGCAATATGAGTTGAATAAACAGAAATTAAAAGGCAGGAATTGAAAAAGATCAACTCACCTCTCGCAATATGAGTTGAATAAACAGAAATTAAAATACAGAAATTGAAAAAGATCAACTCACCTCTCGCAATATGAGCTGACTTTGAGAATCACAAATTAAAATAGAAATTAAACGAGCTCAACTCACCTCTCGCAATATGAGTTGATTTTGAAAAAGAAAAAGTACCTCAACGTGTCTTGAGGCTCCGCTCACCTCTCGCAATATGAGCTGATTTTTGAAACATAAAGGCAGATGTTGAAAACATCTGGTCATGACTTGCGATTTGACTCACCTCTCGCAATATGAGTCAATAACAGAAATTAAAAATACCTCAACGTGACTTGAGGCTCAGCTCACCTCTCGCAATATGGGCTGATTTTAAAACATAAATTAAATGTACCTCAACGCGTCTTGAGGCTCAGCTCACCTCTCGCAATATGAGCTGATTTTGGAACATAAATTAAAATAGAAATTGAAAATACCTCAGCGTGTCCTGAGGCTCAACTCACCTCTCGCAATATGAGTTGATTTTTTTGAAACATAAATTAAAGGTACCTCGGATTACAAAACATATCATCTGGTGGAACTCAAGTATCCTTCCCTTGATTCTGTACAATTATCATCGAGAACCCTTTGTTCTGCTAGAATATCTGTATGTGTCATGCATGATGCAATCATGATATGCACATGTTTGTCTTAAATGCATTCATGTCTATATGAACATGTTATGTGCCTTGCATTTGTTTGTCGTGATCTCTTTTCTTCACGACTCTTGTAGTGATCTGGTCTCATTATTTCTTGACCTTTTCTTTTAAACTTCGTACTCGTTTCCCAATTTCACGAGTAACCTCTGTTTCTTGGATAGCACTCTTTTGCCCCATCTGAGCTTTGTTCTTGCTTCCGAGCTCTTGTTTTACTTATCATGATGATCTGCTTTCATTGCTTGGATTCTTAAGTTTCTCTTCAGGCTTTGTATCCATCTTTTAAGCTTTACAAGTAAACTGCGTTTCTCAGATATCACTTGTTTGGTATATGTTGAACTTTTGTTCCTGCTTTGAAATCCTCGCGTCTGTCTAGTTTTCTATCCGAGTAATACTCAACATTTCTTTTGTACAGAACATGTCATATTACTATTTATCAATTAAATAAACATAATAAGATGCATGCAAATGGTCAGGTAGGTACAAGAAAGAGACTTCATAATAACTTCAAAGGTAACAAACAAAGTTAACCTAGGATAATTGAAAGTGCCATAGAAGAAAAGGAACCATATTAGTGGATACAAATGTTCTAGATATTCAATGCATGAACTCTGCCACGTTTCTGAATCAAGAATCTTTCTGAGCAAGACTTCTTGTGTAGAAGGTCTCGAGTATTTCAGAAATGCTTCATACTATAGCCTGGTCACTTGGCCCACTGTTCAAAATTACTTCTGCCCCTTGGGCTCAGATTTGCTTTATTAGGACGCCCTTTCGGGTTTTCATCCTAATGTTCTGTGCTGGACCAAGGCGCCCTTTTCGGGTTTTCACCTTGATCTCCCCCTTTTTTTTTTTTTTTTTTTTTTTTTTTTTTAAGTGTAGTATTTCTTCACAACATCGGAGTTTACTGGATTTGGTAACTCCTTCCCATCCATTTCTGTAAGGATCAAGGCCCCACCAGAGAATGCTTTCTTCACGACGTATGGTCCTTCCCAATTAGGTGCCCACTTTCCTCGCAAATCTTTTTGTATTGGGAGGATCTTTCTCAACACGAGTTCTCCTTCATGGAATTCTCTTGGCCTTACTTTCTTGTCATGGGCAGCGATCATCCGTTTCTGGTACATCTGTCCATGGCAGATTGCCTTCAATCGTTTTTCTTCGATGAGATTCAACTGATCATAACGAGCTTGAACCCACTCTGCCTCCTCGAGTTTCGACTCCATTAAGACTCGTAAGGAGGGAATCTCAACTTCGATAGGTAGCACGGCTTCCATCCCATATACCAGAGAGAAAGGAGTTGCCCCTGTAGATGTACGTACGGATGTGCGATATGCGAACAGAGCGAATGGCAGCTTTTCGTGCCAGTCTTTGTAGGTCTCCGTCATTTTACCGATGATCTTCTTTATGTTCTTATTAGCCGCTTCTACAGCCCCGTTCATCTTCGGTCGATAAGGCGAAGAATTATGATGCTTTATTTGAAATTGCTTGCACACCTCTGTCATCATTTTATTGTTCAAATTCAAGGCGTTATCTGAGATGATTCTTTCAGGCAAACCATATCGACAAATGATTTCCTTTTTCAAGAATCTACAGACAGCGGCCCTTGTCACATTAGCAAATGAGGCAGCTTCTACCCATTTTGTGAAATAGTCGATGACCACGAAAATGAATCGGTGCCCATTAGAAGCTTTGGGAGAAATCGGCCCTATAACGTCCATGCCCCACATTGAAAAGGGCCATGGAGACGTCATAACATGAAGGGGCGAAGGGGCTACATGAATTTTGTCGCCATAAATTTGACATTTGTGGCACTTTCTTGCGTAGCTAATGCAATCCCTTTCCATCGTCGACCAGTAATACCCGAGTCTCATAATTTTTCTGGACATAGTGAAGCCGTTGGAGTGGGTCCCACAAATTCCTTCGTGAACTTCTTCAAGTATTTTCTTGGCTTCAGCGGTATCAACGCATCTCATAAGCACCTGATCTTTACCTCTCTTGTACAAGGTGTCTCCATCAAGAACAAATCCCACTGACATTCTTCTGATTGTTCTTTTGTCATTCTCGTTTGCCTGTTCAGGATACGTTTGATTCTTGATGTACTCTGAGATATCATGGTACCATGGTCGTCCATCAGCCTCCTTCTCGATGCTATAACAATGTGCAGGGACCTCGTATATGCTCATCTTGAGGGGCATTATTTCTGTTCCTTTATTTGCTTTGAACATTGAGGCTAAGGTGGCCAAGGCGTCAGCCAATTGGTTATCTTCTCGCGGGAAGTAATTAAAAGTTATTTCTTTGAAATCTTTGATTAGTTCAGCCACCAGATAGCTGTACTTGATCAACTTTGGATCTCTCACTTCCCATTCTCCGCGGATTTGGTAGATCACTAGAGCTGAATCCCCGTACACCTCTAAGATCTCGATGTTTCGTTCAATGGCTGCCCGTAGTCCCATGATACAAGCCTCGTATTCTGCTATGTTGTTGGTGCAGAAGAAATTGAGTCTAGCAGTGAAAGGATAATGATCTCCTTTCGGTGATACTAAGACTGTTCCAATTCCATGCCCCAGAGCATTCGATGCACCATCAAAGCTCATCATCCAAGGCGTCCCTTTTGATGACTCACACTCTTTCTCTGTGATGCACATTAAGTCCTCATCCGGGAAATCAAATCTCAGGGGCTCATATTCTTCTGTTGTTCGAGCCGCTAAGAAATCAGCTACTGCACTCCCTTTCACCGATTTCTGACTCACATAGATGATATCGTATTCTGATAACAGGATCTGCCAACGTGCCATTCTCCCCGAGAGTGCGGGTGATTCCATCATATATTTTATCGGGTCTAGCTTTGAGATTAACCATGTCGTGTGATACAACATGTATTGCCTGAGCCTCCTAGCTGCCCAAACCAAAGCACAACAGGATCTTTCGATCGACGAATACCTTGCCTCATATTCTGTGAACTTTTTACTGAGGTAGTATATCGCCTTTTCCTTCTTTCCCGACTCGTCATGCTGCCCGAGTACACAACCCATTGAGTTTTCAAACACCGTTAAATACAAAATCAAAGGCCTTCCTGGAGTTGGTGGCACTAGCACTGGGGGGCTAGACAAATATTGTTTTATTTTGTCAAAGGCCTCCTGGCATTCTTCGTCCCATGCCCCAGGGTTGTGCTTTCGAAGGAGTCGAAAGATGGGGTCACACTGATTGGTGAGTTGAGCAATGAATCGGGAAATGTAGTTTAGCCTTCCCAAGAATCCTCTGACCTCTTTCTGTGTACGCGGAGGTGGTAATTCTTGAATGGCTTTTATCTTTTCTGGATCCACCTCGATACCTTTTTCACTGACAATGAAGCCCAGCAATTTTCCCGAGGTAACCCCAAATGTACACTTGACTGGATTAAGCCTCAACTGAAACTTTCTCAGTCTTTCAAACAACTTTTTGAGATTGACAATGTGTTCTTCTTCTCCTCGGGATTTAGCAATCATGTCGTCAACATAGACTTCTATCTCTTTATGCATCATATCGTGAAATAATGTCACCATGGCCCTCTGATATGTGGCTCCAGCGTTCTTTAGCCCGAACGGCATCACCTTGTAGCAGAATGTTCCCCACATCGTTATAAAGGTGGTTTTCTCCATATCCTCGGGAGCCATTTTGATTTGGTTGTATCCCGAGAATCCATCCATGAAAGAAAATAATGAATTCTTCGCCGTATTGTCCACCAACGTGTCGATATGTGGTAAGGGAAAATTATCCTTTGGACTTGCTCGGTTCAGGTCACGATAATCTACGCACATTCGCACTTTACCATCCTTCTTTGGCACTGGGACAATATTAGCCACCCATTCTGGATATCTGGAAGCTTGTAGGAAGCCTGCATTAAATTGCTTCTTGACTTCCTCTTTTATCTTCAGCAACATTTCGGGCCTCATCCGCCTTAATTTTTGTTGGATGGGTTTACATTCGGGTCTCAGCGGGAGCTTATGAACCATTATGTCTCCGTCCAATCCCGGCATATCCTGATAGGACCATGCAAACACGTCTTTGTACTCATGAAGCAAATCAATCAAATAATGCCTGGTGTCCTCTGAGAGTGAGGTCCCAATCTTCACTTCTTGCTTATTTTTATTAGTGCCCAGGTTTATTGTTTCAACAGATTCTTGATGAGGTAGAATCTGTTTGTCCTCTTGTTCCACCAACCTTAGCAAGTCAGGAGACGAGACATAGTCTTCGGCATTTTCCTCATCCTCGAATTCTCCTAAACAAACAGTCCTTTCAAAATCGATTTCAAGATTGGTAACGGGTTCGTTCATGTCATTGGCATCTGAACACCTGAAAATTGAATGGGAAAGAGAACACTATAGAGGGACATCCAAGTTTTGGCAACAACAAACAAAACATTATGGCATGGTATGAGGTAAGTGCAAGAATAGGCCATGAAATAAAAGAATAATTATGGAGTAGATGCAAATGCAAAGGGTTGTGACAAAATGCTTCTTCATTAATATTCATTTAATAGATAAAGAGCAGACGACAGCTCTTACAAAAGAATCCCATTATATTTAGGGACACAAAAAGTGAATATCGGATATTACTCTGAGGAAGACTTGTAAACCACAAGGAGATCTTCAGCGGTCCAATTGTTCAACATGTAACCTGGGGGACAAGGGCGTATCCTCGAAACGCTTTTACTTGTACCAACTTCTTCATCAACGACATTTATACAAATGTTCTGAAAAGCCTTCTCAGCGAGTAGCAGTGGGCTGTGTTCATTCTCTTGTCCTGGATATATGATCCCAACGGATGTGAATGTGCTTGACAGATGGGGGTACTCGATGGGTTCCCATTCCGGCTCTCGTCCTAGATTTCTCGCAACCCTTCTTTCTTGCTCCTTCTTCCACTGTTTCCTCAAATGATGTGCCTTTGGCTGGAATCCTAGCCCAAATCGGGCTTTATGAGGTACTGGTTTTAAGGCCCTGACTATCCCTTGATGATGTCTTCCCAAACCTTTCCTTGCTCGGGCCCCTCTCCCTACCGTTAGCTTGATTCCCATTTTAGTATTCTTCGATAGCCTAGGCATGGGGATTCTATTTCCTTCAGCCACAAATGTGGCGTTGACGAACTCAAAGGATCTAAAGGAACATTCCACGGCGTCTTTGTTCGCTTCGAGGTAGGGTGTGTCTACAGAGATAGACGCAACAATATCCTCTTCACCCTCAACGGTAACCAAGCAGCCATCCATGATAAACTTTATTTTCTGATGAAGGGATGATGGAACTGCCCCAGCCGAATGGATCCATGGCCTCCCCAGGAGGCAATTATATGAAGGGGTGATGTCCATAACTTGGAACTCGACGTCATAGACATAAGGACCCACTTCTAGAGGGATCTCAATTTTTCCTACAACTTCTCGTCTCGTTCCATCAAATGCTCTCACCGCGGAATGACACGGCCTCAAGTAGGACAAATCTATCGGGATTCTGGAGAGTGTGGCCAGAGGCATAACATTAAGGGCTGACCCATTATCAATAAGCACGTTTGGTATTATATATCCCTTACAGCGGGTTGTTATGTGCAGCGCCTTTACGGAGCCTCTACCGTTCGGTGGTATTTCATCATCACTGAAGGAGATGAAATTATCAGCGTTCAAGTTATTGATCCACCTATCAAGCTTTTCGACCGATATATTGTTTGCTACATAGGCTTGATTCAATACCTTCAACAAGGCATTTCGATGTGGCTCCGAGTTCAATAACAGGGATAATACCGAAATACGCGCAGGTTGTTTACTTAGTTGTTCGACCACGTTGTACTCGCTATGTTTAATGAATTTCAAAAATTCCTGTGCTTCTTCTTCATTCACAGGTTTTTTGGTCTCTTGCCGTTCAGGCGGACTTTCAGATTCAGGTTCAGCCTCAAGCATGGGTGCCTTTCCCTTTTGTTTGGAATCATTATTCCTCTTTGCTGGTTCAACTTTTTTGGAATAGCATCTTCCACTCCGGGTAAAGTGACCAACTTCTCCGATATTTTTAGCCGTGCCTTGGGATTTTTCACTTTCAGGAGTGACAATATTAACGTCGTACTTCCAAGGTATTGCCCTACTATCCTGGTACGGAAAAGGCAATGGCGCCTCAATTACCATTTTTGGTTTTACTGGTTCTCTCCTCGCATCATAATATATTATCAATGGTCGCTCAGCAGTGTAAGGGAGATCCGATGATTGACCGTCAGAGGCACATATTTCTCCCTCCTCGGCCTCTCTTCTTCCGTTGAAGATTTCAATCTCTTTGCTGTTCATCATGCCTTGGAGTAGTTCTTTAAATTGCTCACAAGATTGGATATTGTGTCCTATGACTTCATGAAAGTCACAAAAATTTTGACTTTTCATATTTCTTTTCTCGGTTACTCCTCTAAGACGACAGAGTAACCCTTTTTCGAGCAACACCTCCCAGATTCTCTGCAAAGGTGTGCTTATTTCCGAAACGACTCTTCTGGTTTGTAATTCACTTATTTCCTCCACTGCACTTACATTCCTTTCTGCAGGATTTGGGAACGGGTCTCCGGTCGCACCACTAGTACCGTCGAAGCGTAAGACACCCGCATCAATTAATCCTTGGACTCTTCGTTTAAATGCAATACAGTTTTCCGTAGAGTGCCCCTGGTTCCCCGCGTGGTATGCACAGCTAGCATTAGGGTCGTACCACTTTGGGTACGGGGGTTTCAACGGTGCCATGTAATGAGGGGATATCAACTGTTTTTCCAAAAGCTTAGGGTACAGTTCTTCGTAAGATACAGGAATAGGAGTGAATTGGGGTCTCTCGGGGTTAGGCCTCGCTGGCCTTGGTTCTCCTCTAGGTTGGCCTTGGGTAGAGCCGGCATTTTGAGGAAACGTGGTGGCTGGCCTAGGGTTATTGGTTGCATAGACAGGGTAAGAAGGATAGGGAGGTGGTGGTTGGTAATAGGGGGCTTGTGGTTGATAGAAGTTTGGTGGTGGGTAATTTCGAGGTCGAAATTGATTAGGATATGGACTAGGAGCATAACGGTTTCCGGTTCCCACCATGTGGGCTTCCGGCTCCTTTTTTCTCATAGGCACTGCCTTCTTCGAACCTTCTCCTTCCATTCTTCCACTTTTTACCGCATTTTCTATTAGTTCACCGGATATGACAATATCCGAGAAGTCCTTTGTGGCGCTTCCGACTAATTTATCATAGAATGGCGCCTTCAGGGTATTGATGAACATGACTGCTATCTCGGTCTTGGTCAATGGAGGTTCTACCTGAGCCGAGATGTCTCTCCACCTCTGCGCATATTGTCTAAAAGTTTCTGATGGCTTTTTCTCCATCATTTGTAGTGTCATGCGGTCGGGTACCATATCGGAGACATGTTTGTACTGCTCGCAAAATGCCGCTGCCAAATCCTTCCAGGTTCGAATCTTTTCTCTACTGAGTTGGTTGTACCAGCGGAGAGCTGATCCGGTCAAACTGTCCTGAAAACAGTGTATAAGCAGCTTGTCTTCATTAACATAGCCTGTCATTTTTCGGCAGAACATAATGAGATGTGCCTTCGGGCATCTCAAGCCATCATACTTTTCAAAATCCGGTGCTTTGAATTTTGGAGGGAGAACCAAATCAGGTACCAGGCTAAGTTCTTTAGCGTTTAGCGCCGAGAAGACTTCAATGCCTTCTATCGCTCTAAGTCTTTCCTCCAGACTTCTATATTTTTCTTGGACTTCCTGATCCTCTATCCTTAGCCTAGCGATTTCTGCAGGATCGTCTAGGTCTGGGACAGGTGGATCAACCGGAGCGGTTCCTGGGTTTGCCACAAATACTCCCTGTCCTACAGGAGGGGGTGTTACAGGCCGTTGTTCTATGCCGGCGGGTCCTCCCTGTGTGTATCCCCTATATGTCACGTGGGGCGGAGTAAACCCTGGAGGATAAGGCGGTTCTTGATCAAGATTCACAACTTCAGGGTTTTGTAGAGGTCCTTTTCCTTTGACTAGGGCCGACATCATTTCCATCATCTTAGTCATCTGATCTTTCTGTTCAATAGATTCTTCCCGAGACCTTATCATCAAGTCTCTCGTATCCTGTTGCGACCTGGCTAACTGTTCTTGTAATTCTTTCTGAATTCTCTCCATCCTTTCAATTCTTTCGTTAAACTCAGCTTCCATTGCTCTGGCTTGTCGACGTGTTCTATACGTATGGTGTGATTCCAGGTTTACAACGTCACAACTGCGCATTATACCATTCTACTCTTTAGCGAATGATCGTGGGATATGCAGTGAATGAATGAATGAATGAATGTTAATTATGAATGCGCGTCAAATGTTAGTTATGAATGCATATGCAAAAATCGGTGTTGATTCCAGACAGCCCCTATCTAGGCATTTCATTAATCAAAAGAGTCTATTTACAAAACGTTTTTTCATCATTTGATTCAGCTTTCATACAAACTTCCTTGCTACATTGCCGTAATTCTTCACCCGTTCCAAAAATTCTGATATGCTCGATCTCTGTCTAGGCGGGAACTGGCAGCTAAGAGTCTCAGCTTCATCCGCTATTTGCATTATGTGCATGGCTGCCGTACGAATCTCGTTGATCAAGTATTTGAGATTTTCATCCTTTTCGCAGAGGGCTCTTTCGTAAGCGTGGGTATCTCTATCATACTGACCCTTCTTTTCTTCCAAAGCTTCCAAGAGAGTATCCAATTGTTGTTGTCGGGCTTGTAGTGTGTCTTCTAAATCCCGTATCGTTTCTTTCAATTCTTGACGCTTAGCTCGACTAGTCATCAGTTCAACTGATGTAGCTTCATACTCAGCAGACTTCTTTCTTAACTCTATTGCAGCCCGTGCAGCCTTTCCTTCTTCTTTCTTTGCTTTTCCTTTCCAAAATTCCATTCCACCTTTGACATTACTCAATTCTTCTTTCCATTCCGCTGACGACTTGCCCAGCCCGCTGTTCTTTATGGTGCCTCTTAACTTTTTATTTTCTAGATGAAGATCTCTTAAGTCGTTTCTTACGACCTCGGCTTCTTTTTGCACCTTCTCGGCCCTGGATCTTTCAATTTGAACATCGATCTTCAGCTGATAATTTTCTTCTTGAAGGGCACTAAGGTCTCGTAACATTTTTGTCTTTTCGCGTTCGAATTCTTGTCTCACTGTCTCTAACTCAGATGGAGTTTCATTCGAAAAAGGATTCTGAAAGGCGTAATCTGCCGATGAGACTTGCAAACTACTCATCCGTTGCTTTCTCCATGCATCGTAGTCCTGGGTGATAGTGTCAGCATATAAAGCCAACTTCATCAGGTGAATTCTTTTCCAAGCCTTTGCAGTGTCTCGGACTTTCTTCATATAACCTTCGCCCGCAAAAGCAAACTCTGACTGAGCCAGACCACTGGTGGCGGGTATAAACTGTCGTGAAGAGAACTGTCTTTGAACCAAAAGAGGAGCGTAACCAATCCCTCCCCACAATCCAAGTAGTGGTATCCAGTCTTGGTTTCCGACTTTGTATAACAAAAGCGAAGGGCGTATCCACGGCGCTCTCCATACTATGTCCTCGGCACACAAGTTCTGGAACACTGAGACCCAATGCTGCTCAGTAACCTCCTTCGGCCACTCTTTCTTAAGGTGAGCTTCCAACGGAGCAAATGTCTTCGAAAACATGTGGAACGGTGTGCGCTCTACTTTCCAAAAGTGACTCAAAATCCAAACGTTGAGTAGCTGCGCGCATCCGATGAATCGTCCTTCCCCTCTTTTTCTGCAACTGCTCAAAGATCTGAAGGTCTCTGCTAGGATGGTTGGGGCAGGATTGATACCTTGCTTTAACTTTTCAAAGAAATCCACTACCGCTACTTCTATGTGCCCGAGTATCTTCGGAAAGACAACCAAACCATAGATAGCCAAAGCAAACAAATTTATCCGTTTCAACATGTCAGGATGGTTTAAAACCAGGTCTCGTAGGGAAAACCATGGGACGCAGCTGATTTCATTCTTTTTCTTTATTTGCTTTTCGGCCCATGCATCGGTCATATCCGTCAGCCTTACTAACTTTTTCCTGAATGTCATCGGCTTGGGCTCTTTGACATATATTTTGTAGGTTTGCATGTTTTCGACACGCAGCAGAGCAGCATACTCCTCTATCGTAGGGGTCATATCTTCTTGGTTGAATGTGAAACACTGATAACCCGGATCCCAAAATCTGATCATAGCTTGAATCAATCTTTCGTCTACTTTGACAGCAATCAGATGGGCTATGTCCCCGTACCTTTCGGTGAAAATGCCCCTAGTATCTGAATCCCACTGATTCCAGATCCCAACCAAGTCTTCAAGGTTGTTTTGACGGACATTCACAGTCACCCGCTCGGGTAGATTGACAATGCATCCTTCTACCAGGCTGTCTCCCTTTTCTCTTTGAGTTCTCAAAGACCAGTCCCGAACCACGGTGTTTGTCTCGGTCGTTTGTACAATTGACTCTTCCATTTGAAACCCGTTTTTGGCAACTAATCTTTAGTCAACACCGTCCTATTATGATGCCTATGATGCACAATGAGGAATAAAACAAAGACAATCAAACTTGGTTAGTGATCAGATATAAATGAAAATAAATTAAAGCAATTTTGAACTACCCGATTCAATTTGACAGATAAATCCCTTCTCCTTATACAAAGTAAAAGTACAAAAGGTAAGAGGCATTTCTCCCGTGTGCCTATTTTGGTGTTTGCTAAACGGACAGAGGTTCGGCATGGCTCTAATTGGGTGGCTCGTACAGTTCATTATATGTGGTTTTAGGTTCTAGAAAGGTACCCGAATTGTATGTACTGTCATCTACTAAGATTAGTACAGAACCTCGGTCATAGCCCATCACAGGCTTACGAGATCAATTCGAGGGATTACATTTACTTATGCCTATGCGGAGGGACGAGTTATCTCACGAAGGCATAAGTCATATGTAACCCGAAAGTATTCACTAGCCTGTGCGGAGGGACGAGTTAACTCACGAAGGCGTAGCGTTTACTTTCACTTAAGAGGGACGGAGCCCGGGTATGGCGCTCATGTTATGCAACAATGCACGTGAACGGTGTGTGGGGAGAAACTCACAAACCTTTCGTTTTATTTTAAAAACTAGACTTTAGAGAACCGAAGCTTAGAAATTTAGAGCTTCAAAACAAGTAGACAAGAAGTTAGAAAATATTTACAATGTGATGCAAGTACATGGTTTTTGCAAAATTTTGAGGATCACAACTAAACATTAATTTGAAAAGGGCATTTCGAAAATTTCGACAACGCTTTTGATTTGATTCGACTCTCGAAGACTTGTCCCCAGCGGAGTCGCCAGCTGTAGCGACGAAAAAATTTTTAAAGCTTAGGTCGCTAATTGTGGCGATTTTAAATTTTGAAAATGGATTTCGATTCTATTAAAAACAAGGGAGTCGCCACCGATCTTTTCTTCTAGGTGCGATCGGACACCTGATAAAACATCGATTTTCGAATAAAAAGGCCAAGTTTGGGTCCGCGTTAAAGTTCAGAGAAAAATAGGGTTCGGGAGTCAGTTACGCGCGGGGAAGGTATTAGCACCCCCGCGACGCCCAAAAATTGGTATCTTTTCAAATGCGGGTTGTCTAATTTTCAAAGCACGATTTCAATTTAAAACTTAATTGTGATCCGATCAAAAACGAGTATTTAAAGGTTTTTATTTCTTTTAAAAAGGATATCTCGTTTAACATGAGCCGATCGTGATTCACCCAACAATAGCAATGAAATCACGGGCACAATGTTGAAATCGGCATATTGCCTTATTTTAAAACGTGAAAAGATTAGAACAAATAGAGTTGGCAAAAGAACACTAATATGAAAATGCTACGTTAAAATAATCGATGAGAAAGGCAAAAAAAAAAAAAAAAAAAAATACACGCGATATACGAGATATATAACAATGCGTGCATAATAATAATGACTATAATAATGCCTATATAACAATAAGGGTCTATAGACATTAGTAATATATGTGACAATAAACAAAATGATATTAAAGTATATATGCGAGACACAGAAAATGTACATAAACAATATAATATCAAATATATACGTAACATAAAAATATATAACATGCGCATATACCAGGAAACAACTTATAGTATTATATTATATAGAAAATGCCCAACATCACTAACGTATGTGCAATATTATAATAAGGAAATGATAATAATAACATGGAATTCTAAAAGAAATCTGTACATATATAGAAATGTTAAATATAATATGGTAATGAAAGTATATGCTTAAAATACGACATTGAAAATAATAATATTCACATACATAATCAAATATATAATAGTATTAAAGGTTTATACAGAATATATATATATATATATATATTAGAAATATAAAAAGAGAATATATACGTAAGATAATATTCGAAAATATGCAAATATAGAAAGTAATATAATAAAAATATACATAAATGAAAAAGACTTAAGAGTATATATAATATACAAAATATTTGAGATGTGATAAATAAAAACATATATGTGTAAATATAAAGTGAAAATAGTACTAATGATAAAATAATAATAATATGCGCATGTGATATATATACATAGGTAAATAAACAATAAGTAGTAATAATTAAAAAATAAGATTGGTAACAAAATAATAATAAAATAGACATAATAATGATAGTACATACATAAATACATATAATAATAATAATAACGATATATATTAAGAATAAATGAAATAATAGTAAGGATAAATACAAATATATCAAAATAATAATAATAATAATAATAATAAAACTTAAAAATAAAACGAAAAAAGGATGAAATTATAAGCAGGATTAAAAGTTCGGGCCAGATTTTAAAATGTAAACATGCAAATTGGACCTATTGGAAGGCGGGTTAAACCACGGGGGACCAGGAACGCAAATTTCCCGAATTTTTAAAACGCTGTCGTTGCAAAGGGATTAAATCGCAAAGTCGGGCAAATTATAAGGCTAACTCGTAATTAAATTAAAACTTGATTGCACACCCCCTAAAAAGCGGAAGGACTGGGGTTGAAAATAACCCCAGTGACGTCACAACGCGCGGACCTGAGCGGACCTGGGTCGGGTCGACCCGACCCAGGTCGGTTAGTATAAAAGGGGCGATTTTTTGTTTCTGGCTCATTTGTGCCGAGGGAGAGAAAAAAAAAGAAGGGGAAGAGAGGAGAGGGGAAGGAAAGAAGAAAGGGAAGGAGAGGGAAGAAGCTCCGGGGGAAGGCTCCGGTGCCGGACCGGTCATCGGACCGGTCACCGTCCGGTCACCGGCCGGTCGCCGGCCGGTGATCGGACCGCCGTGTGCGCCGTCGTCTGCCGCCGTTCCGGCCACCGTTCCGGTGGCCGGAAAAAGGTAAATCTTCGAAATTTTTTCTTTTTCTTTTTTTTACTTACTGTTATTTTACTATTTTAAACATATATGCACGAAAAACAGAAAAGGAATCACCTTGCGTTCTAATATTTGATTCTGACCTAATCTCTGATCGGGGGTTTCCCTTCGCTGCTTCTTTGGATGTTTGGTGCTCTTGTTTGCGTTTAGAACTCTCTGATTTTATTAGAAATCTTCGAACCCCTTACATTGTAATTTGAATCGGCTTTTATAGCCATTTTTACAATCCTTTTCTATTATTTTCTGTCTAGTCCGTTTATTGTTTTGCAGGTACAACTTGAGGGCGGTGGGATGTGACCAGGGCGGTGCTGCAGTTGCTGAGTCAGAACGTCAGAGGCTAGGGGCGGCAGCACAAGTGGGTAGTAGGGGCTAGGGTTCCTGAGGGTAAACAGGCTTAGGTAGATTGGGTTAGTTGGCAATTGGGCTGTGGGATTTGGGTCATGGAAACGGGTCTGTTTTGTAAACGGGTAGTGGCAATTAGATTTTAATGTTGGGTTTTAATTGTAACAAAGGACATTTATTTTGGTTTAATTTATATGGGCCTAAAATTGGCCATTACAAATACGAAATCAATAAGAGTAAAAATAAGTCTACAAGATAATGTATAAAAATATAATATTATGTAAAAAGATAAAACCAACAAAAAAACGAATGATGGATAGCTTACAAATAAAAATAATAAATTAATTTGAAGAATGTTTACAAATGAAAATATAAGAATAATAAATTGAAACAATGTAAAAATAATAAGAATTTTGGCATAGCATGCTAAGATAAATAAAGAAATGAAACACCAATAATAAAAATGCAAGGGATAAAAACGTGATTGAAATAAATATAAATTAATTGAGGTCATTAATAAATAGAGTAAACTATTAAAACATAATTGGTGATTAAAATACAATGCGCCTGAATCAAAGAGGATTGAAATTGCAAATAAACCAAGATCCGAAACAAAGCGTTTTGATATGGACTACTTTAAAACAATGTATAAATCCCATGGAAAAATTAGAACACAAAGAAAATATGAGCAAGGTCTAATTAACCAGCACCACAACAAGGGAGGACCGATTGCGCAAATCTCCCTTTATGGGAAAATGTGCGGGTCACCTCCCAGCCAAACACGCCATTTCTTCTTAGTTTTTTAAAAACCATTTCTTTTATTTTATTTCATTTCAAACTTAGGCTCAGAAAAAAAAATAAAGAATAAAAAAACTTTAAGGCTTCTCTCCCTCTTCTCTCTTCCAACGAAGGGTTCTCCTTGGCGATCCGTCGCACCACCACCGCGTCCAGTGGCCAACAACACGCGGAGAAGGGCTGCTTGCCTCGTTCTCAAACCACGTTTGAAGGTTGAGATTTCCCAACCGAGAGAAATCGTGAAAAGAGGGACCTCCACCCTCTTTGGGCCTGACGCCGATAACGAAGGGAGTCTCCGACGACGCAACCATGAGGTTATCGGTGAACCCCTCTTTTCCCTTTTTATTTTCGTATATACGTGTATATATGTATAAAATGAAAATAAAAATAAACTTAATATTAAAATGACAACAATATATGAAAAATGAAAGATCACCTTAAAAGTTCACAACTTTCTCTTCTTTTTTTTCAAAATCGGAAGGATTTTTTTGTGATCTTTTTTGACTATTGTCAAAATCCCCCTTACAAAACTGATTTCTTTTTGGCTTTAATAGCCGAAATACATGTTTTGGTTCCACTATTTCTTTGTTTTTTTTTGCTTCTGTTTGCTGTCTGTATTTTTCTGTTGCTGTTCTGTCTTTGTCGTTTGCAGGTTGCTAAGAGGCATGGTTGGGAGCATAGGGTACGTGGTGGCAGCGGAGAAGGCGCCGACACCACGTGGGGAGCGGCACCGAAGGATTGGCTAGGGTTTCGGTCCTTTGTCTTTTCTGTTTAATGTTTGGGCTTAGTTTTGGTTGGTTTTGGGCTGCTGTTGGGTTGAGGTTTTGGGTCAAATTTGCTAATGGGGGCCAAAATTGGGCTATGACAGCTGCCCCTCTTTGCTCATTGTCGTGTAACTGGAATAAAGCAAAGACACAAAGAAAGGCCAATTTTGCCCGATCTTACTGGGTCTTGACTTATTTGGTGTCCTTCTTGTTCAGCTAGTCTCTTTTCAGTCCACCACATCTTGTAGCTTTGGCTCATTTCACTGCAACTTCAGAGATATGCCTTGTAGCTTTAATCTGCTCGTATCTTCAGGGGTATGAGGTTCATAGTCTTTTCTTCTGCAACTTCAAATAGGTAAGATCTGAGATCCTCGATCAGCTCTACCGTAACTTCAGGGAAGCAAAATCTGTATCTTCGATTAGCTTCATTATTTATCATTTATTTGGAAAACAAACATCGAAAATAGCTCGGCCTGCGAACTCTCGCAATATGGGTTAATTTTTGGAACATAAATTGAAAATATCTCAGCGTGTGACCCGAGGCTCAACTCACCTCTCGCAATATGAGTTGATTTTGATGAAAAACAGAATTTGAAAATACCTTAGAATGTGAGCCAAGGCTTAACTCACCTTTCGCAATATGAGTTGATTTTTTTTGAAACATAAATTAAAAAACATAAATTGAAAATACCTCAGCGTGTCCCGAGGCTCAACTCACCTCTCGCAATATGAGTTGATTTTTGAAACATAAATTAAAAAATAGAAATTGAAAATACCTCAGCTTATCCCGAGGCTCAACTCACCTCTCGCAATATGAGTTGATTTTTGAAACAGAAATTGAAAATACCTCAGCGTGTCCTGAGGCTCAACTCACCTCTCGCAATATGAGTTGATTTTGAAAACAGAAATTGAAAAAACAGAAATTGAAAATACTTTAGCTTGCCCTGAGGCTCAACTCACCTCTCACAATATGAGTTGATTTTTTTTGAAACATAAATTAAAAATAGAAATTGAAAAACGGAAATTGAATATACCTCAACGTGTCTTTAAGTCTCAACTCACCACTCGCAATATGAGTTGACTTTTGAAAAGCATAAATTGAAAAACATAAATTGGAAATACCTCAACGTGTGAGCTAAGGCTCAACTCACCTCTAGCAATATGAGCTGATTTTTGAAAAACATAAATTGGAAATACCTCAGCATGTGACCTGAGGCTCAACTCGATTCTCGCAATACGAGATGGTTTTTGAAAAACATAAATTGAAAATACCTCAGCATGTAACCTGAGGCTCAACTCGCTTCTCGCAATACAAGCTGATTTTTGAAAAGCATGAATCGAAAATACAGAAATTGAAAGTACCTCAGTGTGTAACCTGAGGCTCAACTCGCTTCTCGCAATACGAGTTGACTTTTGAAACATAAATTGAAAAACAAAAATTGAAAGTACCTCAGCGTGTGACCTGAGGGTCAACTCGCTTCTCGCCATATGAGTTGATTTTTTATGAAAAATAGAATAAAAAATATACCCAAAATCTCTCATCTGGTAGAATTCGGGTGTCTTCTTCCTCGACTTAGTACAACTATCATCGCATCCTCTTACTTTGCTGGAGTACCTGAATATTTCGTGCATGATGTTATCATGATATGCACATGTTTATCTTAAATGTCTTTATGCCTACATGATTATGCTATGCGCTTTGGGCTTTTTGTCACCTATCCCATTTTCGTCACGACTTTTGACGATCTGCGTTCATTGTTTTGACTCTTGACTTTCTCTTCAGGTTTTGTACCTGTCCCCAAGTTTCACAAGTAATCTGTGTTTCTCAAATATCACTCTTTTGCCCACTGTTGAACTTTGTTCTTGCTTTGAGGCTCTTGTACTTATCAAATTCTCATTCAGGTAATACTCAACATTTCTTTTGTTTGGAGTATGTCATTTCAAAATGCTTTAAATACTCAACGCATGAACCCTCCCACGTTTCTCACTCAGGAATTTTTTCGAGCATGGCTTCTTGCATAGAAAATTTCGAGCTTGCTTCAAATACTGTAGTCTTGCTGTTTGACTCACTCATTGAATTATTTTACTCATTGGGCCCAAATCTGCTTCATTAGGTCGCCTTTTCAGGTTTTCATCCTAATCCTTTTTGTATTAATCAAGACGCCCTTTTCGGGTTTTCATCTTGATCTTCATTTTCTCTTTTTTTTTTCTTTTTTTTTTAATACTCAAGATGTCATCACTCATTGCCCATCAGGACTCTATCACTGACGTGGTACACTGCCATATTGCTCGGCTGGTATTTTGACTAAAACCTGAGGAAATAATCGCGTTTTGCTCAACTAGCTTGCCCCACTGTAACTTCAGAGTCCATTCTACTGTAATTTGGGGACACAGAGTTGGTACTATTTTTAGATTATTCCACTACAATTCCGAGCTATATGATCTGTATCAACCAACTATAACTCAAAGGTATAGGATCTCTAACTTATTCCATTAACTGACCACTCCTCGAGTGACCTGATCAGATGTTTATGCGTGATATTTGTATGGATGCAGAATATAATTTTTTCTTGAGAATGATCTCCGTTTTATGCTTAGGTTGACAATGCTTGTTTTCATCGAGATTATATCACTGACGCGATATCTTGTTTCTGTTCAGCTAATATCTTTGACAGAAAATCTGAAGAGATAAACTCAATTTAAGCTCAAATATTTCCAACTCTTACACTTGGTGAGCTCTTAAACAACAGTCCTATTTCAGGTTCTTGTACCATTTAAAGGCTTTCAGAGTAATATGTGAAACTCCTTTTATAAAAGTATGATTAGTCCATTAATCATTATTTCAATGCGAAATGCTTGAAAAGGATTAAACTAATAGACAAGAGGAAAATTGATTAAGAGCATAGCTTGAAACAAACAAGTCGAACAATGAGAACAAATGCAAGTTTATTGGAAGCGCATTTTGAAAAGAATAAGATAATTAAAGATAAATTCAAAAATGGGTAAAATGGAAAGCTAAGTGCCTAGATATCGCAGCCTGAGCTTCTCCGTACAAACTCCATTGAGATCATTTTGAGCTCAACATGTGTTTAGGGATTCAGAGTACTTTGTCGATGCCCCAAGATGTAGCATACTTCTTCATTGTCAATTCAAGTATAGCAAGGCTACTATATGTCTCGCCTTATCAAAATTTGAGCAGCCCTTTTCAGGTTTTTAACTCAAAGCCCCTTTGGTCTCAAGGCGCCATTTGCGGGTTTTCACTTTAGTCTCTCTATTTTCTTTTCTTTCATTTTTTCTTTCTTTTTTTTGTTTTTGAATGAATGAAGGTCTCAAAGCGCCCTTTGCGGGTTTTCACATTGGCCTCTCCTTTTTAGGTATCTCTGAACTGAATCTGAATTTAGGATTAGATTAGTGCTCCTCCGGGGAAAGCCTCATTTACCTCATAAAGTCCTTAAGCATTCATTTTCTTTCGAAATCCTTTTGTATAGAAAGGATCTTCTGCAATACCAGGTTCCCATCATGAAATTCCTTTGCGTGAACCCTTTTCGTCATAACTCAGCATTATCCATTTTCGCACATTTGACTATGATGAATACTTTCAAACCTTTTCTGCAGTCAAGTTTACTAAAGACATTCTACTTCATCCAATTCTTGATTCAATCGAAGCTTGGAGAAAAGAATCTTAATTTTCATGGACAGAACCACCTCTAATGCCCCAGCGAAGGTCCTGGTCAACTTTAATAAGCACAAAGAGTAGAGGGTAGCTTCTTATGCCAATACTTACAAGTCTCGGTCATTTTTCATAACTTTTCTTTATTTTTGTATTTTTCTTTTGGCAGCCTTTGTTTTATTGTGATATGGCGCCTAATTTTTGAACGAACTGTAATATTTTGACATTGTACAGTTGCGCACTGTAAAACATGATTCTTTTTTGGCATTTGATCTCTTTTTTTTATGACTGTCGACTTTATAATATTGGCATATGAAGCAACATTCACTTTCTTAGCGAAGAAAATGACGACCATGTTGATGATTTCAACTAGAAGCTTTTGACTAGATCGTCCCCAGAACATCTATGCCCCATATATTGAAAAGTTTGTGAAGAAATGGAAGAAGCACGTGAGTCTTGTTGACATAACTGATGCTATTCCTTTCCCTTGACGGACTAACAATATCTAATCCTCCTAGCTATTGTAGAACCATTGTCATGTGTTCTTTAGACAACCTTATGGACCTCTTTCAAGATGTTCCTAAGTGTGTCTTAATATGATTATATGAAAACATCCTTGAATTCTTGGAAGTAACTCAATAGTCTTGCCTTATTTCTGCGGTGAGCTAGGTTTCGATCTTCATCTCTTTTCTAAGCTCGCAATGTCAACTGGTCCTTTGTAAGTTAGGATCTGTCTTTCATCTCATTCTGCCATCCTCAACGAATCGGAAGATAGGCACAATCTCTGTCATCTTCGAAGTCCTGAGATCCCTCTAGATACGTATCTTATTCCTAAGAGGGTCAATAATAGCGTCGTTCATGACATTGATATTTGAGGACCAATTGTGGAATGATTCTTAAGATGATTATTTGCATAGTATGATCATGAATGAAGAGTGAAAAAAAATTTAAATAAAAGTTCAAAGAATAAAGGAATAAACGAATATCTGCTCAAATAGATGCATTTTACTGAAATAAGAATCTTGGACCCAATCCTATTTCACAAAAGGAGACTTATCACCTCTAGGCTTAAGGCCATGAGTATGTTTTGAATATTACTCTAGATTAGCTTTAGAAGTACACGGATCTCTTCCATAGTCCCATTATTCAAAACACTCCCAAATATGTGAAGTTTGGAGGTGGGTGATATCGTGGTCATAGTTGAATTAGGTACGAATTAGAAGTATAGTGGCTTCCTGTTCCTACCATATGGGTCTCTGGCTCTTTTTCTTCATGGGTGTTGCCCCCTTTTTAGCTCTCGGGGACTTCCATCCTTCCACTTTTGATGGCATTCTCAATAAGTTCCCCAGATATCACAATATCCGCAAAGTCCTTCGTGGCACTCCCTACCAACTTGCTATAAAATGGCGCTTTCAATGTGTTGATGAAAAGAATTGCTATTTCAGTTTTGGTTAAAGGGGGTTCTACTTGTGCTGAGATATCCCTTCATCTCTGCGCATACTGCCTAAAATTTTCCAACGGCTTCTTTTTCATCCTCTGCAGAGTCAATCGATCAGGCCCCATGTCAGACACATGCTTGTACTGTTCACAAAATACTGACGCTAAGTCTTTTCATGATCAAATCCTTTCTCTGCTAAGTTGATTATACCATCGAAGAGCCAATCCGACCAAGCTATCTTAGCTATTTCCATTGGATCATCTAAATCTGGAACAAGAGGATTGGAAGGAGTAGCTCCGGGATTCGACACAAATATACTTTGCCCCAGGTGAGCAGATGGTGCAGGTCGTTGCTCTAGGCCTACGGATTCCCCTTGAGTGTACCTTCTTTGTGTTGCATGGGTGTGCGGTGAAGTGAATCCTGGGGGATAGAGTAGATTTTGATTGTGATTAACCCTCGACTGAGGTTCCATAACATCAGGGCTCTGCATGGGTCATTTTCCCTTAACCAAAGCTGACATCATTCCCATCATCTTAGCCATTTGATCATTTTGTTCCATGAATTCCTTTCGAGATCTCACTATCAGATCCCTTATTTTTTGCTGTGACTCGGCCAGTTGCTCTTGTAATTCCCTTTGGACTCTTTCCATCCTTTCGATTCTTTCATTAAATTCAGCCTCCATTACTCTAGTTTGTCGGCGCGTCCTATTCGAATGATGTGATTCCAGCCTTATATTATCGCAACTGCGAATTGTATGATTTTAACATTAGTGAATGATTATGGGATGTGAAACGGATGAATAAATGAATAAATGTCAAATAAATGTTAGTCATGAATGGATATGCAAGAATTTGGTATTGATTTTAAGATAGCCCCATATTTAGGCATTTCATTTATCAAATGAGTCTATTACAAAACGTTTCAGTCACTTGTGTAATTGACTCCTCCATCAGAAACCCGTTTTTTTGGCAACCAATCTCTAATCAACACATTCCTAACAATATGCCTATAATGCATGATGAAAAATAAAAATAAAAACAAACAACCTTGGTTAGTACAACAAATATGAACAGAGGAAAAACTGTGGAAAATCTAACAAACTGAGCTACTTGGTCCAATAGACCCGATTCATTTGCATAACAAGCGTAAATGTAAAAGCAACAGAAGGTAAGAGGTGTTTCTCCCATGTACTTATTTCAGTGACTAGTAAATGAACAAATGTTAGGCATGGCTCTAGTTGGGTGGCTCGTACGGTTCACTATATGTGGTTTCGATTCTAAAAAGGTATCGAATTGTCTGCACTGTCATCTACTAAGATTAATACAGAGCCTCGGTCATTACCCATCACAGGCTTACAAGTTCAATTTCGAGGGATTACATTTACTTATGCCTATGCGGAGGGACAAGTTAACTCACGAAAGCATAAGTCATATGTAACCCGAAAGTATTCACTAGCCTGTGCAGAGGGACATGTTAACTCACGAAGGCGTAGCGTTTACTTTCACTTAAACGGACGGAGCCCGGGTACAGAGCTCATGTTATGCAAAAATGCATGTGCACGGTGCGCGGGGAGAAATTCACAAACCTTTCGTTTTATTTAAAAAACTACAAAACTAGAATCGTAAGAACTTAAAGCTAAAACAAACAAAAGGATAAAACAAACTAGCAAAACATTTACAATAGGTGCAAATGCATGATTTTTCAAAAGGCAATTTTCGTATCACGACTAAATATTTACTTAAACAAAGAATTTTGAAAATTTCGACAACGCGCGCTTAATTCGACTCGACTCTCAAAAAGGGTGTCCCTAGTAGAGTCGCCAGCTGTAGCGACGTAAAGTTTGCTTCGGTCGCCAATTGAGGTGATTATTGAAAATTTAAAAATCGACTTTCGATTTTAAAGAAAAAGGAGTCGTCACTGATCCTTTTTCTTAGGTGTGATCGGACACCTAACAAATCCTCGTTTTAACAAAAAATTTATTTTTTTGATAAAAGAAGGCCCAATTTAGGTCTACGTAAAAATCCAGAGAAAAAATAGGGTTCGGGAGTCGGTTACGCACGAGGAAGGTATTAGCACCCTCGTGACGCCCAAAATTGGTATCTTATTAAACACGTGTTGTCTTACTTTTAAAAAATATGAGTTTAATCTAAAATTTAATCGTGATTCGATCAAAACACGAGAAATTTTAAGTTTCTGGTTTTTCGAAGGATGTCCCGTTTTTTACACGAGCCAACGTGATTCACCCAACATAGCGATGAAATCACAGACTTAATGTTAAAATCGGTACATTGCCTTATTTTTGAAATTAATAAAAAACGACTGGAAATATTTTTGAAAATAATAAAACTTATAACAATTTTGTAATGAAATGCGATCTGAACATATATTAAAATCAAGAAGGGTAAACGATAAAAAGGTTAGGAATACCCTAAGCGAATTGGTAAAAATAATAGTCATAAAACAATAATGCATATAGTACTAAACATAACAATACATAGAAATAATACTAGACATGATAATGATAGTAATAATGCAAATATGAAATAGTAGTGAACATGTATATAAAACATATAATAAGGTTGCTTCCACACAAACAACATATAGAGGTATAATATTACATCACATGCATATCCAAACTAACATACGAGCAACAAATTGACAATTAATATCAAACAATCATAAACGCGAGGTAATAACCCTTGAAACGAATGAAAAGAATAGAGTTTGAAATTGTTAATGTAAAATCAATAAGATACGCAAGGTATAATTTGAAACTAAGTATAAGACTTTAACATAAAAATATATGAATTTTGAATTAAAGATCTTACATGAGCAAATGGTGTTGTATAATACAATTTAAAACAAGTTCTATAATAATAATAAAAATAAAAAAATCCAAGAATATACAGTATAATAACAATACATGCAAAATGTTGAGAAACCTTATAAAAAAATTTTAGAACAATATGTATATATATTAATAAAATATTGGTATTTTAAAAGAATAAAATTAATTTAGATTACAATATGCAAGAGAATTCATATAAAAATGATTTAAAGGATACACTAAATATATATATGTGAATGATAAAATCCATACCATATGAATTTAATAATATAATTAGTTTAAAAATAATAGAGATAATCATATATATATAAATAAAACAAGATTTAAATATAAATAAAGAATATATACATAATGAAAAGTATTTGAAATAAACAAAATATGATTTAAAATAAAGTTTTTTTTTTTAAAAGTAATAAAGTGTATATGTATATTTATACAAATAATTACGAATGAAGATATTTGCATAAAATAATATGAAATCAATAAGAGTAAAAATAAGTCTACAAGATAATGTATAAAAATATAATATTATGTAAAAAGATAAAACCAACAGAAAAACGAATGATGGATAGCTTACAAATAAAAATAATAAATTAATTTGAAGAATGTTTACAAATGAAAATATAAGAATAATAAATTAAAACAATGTAAAAATAATAAGAATTTTGGCATAGCATGCTAAGATAAATAAAGAAATGAAACACCAATAATAAAAATGCAAGGGATAAAAACGTGATTGAAATAAATATAAATTAATTGAGGTCATTAATAAATAGAGTAAACTATTAAAACATAATTGGTGATTAAAATACAATGCGCCTGAATCAAAGAGGATTGAAATTGCAAATAAACCAAGACCCGAAACAAAGCGTTTTGATATGGACTAATTTAAAACAATGTATAAATCCCATGGAAAAATTAGAACACAAAGAAAATATGAGCAAGGTCTAATTAACCAGCACCACAACAAGGGAGGACCGATTGCGCAAATCTCCCTTTAGGGGAAAATGTGCGGGTCACCTCCCAGCCAAACACACCATTTCTTCTTAGTTTTTTAAAAACCATTTCTTTTATTTTATTTCATTTCAAACTTAGGCTCAGAGAAAAAAAAAATAAAGAATAAAAAAACTTTAAGGCTTCTCTCCCTCTTCTCTCTCCCGACGAAGGGTTCTCCTTGGCGATCCGTCGCACCACCACCGCGTCCAGTGGCCAACGACACGCGGAGAAGGGCTACTTGCCTCGTTCTCAAACCACGTTTGAAGGTTGAGATTTCCCAACCGAGAGAAATCGTGAAAAGAGGGACCTCCACCCTCTTTGGGCCTGACGCCGATAACGGAAGGAGTCTCCGACGACGCAACCAAGAGGTTATCGATGAACCCCTCTTTTCTCTTTTTTATTTTCGTATATACGTGTATATATGTATAAAATGAAAATAAAAATAAACTTAATATTAAAATGACAACAATATATGAAAAATGAAAGATCACCTTAAAAGTTCACAACTTTCTCTTCTTTTTTTTCAAAATCGGAAGGATTTTTTTGTGATCTTTTTTGAATATTGTCAAAATCCCCCCTTACAAAACTGATTTCTTTTTGGCTTTAATAGCCGAAATACATGTTTTGGTTCCACTATTTCTTTGCTTTTTTTTTGCTTCTGTTTGCTGTCTGTGTTTCTTTGTTGCTGTTCTGTCTCTGTCGTTTGCAGGTTGCTAAGAGGCATGGTTGGGAGCAGAGGGTAGGTGGTGGCAGTGGAGAAGGCGCCAACACCACGTGGGGAGCGGCACCGAATGAGTGGCTAGGGTTTCGGTCCTTTGTCTTTTTTGTTTAATGTTTGGGCTTAGTTTTGGTTGGTTTTGGGCTGCTGTTGGGTTGGGGTTTTGGGTCAAATTTGCTAATGGGGGCCAAAATTGGGCTATGACAGCCCTTAAATAGGAGGGTAGTGCACTTTAGCGCACTTGAACCTACGTCCTCCTGAATCGCCAAAAATGTCAATGCTAATCAAACTAAAACTCAATCTACTCTTAATTATTATTTTTATATATAATATGAAAGGTAAGAAATATAATCACATAATTTAAATCCGTATCAAACAAATGTCTAATAAAAATTTCAACCGCTACTCCAAAATAATATTTAAACAATAATTAACTCTCCACATTATAGTATTCTTGTTTCTCAATCATACAATATTCATGTTGCAAAATCACGTTTAAATATGATATTATTGTTTATTTGGATTATTCAATTTATTCTCAATTTTGTATAGTGTATACTGCAATGATTGAGAATTATTATTTTTACTTTGCTAAAAAAATTACCAATAATCTTTTACATTATTTATTATAATTATTAAATTTAATTTCAATATAGTTTTATTAATAATTAATTTTTAATCAACAAAATTTTTTATTAATTTAATAACTAAAAATTATTTATTATAGAATCCATTCGAGTTGAAACCTTTAAAAAAGTAATTCCTATCATGAATATTAATTTTTTAATTATATATTAAAAGAAAAAGCTCTCATCAACAGTTACATATCATTATTCAATTCCTCTCTAATGCAAATAAATAACCATATATGTATTTATCACATCCTATGATTAGTTGATTGCAACTATATATTTTCAGTCCATTTTCATCACTGGTCTGTCAGGGTGACAATGGCCTTTTTAGTGTCAAATTAAAGTCAATGTCTGATATTCGACATGTATGTATATATAGATACTGTAATGTAGACTTTTATGCATACGTATAGCTTATGTAATGTAAAGTATTAGGGTTTTTCGGGCACGTAACAGACATATCTGATACGGTCGGGGATACTCCTCGATCTACTGTCTTATTCTTTCCCATGCCAGTTGCCACTCAATAACGAACCTTCCATTGATTGAGTCTTCGATGATGTAGGTGAACATTTATAACATATTTAATTATTTATACATTAGATATATTTAATATATCTTTTTTAAATAATAATATAATCCAACATGAAAATCTTTTAGAATATTGATTGTACAATTAATTTCTTATTTTATATTTTTTGTGAATAATTGGAGATAAATAAAGGTGCGTTTTAGAAAAATTAGTTTTTATTTTATTAAAATATATTCGGTAAATTACACTCATGGTCACTACACTATCAATAAATATACATTTTGATCACTCAATTTTAAAAAGTTACAAAATAGTCATTAAAATATTCAGAAGTTTTCGTTTAAGTTACTAAACTATTTTGAAGTTTTTATTAAAATTATTAGGTTGTTAACAATTTTTTAAGTCCGGTTGGCGAGTTCCATGTAACGATTCGATGATTGGTACAATAGATTAATATCCATTGACGAGTAAAAGAACATACCTTAATTCCAAGTTGATATGTAGATTAGCTATGGAGATCGAGAAGAAAATTGTTTGGATTTTGTTTAAAGATTTGTGACGTTTAAAATTGTTTCTAAAAACTAAATTGTATATATTAAAAAAAAAAAGGAAGCATAGCTTTTGATTAGTGTAGGCAGTGCGAATAGAGAAAAAGGTCATACCGCAACAACTTGAATAATCTAGTGACTTAAATAAAAACTTTCAAATATTTTAATAACCATTTTTGTAACTTTTTTTTTTTAGTTAAATTTAAATTTTGAAAAATAATTTTAATGGCATTAATCTGAAATTTAAAATCTATACCTTCACTAGACTTTTGGCTCATGCACTGCACTACAAGTAAATTTTGATAATTAATATATTTATATTTATTTCATTTTAACCGTATATATATAAAAATAAGAAAACCATTAAATTTAATAAAATCCTAAACCTAAATAACCAAATTAATCCATTAAAAAGGTAATGGGAAAAAGCAAAATGGATGTCAACATAGGGAAACAAATGCTACACAAAACCTTTACCTAAAACAATTAATTCTCAATGCTTAATTAACATTATCTTTATGTCCATGATAACCTTGTTTACTAATTAATTATTATTAATTATACCTAATTATCCTCAATTATTCATAATTAGCTACATGTAAAATTAGAATTTGCTTAACACTTTAAATATATGGTTCATCGCGTGTATGGTGTGTCAAATATATTTGTCTCGAAAATAAATTATTGATTTAATTCTTAATTTTTTTTTTTGTTAGTTAAAATATGCCTATAGTTTTTTGTAGTTTTTGAAAAATAGAAATTTAGTCCATGCATTTGTATTTTTTAGAATTTAGCCCTTCCATTTTTTAGATTTTAAAATTCAAGTCTAATTGTTAATATTTTTTTTTGTCAAATTTAGGTTAATTACAACATTTTTTTAACTACATAGTTACAAAATGAGTAGGTTTTATTATTATTTAAAAATGACACAATAAAAAATTTAATAAAAAAATTTAACAGTTAGATTTAAATTTTAAAATTTAAAAAATAAAGGGACTAAATTCTAATTTTTTTGAAAAATACAAGGACTATAGATAATTTTGACATTTTATTGTTTTTGTGACTTGCTATCTACCAAGCTACCTAATTAATTAAGACGACCAAGAAAATTAATTTAATGTCAATAAGATCACCTTTTTAAAAAAAACAAAAATATAAAGGAATTTAATCGAATGATTTTGGAACACTTTGCAAAATCTAATTGAGCAGACGGCTCTAATATTAAAAATTTTATGTAATTGTTTAGCCTTTTCTGGTTGTACTCAAGTAATTAGAGCATATATTTATATTGTCAAGTCAATACAATTAAATTTTAAAATTAGTGTAATTAAAATCAAGGGATAAATTAATAAAGATATTGGAGAATAAAAATTTGATAAATATATTAAAAGTCTATTGAATGGGGTTGTTATTGATTTATTTTATATATCTATAAAAATGTACTTAATACAAGTGGCCTAGTGGAATTAAAGTACTCAACATGTAAATTTTTTTTTAAACATTTCTTTAATAAGATCAAATAAAATAAAAAAATTGAATAATTAAGTGATTATTTTATAATTTTTCATAATTAAATAATCAAAAAATAAATTTACTAATAATTGAATAATTACTAATATAATTTACCTATTTAAAATTTTAGCATAAAAATTTAACTTTAGCTGTCAATCATTTATAAAATTATCCTGAACTTTAATACTAAATTGTTGCGTAAGAGAATGAGAATTGAAAACTACACATGTCTTCATAGGAACGAATCATTGAAAAGTATTGTTTTGACTTTATGTATTTGTATTTTTCTTCCCTTGAAAAAAAAAAAACAGAGAGAGAGTAGGTTAATGTTGAAGTTTTGTGAGGTTTGATAATTTGTGATATTTTTTATGAAAGTTTGGTAGCACAAAAGATGACTTGAGCAATTGTGTAAATTAGAGGTTTAAACCCCCACAAGACAGACAACATTGTCACTGCAAACCAAAGTTGACCACATCACTTGCTTTCCCAACAGGTTGTGTTTCTTTTTCTTTTTCTTTTTTACAGGCTTTAAGTTCATTGATTTTATTCTTCAAGATTCTTGATTGTTTTGAGAGAATTTTACCAAGTATTGTTTGTTTCGAGTTAACGGGTGCTTTAATTGGTATTGGTTTCAAATGAGTTTTTTTTTTTTTTTTTTTACTTCATGGCTTGAAGTAGTGAATTAATAAAGTAAGGGTATGCTTTCTTATGTGGTTGAAAAGGTGAATCATGATTGATGAGCATGGTTGGACTCGAATTTATGTCTTATAGTACACTAATCAACAAGATTTTTAGAATTAGATTGGTGGTCAAATCAATTAGGCTATCAATTCGTTAGTTTGTTTACTTCGATTAAATAAATCATTAAAAAATTCATAAAAAATTTGATTCAATTAGTTCAATCACTTAATATCGATTCTCGAGTCAACTAATATAATTTTTTCTTTAGACCAATACTCTAGTTAATTCTTAGCCCAACCATTTGGTCTAGTTCGGTTCAAACAATCATGCCAACGAATGAGAATACTACCACTTGTGTACTATAGGCACATGTTTGAGTCAAATGATATGCATTGTGTATGGTTTGCCTTCTTAGGTACTCTACAAGGCATTTCAACTCTATGAATTGTTGTCTCTTCAAGCACTCGGTTTCTCACTAGAGTTGAGAGACACAAAATCTCTCACAATAAATAATACCAGATTTATTAAAAAATTCACGGACTCTAAACAAAAATATTTCATAAATTTCTCCCAAAAAATTAGAAATCCTTCAACATTATTAATTATTTAAAAAATAACTAAAATTGCATAAAAACTAATATACATACCATCTAGATAACTTCATCTGGAAATGCAATGAAAAACATTCACAACATTAAATTGCTTTAATATCAAACTTGTTCAGAGATAGATAGATTAACTCTAAGCAAACGACATTTCATAAAATTTTCTTGGAAATCCCTCAACACTATTAATTATTTAAAAAATATCTTGAAAACCAATTTAAAAAAAAAAAACACATTCCAAGTTGGGTATCTCTTAACATGCTTTCAAATTGAAACACTGAAAAATGTTCTACTTTCCGTAACATATATTTCATATGATAGCAACATAATTAAAAGTTTAACTAGGAATCTTTGAAATGAATTTTTGAGCCTGTTCTTTTCTTTTTCTTAACTTATAAGCCAAGGAAAAAGGGCCAATTATTTATTGTAAACAATTAATTATTTTAATTTAATCAGCAATCTTAATAAATACAAAATATATATTCATCCCAGCACACTTAAAACTATTACTTCCGTCACAATACCGTTTGGTAGATCCTTTTTCTTCATTCCCCCTTTTTTTTTATAGGCTAAATTACAAAAATAGTCACTAGTATTTTTGTTTGTTTCAGATTATATTTTAGTCACTTATATTATCGTTTTGTTATGAAGTGGTCACTCTACCGTTAAGCTCCCTTACCTCCTTAACGGCGGTCCTACGTGGCAGTTCTAATGGGTTTTAAATACTAACTTGGATGTTCTACGTGGTAATCTAAATTAAATTTATTTAATTAAAAACCTATTTTCATCCTAGTAACTGGACATTCAAGTTGACATTTAAAACCTATTTGGACTGCCATGTAAGACAATCATTAGGAAGGTAATGGAGTTTAACGGTAAAGTGACCACTTCGTAACAAAACGACAACGTAAGTGATTAAAACGTAACATTTCAAACATAAATGACTAAAATATAACCTAAGGCAAACAAAAGTGACTATTTTTATATTTTACCCTTATATATGTAGCCTTAAAAGACAAAATCAAACCAACTTCCCCCCATTTGCCTTTTATTTGAATAATGTTTTTTTCTCTATTAAATGAACACGTTGGTTATTTGTAGGAAAATTCATAATCAAGTTGCATAAATGCCAATAAAAATTATTGCAAAATGCAAGGTTTAGACACCTAATATGACAAAGCTAATATTGATCCCTATTTTAAATTCAATATATAGTTGTTTCAATTATTTTAATTTTTAAATATATATACTGTGACATACACACAATGACGCCACATTATTCCCTAAATCTTTTTCAGCTTCAAAAGGGCAAAGGTTAAATCTCAATTTTTTATTTTATTTTAACAGGGAAACTTTCTTTGTTATATTTAAATAATAACCTACAAAAAAAAATTTATTCAATTAATCACTTATTAGCCTCTTTATTTTAACCACATGTAAGCTAAAAGAGGGAAAAAAACAGGAAGGGAAAATTTCAAATTCAGTCCCTTTGTAAAGTCTTTTTCATACATATTCTTCTAAAAATATTTTTTTAATAAATAAAAAACAACCAATAATTCTTATGTAGTCTTTTTCGAAAAAAAAAATTCACCATTTTAAATATAAAATATTTATTTTTAAACCATAAAAAATTTAAATTAATTATAAATTAATAAAAAATATAATTTGATTTGGTTCATAAACACAAAATTTTAACTTATTTAAAACCTGATTTATCTCAACATTTAAGCTCCTTTAATTTAAAATTATCATTATATATTTTATTATATAAATAGATATTTTAAATAAAAAAAAAATCTTACGAACTTGCAACCTCATGGGCTTGGATGAAAACGAAAGCTTGAAGGTTGAACAGAAAATTTAAAATATTCAGTCGTGTTTTTTTTTCAGTTTACCTTTTTAGTAATTTTATTTTTTTAATATTAAATTTATACATGAATTTCGGCCGAATATATAATTTGACATATAAATTTTGATTTGGTGTAATTGTATATATGAAATTTGAATTGAGATTTATACATACGTATGCATAAAATTTTGATTTTGATTCAATTGTATACATTTATTTTCATATTAGATTAATATAATTATTTGCGTATGCAATATATCAACACAAAATGATATTAATTCAATAACATTATTAATAATTTATAAAAATTAAATCAAACCAAAATTTTATATATAAAATTATAAAATCAAAATTTACATAAAATCAAAATTTACATTTAATTTTGATATTTATTTATTTTTATGCATATGTTAGAAAGTAAAGTATCCACATCTTAACATTTTTTTTTTTTAATAACAGGAATCTTAACATATTTTTTTAATAACGGGGATGATAATAAAAAGTACGAATTTACTGGAATGGTGTTAATAACATCTAAAACAATAATTTTTGTGTTTCTATAGAAAACAATAATATCTGTATTTATGTGATGTATATATTATTTTTATATTGTAATACATATTTTTACGTGATTTATGTCATATAATTTTTAATAAATTTATATATTTACATCCCTTCAATTGTTACCATGCTTATATATATTTTTTTTATTTTTTAAAGGTTCAATATAATATTTGATATTTGAACTTAACATTTTTTTTTATTTGGTATCTAAACTTGACATTTTTTCTTAAGTTGGTACTTAATCTTTTTGGGAGGTTCAATTTGGTACTTAAACTTCACTTTTTCTTTTTCTAATTAGGTACCTAATCTTTTTTTTGTTCGATTTGGTACTTGCCAAATGTTTACAATTTATTCCAATATACTAAAAATGTTTTTTTACGAGGTAACAAAAATAATCAATGTATGACTGACATGTAACATATGATATGATATTTTTTTTTGTATTTTACATGTTCAATTACTTTTAGTTTTAATTATTTTATTAATTGAAAATAATAAATTTCTTTTAATTTGGAATTTTAAAAATATTTTTTTAATTTAATATTAATTTATTAAGCACAGCTCGATATCTTTTTTTAACATTAATTTATTCTAATATTGACAATATTTTTGTAGCATAACAAAAAAAATAACACCATTAGTATTTTGCGTAATTTGTATAGCATTTAATAAATTTAGGTATCAAATTAAACTTAAAAAAAAAGTTTAGGTACCAAATTAGAAAAAAAATCAAATATCAATTTGGGTCCAAAAAATTTAAATACCAAATTAAGAAAAAGTATAAAATTCATCAAATGTTATATTAAACCTGTTTTGAACTCTAATATGAATTTTGGTAACAAGCTTCAATTAATTCTATGAACTCAGTTCCCACTTTGGCACGTGTATAATAAAAAAGGCTTAATTGACAGTGCATTTTTGGTCAATATAATTAAAAAAAAAAAAAAAACTATAGAGAGTTTATAAAATAATAAAGATTATTTAGCGGCAGTAAACTTAGGAGGAAAAAAAAGTTCAATTTATTTTTGTTAAGTATTCAAAGGAGCAATGAGAGGTTGAAGTTGACATGTATAAACAAATAATATTATTGAGCTTAATTAATAATTAACATATATTATAATAATCAAATTATGTAGATGCAATCTGTCAAAAGGCTCCGAATCTTGAGAAATATATATAGATATATATGTATGTATGTAATGTATTGTTTAGAAGCTAATGAACACAACAAGAGTGAAGGGTCCATAATTGGCAATTATTGATTAATCATTTCTTAATGTTTATCTCACCATTCCTCTCATTTCAATTCAATTCATAAAAGTAATAAATTTGATGTTTAGGACATTAATACAAAACCCAAGGTTCCCAATTCAATGAATTTCATTATTTCATTAAAAAAACATTTAATTAAAAAATGATTAATTATTAAATATAACAAACCTATATTATTATTAAATGCCATATGGAGTTAATTAGGTTCGAGTTTAATTAAGTTTCTTGATCAAAATTTTTACTTAAGCTCAAACTCAATTAAATTCGTATGTATTTTAGTTCGAGCTTGAACTTTGTTCTATAATTAAGTTTGGGTTAATAATATATATTAATGGTAATAACATAAGTTTGAAGATGAAAATCTCAACAAAGCTGATGAGTTATTCGAGCCAGCTCATATTCGGTTCAATAATTATCAAATTGAGTTTTCTTTGATTCGAACTCAAGTGGTTTGTGAGCACCAGTGTCTCATTTACACCCCTAAATGTCACCCATCAATTAAGCCTCAATTTAATTGAGAAATTATTAAAAATTCATTATATTTATAAAAATTACAATAATTAGTATGAGGGCATTTTTATCATTTGGTATCTTGTGTAAGAATTGTTATCCTGCTGTGATTTAATGAAAGAGTGACCAAAATATTAAAATTCGATAATAATAGTGATTAAAATTGAAAATTTTACACTTATGTGACTAAAACAATAATAAACTAATAGTTAGATGACTATTTATACAATTTACCCTCATTATAAATATAATTATTAAAGTCAAGTATTGAATAATATACGTATGATACTACTATGGTTTTTATTAGTTAAGATTTAAATTTTATAATTGAAGCTCAAATTTGAATTATTTTAGTTTATTGACTCACTAAATATATTAATTAATGGACTTTACCAGTCTAATTAAAGCGGACATTCGAATTTTTAAACTTGGTGATAAGGTCGTAGATGGTAAAATTATTGTCTCCATGATCTATACTGCGGCGTTGACAGTTGAGTGCATTTTAGTAAGAAAGTTCCGTTGCGTTACGAAATTCTTCAATAATTATTGTAACAATTTTAAAAAATTAAAGAATTAGATGAAACGAATTTAGTTTTTCCTTTCTACTATATTCATTTACCGTTTATATTTGAGATTCGTGGCTGCCATTTTTAATAATGTTATCTTTATGGTTTAAACCTACGTTTTTTACTTAGAAGTGCAATATGAATTACCATTACATCCAACTACTTATTATCTATAGTGTATAAAATCGAGTTGATTTGTATACAACGGTTTGAGAAGAATAGACGATCAATTAAACTTATTATGTTAATTATAAGGGTAAATTACATCAAATTTAATTAAATTATTAGTAAATTTATATTTTGGTCATTCAATTTCAAAAAAAATTATAAAATGATCATTGAACTATTTGAAAATTTTCATTTAAGTCTCTGGGCTATCGAGTTTTTTTTTAAATTTGGTTAGAGAGTTCCAAGCGACAATTCGATAATCAGTACGATGGATCAATACCCATTGATGAGTAGAAGAACATACCTTAGATCCAAGTTGATATGACGAACAATATCAGAGATCAAAGAAGGAAGTTATTTAGATTTTGGTTCGCAAATTCATGGCATTCAAAGTTACTTCATGAAAGTAAAAGGAAATAGAGATTTCAATTGGTGCAAACAAATAAGACCGTACATCAATGATTTTAATAACCTAATGATTTAAATTAAAACTTTCAAATTATTCAATGACTATTTTATAACTTTTTTAAATTAAATAATTAAAACATAAACCCACTAATAATTTAATCACCTTGAATATAACCCAATTTATAAACTTATAATTGCGAGTACTTTTACTCGATTATAGTTTTTAGAAAATAAGTTAATTAATTCCTAAAAAAATTAATTAATTGTTTTTTTCATAACACTGTTTTAATTATATTAAACTAAAAATGATTTTCTTTCTTTTATCCAAATAAAAAAATTGACTAATTAAAGGTTGAAATTCATGCACCAATGTATTTAATTTCAATATTGAAATAGTGTTAAAAATGCTTGTATTCTTTCTTTTAATAAAGATGTATTTTTATTTTAAATATAAACTGTCGGTACAGAAAAGGATCAAATAAAAAAAAGGATTACATTGCAAAAATATTAAAAAAAGTTCAATAAACAAATATTCTGACCCATTTGAATTCAATATCTATATTATTATTTTGGAACATTCCAAAATTATATTCCTTTTCTTTTTATCCACATTAAAACTTTTACTTTTTTTACTTTTATATCTATTTTCTTTTTTTTCTCCTTACTTACACTTTTTACTGTCATAATAGTTCATTGAAAAAACAGTTATAATAGAATTTTTTTTTTCCCTTAACATGGACATCTTTTGTATTAGGAATAAAGTTGTGTTTTGTTTTTTTTACTTAAATAATAAATTAATTAATCTTTATACTTTTTTTGATAAATTTATTCATTTTTATTATTAAAATTTGGTGTAGTTGAAAAAATAATCAGACAATTATACATGGCACGCCACGTGTGCCTCGTGTTGACGTATAATGACCAATTTTTAATAGTAGTAATAGATGGAAATTTAATAGAAAAATTATTTTACTTTTCAATTTAATGTACATAAATTAATTTACTCTTTTTTTTAGTAGATAAAGCGTAATGCAATCTAACTTATAGTACAACTATACAATGCCTCCATGACACTTTGACCCTTCATTGCCTAGCCATTAATTTTAGGGTAAATTACACCCAAGGTCATTAAGCTATTAGTTAGTTTATGTTTTGGTCACTTAACTTCAAAAAGTTACACGATGGTTACTAAATTATTCTAAAGTTTCATTTAAGTCAATGAGTTATTAAAATCACTATTGTATGGCCTTCTTTATTTGCAAAGCTCTTTTTCCACTTCTCTTCTATATTTGTTTTTTTTTTTATGAAATAATTTTAAACATCGTTAATCTAAGAATTAAAATCTAAATAAATTTTTTTTCGATATCTGACATTAACTATCAAATCAACTTGGATATAAGGTACGTTCTTCTACTCATTGATGGATATTTATCTATTGTATTAGTTATCTAATAATCGCTTGAAGCTTGCTAACTAGACTTAAAAAAAATTTTAACAGCTCAACAACTTTAATAAATTTTTTTTGAATAATTCAATAACCATTTTATAACTTTTTGAAATTAAATGATAAAAATATAAAATTATTAATAACTTAATAAGATTAAGATAAGGTGTAAAAAGCCAAGGAGCAAGAAGCATAACCCAAAAAAGTAAAATAAAAGAAATTATTCTTATCTGGAAATGTTCCTTTGTACTACCAAACAATAAAAAATAGAAAAATTGAATTTGTGTAGTTAATTTTACCAGCTAAGGTCTAAACAGGCTTGTATTAATTTCAACAAATAATTTTATTATTTTAATCTAATCCATTCATGAATAATAACTCTTAAGACTTAAATGGTCCAAAATTCATCTAATAATTTTTTCCCTTCATCAAAGTTAGGTATCACAAAGTCAATAAGATTGTAATTAAGCAAAATAATATTGATTCTAAACAAAACAAATTATCATCATTACTATTTCTTCAATGAAAAAATAAGTAAGCTACACTTAAAGTTATCAAACTACTAGTAAATCTATGTTTTAATCTTTTAATTTTAAAAAGTTATACAATGATTATTAAACTATTCAAAAGTTTTCATTTAAGTCATTGAACTATTCGATAGTTTTTTTATTTATTTAAATCATTGGATTATTAAATTTTTATTTTTCAAAAGTTCGACTAGCGAGCTATAAACGATAATTCGACTATCAATATAGTAGGTCAATACCATCAACGAGTAGAATAACATACCTTATATTCAAGTCGGTCTGAAGTCAATGTAAAAGGCCGGAGAAGAAAGCTATTTAAATTTTGATTCGCATATTCCTTATGTTCAAAGTTGTTTCATAGTGACCATTATATAACTTTTTTAAAGTTAAGTGACTAAAACGTAAACTTACTAATAGTTTAATGACCTTGAGTGCAATTTGCCCAAAATTTCAAAAAATTTTGTTTATTGGACCAAAGATAAACTTATTATATCATAATTAAGTAGTATTAATAATAGTACTTCAATATTATTTTTTTCATTTCCTTTTTTAAAATCAGTGGACTTACAACTAATCTTAGATTTATACCATTAAAAACTTTTTGGGGGTCAGCTATTTATTGCATTTGCAGTCTCTGCCCTTTGCTTCATTGCTTATTGCCCCTTAATTTTTCCCTTTTCTCTTTGTCTCCTTTGTTTTAAAGCTTGTACCAAAGGACAAGCACTGGTTTCTTTCTCCTTCTAAAGCTAAAAGAAAATGGTGTCCAAGCCATCTGAAAATAATAAGCCAAAAGCTAAGCATAAGAAGGGTTTATGGTCACCTGAAGAAGATTTAAAGCTTAGAAACTATGTCCTTAAACATGGCCATGGTTGTTGGAGCTCTGTTCCCATCAATGCAGGTTACTTTCCATTTCCCTTCTCATATTCATTGTTATATTTCTGGGTTTTTTCTTTATTTGTTGATTGACCGGTGTTTATATGATTTTGCAACTGGTTATGTCATGTAATAAAGATTATTGTTTGTACTTTGTTTGGTTTGCCCTGTCTGTGTAAAAACATTAAAGATTTTTTTTTGTTGGTGGTGGTGGTGGTGTTGATGGTGGGAGTCAACACAAAACAAAAGAAAAAATTGTGGTAAAAAAAATCTTGAGTTCAAAGGAAAACGATTGATTCTTTTATTGGCTAAAGCAAAAGTGAAAAGAAAGTGAAAGGGATTGATGATGATTGATGACTACTTTCTGTTTGTAAAAATAACTAAACTGAACTTATCATTAAACACTTTAAACAGCTTTCCCCTGTTTTTTTCACATGAAATTGTGAATGTTGTAAATTTACCGGTATTTACTACGTAATTCAGGAGCGTATATAAGGGGTATTTAATATGTCTTGTAGTACTTATGAAGTTTATGAAATTATACTAAAATTGTACTTTGACCTCCCCTAAAACAATTTTCTGGCGTAATTGTACATTCAGGGTTGCTGAGGAATGGGAAGAGTTGCAGATTAAGGTGGATTAATTACTTGAGACCGGGGCTAAAACGAGGCACGTTTACGCCGCAAGAGGAGGAGACGATTCTCACCCTCCATCATTTGTTAGGCAACAAGTAAGCAACAACACTGTATGTATGTATGTATGTATGTACGTACGTATGGAACTAATGAGGATTGTATTTGATTAGGTGGTCACAAATTGCACAAAATTTGCCTGGGAGAACAGATAATGAGATAAAGAACTATTGGCATTCATATCTGAAAAAAAGAATTGCAAAAGCTGAAGAAATGGATTCTCAAGCAAGGAGTCAATGCACAACTTCAAGCTCGGAAAACAAACAACCCATGCCCTCTCCTCGAATTTTCTCGGACCAAATGCCAACCTATGAATCGTTCAATCACATTGATAAAGTCTCGGTAAGCACTGATCGAGCCGTTCCGCAGCATGTTATCGATTTCTCCAAAGAGCCACAAAGAAGTCCCCTGCCAAAGGTTTTATTCGCAGAATGGCTATCGCTCGATCAAGAATGCGGTCCGGCGGCTACCTCTTATGGGTTTAATCACAATTCAAGTTCAAACTTCCAAGACCCTTTTATGGACGCGTTCTTGTTAAACGAAGGAACATTCGGTGGCAGTGATCTTCACGATGGACTAAGCAACGGGTCGGCAAACGAAATATTTAGCTCACAATTCGATTTCGAAACCCAAATTTCTGGGAACGAGTTCGTTGGTTCCTTATCTGGGGATGATATATGCAGTGATTTCAATATGAATAACAATGTAATGTACATGTAAAATGGCTAAAAAGATACTTCCTTTCATTGTATAGAGATATAAAAGTACCATAAAGGTCATTATATTAAGAGTGAGATTGTATTTTGCCCCTTATTCAAAAAATGGGCAAATTACTTTACATTAGATCAAAGAGCAAATTGGTCATTCTATTAGAATTTTATTCATTTATACTGTTACAAAATTGGTCTTTGTACGTCAGCATGAGATGGACGTGGTACGTCAAGAGTTACTGTCTTGTTATTCCGTTAGCCACGTCAATTTTTAATAATACAAATGGATGAAATTTTTAACAAGAGGATCAATTTATCTAATGTATAAAGACTAATTTACTCATTTTTTGAATAGAGGAGACAAAATACAATCTTACTCCTAATATAAAGACCTTCATAATACTTTTACCGACTTAATACCCCACAAATACGGTAAAAAAAAGAGCTTTAAAGTTTTAATTTTTAATTTTTTGGTTATTTTTCCCATGATGTTGTTCTTGGTGTACCCATAGTTTGTTATCAAAAGGACAGGTTTCAACAGAGTGTAACATTGTAATTGTTTCTCTTTTTAATAGCAAAATTTTATTTACTTTGTGAACTCAATCATTTGGTTGACCCATTTTTTATTTATCATATTATATATTTACAAAATTATCATTGAGAAAATGGAAAATATTTATAGTTTCATTGACTTTAGTAAATAAATTTTAAGTGAAGCAACTATTGGTATTTTGTTAGTACGTTTGAAAAGGCCAAACTGTTTTGCCTTACATCATCTTCACGTTTTATTCCATATTCAGTAAGGTCAATGATGCTCTTTTTTGTCCTTTAACAATGAACCCAAATGGTAGTACAATAATTCACCCAAAAGTCATTGAATTCGGTACATCGAGAGAAAGGGTGGTAAATGTTACTAAAAGTTTTTTTATAAACCAAATTTTAACTCATAAAAATATTATAGAGTTTCTTATATTAGGAATCAGATTGTAGCTTGATTTCTCTATTAAAAAAATAGTTAAATTAGTCTTTATATATTAGATAAAAGAGCAATTAGTCATTTTGTTAAAAATTTTATTCATTTCTACTGTTGAAAATTGATCCACTTACATCAACATGAAGTACACATGATATGCCACATGCCACTGTTTGGTTATTCTGTTAGTCAAGTCAGTTATTAACTGTACGATTGAATAAAAATTTTAACAGAAAAAACTAATTTTCTCTTTAATCTAATGTATATAGACTAAATTGTCAAATTTTTAACAAAAAAATAAAATATAATTTTACTCTTAATACAAATAATATTTTTACCATTTCAAATTGCGACAATACTAACATGATGAAAACTTGGATTAGGAAATTGATTGATTGAGGTCTATTAATTTGCAATCAGAATAAATGGGAAGCATGGTAAATGAAACACATAAAGTATACATGCATGATCAATTGATCATCATGGTTTTTCATTTAATCACAAGCTCCATGGCGTGTATATATATATATTTGAAGTTCTTGTGGTGAATTGAAGCTTTCTTTGATCATGATTTATTATTTGAGGAGCTCTACAAAGTTGATATTAAGTAGTCATCTGTAAAAACTAGGCTAACCCATAAAAGAATCCAAGCAATAACAGTAATGATTGCAATGGGTGTCCAAATCAATGCAATTGCCTGTTAACAATGGTTAAGAAAAAGAAAGGGTTAACATTTGCAAATAGATTAACCCAATAAAAAAGTTCGTGAAACCAAAAGGAGTTAATAAATTATTAGTGCTTGAACTTGGTAATTAGGTCTAGATTGATATTTATATTTTATTTATTAATTAGGTCTAGATTGATATTTATATTTTATTTATTTTGATAAGTGAATTTGAAAAATATAAAAATTTGATAATATGGTATTTTGATAAAATTTAAATTTAAAGATTAAAATTGAATAATTATTAAGTTCAAATATTAAAAGTTATATTAACCTAAACCAGAAAAAAAAAAAAAAAAAAAAAACCCAATTGACATGCCTCAAGCCGTGGAGAACCCCATAGTAGAGAGGAGCTCTGGGGGGTATTATTAGCTGCTGGTGTCTCTAATATTTCTGCACAAAATAAAGTTCTTTTTACGTATTCATGTGTTCAATGTTCATACTTAATTAAGCACAAAAATTCCTTAATCTAAACCGAAAATTACCCGAATTTCGTCTTCTTTCTACGATATCGGACATGTTTCCGGTAACTATATCGAGTTCTCGATGACGATTAGCATTCAGCTTCGATAAATTGGTTTGTGTTCTTGTATCAATGTATTGCTTCCTAATACTAGAAATAATACTATCTGCAAATTCAAAACCAGAATAAATTGATTCAATATGTATTTGATTGTTTGACATTGAAATGTAATAAATATTGCTTCAAAATTGCTAATGGGGACATTATACCGAATTTAACAAAGCTGTATGGTTCAGTAATTTTGTGAATGAGGCCATTATCAAACTTGTCAAACTCCTTTTGCAAATCCTGAAGATAATTGAAAGCTAGTTTTCTTGGATATGAAGAATCGCATAATGTGATGAAGCAGATTCCATTCACCACCAAATAGCTTAGGGTAAAGAGCAAAAATAGTTCATCTTAATCTATGTTTGTATACGTATGGGATAAAAACAAAAAGTTGGTTTAATTATTGCCTTCAAAAACCAATTAAATGAATGAAAGCAGTTCAAGAAATATTAAGTTGTATGCATATATGCATATGAATGAAAACACACACACACACACACACATAGTTTGCATGGGGTTAAAGGATACTTGAAAGAATGGTGATCAACGCGGATGGTCATGGAGGGAAGTGGTAAAGCTCCTTTGGAGATTTCATTGAGAAGGAACTCAGCTTGTTGCTTGTAGTTAGATGATAAGTTGTGAGACGTCGTCGTCTCCTTGTTCATGTACCTAGCTTCCTGTGCCAGTGGTAACCCATCTTTCAGTCTTCCAACAATGGTTAGCTTCACCATTTTTTGATTATGAAACAGTTTCTTTTTTTGTCTCTCAAGGCGTGGGTGATGGGTTATATAGGGAATAAAGGGAGGAAATGCTTGCTTTGAAGGCAAAGCTGATATTATATTAGACGTGGAGATGAAGACGAAGTTATACCACTTCGGCTGCGTGCAAAAGCTAAAAGATGAAACCCTGTGCGGTGGGTCAATAGCAAGTTTCATGAGGAGAAATGTTATTGTTTTTAATATATATTTTTTGGGGTATTCGAGGATCATTTTCTGATTCAAAGTTATTTTTATAGTTTGGAATTAAGAACAATAATGGAAACTTAAATGGTTGAAGGGAATTAGTTACTCTTCTTGAGGAGCCTGTGGGTAAAAAAAGAACTGCAAATTTTATGAAGGCTACATGTAATTAATACAGTGAAGATAGTTGTGAAGTTTAGATCTTAATCTTGTTGAACCTCTAGGATTAAATAGTACAAGTATTGTTGATACAAAGATGGGATGGTGATGATTGAGGAAATTCTCCTTGTGGGCGAAAAGTAATAGGATATAGTTAGAATGTAGGAGAAGGAAAGGTAACCAAAAGTAGAAGCGAGGGGTTAATAAGTTCGGTCAGTTCAGATTTGAACTGAGTTTAAGGATAATATTAATGTATGCTTATTTAAGTTTAATCTAATTTAAAATAATAGTCTAAAATTTTGCCCCAGTTCACCATATTGGTAAATGATTAACCTAAATTTATTTTAAATTCGTTTATATTATTATTTTAAAATTAATATATATATTTGTTATTATTATTGAGTCTAATATTTTTAGCGAATATTTTTAGCGAGACCCTCCCAAATATTAAACATATGTTCCGGCTTGAGCAGGTAATTCTATATGGGTGTAGGGAAATCTCTAATGTCTTGGTCAATGCGGTGTTGTCGCAACTCGCAAGTGGTTTTTTTGGATTTGGATCAATTGATGCTTAACTAATTTAAGTCATATATTTTCTGGGTCTCATTGTTGGGGCTTTGGTCCATTTTCTCTGTCCGTTAAAAAGAGCATTCATCCAGGCTTTAAGTTTCACCGAAATAAAGCTGGCCCATACTGTTGCTTCCAACTTTATTTACCAACGAAATTTGGATCTAACAAAGGCCCAATATTCTATTTTATCTTCAAAATTGAGTGTTCTTTTACACATATATATATATATTAAATTTCGTACTCAATTTGTGGCCTTTTCCCAGGATGATGTTAATCTATTTTAAAAGTAATTTGGTTTTGAATAATTATTTTACTAAAAAAGTATTAGAATTTTAATCTAAACAAAGAGTGAGGCTCTATAAATTATAGAGTAATAATAAATTTAGTTATTTTTAGCTTATTTTGACCTTAATTTTTTATCACTTCGGTATTTAAATTCTAAATTTTAGTCAAATTATTTTAAACTAAAAAACTAATTGAATTGTTAAAATTTTAATAAAACTAACATGACCACTCACATGACAAACTACGTAAACTTCATTATTAACACGGATAATTTTTAAAAAAAAAATGAGCATTTAAATTTGTTGAAATTTTTAATATTGTTTAATAAATTTTTTTGAATTTTTATGTACGCTTAAGTTATCACTTGAGTTGCCACATTAGTACCATTAAAACTTCAACAGTCCAATCAAAATTTTCATTTAAAAATAATAACTTAATTAAATTTGAAGGTTGAATATCAAAGCAATCCAAAAATAAAAATTAGAGCCAAAATGATAAAATTATAAATATTGAAAGTTGAATTTATTATTATATCCAATATTTTTTGATATGAACCAATAGTCGAATCGATTAGACTATCGATTCTTGATTTGAATGAGTTTTTTTAATAATAATAATAAAGAAAGTTTAAAAAAATAAAAATTAAATTTAAAACAGAAATAAATAAAAAAACATAAACATCAATTATACATTCTAAATTCAATTAAAAATTTAAAAAATTAACCAAGTTATCAACATTAACTCTAAAACTTGAAATGTATTAAAATATTATCCGAAGTCCAACATTCATTCAACCAAAATTAACTAAATATAAAACATAAAAAACCGGTTCGGATCATGGATTTTGGACTAAAAACATAAAACCAATTCAAGACTCACTTAACCAACCAATCCGATTTAATATAAACAACACAATCATACCAACTTAAAAAATTCTTCGAAACAGTTGAAACTCACTTAAAGCTAAACAGACTCACCTCTTGCACGTGTACACATAAAAACAAAAACAAAAGCATCACAACATATCACAAGAAAGCTTTATAATCCTACAGACATACATACTTCCCTCATTTCATTTATGGCCATGAATTGAATTTTGCTGACACCTAACTGAAAACTACCATTCAAGGCTGCGACATTGCCTTGCCTTGTGAGAATTGAATTGAAACCCAGAATTTATAACCATCAATTTCTAATTTCCTGGCACTCTAACCCAAGCCAGGCCCCGCCCCACATCCCATTCAAGTGTGTTTGCTTTGCTTGTTCCTCTACAAAGGTGGCGGTACGAGAGTGGACCATGGCGACCACTTATTATAAGATAGTGAAACAATACCTGTTGTTACTCAGTCCCCTACTACACCCCCATTTTGCTCATTGGCTGTGGATGGTGTGGATAAGTTTTAACGTTGGCTTTACACAAACTGCTTTACAATTGTTGCAAAATTTGAGGTAAGGAGACATTCGATCAGCTTTTATCAGTCATTTTTAGAGTTGAATGGTTAAGGAGAAAAAAAAAACTAACCTCATCTGAAACGCCATGTGAGTGCTGACATCTGACAATGGCAGGTGTTAGCCACTAAACCCAATTCTTCCTTCTTATTTGGATCTATATATTAACAATTATATAATTAGATTAAATTCATTAGACATTTATATAAATTCTTCTCGATCTTAAAATTTAATATGTTTAAATATGAATCAAATTTTAAATATATATATATATATATCTATAAGAAGTTCAAATATGATAGGTTAAAAGAAATATCCTTCACAAGTTTTAATGAAATTATTATTTTTATATGAGACATAAACTATTCATATAATAATATATATAAAAAATTTAATCTATATATTTTAAATATGTTTCACGCCATATCTAAATTATTATTTAACATCACAATAACAATTATAACGATAAAACTTAAAAAGAAAATAGCCTTTACAATTTTTAATAAGATTATTATTTTTAATACGTAAATCTAAACTACTCACGCAATAATACATGTGTATTTAAATTTTAATTTATATATTTTAAATATTCTTTACATTATATCCAAACTATCCTTTAATGTGTTAACTAACACCTAAGTTGAAGGGTAACTAATGAGACTTAATTTTAAAAGGTTTCACATTTTAAATCAATTTAGTGAATGTTTGGATAATACAGAGGGATTGAATGAAAGTGTAATTATTATGGTTGTAATTGCACTCCCTTGTAATTACAAATAATTGTAATTCACTATACATGTTTGGCTAATAGAGTGTAATTATATTGTAATTTATTATGTAATGTTTGGTAATACAAATTGTAATTACACAATTATATAATTTTTATTTTTAAAATATTAAAAACTATAAAAAAATTTATTAAAATAATTTTTAAACAAGTAACAAAAATTAAAATCAAAGCATCATACATGTATTACGTTAGTCTAAAAAAATTGTTGATAATGCAATTATTAATAAAAATAACAAGAAAATTACAAATTCTATGTAATTTTTCCTAATTGTTCTAGTACATAATTGTTGGCTTATTCCCTTTTTAATATTTAACATATGCTTTTATCATCATTGTTGGTCCTTGACCGAGTTTATCACCTGAATTCGAATCTATATCATTATGATTATTTATATCTCCTTTTTCCATGTACTTTTTAAAGTGTGAATCATCTAAATTCCACCTATGATTCAAGTTATGAAATATGCAATATGTTGGTACGACCCAACTTTATTTTTTTATATTATACTAAAGTGATATTGTTAATATGAAAAATATATATTTTTTAGAATCGCAAATATCTTTTCAATCACATTTCAAAATCTTGAATGTCTTAAATTAAAGAATTTGTGAAGTGTCTATAGGTTTAGCACAGCTCTCTCAAATGGTATCATACTCCATGGTATACTGCAAAAAAACCTTTTGTATTTGCATCATTAGCATCAATCTTATAATATTTGAGTTTACAATCCAAATAGTTTATGACTTTAATTATAAAAACTTATACAAATTTAAGTTGGAGAAAAACCTAGGTTATTTCCCTTTTTATAATATGTAAACTAAATAAAAAATAATATAAAATTTATAATATATAATATTCATGAACAAGTTTTTTAAATTGTCTAATAATTTTCATAACACTTCTTATAAATGATATATTTTTTTTAACCATAAAAAAAGTTATTTTTTTTAGAAAAAGACATTATTAAGAAATTACACTAGATAAAACCATAATTAACAGTAAATAGACATGTTGCGATCACTTCCCAACAAGTTCTTGACTGAAGCCGGTGGGGATTTAAATAAACGTATCAAAAAGCTATTTGTATCAGCACATTTAGTCATGTGATCAGCAACATCGTTAATAGTTCTTGGGATATGTCGGATACGAATCTCCTATTTCAGACGCAAAACTTGATGTAACAACTGTAATTCCACCAAACTACTACTAGCTCTTCCACCAAACAAAAAATAATTCAACCAACAAAACATTATCACACTTAACTTTAACTTTCCGAAACCTTTTATCCCAAGCTATGAATAACCCTTCCAACATCTCTTTTGTTTCAATTGTATTATCTTATGAATAACTGTATTATTTTTATAATGAATATCATGGACACAAAAATAAGTCATGTTCATACTTTTTAACCATAAATTTTTATAAATAAATACATTATAACAATTTTATAATATGTAAATTAAATTTTTACAAACTTTTTAATTATAACTTTAAATTTTTTAGGATTTAAATAATATAAAATTTAATTATAATTTTACAAAAATAACATATTTTTTATAATATAATTTTTTAAGATTTACAATATAAGAAATTTTTTGCCATAATCATTCCAAATATTTATACATGTTCACATTTATAATAAAATTTTTATAATTTATATAAAAATATTTTTTAAAAAATTAACTTCGAATGTAACTTGTATAATTATTTCAATTTTCACTTTATTCCTAATAATGAGAAAATGTAATTGAAGTGCTTCAATTATATCCAATTCGGTGAGACCCATTAATTATAATGGTTATCAAAACATGTTATCATTGTACAATTGTAAACAATTACATCTAAATTTAATTATTAAATAATTTTCTAAGTATTATATTAATATTTAAATAAATATAATGAAATTAGGAAAATTATTTGATATATTATTAGTGAAAATTTTAGAAGAAAAATTCAAAAATTGACACATCCTACTTATAAGTATAATTTTTTTTAGAAAATATGATAATATTTAACTCTTATTTTAAAATTAAAATATTTCACTTCCACAAATTCACTCTATAAACTTCAATTTTAAAAAAGTCTAGGTGGGTGTCTGTGAGTGGGGACAAGAGAGAGAAGAGAGCACATGCATCAACGTGTTTCCACACATATTACAGAGCAAATTGGCGGGGATTTGACCTACAAAAAAGCACCCAATAATAAATGTTCATGCCTTTTTAGCATTGCTGGAAACGATGAAGCTTTTGTTAAATATGGATCAGAATTATGGAACCTCAAGGTTTCGGTATGTGGCCATCGCTGTCGCTAATCAATAATTCCTAAAACCACCCATAATTATAATTTATCCATTCCAAATACCATCCAATTTTAGACCTTTAAATCACATCTCTATAATTTTTGTCAAATCATGGTTTAATCATTTGGCAGTTACAATACTGTCCTAATAAGCAATAATATTTTCTTTTGATTAGTGGTTAAATACTCTAACTGAAAATTAATTCAATGAACTTATTTAATCATACTGTTTTTATTAAATTTAATAGAACCATTTATTAATTATTTTCTTTAAATATTATTATTTGTATCCTTTTATTGGGGTTTGATGCAACGGACACTTTCAATTTCACTCTGTACGGTATTTAATATTATTTAAAATTTTTATTAAATCCCTAAAAATGAGTCATTTTAATTTCCACAATACCTTTCTTAAATGCGATACAATATAAAAAAGGAAGATGCTTTAATGATATGATAAGTAACAGCTAAGTGCTAACTTCTGCCGTGCCTTTTTTTTTCCCTTTCTTTTGCTTAATTTTCGTTGTTTTCCTCGTGATCAAACTTAATTTTACAAAATAAAACACTAAAAAAAAATTTTGATTCGAGGTTTCCATTAGAGAAAGCTTTAACTTACGAATTTTAAAAATAATCTATATTCAAAGGAAATATTTAACTTTCAATCTCTAAGTAAAGTAAAAGGATCCTTATCATTTTAGCTAACCCTGAGATAAAAATAATGATATTTAATATAAAAAGTATGTAAAATTTATATAAAATATATTTTTAATATATTAAATTTTATATAAGATGAAACAGCCATCGGTTTAGTTTGAAGTTTGGCACCTCGTGCCTTGCTGCAATCAAAAGAAAACTACGTTCCAATTCCAAAACTTTTATTACTTAGAATTATAAGTTGATTTCTTTTGGTTAATATATTATAAAGAAGCTTCTTTATTTGCACCGTAATGCACTAAATTTATTAGTTTTGACTCTTGAGTCATCTTCCATTTTGACAATCTCTAATTTCCTGAACTAAAGGAATTTAACAGACTGGAAGATCTAATTGCTTTCGCCACACATTAGCATTCCCCCAGCTGTTCATAAACTATCCCCTTTTTTGGTGGATTATTTTTCAGTCAGAATCCCAATGCATTAAGTGGGATTTGCAGCAAACATTCAGCAGAGAAACTAAAAGCATATATACGACTGAAAATAAAGTAAACCATGTTTAAGGCATGGAAGAGCGACAAGAAGAAGATCAAAGTAGTGTTTCAATTGCAGTTTCAGGCAACTCAGGTACTACTGAGTTAGATCTTAGTTAAGAAATTTATTAGAGTTTTTGAAAGATCTCTTACCTCTTTTAGCCTCTTTTGCTTTTCTTTTTCAGGTGCCACGGTTGAAAAAGTCCGCCGTAACGATAGCGTTGGTGCCAGAGGATGTTGGGAAGCCGACGCTGAAATTAGAGAAAGTGGCAGTTCAAGATGGGAGTTGTTTGTGGGAGAATCCTGTTTATGAAACTGTGAAAATGATTAGAGAGATAAAAACAGGGAAATTGAGTGAAAAAATTTACCATTTCGTTGTTTCAAATGTAATAATTCCTCAGCTTTTTGGCTTTTCTTTCCCATTGTTTAAGTTTCCACTGGTGAGTGGTTTTTGCTGATTTTTTCTGGGTTTGGTTGCAGGGATCTTCAAAAGCAGGGTTTCTCGGTGAAGCTTCGATTGATTTTGCTGATTTTGCTGCAGAAACTGAACCTGTTACTGTATCTCTGCCGCTTAAGTTTGCCAACTCCGGTGCCATACTGCATGTTAGTTCTCTCTCACTGTCAAGTGACCGCCTCAAGCATTTTAATTTTTTTATTTCAAAATCTAATATTGGCTTCACTGTAATTTGGTTCTGGAAATTCATGATGACCATAGGTGACAATTCATAAAATTGAAGGAGCAGAAGATCAGAGGTGATACTAGCATTAATAACCCATCTCTATTCATTCACTATTTACCTTAATTTTTTTTCTTGCTCCATTTACCTATATGAAATTTCAATGTCAGATATATTGGAGATGGAGAAGGCTTGACCATTTCCAGGGAGGGAAGCCTGCAAAGCCAAGGCATCAATTACAGTGACAATGTCCAAACTTTAACAGAAGTAAGTTCAAAGGCCCCACTTATCTGGTTTTACTATAGTTTAGCATGGCAATGATTTGGGTTTTAAAGCATCCTGAAATTACTGCCTGATTTTATGCAAGTTTACAATTAAATTGTTCTTTAATTCTTTCATAGGATGGGCAGTTGGACCCCGCTGAATTATATTCATCTCTACGGCAGAACACTATGCCTAAGAGAGCAGTGGATACTGGCATGACTAAAAAGAACATGCACAGGAGAACAAACACGGATTGGTCGGCCAGTTCAACTTCTGATGGAAGTTTAGCGGAGTTAGCTATTAGCCCTGAAGACGTTCCAAGAGAATGGAATAAGGGATCAGAAAATCCTGTTGAGAAACTCAGAAGTGAAAATGATATGTTATTGAGGCAGGTAGAAGTATCGGAATTAGAGTTGCAATCTCTTAGGAAACAAATTACGAAGGAGAACAAAAGGACTCAAGATTTATCGAGACAAATTACCAGCCTTAAAGAAGAAAGAGATGCAATGAAGGTGGAGTTTGAACGACTCAAGTCAAAGAACAATATGGATGAGGAAGTACTTGAAAGTCCATCGGAAGATGAGAATGAGGGGTCAAAGGTTCTGCTAAAGGAAATTAGGCAGGAGCTGGATCATCAAAAGGAATTGAATGCCAATCTTCGTTTGCAGCTGCAGAAGACGGAGGATTCCAATTCTAATTTGATTCTTGCAGTAAGAGACCTCAATGAAATGCTAGAGAAAAAGAACAGGGAAATATCTCGCCTCTCCAGTGAGATAGAAGCAAGTACGAGCATTGAAGAGGTGCGGTTGAGTGAACAACATGATGCCGATGAAGTACACATGATGAAGCAGACAATCACAGACCTGAATGCTGAGTTGGAGTTCTACAAGAAGCATAAGGAGGAGTTAGAGATGCATATAGAAGAACTGAGCCGGGAAAGTGATGAAATCTCCTTACAGTTAAAGCAAAACCAGCAACAAGAATCGGTAAAGGCACAAAAGGATTCCTCAGAATATTTGGCTACTATAGATGAACTTGAATCTCAGGTGCAAAGACTAGAGGACAAACTCAAGCAGCAATCAGAAGAATACTCAGAGTCTTTAATTGCCATTAATGAACTAGAAAGTCAAGTTAGAGAATTAAACAAAGAATTGGAGAATCGGACACAAGGCTTTGAAGAAGAACTCAACGCCTTGATGCATTCCAAAACCAAGCAGGAACAGAGGGCAATCCAAGCAGAGGAGGCATTAAGAAAGTCAAGGTGGACAAATGCTGCTAACGCCGAGCGGCTTCAAGACGAATTTAAAAAGCTGTCCGTTGAAATGGCTAGTAGGATTGATGAGAATGAAAAGATGACCATGAAAGCAGTTGAAGAAGCAAATGACCTGCAGATGCAAAAAAGAGATCTGGAAGAAATGCTCCAAAAAGCCAATGAAGAACTTGAGCTACTTAAAGATCAGACTGCAGTCGAATGGCAACACCTTTCACACCAACTAGATCTCAAAGCAAAACAAATAGAGAAAATGTCAATGGAACTTAATGATAAGACTGCACAACTTGAATATGCACAAAGGCAAGAGAAGGAAAACCAGGAGGAATTCTCTAAAGAAATTCAAATGCTTAAGACTGAGATCCAGAAGCTTGAAGAGCAGAGAAGCCAATTTTCTGATCTGGCAAAAGAAAATGTGAAGCAAAGTGATGAAACCAAAAAATCGAAGGCATCAAATGAAAAAACTGAGATGCTGATACAAAGATGGAATAAAGAAAGAGATGAACTTGAGAAAAAAATCACTTTAGCAAAGAAGGAAACGGAGAAGGCACAGAAACAATTAATTAGCACGAGGTCTTTGAAGGATAAAAAGGAGATGGTGATCTCAAATTTGCAGTCAGAAATGGAAAATATTAGAGTGGAGTGTAATGACTTAAAACATAGCTTGGTCCGGGAAGAAAGGGAGAAAGATAAACTGAGGAAACAGGTATCTCAATTAAAGAATGACCTGCAGAAGAAGGAAGAAGAAATCGGCTCTATACAGAAAGAACTCAAAAGTAGTGGTGGTCAAGCTGACATCGCCTTGCAGAGCTGCCACTCTACTTCAGCTCCTCAAGAATCCAAGGATATCACTAGTTTGCAGAAAAAAATGAGGTTGCTTAAGGTAGTTGTTCTATAGAAAGATTAGAAACTTAAAATAATATCTGTTATGCATGGAAAAATTCTGTGTATCATATTTAACAAACATCAATGGGGGAAGAAAACCACATTGATATATAATATCCTTCATCTAGTCATGAAATGTTTACATTCTACATTTTCATGCAATGCGAACATCCAAGCTGATATAAGTTCTCATTCATCGATAGCAAAGCTTAATAATTTCACAATCTCTGGCAGGAACGTATAAACCTCAAGGAAGCTGCTTTGAAAACATCAGCTCCGGAGAAGGAAAGTAATCTCAGCAATATGATTGAAGAGCTCGAAAGCTTCATGGAACAACTCAAAGTTTGTCATTGTTTTTCTGCAGATCGGTGTCAAAAGGTTTGTGGATTACAATTATAAGAATGCATTGAATAATATAGTTTTGTGATTTGTCATGCAACTAGACAGCAATATTTTAGTTTCATGAAACAATCATAAAAACAGAGTGACTCTATTGAGCAGTACTAACGGGAAAGAAATAAAGACATAAATAACATTGCCACTTCAAAACTATATCAATCAATGCATAATTGAGATAGAAATTCCTTTAATTCTAGACCTCACAATTGAAATTTTAGTTAAGGTAACTTGTATCCAGTTTCATCCTCATGGTTAATATGCTTCCAATTCCATCCATTTAGTTCTAGATAGTTACTCCAGTCTCAATATTACCAATGTTCAAAATACAGGAACCTATAAATGTTAACAAATCTGAGGAAAGAAGAAAGTTACGAGATAAGCTCCATTCTAAGACTACTGTCGCAGAAGGCATGCCTTTGTCAACAACAGCAGTACCGGTTGAAAGGTATGAGCATACAATAAGTTGTGAACAACAAGGCCAATCTGTTTGTCTCAAGAATCAGAGTTAATTATTAAGCAATATATTTACTGTAGATGAGTTCATTGGCTAATCATTTATGTTTTTCCTACTTACGATACCAGCAGTGATGTTAATCTTGCCGAATTGCTAAGCGAAGTGGAAGGTCTTAAGGAAAGGAACAAATCTATGGAGCGTGAGCTTAAAGACATGGAAGAAAGGTATTCTGAAATAAGTCTCAGATTTGCAGAAGTGGAAGGGGAAAGACAACAACTTGTAATGACCGTGAGAAACCTTAAGAATGGCAAGAAGAACTAGCATGTTCAAAGATGCAGTATGCTAGACAAAGAACGCTAAGCAGGGTAAAGCAGCTGATCCTTTAAAAGGAAATATGTGTTTGATAGGTACATCAAAGTCCAATCAAGGAATCCCTATCATTTGAATTTGTGAAAATAGCTTTCTTCCTTTATTTGTTGCTCATCTCACCTGTTAGGAACAGTGAAAAATTAGATTCAACCAATTTGATCGAAAGCTCAAGCAGCAAATTTGGATTTTGAGGTTTTAAATTATAGATACACAGGGACCCATTAATTATATAGGAACCGATTCCTCCTCCATTCTGCTCAATAAATTAAAATCTAGAATTAATTTTGTGGAAACATCACTAATAAGTCAAGCATGTCTTTGTCACCAATCCTGCTACTTCACTTCAAGCTAACAACTGATTCACTAAGATGGAGCTTTTCTGTTTCTTGGGGTATAATACTATTATCATAAAAGATAAAGCTATAACAAAAAAGCAATCATTCCAACTAACAAACAAGCCTGAACACATCACACCTAATGAGCGTTTTATAAATCCTAGCTGCCTATGGGCTAGTCAGTTCAAAATTTCTGAGCAAATCAAATATTTCTGGCATGACTGTGCTATTTGAGCTTACCGTTGAGCCATATGGATACATTCTTGAAAAAGGTGTCGCAATTGCTCCAAGTTCATGTAATTTTTAAAGGAAGTTCTGCAAAAACAAGTAAATTTAAATAAGATAGTGTATCTCTGTATTTAATGCTAATTTCTAAACGAAAAAGAACCTGTTGGAGAGCATAATTGAACCAACCTGCTAAATTTACAAGTGCATCTATACCCTTATACATTGGACCACGTTTGTTTCGATCGTGATTATTAATAGCGAAGCTTTTTGCTCAAACCATGTGTTCCTCCGTCTCTCCAAACTAGCTTAGTTTGACTTCCACTTCCATTCATTTCGAAAGATAGAGTCTGGAGGAGAAAAAGTGCATGGTTTAAATTGTAGACATATGCAGTTGTATCTGTAGTACACGGCAAATACAGAGGGTAGTTTATACAAACCTGTCTTGTTCTCTTATCAGTGGGTGTCGATGTTTGTGTAAGGGAGAATGAAGTCTTTTCATTCTTAGATGAGCTGGATGCTTGTGGAGGTCTTTTCTGCTTCCTTTGTTCTAGTATTTTCTTAGGAGTGTTGCCTCCTTGGTATTTGAAAAACTCAAGAATTGATGGACTTCTTCTTCTCTTAGGAACTTTTGCTATATTTCCTGATCTGCCTAAGGGTGAAGCAGATGTATCAGAAGGAAGATTCTGCTGACGTAATCTGCTCTTCTCCTTGATCCTGTTAAGAAATTCTATCGTCCAAGGTGAACCTAATTGTGGTTGGTTTGAAAGAATGGCCTTTGAGAGTGATGTTGCACTATGATTTGATACATCGTTTTTTAGTAGTGATCCTTTGCAAGCTGCAAATCGCTGAGCTAAAACATCCCGTATGGAGTTTTCTTGGTTGCTGGGACTTGCATCTGTATTAGGATTAGTTCCTACAAGACCTTCTCTAGGGCATGTTACAGAACTCAACATATCTGAACCAATGTTGATATCAGAAACATATGGGAGAACAGTGTGACTGCCGTTAGTAAATGACAATCTTCTAGCAATTTCGGATTTTCTAGTAGAATCCTCTTCAATCTCCGACACGAAAGAGGAGAAAGGATTAGAGTTACCAAAGCAAGAGAAATCCTCACCAGACATCGGACTGTCAGCGAAGTCAGTAACTTCACTTGTAAGTTCTTCGCGCTGATTCTCAAAGCTATTGGTGTTTTGCCAGTCCAAACTATTCAGCATAACTGCATTTTCTCCCAGATTGTAATCCCATATATTTTCTTTCAAGAGTACATCAAGTTTGGGCTTTTTTGCCTCTTTTAACATGTTAGGACCTTCATAGATGTCAGAATCATATCGCCCAGGAATTTGAGGGAGAAAATCAAAATCCTGCCCTTGATCAAATATATCATTTAAAGATGAACTGAGCTTTTTGTAATCCTGGAACATCTCAGAACCTGTAGATTTCCAAGAATCATATTGCTTCGACAGTCCAGAAGGATGCAGAAACTCATCTTTGCTCACAGGCTCAAAATGCTGTGATTCATCCATCCTTGTGCTGACTTTATTAGGGCTATTTTTGCGTTTGCCTTGTTTTCCTTGAGAACCAACATTGTAATGACACTTGTCGGAGTTACGACCCGAAGATACAGAAGAAGAGCAGTCTGTCGTTACAGATTTTGAGTCCTCCCGCTCACCGTACTTGCACAAGGCACTGAAAAGAGCAATACTTTCATCTGGTACACAGTAGTTTTGAACTGCCTGAATCCTGCGTTCATGTGACCACTGAAGGAACTCAACAAGCATTCCTCCCGAAGAGAGTATTGCATGCGCTGTCAAAGGATTAACTGAAGGAAATTTAGTAAGGAACGATTCTGCAAGAGTTTCTGAATCAGGCATCTTTGGATATGGGCCCCTGGTCGTCTTAGCAGCATAATCAATGCAGTTTAGTATAATTTCATCAGTTGATTCAGATGAATAAGAACAAAATAGCTGGAAGTCAATTCCCAAACTTGCTGCTGCTGCATAGAGTCCAGCTGAGGATTCCATTACAGTAGAAAGGAAGCCAATGCCTCCCTCAAATACCTTGAACAGAAAGTACATAAAATTTATAGTAATTCAAATTTCAGATTCCAACAACAATAGTTCAATGTTTTATTGAAAATAGTGCAGAATTTCCATCTTACCAGAGCACCATGTCTCATCTTGCGCATTTAATGAACAAAATTGTCTACCCTAGGGTTTATTTTAATTTTCAACCTAAACGAAAAGTCCATACTTCAAGTGAAAAAGCAAGAACATCACCTATAACTACTAATCTGCTGATTCTGACCAAGCCAGCAAAAGATGGCTACGAATGCAAATAAGCAGCATCAAATTACCATAGTCGTTTTTATAGATTATCGGTTACGGGCAACACAGAAAATGAATAGAAGCAACTTAAAGATTTTTTATTAGAGGTCCAATAAACCTACACTAACCATATTGATGAACAGAAAGGTACTACCAAGCAAAAACTTAGGTTGTCTGGTTCTAAGCATCCCAAGATACCAGAAACAAAACGTGGCATTTATCTTCTTGAAACTTAAAGATTTTCGAAGTAGTTAAGTATGAAAGTCAAAGTTAAAAAAAAAATTGATGTAAATTGCGAAAATTACCAGGAAACAGCCACTGAAAGTAAAACTCAGCAATGTCAAAATGTTAGTTGCAATATTCTCAATGCACAACTGTAAGCAAGATGATGTTTCATCTGAAATGGCAGCTTTCCTTCCTATGTTTCCGGAATCATACCATACTAGGCAAATTGCAGAGCTAATTATGACATCCACTGGGAGTTTTGAATCGCGTTCCACTACTTGAGCTCCTTCTTTCTCCATTGCAAGAATTTTTTGATAAGTAGATCTTCTGGATACGATCATTTCCTTATCAAAATTTTGCATGTTCACAATAATTACTATGTCTGCCAATCTCTGCGGGTTTGGATTGGTTTCAACTGCAACTGGCAGACGCAAACTATAGGCTTCTTCTTCTTTCCCACGTCCGACAGACCCGTTGTTATGCTTGTCTACAATGGGTACAAAGTTCAGTAGGTCCTCCACATTCTCGTAGTTCACATTATCAAGGGCCAGGATTGAATGAAACTCCCCTTCCTAAAACATTGGTACCATCTTCAGAGAATGTCTGTGATTACCACTATGATTACATAGCAATAAACAATTACATGAAGAATCAGAGACGCAGCTAATTCCGTAAGGAAATATATTACTTTAAAGTTCAGAACTTATCCCTTACAGCAGTCAATTTTTGGCGGTTATTTAATTGATGAACATAAAGAATTTGTAAATTGTTTTCATTCCTAAGGATTGAAAAGGATATCAACTTCAATGGTAAAGACTAATTTAATACAATTCAAGCACCCATATTGTAAATCAGCAATGCACCCCTGACTCGTCCTAGAGAAATTTTCTCAACTTCATACACAAGCTGTTAGAAGTGATGTATGGAAAAGTAATAAAAAAACAAACTTTAAGGGATAAGGCAATTTCTTTGAGGCTTTTGAGTTTTTAAATGACTATCATAAAGTGCATGCAATTATTTACTATTCTAATGCAAAACTATTGGGCTTAACCCATATAATATATAAAAGCCCACCAAATGAGCTTAATCCATTGAGCTTAGCACTTAACTTGTTTGTTTATTGATACGAATAGGAAAATTTATATTATTTAGTTTAAACTTTTCTGAGCAATGTGCTAAATAAACCAGTAACATTGCAAACAACAAACACAAGCAACATGCTTAAATTCACAATTGTATTCCAAGGGGTCATTCTATCAATTACGTGCAATATTTTGTTCCTCTGTTTACTCTAACCACATATTTCAACTTTGGTGTTGAATTGATGTATTCATTAGTTTATAAGAAATTACAAATCTTTTGAACTCTTAATGTCTTCATTCCTTGACCTAATACCTAACAAAACCCTCTTAACGGTATTACTAGAATTAATAGTGTCTTTTTGTTCTATAATTTTTATTTGAATTTTGTTACACAAAATGTGACTCTAGGAGTAAAACTAAAATTACAAAAATAGTACACCCACGCATTTAGCTCAGCAGCTGTGTTCATAATCCTACTCGAAATAGCAGGTTTGAATAGATATCATCAATGAATAGATAAATTCTTCGATCAAATAAGAAAGAATAGACTTACCGTCAACTTCTTTGCAATCTGGGGCATATCAACACCTTCGCAAAGTGCTTTGGAAGCACTAGAGTCATCCAGTTCAATCTTCAGAAAGTGAAGATGAGTCGAGCCAACTGATTTGGGGGGGAAAGAAGATACTCTAGATGAGCCACAAAAGCCTCCATATTCCACAATAACGTTGAACTTGTTGAATGGAAAAGATGCAGAAACATTCCTTGAGGAGAAAGAAAGAGAGTATCACATATGGCTTCCTAACACTGCACAACAGGCATGCTAAAGTTTCGGATGGACCCACCCACTTCAGAGTTTTATCTTTAGTTTTCCATAATGTGCAATGCGTTGCATTCTTACTCTTTTGGTGAGACTTTTACAAGTTGGATAAATATTTCAAAAAGGTCCGACATGCCTTTGCTATGAGAAATACTGCAATTAACCTACATGGTTAAATCAAAGCTAAAATTTGTTGAATTCCAACAATATCTCCCAAATTTACTAAGCATCTTATATTTGGTTCTAGATGTGTCATAGCAATCTTATCTAGGAATATTTGTGCATTTGCAGACTATACACAATCACGTCTCCTGTTAGTCACCTATCCTTTAAAAGTGGTTACCTTTTACAAACTGTATAAATAGAGAACTAAAATAGGTCATCGAGTTCATGAGTACAAATCTGCACTGGTGGGGAACTAATATTTCCTATGTCCAGCAGTAACAACTTTATTAAGTTGGCCTTTTCACAGAGCAAAAGAAAAAAAAATCATATAGCACCAAATGAAGTGAGATGTTGATAAAGCATTTCGCAAATAATATGCCACAATATATTAGATATTGAAGGTTTGGAACTTACTCCTGAGATACCAACCAACAATCTGAAATCAGCTGAGAATCCATCTTATAGACACCTGATGGATTTGCGTTTGTGCAGAAACTTGATAGCTCGTTCCAGGATAATCCCATAGACATCAACAAACTCTTCAAAGACCACCAGAAGACTTGCTCTGCCAAGATCAACACTTTGGAATTACTTGAGCTGGTCTTTGACTGTAAAATTCCCCGTATAACACAGAGTGAGGGATGTGATGTTGTTATTTCCTTATCAACCTTGCCACGAGCATCCTCAATCAAGGAATGAAGGAAACTTAATCTTGACTTTATGCACCCAAGGCTTCGACATAGCTTGTCTACATATAAGTGAGCTGCATTGATGCCATAGAAACACATGTACCAAGCCATTTGCTTAATAGCGCACAACGTGACAAATGCCATAATATCTTCATCACCATGGGAAGTATTTCTTCGTGCCATTTTTTTCTTAATACAGTCCATTAACTTTTTCTTTGGAAGGCTAAGCAATTCATACCTATCTTCTCCTAAAAATGAAATTAGCTCAGTCTCATTCTGCAAGATAGCCAGATAGCACTTTTCAAAATTTTCAATCAGTGCCAAGATATCATCTGGCAATTTTATATTGTAAACCATGATATCCCACTGCTGCAATAGTAGACCCGTGGATGCACATGCTTCAACTGAATGGCCAGATGAAACATTGGGTAATTCAGCCCTTGGGTTGAATGACATGGCCGCAGGTCCGGCATTATCTCTAGTACTACTTTTCAGGGGATTCAAGAAGAAATCAACATCATTGACTTGTAACCGTAGACCAGTGTATGCACATGCTTCAACTGAATTACCAGATAAACCATTCGGTGATTCAGCCTTTCGGTTAAAAGACCTGGCCGCAGGTGCAGCATCTTCTCTAGCACTACTTTTCTGGGGATTCAAGAAAAAATCTGGACCATTGACTTGTGACTGTAGACCAGTGGATTCACATGCTTCAACTGAACGACCAGATGAAACATTGGGTAATTCAGCCTTTGGATTGGAAGACATGGCCTCAGGTCCAGCATTTTCTCTAGCACTACTTTTCTGGGGATTCAAGAAAAAAGCAAGATCATTGAATTGTGACATAGTCTTGAATAGTAATGAAGCCCTCTTATCATCTTTTTCTGCTAGTTGTTCCGAGTTTCCTGGTTTGGGGAAACCATTGTCTTGTAACTTACTGGACGCAACAGCCATAAGATTATCAGTAAGCTTAGGTACGCGATCAAAAGTTACATTCGGTACTTCCTCATATTGTTCAGTAGCTGATCCTGTTAAAGCATCATCTGAGAAAATGAAGTCAGAAACTAACTTCCTACCCTCAAAACTTTCCTGTTCAAAATCAATGCTGGAAGCATCTATCTCCTCCATCATAGTCTGAAACAAAGCATGAACTTTATTGCTGCATTTATCATCTTCCAATATATACCAGTCCAAGTAGATACCATCAGATGCAGATAGGGGCAGCGGCATCAAATCAGACAGTAATTCCTCGATAACTGTGCATGGTAACCTCAACCTTCCATGATCAGAGAGAACAGGTATAGGCAAAGATTTGAATGTTTCATCTACCAACACAAGTTCATGACTAACAACCAATTCACTGAAACCCTTGAAATTCATGTCTTCCTTGAACATATGGTTACATGCTTCTGGCTCATGGGTTATTTGTCTGTTCAAAAACACATCAAAGTTTTGAGATGAATCAACATCAAAAATCTGGAATTCCTCAAAAATAACCGAGTTTGTGGGAAAAAGATAACCAGCATCCTGTTTTACCATAACAAGTTCAGAATTCCCATCAGCTTGAGGAGTTTCCACCATGCATACAATGTTCACATCCAGGAACATCTCTGGGAAGGCTAGCTCAGGTTCCGGATATTTTTCCATTAAACAGAGATCAGAAAGAAAATTTAAGATATCATTCCCAATAGAGCCCAAGAGCTCCTTGCTGTCAGTAAGCACATCATTTTCTTGAGTCCACAGCTGGGATTCAATAGATTCAAAAGCAGTAGGAGGTACATCATGAATAGAATGACTTGTCATGATACCCAGACTTATTTCATCCACCTCCAAAATGGGGAAGGTGCTATGCTGTAAGAGCTCTCGACCTCCAAAAGAACTATCCTCTTCCAGCATATAAATATTTTGCTCCCTGTTGCACTCTGAAATAACATCTTCAACTGAATAAACTGATTCTTGAATCTTGTCAGGAAACTGCAGTGTAGGGCCTGTCTCATCCTGAAGAAAGATTTAATTCAAAAGAGACACCAAATTTTTCTAAGAATTTGAAGGATCATTAAAGCTTACTTAAAGCAGTGACAGTAATATTTCTCCTTTAAACACTGCAGATCTTTTGCATCAGTTAGCTTTTTTTATATGTTCTTTTTCTTCTTTTTTCCTTCTTTTCAACAGAATTATGATGAAGCATCAGATACTTAAAACATTGCTTTGCCTTTCTTTCTTTGATCAAAATAAATATAGAACTTGCATCCAATTTTCAACCAGGTAATACACGAGCCAGATATGACTAAAGCTGAATGTAGGAAACAAGTGTAAAAAAGGAAGCCTATAGGATGTGGATAAACTGCAGATCCATCAGCATACTGAGCAAATTAAGACCAATCTGTAGGAGTTTTTAAATGTTAAATTAAATATATAAAACCTCTCTAAAGCACTGAGGTAATCATTAAACTTGATCTGTAAACTTACTTTACGCAAATAAAAAAGAAATGAATTTTAATATTTAATATAACTCAGCCAAAGATTAGTATCTATTATTCTGCATCCACAAGGAAAAAAGCTAAGCCTAAAGAAATTGTAAGAAAACTGGAAAGTCCGATTGTAAATACTATATAAGACTTCCAGAAGAAATTATTCAATAAATTACTATTTACCTTATTATTATCAATCTCTGAAATTCCAGAGAATGTCTCAATCTCTTTCTCGGAAAAGTGGGCATTATCCTGCAAAGGAATATACAAGTTATAAACTTTCAAATACCTGCTGTGGTACTGAATAAACTTTTCAGATATATAACGAACAATAGATAATACCAAAAAAGTATCCAGCTCGGGTGTTTCAAACAGTATCACGTCTAACCTCCAAACATCCTTATCAGCTCCACAGGTTACATTATCCTCCTGCAGTGGCATGAATTAAGTTTTATGGAAGATCCTAAAGAGAACAAAGTGAAACAAGGTTAACATCATGTGAGAAAGTTGGTTTAAAGCTTTTTGCAAATCTAACCTCCTGAATTTCTGATCCAAAAGTTCTCTGATTCCCTGCTTCCTTCTCATTACAAACCACAGCTTCTTCCTGCACGTCAATAAAATCATCTACATTTAAAAAGGCCAAGACCGTCGGAGGCAAAGCTGCTGGATTATAAAGATTTTTCCTAAAGACAAGTTCACTATGATAATACGATCCAGTTGTAAGAAAACCTCAACTATCTTAATTTTTGTCAACAACGAAATGCGTAACCTTAATTTTCCGTTTGTAATCCTTCAAGAGAACCTGGACTCTCTAATAACATTAGTCTTAGTCATTGACTAAAAATATTTAGAAAAAAACTTACTACATGCGGTTTCTTTGAACAAAAGCAGGGAATGCAAAATCAAGCGTCGAGTCAATATGAAGTGGAGAAAAAGGAAAAGCATTATACATTATTGAATCTAGATTGCTTCTATTAAGAAAATACAACTCCGTAATTTCCATTATTGAAGCACCTTTAACAATCAACAATTCATCGATCAACAGAGACAGATTGCTCTCAGGAAATAAACGACGTAAAAAATGGAGTCTCCTCGTTAGAATCCAAAACCATCGAGATTTTCATACTTGACATCATAACTAGCTATTTTTCATTTAAATCCGGCAAAAAAAATTTAAAATCGCATCGGAGACTAAAGAGAACTGAACTCATCACATTACCTCGGCGGAGAACTTTGCGCTGGCATTTCCACTTGGACACCGAGTATCCTCGAAATCTCTGATATCGACATCGATGAACGGAGGAATTGCTTCCGACAAGAAGTTGGAGAGAGCGGCCTCGATCGGCAATCTCTCGGTCTGGAGAGGGAGGTTGAGGAACGAATCAAAGTGAAGAAGATCGTCACTGGAGTTGGAAGTATGAGGAGGGAAGTGAGGAGGCGGTAGGTTGAGGAAGCTTAGGGTTTCGGCTGGGGATTGAAAGGCGCTCAAGTAATCCACGTTGAGAAATCGAGTTCGCATCAGTGGTGGATTCGACGGGTTTGTTGAAGGTGAAAATGGAGCATGAAATTTAATTTGGCGCTTAAAATTCAAATTGGTGGAGTTTGTTTCGGCTTACCACTTGCATGGATGGCGCGCACCGTCGCTTCATTCTATTTTGTGCGTGTTTTGTGGGAACGAAGTTCCCTGCTTTTCCTTTTTTGTTAAAATATGCTATTAATCCGTGTACTTTAACCAAATTTGATATTAAGTCCCAATGCTTAAAAAGGTTAAAGTTTTAAATATTTTTACTTCTTTTATTTAAAAATCTCAATCCAATTATTAAAATAATATTTTATACATGCACAAATACTAACATCATATCCAAAACCCCTTTTAAGTGTGCTACTTAATTATACCAATATTTATAAATTATATGATTAAACTTGCTTAAATTTATGTATTTTAATTGCAACAAAAAACTTTAAATTATCATTTAAATTTAAATTTAATTTCAAATTTTCAAAACATTTTAATTGAATCTTTTAAATACTAGCGTTTATATCAATTACATTCTCTAAATTTAAGCATTAAATGTCATCTCAAATCTAACATATAACATTTAGAACATGTGAATCAAATTGTGAGCATGCATGTACTTATTACATAGACAACCACCCGTCAAATCAAATATCTCATACAATAACAACATATAGATTTACAATTTAATCTACATGTTTTAAATATATTGTATGTTAAATTTAAAATGACATTTTACACCTAAATTGATGATTAGATTGATAGAAAAACCTTGATACAATATTAATAATTTTAATTATTAATTAGAATATTCGAAATTTAGAAACGATCAAAATTATATTTTGAGTACGTCTTATGGAATTAACCCTAATTCATATAGGATTGATGTAACTTTTAATATCTGAACTTGACAAATTATATTTACTTTAATACTTATATTTTTTTTATCTACACCAATACACAAACTTGACAATTAATTGATACTTTATTTATTTATCATTACTTTTTAAAAGCATTTTAGTCCCATGAATAAAACACATTTTGAAATTAAAAAGTGCTTTTTAATTAACATGCAAAAGTTAAAATTTTTATTTTTCGCTAAAAAAAGCATTTCTTAGTCAAAATGACATTTTTTAACTTCATTTATAATTCAATGTATTATATACAATATTTTGTCGGGTATATAATTATTTCATTATTGAATTTTGTTTTAAATATATAATATGTTTGAATTTGTAATGATTATATTTTAATATTGAAAATATAATTTATATACATTCAAATTAAGTTTTACAAACAGCTTAAAAATATTAAAGATATATTTTATAATAAAAATATTAATAATGATTTATAATGATTTTTTTTAAATATCATAATATTAACTATTTTGAGTATCATTTACATACATATTATTATTTTACAATATCCTATTTAAAATTAAAATTTTATTTCTCAAAAATGTTTTTTGATAACAATATTTTAAATTAAGATTTTCAAACTCATTTTTCACAACACATATCAAAAGCAATGTTAAATTAGTTTTTAGTCTATTTTAATTCTAAACTTAACAAACATAAATGATTAATAACATGACACACTCTTTGTTAAGAGGAGTTAGGTCTCAAATCTTAATGAAAGATATTGTCCCACTCAAAGGTTTTTTCTCTTATAGGGAGCGACTCGAATAATGTAGATACGACTTGCAAATTAACCTGATCAAATAATATCAAATATACTAAAATAAAATATTTAATCCTTAATTAATAATTTAATCTCCACAAACACAACATACATAATTAATATTTTTAATGTTATTGACACATCTTCCATAAACTTGTACATTAATTGAGACACTCCTTATAGAAGATAAAACTCCTGAATTAAACAATAACTTCGATTGGGTCTAGGACTCAACTCCAATCAACAATATCATAATACCCCGCGATTAAATTTGGGTGAAAACCGAAGTTCAATTACACAAGCAAAACCTAATTGTCAAATCCAACTATCAAAGTGAACTAAAAAAATCTACATTATATTAACCCATTCTTTATTGAAGCGTGTATAGCTTTAAAAAAAAATGGCGTGTCGATATCTTGAAGGTTGCTATTGGATAGGTGACTGAATACGCGTGTTCCCTTCCACACCAGACATCTACTCCCAACGGGACTTTTCTCCCCTTGTTAAACATCATTCCCCAAGTCCTGCAGTTCGTCGTTTTTGACATAAAAGCATATATCTTCTGATAAAGATAATCATGCATTATCCCATACCATAAAAACAGGAATTATTGCCACCTGGGCAATGAAACGCTAGTTACGTGGCTGGTCATAGAATCCTGTCGGTCATGCTCTACGTGTGCCAATGTTACACCGCCACCGCCATGCAAAGGTGGCGAAACCATGGCATTTTAGTTCACTTCATAAAACCTCCCACCAGAGATTTCTTCTTTATTGCAGTTTTATACTTTTATTTTCTCTGCAAATCACTTTTCTGAAACAAAAAATGAATACCCAATCGGCCCATCCTGACCAGCAGGGTGAGAAAACCTATCTCTGTTTCTATTTATAGTTATAAAAATGCATTTTAAGTTTTTAACATTCTTTAATTTCTTATCACAGGAGAAGGTGAAGATGACCAGCAGCGTGAGAAAAATTCAGTTTTGAAAAAAGTGAAGGCAAAAGCAAAGAAGATAAAGGATACAATTAAAAAACACGGGCATGGGCATAACCATGATCATGGTCATGAGTACCATGAAGGTCATATACCTGATGATCATGACCTGGACGAGGAAGACGATGAAGAAGAAGATGAAATTGGTCAAGATCCCGAAGTTCACGGTGCACCAAGTATGTTGGCGTTCAATTCATCATCTTTCCCTGTTCCTTTTTCTTTTTGTTTTTTGACTTGTGGAATGTCTTGTCGTGTTTTTTGAAAGTGTACGAGTCTGCAGCTGCTAAAATTGTTGTGTCTGGACAACCAGAAGACTTGAGCCGTCCTGGGATTACAAACGACAGGTCAAAACCCATGGTCCTGGATCCGCTAGAATCAAGGGGAATAACTGGAAACTACGGGACAAAAGACAATGAACCACCTAGCAGCGCTGTTGGTGGCTTGGAAGGCTTAGTAAGAGAACAACCGAGGGTCGACTTTGGGAAGAGGACTGATACTGTTGGGGAATCACTAGCGCCGCAAAACACACCTATGTCGAGTTCTCAAGGCAAAGATACGACTGGTTCTACGAGGACTTTTCTTCATGGGGAAGGAGGATATTCAGGGCAGCCAAAAGTTAATTTACAAAGACCCATAGGGTTGGAGGAAGACCCTGCTGCTCCTAAGGACAATCCTGATGCTTATGTTACTACAAATTATCAGTCCAAGGTCACAGATCCAACAGGAGAAGGTTAAGTCCATTCAAATTGTAAATCATAAGCTTTATGATAAATTGGTGTTGCTTATTTATGGTGACATTGTAACAGGTGGAGAAGCAAGAGGGATAACCCCACTTTTGCATTCAATGGATAAAATGAGTATCTATGAGGAAGACAAGGGTAGAAAGGACAATTTACCTCCTGCAATTCATCCTGTTGCATCAGAATTATACCCTACAGGAAGCCATAACCAGTTCTCTCCTGGACCAAGTCCTCCATTAGACACCGGAACTCCGGCAGAAACCATGGACACAAAGCCTGAAGAACACCCACGTAATGTTGCTGCGGATGAGCCGCTAAACCAGAGCAGTTACACTGAGAAAATATCGTCGGCGACCTCTGTTATTGCAGAGAAAGCAGTGTTAGCTAAGAACATTGTAGCTTCAAAGCTTGGGTATGGAGAAAAGGACGAGAGTAGGACTACCACGAATGGATCAAGTCCGACTACGCAAGGATCAGCTATAGATTATGGAAAGAAAATGGCTGCAACTATGGCGGATAAACTAAGTCCTGTTTACGAGAAAGTTGCAGGAGCGGGAAGCACCATGGTGTCGAAACTACACGGTCCCGGCTCTGGGACGGCAACCGAAGTGGATCCTGGTCAGGTTCAAGATCAGGACAAAGGGGTCTCAATGAAAAGCTATATCGCGGAGAAATTGAAGCCTGGTGAAGAAGACAGGGCACTATCAGAAGTCATTTCGGAGGCCTTGCAAAAGCGAAAAGAGGAACCAGAGAAGGAACCAACGGCGGCAAGAGGGAAAGTGACGGAGTCGGAGGAGGAGGCAAGGCGATTAGGAACGACGGACGAAACAAACGAAAGGGTAGGTTCAGGATCCATGAATAGTCCCACTAAGAGTGTAGTGGATAAGCTTAAAGGTACTGTTGGTTCCTGGTTTGGCAAAAGTGAAGTGTCTTCCCAGGGAACTGAACAGGGACATGGTTCATCATCTGGTAATAATGGTGTTCCAAGTTCTACCGGCGAGCGACGTCTTCAAGAATCGGGCAATTGATTCAATTAAGAAATCTACGAGTGATGATATAATGGAAGATGATTTCGCTTTACGCTTTGTGTGCTTTGTGTGGAGATCATCCTGTTGTTTTTTTAAAAAATCATTGAATGTGTGTAGCCATGGGCTTATGGCCTCTGTTTCATGTGTGTACTTTTTCACAGTGTTTAGTATATATTCTGGTTAATAAATTTGGGTGCTCTTTAGTCTTTACCCCAAAAAAGAAGTCAGGTTTTTAAGCTGGGAATTTGTTGGCAATTCAATCAGAAATTGGGAGAATATTCGTCACGAGAAGCAACCCTGTTTTTCTTTTTTACCATTCTCGCTTGCCTAATTTGGGGCTTTGAGGTTTGAAAGTTGAGACTCCATCCTTGTCTTGAATTGGATACGGCTTCTTTCGTCAACCCCGAATCTATTAATTCAAATACACAAGTAGTTAAAACATATAACTTGGTTCTTTTTGGATATACTTTTCACTATTTGGATTTTGGGCAATTGATGCTCATTCTTTGAGTAAGTTTTGAGTATTAAATTATTATAAAATTTGAATTTAGATATTCAATTAAGTCAATGACTCATTGGCATAGTGCAAAGACCGTGGATTGTCTGTTATTAATAGATATATGTAAATTATTTTAATTTTTCAAAGATATATGTATATTATGTATTTAGCCTCAATCTCTCTCTATATATAAAATCACACTTTATTTAAATAAGCTCTTAAAATAAGTCTTTATGCTATCATTTTAATATTAAAGCAAAATTATTTTAAAATTTAAGTTCTTGTACATAAAATTGAAACAAGTGATCAAAATTTTAAGGTGATTACTTTTTAAAAAAAATTAAAAAATTATTATTTCTTTTGAAAAGTCATAAGGATTTATTTAACTAAAAAAACAACTTAAAGGCTTGTTTAGATAAATTCTAGTAATTTAAGGGTCTTTTTTATATATTACCCAATAAACTAGTAGCACATTAGTCATTATCTAACACCCTAAACCTTAATATCACTATAAAAATTATTAAAAGAAATATTTTAGGAACCGGGCCAAACCAAAATTTCAAAACCCCATGCCGGATCCGGCCACTCGGCCCATGGGAAATGTTTACTTCCCTTTCGAAAACGGCACCAACAATAAACGGCGTCGTTTCCTAGAAAACCCTGATTGAGATTGCACTCCTCGATTACACTCCCTCACATATCGTATCTCCTTGTTCCTCACTTCGCCTCTTCAACTATCTTTTCACCACCAAAATCTCCAAAAACCCTGGGTGCCCAATAAACTCCGACCACCTCAAAAAGGCTTACAATCCCTCTGTCAACAAGTTTAAATCCCAGGTACTTTTCCTCTTCCATTCTCTATTCATCGTCAAACTGATTCCAACTATTCATAAAGAAACTGTAGCTATTCAATGAATATATCTTATCCCGATAAACTGCTGTCATGTAATCGGGTGTTTTCAGCTTAATGGGTATTTACCAACTCGAGATCACAGCGTTTCACAAGCTTTCCGTGTTTGGGTATCCCAATCTGATTCTGGGTTTTTTGTGTTTTGCAAAGATTCAGAGATAATGGGAGTGACCCAATGCTTAGTCGTTGCACAAAATGAACTCTTTAGCTCTGTTCGGTGTAAGGAATGTTTTTAAATCATGTTATATTATCGTTTTATCGAGGAAATTTTGTAGTGGTAGTTTTGATAGTGGTAAACTTGATAGTGATTTTTATTGTTCGGATGAACCCTTGAAGAGAATGTGGAAGGGTCCCAGTTTAGACTCTGTTTTCGATGAAATTCATGATGATTGTGATGGGGACGCGAACTGGAACAGGAAGAGCACTAAGTCCCGATTTACAACTAGAAAAAGGTTTTTTGAGACTGGGAGAGACGATGCTAGGACGATTCTTGAAGTTTTAGAAAAAGATGGACCGGGATTTGATGTGAAAGCTGCTATTACTAAAATGCAGGTGAGGGTCTCGGGGTTCCTTGTGAGAGAAGTTCTTTTGGGAGTTTTGAAGAACACGAATTATACGAATAAGACCAGGTGTGCAAAACTTGGATACAAGTTTTTCGTGTGGGCTGGTCAGCAGGAAAATTATAGGCATACCGTGGATTCGTATCATTTGATAATGAAGATATTTGCAGAGTGTGAGGAATACAAGGCAATGTGGAGATTAGTAGATGAGATGATAGAAAATGGTTTCCCCACAACAGCAAGGACATTTAACATTTTGATATGCGCTTGTGGAGAAACCGGCTTAGCTAAGAAAGTTGTGGAGAGGTTCATTAAGTCAAAGACATTCAATTATAGGCCATTTAAGCATTCATACAATGCTATTTTGCATACATTACTTGCCATTAATCAATACAAGCTAATTGAGTGGGTGTACCAGCAGATGTTAGCCGAGGGTTTTTCCCCCGATATTCTAACTTACAATATTATTATGTATGCAAAATACAGATTGGGGAAGTTAGATCAATTCCACAGGTTACTTGATGAAATGAGTAGATCCGGATTTTCCCCTGATTTTCATACATATAACATCCTTCTGCATGTTCTTGGCAAAGGAGATAAACCACTTGCAGCACTTAATCTATTGAATCACATGAAAGAGGTGGGATTAAATCCAGGTGTTCTTCATTTCACGACATTGATTGATGGCCTGAGTCGTGCTGGAAACTTGGATGCTTGCAAGTATTTTTTTGACGAAATGAGAAAGAACGGATGCATGCCTGATGTCGTCTGCTATACTGTAATCATTACGGGATTCATTGCTGCTGGGGAGCTAGAGAAAGCTCAGGAAATGTTTGATGATATGATTACCAAGGGACAGCTTCCGAATGTGTTTACATACAATTCGATGATTCGTGGTTATTGTATGGCTGGAAAGTTCGAAGAGGCATGTGCTATACTTAAGGAAATGGAGGCTAGAGGATGTAACCCAAATTTTGTCGTGTACAGTACCCTAGTGAGTCATTTACGGAGTGCTGGAAAGCTTTCTGAAGCTCGTGAAGTAATAAGAAACATGGTGGAGAAAGGACAGTATGTTCATCTACTCCCTAAGATCAGGAGATATAGAAGATGCTAAGCAGTAGATTGTACAATGTAATGATTGTTTATTGTAACTTAATTGCCATTATACTCATTGGTTCAGCTATGTCAGCGCCACGTACCTCCTGCCTGTAATAGATGTCAAGGGAGTAGAAAGAACAAAGTATGCACATTCTTCTTTCCCTCCTCATTTTTTTGGCATTCAATTTGTATAGCATTCTTTGTTCCCTTTTATCATATTGTTCTTTAGTTTTATTTTTCTAAGTTGAAACTAATAACCTAATCCTAGGAGTAGGCATGGTGAACGATAATGGTAAACAGAGTCCTTTTACATTTAAGGATCATGCACTTGCAGTAGCTTAGATAAACTTGGAGGAATGTTAAAAACTGATCCCTATACCTCAGCATGAGGTATATATGACACGCCATGTGGAATTGTCTAGCTATTTTGTTAGTCACTGTAGTTTTTAACATTAGAAATGGATAAAATTTTAAACAAAAAAGACCAGTTTGCTCTTTGATATAAAGTGTAAGGATTTATTTGCCCATTTTTTTAGGAAAAGGGGCAAAATGTAATCTGACTTCTAGTACAAGGGCTTCCATGGTACTTTTACCTGGTGGTTGACTTTTCAGGGAGAATGCAACTCAGCTCTTGTATTTCCTTGACATGCAGGTATCAAACATTCCGTGCATCACTGAAGTATTTTTGCCTATGATTCCATCTCAGACAGACAAAGGAGGTAGCCTGTCCGGTATGTAATTTCATTCCATAACCTTTCCGGCTTCTCCCGGTTTACAAGGCTGCCACTTTCAGGTGACTTCTATCAAGATTTAATCGAACATTACAAAGGTGAAAAATCTTAAATGACCTGACAAAGAAGAAAGAATGGCATTTCCTGTTAGTGTTCCAATAATTGTTATTTCTAGGCTTATGTGGAACATGCCTTTATTTCCTGGTTTCATCACCATCAAATCATTTGAGTTGTAGAACAACGCCTGAATAAAGGTTTCATTCTTTTAGCATTAGGTATTGTAACAAGGAAGGACAAACTGTAGCTAGGTTGAACAGTTAACTGCCTTATTCAATATTTTGTTTCACATTTCATGATATTATATACAAGCACTAACAGTTTTTGGCAATTCCTTAAAGTTTGTTGCTTTATCTTCCTTTACCCACGTTGACCTAGAGAAGACAATCGAAGATACCTACTCGTAGTTGACTTCCGGGGACTTTGTAAGTTTATTTAAAAAAAAAAAAAACCTGTTCAAAGTTTCAAGGAATAGTCTCTTATAGTCTTGGTCTCTTATAGTGTTGATGCTTAAAATATGTAGCTAGGTTTGGATTTTCAATGTGGCAACTTCTCCCTCAGCATTGTTGCTTTTGGAACATGATACGTACGGAACATATTAAAGCCGGATCCGGCTTTGGTCGAGTAATCGAATCACAATGTTTACTGTTTGGAAACCAGGGCTATTACTGTCTCCATAATACCAGAACATATCATGCACAGGCATAAAATGATACAAAGCTGAGCAGTTAGTTTTATTATGTCTTTTAGCGTCGAAAACATGAAATCTCCATAATGCCATAATACCCTAAACATGGATTTCGTTCAACTGTGATGATATGATATTCTGATGTCATGCATGTCATCACCTGATTTTTTTTTAAATGTTATAATTTTAAGTATTTTTTATAATTTTATATAAAGGTTTTAAAAGTTTAAGGTGACAATGTGGAACTTTGAGATAGTCTTATGTTACCACACCATAAATTGAATCTAAGTTCAGGGGTTAGATATTTTTTAGGGGTTTAATTGAGAAAAAATTGTTAAGTTTTGAGATTAATATGAGTTAAATTGAGAAAAAATTTCAAGTTTTGAGATTAATATGAGTAAAAAAGTTTAGCAATCAAATTAAATTAAGCTGTCAAATTCAGAAATTAAATTATAAATAATACTATATTTTTAAAAAGTCTTTAAAATATTGCACTCAAGTTCTTATACATTTTAGTATTGAAGTAAAATATTTTGAATTTTAAGCTTTTATCTTAATTTCTTATTAATGTAATAAGAATGATTTTGTTATTTATAAAAAACATTTTTAAAAACATTTAAAATATTATTTTATTTTTATATTCTCATCAAATTTACGTCAACATTAAATGTAAAAATTCTAAACATTTTTATTTTAATAATAAAATATGAGGCTTTGATAAGTAAAAATAATAAATTAAGGGTTTATTTTTAATTATAAAAATAATTAATAATTTATTTAATTACAAAAAAAATTATAATGATTTGTTTAAATAAAGTATAAAAGTTCTTTTAGTATATTAACGAGGCTTTCGTTTTTATGAATTAAGGCCATATGGGGCGGAAGAATGATGCGATTTTACTAATCATACTTTTATAAGACTAAAGTGTTGCCGTATTTAGACTGTGACGACCCCTTTATTCCTCGATTGAAATAACACTTCAACCATTTGTGAAGGAAACTCGTGACGTGAATCCAACGCTTTGTTTATCATTTTCCTTTTTTGGATATCAATTTTTTATAAAAAATTTTATTATTATAAACCTCCAAATCTTAATTACATTTTTAAATAAATGCTAAAGTTCATTAAACTATCATTTAATTTAAAAAATTATAAAATAATTATTAAACTATTTAAAAATTTTTGTTTAAATTATTGAACTGTTAAAATTATTAATTTATGATCTTCTTCGTTTATTTCGCTTGCAATAATCAAAAGCTATTATTTTCTCTTTTTTCAATGGTTTCTTTTTAATAAATAATTTTAAACATTACGAATTGGTAAACTAAAATCGAAACAACTTTTATCTTTGTTATCCGACACTAACCTTCGAATTGACTTAAATCTAATATATGTTATTTTACTTATTAATAGATATTGAATCACCATACTTATTATTTAATCATCACTTGAAGCTTGTTAGTTGAATTTAAAAAAAAAATTAACAGCCCAATGACTTAAATAATTTATTTTAAAATAGTTCAATGACTTAAATTAAAATTTTAGAATAATTCATTGATCATTACGTAATTTTTAAAAGTTACACAATCAAAATGTAAACTTACTAATAGTTTAACGAAATTAGTTGAAATTTATCCTAATTTTTTAAAAAAAAAATTATTTCTACGAAACGTAGCATAGGCTTCAATTTGTTGAAAAAGGACAAATCCAATAAATCTTGTCCTAACCCAAATTGAAACATAGAAGCTAAAAATTTTTTTTTATTTATCTAACAATCAAACTATCTGATTATAATCTAAACCAAAAACCCCTTTCACATTGCTAATTGCCCCATTCATTATTTTTCAGACAATCACTTAAAAAAAAAAAAACCTTATTTCCACCGAAAAAAAAAAACAGAGCATACACTGTAACACTACAAGCAGAGATTTGTTGAGAAACCTTGAAGATGGTTTGGGGTTTTTTTTTTTTAATTTATTTCTTTTCTTCCTTCTTTTCTTCTTTCTTTTCCTCTTTCTTCTCTTCCTTCTTCTCTTCTTTCTTCTCCTCTTTCTTTTCCTCTTTCTTTTCTTCCTTTTTCCCTTCCTTCTTCTCTTCTTTAGCAGGTCCTATTGATATTATATCCACTTTTGCCACTTTCTTCAGTTTCTTCACCACCGCCACTGCATCCATTTGTCCTATCACCGTCAGTTTCTGATCCTTTAGATCCGCAGCGATTGAATCAACCCCTGTTGTCATCCATAGTTTTCAATTAAACAAGCTTTCCAGGAAATTATTTTTTTTATATTTTTGTGTAATTTCTCTGATTTTTTTAATTGTATCTAAAAAAAGGTAAGTAGAGATCCAGAAAGTTTTTATAATATTAATCCCAAGATCTGAATTTTTTTATAAGGATTTGAGCTGGAAAAAAAGGAAATTATTAATATTGCACGCAAACTGTTTGGTGAAATACCGAAGATATCTGCAGCAGCTTCTATGGATTTTTGCTTGGTCTTTTCGTCGGTCATGGTTAGAACTTTCAATACCACTTTCTGCTAAACACAGTGAACAAGGTGACTACGTTAGATATAGCGGATGAAAATGAAAAAGAAAAAGACATCAATTTGAATATAAATGGGATTTTTAGTAGAATCATAAAGAACAAAGGAAGACAAAACACCTGAGCCATTTTGGTGCGGGAAATAATGTGAAATTGAGAGCAGTAGGAAAGCAAATGATGTTCCGAGGACCAATTTTGGCCTTTATAAAGAGTGAAAATTGTAATGTGATTACCAATCTAAATTAAAGTTTCCAACAGTGAAATAAACAATTAATACAAAAAATGGAAAACTCTCTGAAAAAACTTTTTGGAAGTGGTCGAAGGTAACGGTGACTTGCGATTGTTTGAAGATTGCAACACCAAAAAAGTAAGAATTAAAGATGGATCTGATGGGGTCTCTGTGGATATGGCGGTTGACTCTGTTCCACCCTCGAGTATGAAAATGTTTTAGAAGGACAAACTTTTAGGGGCTAGTTCTTCTGGGGCGAGTCAGAGATCTGCGGTTTTGGATGGGGGAAGTGACGGAGATTTCATTCTGTTAGATGATGATGTTATAACGTCCACTGTTAATGGAATCCCGGCAATTGACTTTTTTGACCGTGTCAAATAAATCTTATACAATGAGATGGAGATGACAGTAGTTTTGAAACTATTGGGGCCAAATATTAGCTATGGTGTTTTGTTTAATTGAATTAGTATTCTGTGGAAGCCTATACAACCATTTCAATTAATGGATATTGAAAATGGGTATTATTTGACTAAATTAAAAAATAATAAGGATTATGAAAAAGTTTTAACCCAGGGACCATGGACATTATTTGGGCAATACTTGACTGTTCAGTCGTGGACAAAAGACTTCTCCCCTCTTCAACCATACCCAAGTGTGGTTATCGCTTGAATCAGGCTACCTGGGTTACCGGGATTTATGTACAAGAGAAAGATTCTTGAGGTGATTGGTAGCACAATTGGCAAGGTTGCTAAGTTTGATTTCAAGACTAACAATAGAACCAGAAGGAGATTTGCCAGAATGGTTGTGTTCATTAACCTGGATAAATCTCTCGTCTCTCAGATTCGTATTAATGGCGACATTCAACGAGTGGAATACGAACCCTTGCCAACTATTTGTTTTGCTTGTGGTAAATATGGACATGTGAGGAAGATGTGTTCCTTGTCAAAAGAAGCATCGGGTAAAGAGGGTGATAAGTTATGGCTCACGGTGGGTCAAGTAGAAACAACGGCAAACTTGGGAAAGAAATTGAACCGGCATTCGGACCTTGGATGCTTGTGGAGCATAAGTCGCGATGGAAGTTGGGGGATTCTCGGGAATCTGATGGTAAGATTGAAGGAAAAGGGAGATTGGGCTCTAAATTTGATGCCCTTACTAATAAGGGCGAGATGGTCGGCGGTGAAAGGGAGATGGCTAAGGAAGATAGTGGGGGTTTGAATTCTCATGCGATGGAATTTGATCTGATTACCCTTGATTCTAAGGATAAGGGGTTTTTTAAACCTTTGCCTAATTCTCATATTAGGTTTGCAAAAGGAGTGGGGCTAAATTCTGAAGCCCAAAAAAAGGACTAGCAACTTAGCTGCTGTGCGCATAGGGGGAGGTGTTCAATCAGGCCAGGGTACGGACAGATTAAGGCTGAAAAGCCTGGGGAAAAAGGCTATGCACGGTGTTAGGTCGAATGGGTCTTTGGTTGGGCCGCATACTAAGACCAACCCAATTAGTCTTTATTTGCAGGACTGTTCGACAGAAGCCTATCAGCCTATTTCTTGTGCTTCCTTGAAATTGAGGGTTGTAGGTAGCCACGGAAATGGGTCGCTGGGGAAGAAGGACAGTCCAATGGTTCTTTCCAGGCTTGTTAGTGACTAGCAGCAATATCATGTCCTGTCAAATACAAAAAAAAAAAATCAGTTTCCTTCAAATTTTAATTCAAATTTAGCTAATCTTGAATTTGGGACTGCTCTATCAGATACAAGTAATTGTGTGAAAGGTTTTGATTCAAATTTGCAAGCTAATAATTTGGATGGCATTAAGGCATATTTCAACCCGACTTTTAAAGGTCCAGTAGAGATTGAAGTTCAATTGACCGACAATATTTTAGATCATGGGAAACATTCTGCTGTTACTTTTAAAAAATTTTTTAATTCCCCAGATCAGTCTAAAGGACGTTCTATTGAGTCTATGAGTGTAGGTAGTGCAGGAAATAAAGACCGAAAATTTAATAGGGAATTCAACACTGCTAGAGGAGGACGCAAGAATAGTAATGTTTTAAGGGGATGAGGGAGTCGCTTCAAAACCTCTGCAAACTCACGGGTTTCTTTAGCTGAGTCTATGCAAGAGGTGGCGAAGTTTATCTCCTTTGCTCTTTCGAATAAAGCTGAAACTGGAGTGATTGTTGATTCTGACCCTAGTGGTTTGAATGGTTCTCGACAGTGATGGTAGGTTTTTATTTATAATTGTATTAATTATGAATCTCTCGATTTTTTCTTGGAACTGTCAGGGTTGCTTAAATGCTGGATTTCCTCGCATTTTTCATGAATAATGATTACAATATGGAGCACAGACCGGATATAATTAGCTTGATGGAAACTAGAGTTAGTGGGTCCAAAGCTAATAAAATTATCGCAAAGTTGGGGTTTCAATTTTCGCATCGTGTGAAGGCTGTTGGGTATGATGGGGGCATTTGGATTGGTTAGAGAAACTCTGTTCGAGTTGAGGTTATTCATAATCACCCCCAATTTATTCTTACTCGGGTCTGGCTTAATTCTTCTTCAAGTCCAATTTTGATTGCCTTTGTTTATGGGAGCCCAAATCGTTTAAAGTAAAAAGATCATTGGCAGGATCTGAAAGCTTCTATTCTCGTTAGTCAAATTCCTTCGATGGGGATTGGAGACTTTAATGTTATTCTATCCTCAAATGAGAAAACTGGTGGTCTATAAGCTGGTAAGAGATGTCCTCACTTTGGTGAATTTGTAGATTTGGCTGATCTTCATGACTTGGGGTTTAGGGGTCCTCCCTTTACCTGGCACAAGGGTAATATGTTTGAAAGATTGGATCGTGCTTTGGGAAATAAGGCTTGGATTAATTATTTTCCAATTAGTTTAATTACTTATCTTCCAAAGATTAAGTCCGATCACAGACCTCTTCTTCTCAATCTTAATCCGGTTTTTGCCTTGCCTAGAGGAATACTATTTCAATTCTCAGCGAGCTGGGTTGAGCACCCTGATTTCTTTAATTTCATGAAAGATCAGTGGGAATTTCAAGGGAACATGGAAACTTCCTTAAATAAGATCACTGAAAACCTTAAGGATTGGAATAAGAACATCTACGGGCATATTACTTATCGCAAGAGAAATCTGATCCATAAGTTATCAACCACACAAAAGCAAATAGATCTCTTAGGTGCTAATCACTTGGCTCTCATAGAAATAGAGATAAGACATGAGTTGGAAAATGTGTTACATTATGAGGAACTTCTCTGGAGGCAAAAGGCTAGATGCAATTGGTTACATTTGGGGGATAGGAATACTAAATTTTTTCATGCTCGCACTTTGCAACAGCGGAGAAAAATCGTGTTTCTGCTATCCGCAACTTTTTTGGTGATTTGGTTGTTTGATCCTAAGGCCATCGAAGTGGAAGCATTCAATTTTTTCCAAAAATTGTATGGGGAAGATCCTAGGCCCATGAGATCTGTGCCTACTAATGGGTTCCCTCAAATTTATTCTATTGATATTGATTTTTTGGGAAGAGTGGCCACTGATTAAGAAATTAAAAAAGCCATGTTTGACATGGCTCTTTTTAAAAGCTGCGGGCAACGATGGCTTTCATGCCTTTTTTTCCAGAAGCAATTGGATACGATTGGCCTAACTGTTTGTGATTGGATTAAAATAGTTTTCAATGGATGTGATATTGATACTAGGCTTAATAATACCTTAATTGTTCTTATCCTCATGGTTCAGAGCCCCGAGGAGTTTTCTCAGTTTCGACTTATAAGTCTTTGTTGTGTTCTCTACTAGTTGGTAATGAAGGTAATTACTAACCGGTTCAAGATTATTTTTCCTAAAATCATTACGTAGGAACAGGCAGGTTTTATTGTCGGGCGTAATATTACTGATAATATTATCATAGCGCAAGAGGTTATCCATTCCATGAAGAGCTGCAAGAGTAGAAAAATGCATGACGATAAAAATTAATTTGGGAAAAGCCTATGATCGGGTGCAATGGGATTTTATTGATTATTCTCTTCAAGCTGCAGGTATCCCTTGTTATCTCAGAAATGTTATTATTTCTACTATTTCTAACTCTACCATGCAAGTTTTGTGAAATAGAGCTCCAACGGCTAAATTTAGAGATGTTCGGGGAATTAGGCAAGGTTGTCATCTATCTCCCTACCTTTTTGTACTTTGTATGGAATGGTTAGGGCATTTTATTAGCTCCGCTTTGTCCAAAGGGGTTTGGAAACCCATTCGCTTATCTCGATCGGGGCCGATTCTTTCACACATTTTCTTCACCGATGATATTGTTATTTTTTACAGAGTGGATTAACAACATGGAATGCTTTTAAAAGAAATTCTGAAAGACTTTTGTGAGCTTTCAGGTCACAAGGTTAATACTAGGAAAACTAATATTTCCTTTTCCAAAAGAGTTGAGGAGTCCATGGCTAATTTACTTTGTAATCTACTTGGTTCCTAGAAGGTGTATGATCCTGATTATTATCTCGGAATCCCACTTTTCCATAAGAGATTCACTAATAACACTCTTCATTTTGTGATTGAGAAAATATGAATGAAGCTACAAAGTTAGGATGCTCGTCAATTATCCTTTGTTGGTCGAGTTACTCTAGCGCAGTCAGTTCTTGTAGCTATTCCCAGTTATTTCATACAATCTATGATGATTCCTAGGAAGATCTGTGACGAGATTGAATGTTTGGTGAGGCGTTTCATTTGAGGGACTTCTAATGGTAAGAAAAATATGTCGTTAGTTGGTTGGGATTCTATCTGCCAACTCAAGTGGTGTAGAGGTCTTGGCATGAGACAATTACGGGATCATAACATCGCTTTCTTGATGAAACTTGGTTATAAACTTGTTTCTGAGGATGAAGCTCTTTGGGTTCGTGTTCTCAGATCAAAGTATGGAATGAATGATTCCTTACTAATTAGTATAGAGAAGGCAAAGAGTTTTTTTCTTTAGAAGTCACTTTCAAAAGTGTAGACCCTTTTACATGATAATATGATATGGTCTGTTTGTGATGGTAATAAAATTCATGGTTGGAAAGATCAATGGATTCCTAATGTTGGACATTTGATTAATTATTTACCTGCCTGTACTAATGTTAATACTGATTGTTTGCTTAGTGATTTAATCATAGGAGAAGGTAACTGGAACTTTAATTTTTTGCAGGATTGGCTACAAGGAGAGATTATTTCTTACATTTTGGGAATTCCTCATCCTCATACAGCTGAAGGACCTGATAGGCTGTCTTGGAGACATACTTCAACTGGAGATTTCTATATTAAAAGCGCTTATAAGGTGTTGAAGGAGGACTCTTAAAGCTCTAGAGACGAGTTATGGAAGAGAGCGTGAAAAATTTCAAGTTCGCAAAGAGTTCGTTTCTTCTTTTGGACAGTTCTTAAACAGAGACTCTTCACCAATGTGGAAAGACTTAGGCATGTTTCAGCTGTTCACTCTTCTTGTTTGATATGTGGACATGTTTCTAAGGACATTTTGCATATTATTTGAGATTGCTCAATGGCTAAGGACGTTGGGAAATAGGTTGTTCCGAGAAACCAATAACTTTATTTTTCTCTAACTCTTTGTACGAATGAATTTCTTTTAATTTACAGGATACCTCGATGCTTCACGATAGACAAATTAGATGGGCTTGCCTCTTCAGACTATTAGCTTGGCGATTATGGAAGAATCGTAATCTTTTCATCTTTCAAAAGAAATCATAGAGCTCTAGTGAGATCACTAAAGTTTTCATGTGTTGGGCCAAACATTCGTCTTTGAATTTTAGAGATGAATTGAGTGAGAATATAGTTTTATTCTTGGGGAGCTTTCACTAAGGATTGGATCTTTTTTAATATCGATGTGATGTTCAAATAACATCAGGAAGAGCAGTTGCTGGAGGAGTAGTGCGGGATGGTTTTGGCAATTGGGTGATGGGTAATAAAAGATTTCTAAGGAATTGTTTGATTTTTGACGCAGAACTCTGGAGCATACTAGATGGTTTAAAACTCATCCAACGCAGAGGTCATAGCAATGTGATTATTCATTCAGATAGCTTAAAGGTAGTTAAAGCTATTAATGATAGTGTTTTGAAGAGTTCAACCTATGCTCTGATCAGGAGAATACACAGGATTTTATCCCAAGAAATCAATGAATCCTAAGATACATTCCCAGGGAGGAGAATCAATGTGTAGACTATCTTGCCAAATTGGCTTTTAGAAGAGAGTAGGATTTACAACTTGTCGAAACCATTTTTAAAGGGTTTAAAAAACAGGATCAACTTTAAAAAAAATGAAAATAGGAGTCGCCACCAACCTTTTTAGGTGTGATTGGATCACCTTATAAAAACGTTTTGGTCTACGAATTTTAGAAAATATGTTCGGGAGTCGGTTACGTATGAGGAAGGATTAACACCCTCGTAACGCCCAAAATTGGTACCAATTGATTTGTTTTCTGTCCTATCGTCGAAACTTTGAAAAGATTTAAAAAGTATAATCCCTTTTAAAATTTGAACAATTTGAATTAAAACTCGAGATTCTTTTGTTTCAAAAGAATACAAACATCACATCCAGCATGTTAGGACATGATGCTTTAAATTCTCGTAACTAAAATTATCTCACGATTTACAAAATTTATTTAAAAAGGTATTTTTGGTATTTAGACAAACGAGAAATAGCAACCCAGCATGTTAGGGCATTATTTCCCGATTTTTTTAAATATAAAAATATTGCCTTGTTTTAAAGAATGCTTTTGGGAAACATATTTTTTTAAAAAATGATGCAAGCAAAATATGATATTAATACATTGCAAGATATCCAAACCGAATAATATAAATTACATAAAGTACATTAACATTTCAAGCAGATAAAAAATGATAAAACATATATGATAAAATTATTAAGCTAAAACAATGACAAGCAAAGTACATAATAAAGTGCAAAATTAAAATAAACCATAACAGAATAAAAATGCTTTATATACAAAGCATAAATAAAAAAATGAATTTTAAAACCATATACAAAAATAATGAATGGAAAGATTTGAAAGGATTTAAAAATAGGATCCTTTTTTAAAACTAGAATAATTTAAGTTGAAAATCGAGATTCCTTAGCTCCGAAAGAGTACAAATATCACATCCAGCATGATAGGACACGATATTCTTAAACGCTCGTAACTGAAATCATCTCGTGATTTACAAAATCTATTTAGAAGGATACTTTAGGTATTTAGACAAATGGGAAATCGCAACCCAGCATGTTAGGGCACTATTTCTCGAATTCCTAAATACGAAAAACATTGCCTCATTTTTTAAAACTCTTTTGGGTTAAATGAAATATAAGTTTTTAAAACAATGATTTGAGTAAAATTTAAAAAACAATTTACTAAGAGTAATACTAAAAAATTTATTAAAAAAATGAAATAGTTTGATGTGATACTAAAATTATTTAAAAAATAAAATATAAAAAAATTAAAAATCAGGGAGACATGGATTAAATCAAAATAAAAAAGGTTGAAAAACGAAGAAGAACAAAAAATAAAATAAGAACAAACAAGAGAAAATAAGAACGTAAGAGGGAGAGAAATTTGAGTGAAAGCTCTCAAGAATTTTTATTGCTTCCCAAAATTCAAGTGTGTTTTCAATGAGGGGGAAGGCCTCTATTTATAGTTGAGCCTCCCCAAATCCAACGGTACAGATCAATTACATCAACGGCTAAGATTAAAGGGTATCTTCAAATCAAATATCTAAGATATCAAAATCATATCTTCTAAGATTGCATACCATATCTTCTAAGATTGCATATCATATTTAAGATTTACATATCATTTCTAAGATTACGTATCCTTGAAGATTATGTTTCCATATACGTCAAATTTGTAGATGGACCTTTAATCTTTTCAAGTAATGGGCCATTCTGATCGGGCCAAAATTCTGATCGAGCCAAATGATATGTTCTGGACTGGGCTTGGAATTTATTTATTTATTTATTTATTTATTTTTTATCATTTTTTGGTATGGGCCCGGGCAAAAATGGGGTATTACAGCTGCCCCTCTTTGCTTATTGCTGTGTAACAGGAATAAAGCAAAGACTATCGAAGGACCCATTTTGCCCGGGCTCGCTGAGCCTTGAGTTCTTCGATCTGCTCCCCGTCGAATACAGAGAAGCCAAATCATCTTGGATCTGCTTCGATGAAAGTCAGATCTGCTACGTCTTCGATTTGCTCCCCGTCCATTACAGAGATTGCCAAATCATCTTGGATCTGCCTCGATGAAGGTCAGATCTACTATGTCTTTGATTTACTCCTCGTCGATTATGGAGAAATAAGATCTGTCATCTTGGATCTGCTCCCTAGATCTACTCTCCGTTAAAAACGGAGATTGCCAAATCTGCCATCTTAGATTTGCTCCCCGTTGAATACGGAGATTGCTAAATCTACTCCCCGTCAAATACGGAGATTGCCAAATCTACCATCTTGGATTTGCTCTCCGTCCAATACAGAGAGATAAGATCTGCTATTTTAGCCTTTTACCCTACCACTTAGGGAGTTAAGGCAAGTGGCCGAAATCTGCTCCATGGAGATAAGATTTGCCGAAATTTGATCTGTTACCCTACTGCTTAGGGGGTTAAGATCTGTAATTTTAGCCTGTTACCCTACTGCTTAGGGGATTAAGGCGAGTCCTCGATCTGCTCCACTACTGCTTAGGGAGATAAGATCTGCAAATTTAGCTTGTTACACTACTGCTTAGGGGATTAAGGCGAGTCTTCGATCTTCTCCACTACTGCTTAGGGAGATAAGATCTACAAATTTAGCTTGTTACCCTACTACTTAGGGGATTAAGGCGAGTCTTCGATCTACTCCACTACTGCTTAGGGAGATAAGATCTGTAAATTTAACCTGTTACTCTACTGCTTAGGGGATTAAGGCGAGTCTTCGATCTTCTCCACTACTGCTTAGGGAGATAAGATCTGCAAATTTAGCCTGTTACCCTACCGCTTAGGGGGTTAAGGTACATCGTCATCGATCTACTCCGCTACTGCTTAGGGAGATAAGATCTGTAATTTTGCCTGTTACCCTACTGCTTAGGGGATTAAGGCGCTGAATTTTGTAATTTTCAATTAATCTTGCTACATTGTCTACTGGGGAATCCACCTGTAGAATTGATTTCCTGGAATTTATGCTTATGTCAAGTAATTAAGATGCCATGATCGAAATGAGTCAAATGCTTCTTAATTAATCATACTATGATGCAAAAATGTTATGAGAATGATCCCTATTTCGGACATCATCCCTCATTCATCTATCGAGATTTCCACTTTGTTCTTCTCGACATATCAATCATACTCTGCTCGTATGCTTTGAATCTTCTCCATCAATTTGGTCCACTGTATCATTCCCTGAATGTTACGACCCACTGAAGATGTTTATGAAATGATCCTTTCTTAGGATCAATATTGCTTAAAGCGTCCAACCACCTTTTGGACTGAAGAAGAAATTCTCTCGAGTATCTTCGACCTATACATACGGGAATTCCTTTAAACAATTGTCTTGTTTTAGTTTCTTGTATTATCTAGAAATTTTCAGAGTAATATGCAAAACTTCGTTTGTAAAAATATTTAGTTCGTCAATCATTATTTCAATGTAACACACTTTAAGAATAATAGAAGACGAATGAATTAATCTTGAGATTAAATAAATCATTAAGAATACAAAGGAAATTAATCTGATGACATATCTTTGAGAAGAAAAAGAATCCAAAGATAGCAAACAAGATAAAAATCAGATGCCCTAGATATCATCGCTTGGGCGTCTATATACAAGCTCTATGAAGACTGCTTTGAGTTTAACATGTGTTCAGAAGATCCAAAGTACTTTGTTGATGCCCCAGTATGTAACATACTTCACTTCTTGTCAAATCAGGTATAGCAAGGTTGCTGCATGCCTTTTAAAATTTAAGCCGCCCTTTCGGGTTTTCAACTCAAAACCCCTGTGGTCTCAAGGCGCCATTTGTAGGTTTTCACCTTGGCCTCTTTATTTTTCTTTTTTGTTTTTTTTTTTTCTTTTTTTCTCTTTTTTCCTTTTTTTTTTGAATTTAGAAGTCTCAAAGCGCCCTTTGCGGGTTTTTACCTTGGCTTTTGTGAGAAATTCTTGTGGACGAACCCTCTTTATCATAAGTCTGTGTCATCCATTTGATTAGGATGAATACTTCCAAGTTAAGTTCACTAGAGGTATTCAATTCTTGACTCCATCGAAGCTTAGAGGAAAAAAGAATTTCGATTCATAAACCCATGAGAAAGGGATTGCCCCAGCAGCAGTCCTGGCTATCATTTGACAAACACATAGCTCGATGATGTCTCTGAAGCATCTACAAACTTCATAAATTGCCCCAGTTGTAAAGCTGCGAAATGAGCGTAGCAAATAGGAGCCATAACAGATATAGCTATGATGCTCGTAGGATAGAGAATAAACAAGCTCGCAGATCATCAGCTGAAAACCCAACTTGGTCAGCATGAGCACAAAGGTAAAAATCATTGTTCTTCGGATGGCACACTTTGTTGTCAATGACAACACCAGGTAGCATATTGTGAGGAGATCCGTGCTGGAAAACTTGGTATGATGGTTTTTGTGCAACAATAGCCACAAACTTAGGGTTCCAATTCTCGTCCAGGTGCTTGCAAGCCTCAATAACTTGATCAAGTCCTTTGTTCATCATTCGACTGAACTGAGACTCGCTATCTCCATCCTTGGAGATAATGACCTGATCAGGCTTCCTCTTTCCTGAACTTGTATAGAAGTCTAAGAGAGCTTCTCTCATGATCTACTTATCCACTTTGTCAGAAACTGGTTTGAAAAGAGAATCTATCATTTCAAGCTTTAGAGACTGTGTATAGTCTGATGCTCTATAGCGAGAAATTGGTAACTATTACTTGAAGCTATCCAATGCAGCTATTGACAGTACATCAGACTTCCTGGGAGATCCATGCGCTGCATTCATTCTAAAGATGATAATTGGGATCCTTGAAAGCGTTTGCCCCAGCGTAAACATAAATAATAAGTAGTAGCTTTTTATGCCAATTTTTACAAAGTCTCGGTCATCTTCTGTATTTTTTGTTGATTTTTTCCTTTTGGCCACCTTTGATGTACTATGATAGGGTGTCTAATCTTTGAACGGACTGCAAACCTTTGACATTGTGCAGTTGAAAATGATCTTTTCTTTTTCCTTTTTTTCTTTTTTCTTTTTTCTTTTTTCTTTTTCTTTTTGTTTTTTTTTTGTTTCTTTTTTTTTTGAATCGATGACTATTGACTTTGTAATATTGGCATATGAAGCTACTCTCTCCCTCTTAATGGAGTAGTCAACGGCCACAAAGATGATCCATTATCAGTTTGAAACTTTTGACGAGAACAGACCCATAACATACATGCCCCATAAGCCTTGACTCCTTAAATTCGGCATTTTTAGTAACTGATGTGATCATGTATCCTCCTTGACAACATTTTTGAATTTCCATAATAGCCTCCACGAGGTCTTGTTTTGGCTCTTCGGCTATGCGTGTTCTAATTTCACAACCTTCCCTTCCTCTAAGGCTGTATTCTCTATCACCTTTTCATGGGGTAAAATATGTTTCTCTTCTCGCTTTACCCTTTCCGACAAATTCAAAAACAGGCTACAATTTCTGTCAAATCTTCAAAGTACTGAGGTTCCTTTAAACACATGTCGCGCTAAAAAATGAACGCTGAATCTGTAGTATCGTTGCCCAAGTCATTGATATCTAGGGATCTATGATGGGCACAAAAGAATGTACAAGGAATAAATAAATTCAAGAATGACTATTTACATGTCATGAATGCAATGGAAATTTAAAAATAAATTTAAGGGTTAAAAGAGTATTTATTAGTATGAAAGAATGAAAGAATATTCGTTCAACAAAAATATGTTTTATTGAAATAAAAATGTCTGAACATGAGCCTATTTCACAAATGAAATCTTGTTACTCCTAGGCTTTAGAGTAACAAGAGTGTTCTGCAGACTACTCTGTATATTTTCTAAAGACTACAGGAAGTTCTTCCGCAGTCTAGTTGTTTAAGGACTTTCCTGGTTCGTAAGGACGAATGCCCTCCAGATTTCCTTAATCAGTCCCTTCTTCATGTATAGTATTGATGGAACGATTTTCATTTCCAAATGCCCCCATCTCCGGGTAAGCTATCCCTCTTGATACAAAAGTCTGGGATATGTAAGAGAGCGTCTTCTTTTCACTCAGCCGTGACCCTCTTCTCTCTTTCTCTTTTTCTTTCTCTTTTTAACCTTAACTAATTAGGGTCTTTTTATGGATTTAAATGCATGTGATGTGATGCAATGCAAATGCATGAATGCAAAAGAAAAGGAGATGTTGATATTGAATTCAATTCCATTAGAATAACTTTTCTAGAAAACAGATTTCTTTACATGAAAATAGATTACATATGCGGTCTTGCCCTTCATAGTCCAAGTAACCGTTGATCTTTTCTTCATGGTCGAATCCTGTAAATTCTCCAAAAGATGCATTTGCTAGCTCTTTGCTGCTTGATCTGAGCCTCGATCTCTTGCTCGCTTATCTCCATGATACTCATCAAAAAGTGCCGGCTATTGGATAATCTTCGTTGGCTTGAATTTTTGGCAATTAAATCAAGTTATGTATTCCTCCGTGGACTACCAGCTTTCTCTCATTGTGTTTACTTAGACTATATTCAGACGACCGCACTATAATCTACTTTATCAAGAAATTCGTTTCCTTATGACAAACTATTCTATTTAGGAATCGAATTTCGAATCAACACCTTCTTTTCTTTGATGTAATGCAATGCAAATGCATGAATGCAAAAAGATATCGATTCTGATTCAGTTTCATTTTAGAAAACGTTATTTAAGGAACAAAATTCTTTTCATAAAACGAATTACAAATGCACTTTCGCTTGTAGGCCCAGAGTCTTAACCCTATCTAATAACAAGGCTCACTCTCGACCTCTATCTGATACTAGCTCATATTTTACACTTAATACATTAGCTTGCACTGCCAATTCTTACAGGTGATCAGCAACCTCTCGAATCTGAACTATGGCTTTTCCCATAAGGTGATCTCTACAGCCCAGGACACCTCATCCAACGTCTTGTGAAGTTATTCTGATTATCTTGAAAGAAAAATTGGCGAACAAATAGGCATTCCTGCTTCGCAGCATGCTGCCTTAAAATGATATCCAACATCTTCAGTGCTTCTTGAAAGTTTTCAAATTTCTGCCCCCAGTAGAGCATTTGAATTCTTTACATGGGTATCTTCACAGCATGGCTAATCTCCACTTCTAAAGGTCTTTGAATGATACAGTCTTCTTTATCCTCTGTCCTTCATGCCCATCTAAACTATCCTAGCCATCAGAGCTTGTATTTCCATTATTTTTTATAGGTGTAGCATCCTAAAGTACAACAATAAACTCAAGCTTGTTATTTGGTAGTAATCCTATAGTAAATAAACCCACTTTTTACCATCATAGGCAAAATTCTATCCATCCAATTCATTTTTGTAAGTCTCATACATTCTGTCAATCACTTTCCTTCCAACACCCGTACCATCCATAGGGCGACCATCTTCATAGAAATGTTGTAATGGTAGAAGTGTCCATCAATACTTCCACGCTCACTTTGAATTGTCCATCTATCTTCTCGTCAAGCAAATACTGCAAGTCCTCATAGCTGAACAACTGCTTGGCTTCATTATCCCAATGGGCCTAACTGTCCTTCAACTCCTTTCACTCAATCTGTGTCGAATTGATACGAGTGAAGTCCCACAACTCCGATGTATATCCCTCGGTGACACTATCTCATTTCTCTAACTGGGTTTTCTCTGACCATGCACAGATGAAAGAGTTGTCCCTCACTTTATTAAGATATTCGTCCCCCATTACAAAACTTTCTAACTTAGAAATCGAACCTTGAATCGATATCTTTTAATGATGAATGATATGCAATGACAACAAAAATAAGGAGAACAAGTCAGTGCCATATAAAAATATAATAAACAAATACTTATAAATGGTAAGTACTAAAAGGTAATCACCGTGCTACCTAAGGCAAACACTTAAAGCTCACTATATGTGGTTCGGTTCTAAAGTAAAGGGTACCCAAACCAGCAGATTCCTCGATCCTCACCCATTATAGGCTCATATGGACGAAGTTCGGTTTAGGGGGATTCATTTCCCTACGACCATACGGAGATGAAAATCTCACGAAGCCTATAGGTACAGATGTTTCCTGGAAGCAATCCACTAACTAATACGAAGGTGAAAACCTCACGAAAGCTTAGTTTCTTACTCCCACTTAAAGGTGTGACCAACGGTCATGCAAATGCAATGTGTGCAGATAAAATAACAAACATATGCAACAAACACATGAAAAGGGATCTTTATTTTTACATCTTTTCAAATTTTAGCATTAAGACAGAAAGTAATCAATTTTCGGCTTGACTCTCTTATTCATCCCCAGTAGAGTCGCCAAGCTGTCGAAACTATTTTTAAAGGGTTTAAAAAACGGGATCAACTTTAAAAAAAATGAAAATAGGAGTCGCCACCAACCTTTTTAGGTGTGATTGGATCACCTTATAAAAACGTTTTGGTCTACGAATTTTAGAAAACAAGTTCGGAGTCGGTTACGTATGAGGAAGGATTAGCACCCTCGTAACACCCAAAATTGGTACCAATTGATTAGTTTTCTGTCCTACCATCGAAACTTTGAAAAGATTTAAAAAGTATAATCCCTTTTAAAATTTGAACAATTTGAATTAAAACTCGAGATTCTTTTGTTTCAAAAGAATACAAACATCACATCCAGCATGTTAGGACATGATGCTTTAAATTCTCGTAACTAAAATTATCTCACGATTTACAAAATTTATTTAAAAGGGTATTTTTGGTATTTAGACAAACGAGAAATAGCAACCAGCATGTTAGGGCACTATTTCCCGATTTTTTTAAATACAAAAATATTGCCTTGTTTTAAAGAATGCGTTTGGGAAACATATTTTTTTTAAAAATGATGCAAGCAAAATATGATATTAATACATTGCAAGATATCCAAACCAAATAATATAAATTACATAAAGTACATTAACATTTCAAGCAGATAAAAAATGATAAAACATATATGATAAAATTATTAAGCTAAAACAATGACAAGCAAAGTACATAATAAAGTGCAAAATTAAAATAAACCATAACGGAATAAAAATGTTTTATATACAAAGCATAAATAAAAAAATGAATTTTAAAACCATATACAAAAATAATGAATGGAAAGATCTGAAAGGATTTAAAAATAGGATAATTTTTTAAAACTAGAAAAATTTAAGTTGAAAATCGAGATTCCTTAGGTCCGAAAGAGTACAAATATCACATCCAGCATGATAGGACACGATATTCTTAAACGCTCGTAACTGAAATCATCTCGTGATTTACAAAATTTATTTAGAAGGATACTTTAGGTATTTAGACAAATGGAAAATCGCAACCCAGCATGTTAGGGCAATATTTCTCGAATTCCTAAATACGAAAAACATTGCCTCATTTTCTAAAATTCTTTTGGGTTAAATGAAATATAAGTTTTTAAAACAATGATTTGAGTAAAATTTAAAAAACAATTTACTAAGAGTAATACTAAAAAAATTATTAAAAAATGAAATAGTTTTATATGATACTAAAATTATTTAAAAAATAAAATATAAAAAAATTAAAAATCAGGGAGACATGGATTAAATCAAAATAAAAAAGGTTGAAAAATGAAGAAGAACAAAAAATAAAATAAGAACAAACTGGAGAAAATAAGAACATAAGAGGGAGAGAAATTTGAGTGAAAGCTCTCAAGAATTTTTATTGCTTCCCAAAATTCAAGTGTGTTTTCAATGAGGGGGGGAGGCCTCTATTTATAGTTGAGCCTCCCCAAATCCAATGATACAGATCAATTACATCAACGGCTAAGATTAAAGGGTATCTTCAAATTAAATCTCTAAGATATCAAAATCATATCTTCTAAGATTGCATACTATATCTTCTAAGATTGCATATCATATTTAAGATTTACATATCATTTCTAATATTACGTATCCTTGAAGATTATGTTTCCATATACGTCAAGTTTGTAGATGGACCTTCAATCTTTTCAAGTAATGGGCCATTCTGATCGGGCCAAAATTCTGATCGGGCCAAATGATATATTCTGGACTGGGCTTGGAATGAATTTATTTATTTATTTATTTATTTTTATCATTTTTTGGTATGGGCCCGGGCAAAAATGGGGTATTACACAACTGGTTGAGGTCTCCTACATGAAGTGTTAAATTTCTTTAATTTTGATAAAGAGAGGATGTTTGTTCCTCTCGAATATTCCATGTAACTTATTTTTGTTATGTCCTTTGTTCACCAAAAAAAATTGTAATGTGATTGACAATGGAGTCCTCTTTTGTGTATGGCTACGCTAGATTGGTGGCTGCAGTTCATCGTAGGTATCACGATGGATAAATTACACCGATCTCACTAAATTATTAGTAAGTTTATATTCAAATAGTTTAATTTAAAAAATTTATAAATCAGTCACTGAATTATTCCAAAATTTTTATTTAAATCATTATGTTATTAAGTTCTTCTCTTAAAATGCGACTAACGAGTTCTAAGTGACAATTTAACAATCGGTATTACGGATCAATACTCATCGATGAGTAAAAGAACATACATTAGTTCCAAGCTAATCTGACAATCAGTGTCAGATATTAGAGAAGAAAGTTGTTTGAACTTTGGTTCATAAATTTGTGACGTTCAAAATTATTTTCACGAGAATAGCTAAAGTTTTGTTTGTTTCAATGTAGCTTTTATGAATAAAATTTTCAGCCTTTTTTCGATGTTTCATGTAAAATAGAATGGTCAACATAAAATTACCCCCTTATTCCAATAAAATGTCTTACCAATCTTTTTTCCGCAAGACATTTTCCAATTTGATAAGGCTTTGTTCACTAAAACACCCTCATACTAGACTCAAATATTAGGTAAAAGCACTAGGATGTTACATTCTCTACTACATTCTTCACTTATCAAATACATTCTAATAAACTTTCATAACTTTTCAATTTAGTCCATTTTTGTCATAAAAGTTCAATATTCACTAATTAATCATATTATATCAATATTCTTTCTTGTTACACTTTAATCACATAATTTATTTCAATATCTTGTTTCACATATCAAATTTCTATGTATTTCACTTTTTATTATTTCATCCACATATTTTCTCAAGTTTAACAATTTAATCCTTGTCATTATAAAAATTCCATATTTTTCCACAATTTCACTTTTACAATGCTTTATACATATTTTATCATCTCATAACACATTCATTAAACTTTTATCATAATTTCCTGATTCACATAATTTCCCTATTACCATGTAATTTATTTTTCACCATATAAGCACTTTAACCAAATAATTCATTATAATATCTTATTTCACATAACAGATTTTCATACATATCACTTCTCTTGTTTCAATTATAAATTTCACAAAATTTACAATTTAATTCGTAACATTATGAAGATACTTTATTTACTGTGATTTTACCTTAACATCACTTTGTAATAAATTTACTACTTATCATTATTAAAATAGTTACCACCATCAGTCCATGCTGGCCCAAACCCACGAGGTCGCAAACTGAGCTCGTATGATGGGATCACAAACAGAGCTTGCTCATTGAGCCTACTCCCATGCGATGTTATACGTGAATGAGAATGCATAACACGTGTTTAATCTAGAATAGGGTACGTGCCTGCATGCATGAAGCCTACTTAGTTTATCATCTCGATGAACAATACCCATATCATATATATAGACAAGCATCACCTGGAAAAGGGGATAGAGAAAAAATACCGCAAATTTATGTTTGTTTCATTGAAAACAACTTTTATGAAATATTTTTAGGAAATTTGCCAAACAACAGAAAATATTTTACACAAATTCATCCAAACACAAAAAAAAAAATCAACTTTTCAGAAAAGTAAGTCATTTTCCAGAAATCATTTTCCAAACGCTATTTTCAGTGAAGCAAACAGAGCCTAAATTGGAGAATAAAAAAAAAGAGTTTTCAATTGGTGTAGGCGGTGTCAACAAAGAAGGCATACAACAATAATTTTAACAGTTCAGTGACTTAAATGAAATGTTTTGAATAATTCAGTGATCATTTTATAACTTTTAAAAGTTATGTGATTCAATACAAATCAACCTTTAATAAATTTAAAAAATAATTAAATAAAAATAAAGTAGATAATAGATTTTGATATCCAACTCCAAACTAGTTATTTACAAAAGTAAAGCATGTCCTAATAATTTAATAATGGATATCTCAAAATATGTAGTTAGATATTTTACAAATAAGTTAAAAAATATATATCATAAAAATATGGTATTATAATTTATTAAAAGGTAAACTATTAAAATAGTCACTTTTGTTTACTTCATGTTATCTTTTAACTATTTATGTTTGAAATGTTACGTGTTAATTACTTGTGTTAAGATGTTGTAATATTTTAGTCACTAAGCCGTTAATTATCGTTAATGGTGTAACAATAAGCTGATGTTTCATGTTAAATCATTATTTCAAACAAAAATTTTAGGTTAAATTATACAATTGATCCCTATATTAAAAAAGTGAGTAACTTTTTGCACCCTTTATTAAAAACAAGTATTCTAGTATTAAAAATCATAAATATTTTTTTTAAAGATAGAGCTATAAACCAATAATTTAAATGGTGAAAATTTAATTATATTATCCCTTTTTATTTGAAATTACAACAAAAAGAAAAGGCCAAACAAAAATAAAGTACATTAGAGGGTGGCAGTGGCAGTTTCTAAAATTTCATTCTCCTTTTTCTTAACAAGTCATTTTCAAATATTTTGGTGAAAGACAAGTTGAGAAGGGGAGGCCTCTTTTTGTAATTTTACCAAGATTCTCCCATTCAAAAAGTGAGTAATAAAGGCCTTTGCTGACCTAGAAATTAATTGAAGTTAGGATGATTTTTTTGAATATCTCCACTTCGCCAGGTCAGCCCTATACTTTCCATGCAAATCAATACCCACCATTATCTTTTTCCTCTTAATCACCAAAGTAGTAAATATTTGGAGATATTTTTAAGGGTTAAATCTGAATTATGAATTTTTGAAAGTATCAAAATGTAATTTTAACATTGTATTAATGTAAATTTTATAAATTTTAAGGGATTAAATTATAGATTTTTTGTTTTTAGTGAAAGTATAATTGAATTTTTAATTTAAGAAAAAGGTAGAAATACAATTTTATTATTAAATTAGCTTAAACTTTTACAAATATTTAAAAGACTAAAGTAACAAATTTTCCTTTTTTGGGGAGGGCAGCCCCGTTTGCCCCTTTACCTTCGCCCCTCTAACTTTGCCTTTGATTTTAATTGATGGAATAATTTTAGATTTGATTCTTGAACACCTCGTATCTCATTTTTTATAAAAGAAATACAAAACTTTAGTAAATGTTTGACATAAACCCTAACTTGTTGGATGTTAGAAATTTGATATTTTTTTAAAAAAAATTTATTTGAGTTTTGTGATTGAGAAAATAATATTAATAGAGTTTTGAATCAAGGGTTTGATTCAATTTTATAGTTTAATTACATTTTTAAAAACTCATTTAAATTGTGTTCTTTTAAGTGAAATTAAAAATTAAAATAAAAAACTGATAAAATAACATTTTAATTTTTAAACTTGGTAATTTTTCTCAATTTTTTAAAATCCATATTAGTTTTGTAAATTGACAACTTTTTCTATTTGACCATTGAACTTAAATTTTGTTAATTTATAATGATGTGACACTTTAAGATTATACTATACCATCACTTGAAAATTTTAAAAAAAATTATCTAAAATCTAAAAATATACAAAAAAAATTAAAATTCAAATGATGATGTTTCATAGTCTCGTAGGGGCTTATCTTCAAACCTAACAAAATTCAAGTTTAAGGACTAAATTGACAAAAGCTATCGAGTTCAAGAACTAATGTGATACAAATTTAGAGTGTTAGATCGTCATACCTTAACAGAATCTAAGTTTAATGATCAAATTTAAAAAAAAAAAAATACTAATATGGAAAAGAAAAATCAATAACTAATATGAAAAGAATTACCAAATGTTGCTTTATCCCGACTCAAAAAGAAAAATTGTAGCACATTTCATGCTATGAATCATATTTGGCAAACACAAAAAGCGTGCACCATACATACATAACAACTCATACAAAAAAAATGCGTTTTCAACGCAAAGAGTCATTTCAAATACAAAACTTGAAAGAAACTAATAAACAAATTTTGCAATATTAACTACGTTCACATGATAGAACAAGCATGTGGATTATCGTCACTAAAAAGCGAGGCGACAGCCTCATCAGAAGCGACGGCAACCGAGTAAACAGCCGGAGTTTGGAAAAAAGTATGAACACCATTGGAAGCTTCATTCTTGTAATAGTCATAGTAATGGTTAACTATATAGGTTGGGTACTTGTAAAACGATGCATAGTGAGAATATCCCGGAAACGGCCACGGCTCTGCCGCTTTCCCGGCGCGTTTAATAGCTTTCAGCACCTTCTTTTCTTCTAGGCCATACCCTCGAACTGTGATTTTTTGTATCCCCATTTCTACCTCTATTTCTTCAACCCCTACAAATATATATATATATGCATATGAAGCCCAAGTTAGTAGACAATTGGGCTATGTCTTGGGTCCAAAATTTTAACTTTTGGGTAAATTACAGTAAAGGTCGCCCAATTATAGTTATTTTTTTGTAATCCAATTATAAAAAGTTATAAAATGATCATTTAATTATGAGTTTTTTTATTTAACTATGAAAAGTTACAAAATGATTATCAAATTTGTCTTTTTTTTATCACCATCTGGTTAAACTTAAAAATGGAAACACCCAAAAAAATCTATGATAGTTAGGTGACTAAAAATAAATAAAATTGAATAGTTAAATGATCACTTTGTAACTTTTTAAAATTAGGTGACAAAAAAAGAAAAAAAATTATAGTTGAGTGACTACTAATATAGTTTACCCTGAACTTTTTTTATGTATTAATGAAACTTAACCCTCTTGAAGAATATTGGCACTATCGGTTAAACCGGTAACAATCATAAGTTGGATTTTTGAAAAGGGCACTTATTGTTCTTTGATCTTTGGAACACTTGGTACCCATTCAAGCACCATGTTGTAGCAGCAATGTAAGCCAGGCTACACTCCAAAATTCTCGTATATATTATGAAAGCGCAACTCTATCAAGTACCAAGGCCACCCAACATGTTGGTTGAAAAGGCAGCGTTCTCGACGCTCACGACAGGATAGAGATTAGTTTTAAATGAATGGATAGAGAGTACCTTTGAGCTTTAAAAGAGCTTTCTTTAACTTAGAAGCACAACCTTCACAATCCAAGTTTGGAACTCTTACTTCCAGCATCTGCATTAAGTTTACATCCACATTAAAATTGTTATTACTCCAAAGCATTCACTAACACACAAATAACAATAATAATAACTCACTGCAGACATTGTTGTATAAGCTGTTCCTATAAGAGAGATGACAAATTATGGGAGCTTTGTATGGTAAAAAGAAAGAAACAAAGAGCTCTAGGTTTTGCAAGTGCTGGGACCTAAGCCCTGGGGGGGTTATATGGAGTCTTGGGGTTTGAAATTTGAAGGCTTCACGCGTGGGATTGGAAAAGCGTGACTTTTTTTTTTCTCAATGCCAGTGTAAAAATGGCGACATGCCACGCTCCCTTTGTGAAATGATTAACAACACTCACAATCAAGGGGCAAAAAACAATAGGACCCCCCTTCCCCCCATACACTTAAAATCATTAAATAACCACCATCTTTATGCTTTAATGTTTCTAAGCTTCGAGGAGTTTTTTTTTTTTTTTTTAAATCGTCACCCGCAATTTTTGAATAGTAATATATTCATCAAGTACTAAATTTTAAATAAGAGATTAAATCTATCGATTAAACTGATTAGACAAAAATTAATAAATATATCAATTCAGGAGCAGGTATTAAATTAGGGCTTAAGCTGATTACTCGGAATTGGTTCAACACTTTTAAGCCCATAAAATTTTGCCCAATCGGTAAAACCTCACTATAAAATAAAACTCAAAAATAAAAATATGGCTTAAATAAGCAAAACCCAATCTAATAAATAAATAAAATTTAAATATATATATTAAAATTATTATTTATCTGTATTTTTTTAGTTTTTTATTTTATTATTAGGAATTGTTTTTTTCTTTTTTTTTTTAAATGATTGAACAGGTAATCCACCAATCATAAAAGTACCATGGAGGTACATTGACTAGAAATCTCGATATGTTAGATCAAAGAATAAATTGATCATTTTATTAAAAACTTTATTTAGTTCTATTGTTAAAAACTAATCCTTAAACATTAACATTAGGTATATATGGCATGTCACATATCACTTTCTAGTTATTCCATCAATAATATTAATTTTTAATAATACAAATAAATAAGTTTTTAACATAAAAAATTAATTTTTTTAATTTAACATATAATGATTAATTTATATAATTTTGAATAAAATAAATAAAATATAATTTGATTCTTAATATAAAATTTTTCATCATACTTTTCCTGAATTGATATTATAAGAATATTAGTTTGAGTCTTTGAGACGCGCTCTAAAGGAAAGTAGTGGTTTTTCATAGGGTTCTTTATTTGTTTGTGGTGAGGTCTGCAAAGAGACAATGACACTGTACACAGTGCACAGAAGGTAGAAACTAACAGACCAAAAAAAAGAAAGTCGGCTTTACTGAACTAACTTTGGCACTGCAAAAGGATAATTCTCCCTTTCTCAAAGCAAAGTATCTACCAACAAAATTAAATAAAAAAAAAAGTAGTTTAATTTTTTGGACAAGACAAAGATATGCCGTGACATAAGCTTCCTAACTGGATAATCCGCAGCCAAAAATGCAGATATGTGACAGCTCCTGTTTAAAATATTATTTATATTTATATAATTTTTTAATTTATTGAATTAAAATTTGTGCATATAAAACTTTAATATTATTTTTCGGAATTACCTATTTTTTGTTTTCAAGTATTTCCTAATATATGAATTTTGCTCATCTAAAGCAGATTATGTTGTTTCCCTAATATAGGGGGTCTTTCAATCTAAACGCTGATGATATTTGTGACCGTTAGATTATGAGGATTTTCATGATGTCAAATTATCAATGATCACCACTGAAAAGTTGTCTGCTAACTTGCTTTGGCAAGGTTGAGTTTATATATTTAAATCATTTATGACAAATTCTCAATTTTTCATATGAATTTTAAATTTTATTTAAATAAAAGTACTTTGTTTCCTATTTTTGAATATTTTTATTATTTTAAATATAAAATATTTTTTACATAAAAATTAATAAAAAAATCAATTTTATTTGAGTAGCAGTAGCTTTTAAACTATAAAGAACACATACAATAAATCAATAATATATATTCTCTTGGAAGGCTGCAAAAATAAGAGGTTGACATAAAGAAAGATCAGAAAGAACATATCAGTTGCTCTTGTCTCTTCAAACATGAAAAAAGGTAAATTTGGGGTGTAATTTGTTAGGATTATTTTGGGAGCATAATCATCATAGTAATATTATGACCCAAAAAAATCATCATAGTAATGATGTTTTTAGAATAATGAGGAAATAAAAAGCTTTCATGCTCACAATCCAACCAATCATATTTGAATTCCAAAACCTAAAATTAATTGTAATTCAATTTTCTTTCTTTATTTGAATTCCAAAACCTAAAATTAATTGTAATTCAATTTTCTTTCTTTATTTGATGTATAAATTTATATACCAGTATTATTTTACACGATTTTTTTTTATAATTGTTAGTGTTTTTGTTTGTTTTATAGTGTGTAATTAATTTTATTTAGACCGGGATGATATCGAGTTAAAACCTTTCTAATACATGGTAAGGTATATTGTGGCGAGTTAAAATTAATAAAATACATGGTAAGACATATAGCACTTTCAAGGGAAGAATGTATGTTTGAATTTCGGAGATAATATTGTTAAGAGAGAATGTCATAAACCCTAAACATAAACTGAAAAATTAATTTGCATAATATAAAAATAATTAATAAAATAAAAAGAAAAACAAGATATTTGAAGATAATTAAAATAACTTTATCCTAAAAGCCAGCTTTTGAATTAAAAAAAAATATCTTGCCTATTTCAAATTAAGCAAAATCAAAATTATTGCATGTTTAAACATGTAAGAAATGGAGTCGGCCAAAATGGGACCTTAATGACTTAACGACGTGCAAAGGCTAATCATGAGACGTAATTTGGAAAAAACACCTATTCGTGATTCACCTTATGACATTAAATGTTTGTAATCATTTTATCTATATCGTGTTAAAATTGTATCAGAATCAATTATTAATATATTATAATATTTTATTAATGTTAAAGTTAAAGTTTTTATTATATTAATAGAACTTATTTTTCGATGACTTACAATTAGTGTTTGTTGTTGTTGTTTTTCTCTTAAATTATATAATCTTATTTATGAAATAAATTAATAAATTATCCTTTTAAAAACACCACTTTTAAGCATATTTTATCTTATACTTTCTCTCAAATCTCCAAAATTTAGTTAATGCAGTCAAGCTACAAATTTTATCTTGGGAAGATAAAAATTTAAAATCTTGAAAAGATTGAAGTTAAAATTTTTTATTTTAAAAAGCATTGGTTATACTTTTTATTTAAATATATTTATTCTTTTCGGCAACTTATTTTTAGACCCATTTAAGTATAAAAATTTATCCAAAATATGAGAACTTTTTTTATATAAACCAAACCTTGGGGCAGAAATTTTTTTTATCTGAGCCCGGACACCAAAACCCATTTTTGTTACGTGGCTTTAAATCAAAGCCTTCACCTAATATACAAATCCATTTTAATAATCAATTTTGTATGTTAGTTCATCTCGTTCTAGTTGGGATGTTTCTCTTTCTTTTATTTCCGCTATTTTGGTTTCAGATTTGGCTAATAATAATTTTAATATCAACCCCGTGTGTTGGTATAGTAATTGAGTGTTGACCGTTTAGATTCGAGTTACACTAATCACGTTGCTATTAATACTTTATTCATATGATATTTTTGAGAGATTTAAGATTGGGTGTATTAAGTAAACTTGATGGAGTATATCTATTATTGTTTATGTTCCCTGTTTTCATAAGACAAGTTATTTTACCCTAAGAAATCATTTTTACTAAGTTGATGTCATCTTTAATAGGATCATCAATTCAGTTATGTCATTCTAAAAATAATCTTTTTTTTAAATTATAAATAATATTATTATGGCATTTCTATCTTTTTATATTTTTATATTATCTTCAAATAAAAAAATTAAAAAAATATAAATTTAATGATCAAACATATATTCAATAATATTAAAATATAAATACTTTTAATATTTAATAAATATTACAAGAAAATATTTTTAATATAAAACATGATTGGATTGAGATGAGTTTAAGTTTTATATGTTATATCTAAGAAGAGCTTAAATAAATAATTAAGTCCATATTTTAGATTAAATCAAATCTAGACAAATAGAATGTAAAGAAACATTTCATATGAATCTAGTTAAATGGGAATTTATAACATGTATAGAATGTATAATAATTAAATAAAACATGTTTGGAATTTTAGTTAAACAATTTAGGAATTTATAATATATATTTTGACATGTCATCATATGTGAAAATTATAGAGATGAGATGGTTACACGTGACATAATTTTATCAGTTAAAAATACTAATAACGTATCAGTTATTAAATATATGAACCTGGATTAAAATAAAATAGTATAATAATAAATTTAACTCTTAATGTTTATTTTTATTTTCTGTCACTTTAATTTTAATTTTTATCACTTTGAACCCCGGAAAAGCGATATTATATATATATTATATATATATATTATTCCCCCAACAATTCTGTACTATAGCTATCCAGCTGACGAGTTTACCCTAGCTCTTGTGCTCCGGGGAAAAATCAGGGAAGGTGTCTAAAAAAGGAAGCAGAGGTTCTTCACTTCACGTGACATAGTTACGCTCAGGTTTCACCAACTTCGCGTCGGGTTCACTGAAGTGAAATCTTGTTAAAGCAAACCAACAGTTGATTGAACCTTAGGACGGTAGCGAAAGGAACCTTCTAGCTAACCGGGTCAATTCAAACTCACAACATACTCCATGGAATTAAGAATCCAGCGTAATTGGTTTTCTCCAGCGGCTCTTTTTTCTATATTTTTTAAGATGGCCTATATAAATTCAATTCATGATGATTAAGGTTTTATCATGCGAAGAAAGCAGCTAAACTAGCTATTGTATGCTAGAATTCAAAAAATATCTGAGATTAGAGCATACGCAAGACACAACACAAAAAATCATTGACATTGACTTTCGTTCTTAAAACGAAGAACAATGGATTGGAAAAAATCTGGAGAGGTGAGAGGAATGAAAACGACTCCCAATAAGCCGAATGGATAGGATCGAGCATTTGTCCTTCTTTTTGTGTTTGAGAGTGCAGGCTCATTGGAGAGTTGGATGGTCACAAATGGAAGTGTTTGAAGCTCGAGGTTTATATGCTTGTAGGAAGGAAAGCCGGATGCTTGACCACGAGAGAAGTTTATTTTGCCGAATCGGAGGATGTAATAGCAAAGTCTGCTATTATTGCCTAAATGAAGAGTAGGTTAAGTAGGCCAAGAGGGGTTTCCAGGTGGATCAATCTTTCTCTCAGAATGTCAGAGAAAGAAAAAGAAGAAGAGAGCTGACTTAGCCTCAAGACTCTATTGAAGAGCAGGGTCAAACCTGCCCAACCCAACTAAGAAGAACCGAACCTGACAGACACATCTTTTTCCTTTTGGGAGGGTACTCCGAGTAGTGGGTACCTCGTAGGACCTCGACCCGCCTACTCGGGTCTTGTATGGATATGCAGGAAGGGGTGCTCCTAGGTGTGTGTAGGGGTTGTGTTTGTTCGCGAGAATGGATTCCTCGTCAAGTCAGTTTGGGGGGTGTGGACACACTTGCGCGAATTCGGGTAACGGCTACAAGGGAGAAATCGAAAGGAAACTGTACCCGACCAGGGATGGACGTAAACTCGTAAGCTACCGAGGGTAGGGATAATCGTCCAGGTCTTATTGTGAAACAAAAAAGCCGCCCCGCCACAGCAGGCGGGTTGGTTCCTCTGTCGTCGCCGGGGAGCTCTTGGCGAGGAGACCTTAAGAAAAGTTTCTAAAACAAACGGGAGGGGAGGATCGACCCGTTCAGTATAATTCCGAAGAAAGACTGTTGGCTGCAGATGGAGACATTTCTTTGGCCCCCTTCAAAAGGAAATGCGGGCAGGGTTAAGCTCGGCAGAGGGTTCGAGAATAGGGTAGGGTTCTGTCCTTAAGATTAAGATAAGAAAATAGTTTCAAACCTTTATGCATGCACCTCCGTATAAGTGCTGCGTACAAGTTCCGGCCAGGATAATTGGGAAAGATCAAACCAATTTGAACCGCTCACATCACAATAGTAATAGCGTAAAGGCCGTAAGTCGGGGGACGGCCATAACATAAGGCTATTACTTTCACATCTCTCTCTATCTATAGATAGAGAGAGAGATCCGCTGCGTGAGCAACCCGACTGTGCGTTACAGGTGCTCTACAGGCCGCACTCCATCTTTCTTCCCAACGAGCCCATTTATCTTTTGACTTGGAAGACGGGCGTTGCGTTCGGTTCGAAAGGCATGGTTTTCAGTATGTCTCCAGATAGGGCCCCCACTAGTCCGGCTAGCTAGTGAGCGGTTCTTTCGGGCGAGAAGCAGGCCGGGCCCTACGGGCGGGCATCTCCCGCAACGCAAGCTGCATTGTTCGCCACCACCCGAAAAGCAAAAGATTCGAGAGTCCAGGCTGAAAATACATGCATAGATAGTGGTCTAATGACAAGGGCCGACGACGGAAGCTCGGGACGGAGCCGTATGATGCGGAAGTCTCACGTACGGTTCCCTGAGAAGGGAGTGGCTACCTACTGGAGCTTCGACCGACCACCACCGGTCAATTCCGCTTTGGGGCCACCCCTTACTCTACCATTATTATAGGGGTATGGGGTTCGAGACAAAGAAAGATCAAGGCAGCATATCAGTTTTTCCTTTATACTTTACTTGGATCTGTTTTTATGCTATTAGCTATTCTGTTGATTCTTCTCCAAACAGGAACCACCGATTTACAAATATCATTAACCACAGAATTTAGTGAGCGGCGCCAAATCTTTCTATGGATTGCTTCTTTCGCCTCTTTCGCCGTCAAAGTGCCTATGGTACCTGTTCATATTTGGTTACCCGAAGCTCATGTAGAGGCACCTACGGCAGGATCCGTCATCTTGGCAGGTGTAGCGACGAAAAATTTAGCTTAGGTCGCTAATTGTGGCGATCTTAAATCTTGAAAACGAGTTTTGATTTTATCAAAACAAAGGGAGTCGCCACCGATCTTTTCTTCTTGGTGCGATCGGACACCTGATAAAACATCAATTTTCGAATAAAAGGCCAAGTTTAGGTCCGCGTTAAAGTTCAGAGAAAAATAGGGTTCGGGAGTCAGTTACGCGCGGGGAAGGTATTAGCACCCCCGTGACGCCCAAAAATTGGTATCTTTTCAAAAGCGAGTTGTCTAAATTTTCAAAAGCACAATTTCAATTCAAAGTTTAGTTGTGATCCGATCAAGAATACGAGCATTTTAAAGTTTTTATTTCTGAAAAAGATATCCCGCTTCTAACACGAGCCGTTCGCGATTCACCCATCATAGCGATGAAATCACCGGCCTAATGTTAGAATCGGTATATTGCCTTATTTATTAAAACATGAAAAATTTTTGATAAATATTGATGAAGAAATCGAAATGCTAACTAATGTGCTAAATTAGAAGCAAATGATGATAAGAGGTAGAGAACATATAAGACAAAACATATAAAATACTTACGACGCATGCATGATTATAATAATTAGAGTAATGCATATAGTATCCAACATGATAATAATAATAATAAGATGATGTATTAGTAATATAATGAGAACAGTAATATATTAATAATGAAAACCATAATAGATATGTGAGAATAATATTAAGTATAAGAAAGGCATATATGCAGACATATAATAACAAACAAAATGAAAACATATTTTAAAATTTTAATAATGTTAGGTTTATATATTAAAACATAATAACGCGGAATAAAGTGATATTAAAGATATGGTATATATATATATACACGATACATATATAATGTTACGAAAAGAGAAATAAATATATAAGTATACATAATATACGATAATATATAGTACTAAAATATACACATGATATAACAAAATAATCATGATAGTATCAAAACATATATACACATAAAAAATTATATATACATGTAGTATACGAATATATATAATAATATTAAGAATATATACTCATAATAATAGAAATAGTAAGTATAATAGTTAAATATTAGGAAAATATTTAGGTGATACTAAATACTTAGGTGATATTGACAATACATATTAGAAAATAAGGATAAAATATATATAAATATAATAATAATAATAAGAAATAATATTAAAATATATCAAATAAAATATAATACTGAAATAAAATAATAGTAAATATGGGTATAATAATAATAATAATAATAATAGTAATAAAAATAACAAAATAATAAAATATAAAGGGCAGAAGGACGAAATTGGAAATAAAAACGAATATTCGGGCAATTTTAAAAAGAAATAAAAGAAAATAGGACCGATTTAAACGCGATAAGACAAGGGAGGGACCAAAAATGTAATTTACCCGGAGCCTTAAAACGCTGCGCAGCAATAGGGGCTAAATTGAAACACGGGGAGAAAGGTTCGGGCCAGATTTTAAAATTAAAACAAGTAAAAGGACTTACTAGAACACGGGTAAAACATAAGGGGATCAAAACAGCAATTTTCCCGTGCTTTTAAAACGGTGCGCAGCAGTGGGGACCATATCGGAACACGGGACAACTTCCAGGGCTAAATTGCAAAAATTTAAGACTTGATTGTAAACCACCAGAAAAGCGGAGGGACTGGGGTTAAAAATAACCCCAGTGACGTCACAACGCGCGGATCCTAGGCGGACCTGGTTCGGGTCGACCCGACCCAGGTCGGTTAGTATAAAAGATGAGTTTTTTTATTTTTGGGTCATTTGGTACCCGGGGAAGAAAAAAAAGGGAGAAGAGGGAGAGAGGAGAAGGGAAGGAAAGAAGAAAGGGAAGGAGATGGAAAGAGGGAGAAAGAGAAAGAGGGAAGGAGAGGGAAAGAAGCTCCGGGGGGAAGGCTCCGGTGCCGGACCGGTCACCGTCCGGTCATCGGCCGATGATCGGACCACCGTGCGCGCCGCCGTCCGCCGTCGTTCCGGCCACCGGAACGGTGGCCGGAAAAAGGCAAATTTTCGATTTTTCCTTTTTTTTTTATTCTTTATAATATTACTGTTATTATTATTCAAAAACCATACATAAAAACGAAGTTGTAAAGCAAAATCACCTCACGATAGTAATATGCTCTGGTATTCTAATACTTTAATCCACTGCTCCCTGGTATTGTTTTGAAATTCGGGGTATTCCCTTCGCTGTTATTGCTAGAATACTGCTATTTTGCCTTTGAATATTCTTGCGTTTGTATTTGCTGTTTTTGGGGTTCAAAATCCGACCCTTACAATCGTTTTGAATCAGGCTTTTATAGCCTTCTGTTTACTTCGTTTACAAGTTATTTTTTATTATTTTTCTATTGCTTTCTGTCCTTGTCTCGTTTAATGCTTGCAGGGCTCCTTGGGCGGTACTGAGACGACCTTGGGGCGGTGCTGCAGCTGCTGTCAGATGGGCAGAGCAAGTGAGTCAGTGGCATTGGCGGCAAAGGCTAAATGGGTATTCGGGCTAGGGTTTCTGAGTTAGGGTTTGGGTGTATTTGGGTAATGGGCTAGGGTAGTTGGGTTTGTAAACGGGTTTGAAATGTTGGGCTAAAGTTGTAATTGGGTTTAAAATTTGTAATGGACATTGATTTTTGGTTTAATTTATACGGGCCAAAATTGGCCATTACAGCAGGAATTCCTTTAAAATTAGGAACCTACGGGTTTTTAAGATTTTCAATACCCATGTTTCCCGAAGCGACACTTTGTTTTACTCCTTTCATTTATACTTTAAGCGCGATTGCTATAATATATACTTCCTTGACCACTTCAAGACAGATCGATCTTAAGAAGATCATTGCTTACTCCTCAGTAGCCCATATGAATCTGGTGACTATTGGTATGTTTAGTCGGGCGGCGGCCGTTAGGTCACCTATTTTGAGTTATGGACACACAAGGCCAAAACATGTGTGCCGGGCGTGCGACCCATCAACCTACTAGCAATGGGGGAGAAAACATAGCATGTCGCAACAAAAGCTTGATTCGAGGCGTCAGCAAAACACTGCCGTCTGTTCCAAAAAAAAAAAGCCCCTTAGCGCCCCGGGACGGGAGTGGGGGACGGCCCTACGCGCAGGCAACAGCAGCACCGGCTCCACGAAGTCAGAATCGAATCTTTCTGTTGGCTTTCCCAATTCATTCGTAAATAAGAATTTAAGGGCTAGAAGCGAGCGCTTCTAGCTGCTTCGCCTGCTTCTTATTATGGCGGCTATGTTGGCGTGGCGAAAATGAACGAAAAGCGATATGAACGTGCTATTTTCAAATCGATTGATAGATAGCCTGATCTGTTCTGATAGATCGAAAGAGTAGGAATAGAAAGAGAAGGAATCTATCAATAATAAGGGGGAAATCCCCTATTTCTATCTATTGATGAGACAACTATCTATTCTTGATCCATCAGAAAGAAATCGATATGTATCTGATGGAGTCTACATCGTACGTAGAGCGGGCAAGCGCTTTTTAGGCCAGCTCAGTTCTCTTATCCATCGGTCCAATGCACTGGGCTCATCTCATGGAGGGAAAAGCCAAAATAAAATGTAGTTGTGTTGTTGTTGTTCGCCGCTTCGATGCATTCCCTTCTCTCCCCGGCATCGTCCCACACAGAAAGAAAGAGCGCAGAGCCGCGGCCCGACCTGTGGGTCCGCTAACGTAAAGCGAGGAGTTGAGCCTGAACTGGCGAACCGAAGTCACTTTCGGAACCATACTTCCTACAGCTAACACGCGTCCAGTCCAGCGGGAACGCGCAGCGCAAACGAACGTGAGCTGCTATACCGAATCCCCCGCTGGCCATCGGGGACCGAGTGGTAAGGCCATGATCCGCAGGGGAACGGATCACTCATTCTTCCATTGGGGACAGGTGCACGAACGACAACTCCAAACGTCACACATCCGCCGCCTACTTACCGTTTAGGTGGCACCAGCGAGATCCAGCTAAGGAAAAAAAGTTTCGCGGCTGCTCCACTCCGCCGCGGTCTCATGAACTTCGTTGCCTTCCCGCGCGCAAGCAAGCGCGAGAGAAGCAAGCAAAGTATAAGCTTTGCCAGAAGCAAGACGAGGAAGCGAAGCTTAGCGAGCTTTATAAGGCCGACCACTACATAAGCCGCTGGCGGAAAAAGCTCTTGAGAGCTTCCCTTCATTCGCTTCGCGGGAGCCGCACAGCACATAGCTGGAAGTCAGAGGGCCCATACTACCTGCCTAACCCTTCGCTCCGAGGGACCGTAGATCGGAAAGCGCCTTCTAAACCACCCCATTCATCCAAAAGAGAGGGGAAGGGGCCTATGTATTTGCATGACCCCTGCAGATTTTACCCTATCTACACCCGGAGCCAATCCCCTATCGGTCCTGCCACCACGCCGCAGAACGAGAGCTCGTGTGGAACCTTTTATCTCTGGCGTAACAGCGGTGGAACGTAACAAAATATTACGGTGCCAAAATATGACACCCGAAGGGCCCGGCACGCACAATCCTATCCTATCCGAGTTTACCCCTTGCATGCACTTCGGACAGCCGACCGTAGCATCATAAGGAGGACCTCCCTTTCGAGGTAAAAAAAAGGTACGATACATAGGAAGTTGGTCTTTCTCAACGTGGTGTATAGCACGAAAAACCTTTCGATACAAGATAGGGCCGTTCTCACATGAAAGAAGAGAAGAAAGGATTGATTCTATTTTTTCTCTTTCTCGAGGAGGAAAGAGAAATAGAGTCTTATGGGGGGAGGGGGAACATTCGGGCGCATTTATAAAAATCCTCCACTGCATCCAGAATCACAAGTGGAACACTAAGCAGGGGTGGGAAGGCAGCGAACTCCGCAACAAAAGCGAAGCGAGCCCCTTACTCACCTCTCTCTATAAAGCCGCCCTATTAGTAAAGCTTGAAAACCGTTGCGCGCTAGTGGGGGTACCCTGTCGGGCTTCTTCATACGGCTCGAATCATTCTCAGATGCCCGGAGAGGCATCCTTTCCTTGTTTGTTGGGTTGGTTCACGCGCGCGCAAACGAGCACCAGCCGCAACAGCAGGGAACTATGACCAATAGAGTCAGACACTTAGCTACATCCGCACGTAAAAGGAATGTGGTTCTGCTTCTGGTTGAGACTGGTCGTTCTTGGGCGGATCGGATCCCGCCCCTAATCATAAGGGATAGGGGGAAGGCGGCCGGGCCTATCATATCAAAAGGGTTATAGAAAGAGAACCCGGCCACCTATTTCATTCGACGTTCCGGGGCAGGGGCCCGCCCGATTCGACCGACTTTTGGATAAAAAGAAGGCGAGCTGATCTGCTTTGATCAAGGAAAAAGCCCAGTCAGCCACCAACTCGGTGCAGGTCACGTGACCTACAGCTCGGCCTTCGCTTTTTGAGGCTTCCTCTACCCACATCTCTATATGCCCGCAGCACTTCCATATGGAGAAAGATAGGCTTACCATGTTCCATCAATAGCACCTAACCTATGCCGATTTTGGCGGACCGTGCTCCACCCCGGTGAACTCATGCGGTTCCGACGTGCCCAGAGGCCAGAGGCGAAATCCGTTCACGGTCCGTGGGACCAACACCATTCGAAGGTGGGTGGCCCGCCCCGCCTAGAATGGGATTGATGCTAAGCTAAGGAATCCCCTACTAATCGAAAGAGGGGATTCAAAAGTGTCTATTCTATATTCCAAGGTGCGAAGGGTCGATGTAATTGAGAAAGAAGCGCTCTAGCTCTCACTTGAAGTACAGGAAGGATAATGACTCGAGCTTTTCCGAATGAAAGGCGATAGGGGACGTACCCTAAGGAAGCAAGAAGGGAGGATTTTCTTTATCACTAGTCCTTGATCTGTGACAGCCCAAATTTTAGTGGTGTCAGAACAGTGATTCGAGATCACTAAATCCGACAAATTAGTATAAAATATTATTAATTTAATGAGTATAAGTTAAATATGAAGTTAGGGAAATAATTGAAATAGTGAATAGTATTTTAGAAATAAATATTAAATAATTGAGAAGTGAAAACAAGGTATCGAGACCTCAGGATATTAAAACGAGCCATAAATATTTTTATAAATATTTATGGAGTGTTAGTATGTTAGTATTAAAGTTTCGTTAAGAAATTTTAAGGTTTTGATGGTCAATTGAGTAAAAAGGACTGAATTGTAATAAATGCAAAATTTGCTAGAAGGATTAAATAGCTTAAGTGTTAAAAGAAAGAGGATTTAAAGGGAAATTAAGCCTAAAAGTGAATAGGTTGGACGGCAAGGGCAAGAAAATCAGCAGAAAAATAAGGGAAATAAGGGCAAAATTGGAAATTTTATAATTTTAACATATAAAATAAGGACAAAATTGAGAAATCTAGAGATCTCTTCATATTTCTCAGCCAAAACGCCATAGAAGGTCTGGAGAAAGCTGGTTTTTCATATTTTTACATCATGTGAGTTTGATTCTTGCTTTTTCTTGATAATTTTTATGTTTTTATGACTTTTACAACTAGGTCCACTTATAGAATTCATTAGTTTTTGATTTGGTGGGTGAAATTGGAAGTTACCCTAGCTGGTTAAGGGAATTTTATGATGAATTATTATGAAATTTAAGTTCTAATTTCATATTAAGGTGGCTTTATTAAGTGATTTTGATAGAAAATGGTATTTAGGACCTAATTGTGAAAAAGTTGTGAATTAGAGGCTAGTGTTGAAATTCAGAATATAAAAGGTTGTGAAATAGTTTATAATGATAAAATAAAGTGTTAATTGAGAAAAATTAGTTCAATTGATGGGTGAATTGAGCAGGGACTAAATTGTAAAAACTGTAAATTTTGGGGTAAAAGTGAAATTTCGAGAGTTGAACAGCATAAATTGTGAATTGAAATAGAAATAAAATAAATGCTAATGAGTGAAAATATTTTGCATTTATAGACCAAGAAATCGAAGCAAGTCGCGGAAAGGAGAAAATAACCGAATAATTCCCGAATTTCTACAACTTTTGTGAATCAGCCCAGGTAAGTTCATGTGGCTGAATTTTAATGATCATTGTTAATATTATGAATTTTTTAATGTGTTATATGATGTGCATGTGACAAAAGTATGTGATAAGATTATAAACAATGTAAAAGTATGAAATTGTAGGAAACTATCGGATTGAGTACCTTTGTCTCATGATACGTGACGAATTGACGGAAAAAGACCATGGTTGGACCATGGCAACAAATGATAAGTGGTTTTCGTATAAGACCATAGCTGGGCTATGGCATCGGAAACAAATGATAAGAAATTCCTGTATAAGACCATAGCTGGGCTATGGCATCGGTGAAGTGTGCCAAGTGATTTTCGTATAAGACCATAGCTGGGCTATGGCATCGGAGAAAAGTGATATGTGACCCGTGTAAGACCATATCCGGGATATGGCCTCGGTATGATATGTGATCCGTGTAAGACCATGGCTGGGCTATGGCTTCGGAAAAAGGAAATGTGATTATGTGTAAATCCATAATTCTACTATGGTATAAAGAAGGCAATGTACTCAATTCCGTATAGTTCCTAATTTGTGAATAAGTGTTAAATGGTAAACGGGCCCAAAAAGGATGAATTTCAAGTATGGATATTATTGAATGATACTAAGTAAAATTGATTTGATTTGTGAATGACAGGAGATAGTAGTGAAATGTAAACTATGTGAATGATTTATTAATTTGGTAAGTTTACTTTCCAAGCCTATGAACTTACTAAGCTTTCATAAGCTTACTTGATTGTATTTGACATGTGTTGTAGATTAACGTGAGTTCGGAGGATCGGATCATCACGAGGAATCACACTATCCTGACTTATTCCGGTAGTTTTTGGGTTATTATCTTTTGGTTTATATGGCATGTATAGCAATATACTCATGTTGTGTAATTAATCTTGCGATATGGTTATGGTTGGATTGAGAAAATGCCTAATGATTAGTCCTTGGAAGGTTAATTTAGATCATGTATGAGACCATGTATGTTCAAAGTGATAATAGTTCATGAATTTTCATAGAAAAGTGAAAATTTGTCATAAAACAGAATGTTGTAACAGCAGTGATGTGAGTTTGAAAAATCACTAAAAATAGTAGAAAATGAATTAGGAGATGAATTAAATATGGAATGGAAGCTTATTGTGTATACTTTCATATGAAAGAAGCTAAACAGGTAAAGGAGCTATATGTTATGAGGTACTTGAGTTTTAGTGAAACAGGTCCAGAGTGATCTCTGGATCCCCTGTTCCAACTTTGAAAATTCACCATAAATTGTAAAAAAATAATTATGAGGTGTACTTTATATTTTTAGAATCCTTATTGAGTCTAGTTTTAATAGAAATAAACATCATATTCGTGTGAATTTTGTACAGAGAGAAAAGTGGTTCGTAGTAAGTAGAGGTCAGTCCAGTCAAGATTTGAAACAGGGGTAAATTTAACTAATAAACTGTACTAATTGGCCCAACCAAAAATTCTAGAAAAAAATTAGTAGATAGATATATGAGTCTAGTTTCAGGGAAAATTTACGGATATTGATTTCGTGTTTCGTAACTAGAGATATGATTTTTTAAGCGTCCATGATGCAGAAATACAGTTTGCTACGAAAATGAAATTAGTTATTATAAAATTCAAAAAGTGATGAAACAAGTTTGGTAACACCTCAAGCTCGACTCCGGCGACGGTCTCGGGTAAGAGGATGTTACATGATCCGCCCCCTCGTCGACTAGCTTAACTTGCCGAACCTCCTTTCTTGAAGGCGCGCTTTGCTTTCAAGGCAGCTCGACCTTCAGGAAAGAATTCTTTGCTTTATCTCCTTCGCTACTAAAGGCGAGTTTCCGGTCTTAGCTGAATGTTCTTTCCTCCCTTGCCTACAGCGGCTCTCTCTATCTTTCATGGGGTAATCCTCCCTACTGGGAAGCCACTTTCTGATCCGCCAGCAAGCCTTCACCTCCTCTCGCTATCGGTCAAGCTGCACGCAATCCACAACAACAAGAGAAAGGCCAGTCACAGAACACAAACCCAATCCAGTCGGAGAACCCACCCATGCATTCAATTAGAAAAACCTTCCTTCATGTAGGTGCGGTCGAGCGGAAAAAGCCCAAGAGCTCCCCGCGTGGGGACCACCTACACAGGCATACAGCTGCGCACCAGACGGGTTAACAAAGAGCGCCTGTACACAACATAACAAAGCTTAATCTCCGTCTCAATAGACGGGCAGTTCCATATCGAAATCGATAGCCGGAGAATGGCCCAATGGTTTCTTCCACCTCGGTCGGCGAAAGGTTATTCACAATGTTAATAATCTCCTCCTCAGCAGATAGTCTGACTTCGTTGTCGGCTTGGATCGTAACGATGCTTCCTTTGTAGCGGAATTTCAAACACTGATGATATGTAGAAGAGATTGCCCCAGCTTGATGAGTCTCCCCAAAAATTGATTGAAGGTTGCCTTGATATCTAGGACATGGAACTCTGTCATAAGGCTGAGTGGACTCACTTGAAGATCAAGGGTAAACTTGCCCCTTGCAGCTCTCTTCGAAAGAGAGTATGCTCTTATTGATGCAGACGATGGAGTAAGGAGAGATTCTTTCAAGCCGAGAGTTTGGACAGTTGAAAAAGAAAGGGCACCCTCTTTAGAAGAGTTTGATCACCAAAGAGGTTTTTTCAACTATTCATTGAAAGGGGGAGCTTTACCCGCTAAAGACTTAGAACTCGAGGGGAGACGAATGCTAAGATGAAGGCCAGTCTCGGGAATCAGACTCGGGAAGAATAGGATTTTTTTCCTTGGGACTTTGCCACCCATAACATAAATAGAAGAGGAAGCTTCTGCCCTTTTTCCTTCTTTTGAGTCTACGCACTTTTGCTTAGTATGTTGTTTATATGCTTGTTAATTTAGTTTAATGGATCTTCTCATAGGTAGCTGCCTGTAATTAGCGACCTTCCTCTTTTTTACAAGCATGAGTAGGACTTCTAGTGTTGGGAAAGTCATCCTTTCCTTGACATAAGCTCTAGTTTCTCTCTGTTATGGCATTCCCATATGCTTTATAATTCCTATATGTTTCTATATTTGAGGTAGTATTCTTCTAGAGAAGGAAGAAAAGCCATCAGCCCAGGGATACTCTGTAGACCGTTAGACTCGTGCTTCTGTTGGCTGTTGGGAAGTACTTCGTTTCACTTCTCAAAACATAGGAGAGAAGCCAGTGACCGTAGGAGAGCTTTTTGCCCCTTCCTTGGTTCTTGGTCTATTCCGATGAATAAGACCGAATCGAGTGCATATTTATTCCGATTGCTTCCTTCCTTCGTATTCAATTCGTATCTCGAAAATCTTTTGTTAAAAGTTACCGATCTTGGCTAACATACGGATACTGAACTTCGTTACGTAACGAGTGACAATGGTTCACAGCCCGAGGGCTAATTCAAGTTCCTCTTTCTGTGGAATAACCGGTGCAAGTCTTTTCTGTTACAGTAAGAGCTGTCGAGAAAATAGAAGATCTGGTCCTATCCGTTGCTGGTGTTGAAGGAAGCCTTCCTTTGTTGGGACCCTGGGGAGGAGTCAGTTATGCCCCCTTTTGGTCCGGAGGCAGTTTGGTGAAAAACAGTTTGTCCCTACGACACACGAGCTGAGTGAACTGGAATTTTCATACAAAGACAAAGGAGCCATAGCCTTAGTAAAGGAAATAGCGGAGGCTTGGAAGCAGGTACACCGGGGCACGCCCGGAATTTTGACAGATGCAACTAGCGAAGGCTATAGACTGTGAGAAGGATTTGCTGCGATAGACATATTTAACCGAGTGTCGGACTCCTAAATCAAGAAAGGGGCGCATCGGTTTGTTTACTTAAAAAGTAAGCAGGCGAAGAACTTTGATTATCATATAAAAGAGTTACGGAATTTCTAGAGATTCAGCCCCTAGAGACTAGCTAGCCTTCCTTGGCTTGGGTGGATTGCTTTGAATAGAAATGCTTTCTCTGGTTCACTGAGGTAGTTCGACTAGCTGGAACGTAGCGAAGGTTCAGGTTCAGTTGCTTTTCCAGGGAAGGACGCTTAATTTTGATTAGTCGTCCTATCGTAACTAAATAAGTCGTAGATCCCGAGTGCCACCGATATAGCTCTTGGGGGGCTAGTAGAAGGGCTTGATCCCACACCGGTGAAAGGCAGACGTGGAACTCAAAATTTCGGGAGTTCTTTTTCAAGTATTGGCGTACAATAATTGATAAGGGCTAACGAGTTCTCACAGTTAGGCAAGTACTTTCACAGGTCCGATAGGAAAATAGAGCCGATATATCCGATCTTCGATCCTTCCCAAAAAAGAGCTATCAAAGGGGAATGAAAGTATCAAGTAAAGGGGCAAGAAAAACTATAATATAGTTTTTCGAATCAAATAAAACTTTATTAAAAAATATATATATATAATTTATTAATAATATATAAATCTAAATTTCATAAATATTCTAATTGAAAACTCTTTGAGATCACTCCACTCTCTCTAGACAACGGATTTCTTCGACGTGTGTATCTTACTCTCATCTCAAAACCCCAGGGTAGCGGTAGCTGGGGCAAAGACCGCTTCATTCGCTCCGCGAATGAGAGAGAAACTCAGTGGAAAAAACATGTTCTCTCTTTACGAGGTCCGAAAGTGGAGAATGCATAGCATTCTTTGGGCACATAGTTAATTCTCTTCTTCGATTACTTCTTCCTTTTCTTCTACCCGGGTGTTAGACTCTAAGACTAGCAAAGAAGCTGAAAGACGAACCCTTCTATTTTAGGGGATTTGCTTTATTCTATGATACTCCAACAACAGCTGCAGCCTATTCATCTATTCATGCCTTTCCTTAGGTCAATCGGAGTGAAGTGAGATGGAAAGATCCGAGCTTCCTTTGCCTGCTAGTCTACCCTACTCATACTGTCACACCGGCTTGGTGAATCTCCTCGCTTGCTTGCTGTCTAAGCCAGCCCACCGCCTTTTTACTTTACGCCTACGCCTTCCCATCCGAGGAATGACTGGTATTACTAATAACAGCTACTACTGGGTTTGCTTACTACAGACCATTCATTACCACTTTCTCGAAAAAGGGATTTGATTTACTACTCTAGCTACAACGGTATCGCTCCTACTACTCTTACCTCTTATTACAGAGGATAAACCGGGAAGACTACTCACAAACAGCAGGAATGAATGTTACCAGAATAAGAGAAATTCAGCTACAAACGAATGAATAGACGGGTTTCGCTGGAACCATACTTTGCTATGTCAATAGGAAAGAGAAAGAAAGGTAGGGCGAATGATGCAGTAGGAATAGATTAAAGCTTTGCTGCTTGATACTGAAAGAACTTAGTGTACTCATCCTCAGACACAGATAGAGTTTTATGCTCAGTAGTGGTTGAAGGATTAGGAGTGGGAACATACTCTGAAGTAGCTACATTCGCATATCGTGGAGGTCTACCAACAAGATCTCAACAATAATCACTAGGCTTACGCCCTCTTCACCGAATCACCATAGTGAGAACACCTCCGCGATCCTCGTCCACTTCTCCACAGCCATAAAAAGGGACTGAATCTCCTCCTCGGGCAGGCCATAACACCTTCCTTCCCTCAGCTAAACACAAGAAAAAGAGTCACTCCTCGAGGTAGGTAAGCGACTAGAAGAGGATTTTGAAGGCTTTCAGCAGAAGGTCTGAAAAACTAGTATGTAATCAATGTCTGCATCCCTCATCTCCCTATCACAAGAAGGCGGATAGCGGAAAAGTGAGAGGCTATAGCATCATTCTTCATCTTCCCCTAGAAATATCATAAGAGAAGAAAGGAAAAAAGAAGTAGTACGCCTGGTTCACGAGGTTCTACCACTTTCGTTATAGGCCCAATCATAGTCAAAAGAAGAGTTTGATCCTATATAAAATAAAGAACCGCAGTAACAGCTTAATCAGCAACTTTGGTACCGACATCCACTTTTTTTTGTTCTATACTCTCCACTTGATGTGGAAGTCTTCCAATCCTAGTAGTTGAGATGAAGAAAGGACAGGGGAGGAAGTACTTTATATTCCCCAATCTGATAAAGCTGAGCCAGAGACTTTATTTAATAATTTCTCTTTGTGATTGACCTTAAAGTAAAGTAGATTCTTAAGTAGTTTAGATTCATTCCTATCCCTCAACAGAGGAAGTTAGGCTAAGAAAGAGTAGAAGGCAGACTAAGCTGGATAGCTAGCTAGATTAATAGACAGTGAAAGTTACGGCTACAGTAAGCACTTTTCTTTCTATTGATTCTTTTGATTCTGAAACTCAATCTTGAACTCAAGCAGGCGAGCAAGGGTAGAGAATTTCCAGTGGAGCTACGTCCTTTAGTAAGTAAGCTAATAACCAGGCTAAAGCAAAGCGACGCTTCTTTTCTTTGTTTGACTCAGAGTCTACTTCACCCCTACCTATGAAACAGGACTCTCCCGACCCGGGAAAGCTCGCCCACTGAGTGAATTGACTGCCCCCTCCCGTGGGAGTAGAAGCTAGAATAGGAGCTCTTTCACCTAGAAGATCAACCACTGATGGATCAAATGGAACCGGATAAACTACTCGATCAATGGTTTCCGAAGAACCCTGGGCCACATCTACTTATCTTCACGCTGGCTTTCTAACTTCACTTCTTTTTCTGGTCGTTCCGCTCTGTCGATCGATGGTAGTATAAGAGATCTTTAACCCCCCCGAAGTTATTTACATAATGGTTCCTGCTTCCTACCCATAGTTAGCATGTATCTCCCCGGGTCATACTTGAGTATCACATCGTAGACCCCCACCCCAACTCTATCTTCCTTATCAGTGAACCGGAACATAGTGCATAGGTACTCTTCAATGCAGCGGGGACGAGACGACGTGACATACTACGATCACGTACAAAAGTGCTGCCTATGGAACCTCTCAACAGCTCCCGTTCTTTTATGAGGTCCTATCGGGATAGGTAGGCCCAAGCCTTTCCCTTCCCCCCGACCGAGCAGTAGTTCCCCGCGGCCGGCCAGTGGCGGCAGAAAACGAACTCGGGCGGGCTCCGCGCGGTTCGCGTTTTCTTGTGTTGAGAGCTTCTCATTTTCTTATATTATAGAAGCCCGCGTCCACGCCGGGGACGGGTAAAGCCCAGCGAAGCAGCAGGGAGCACTGAACAATGGGGGGGGTGAGGGCGACTCCGCCCATGGGTTGAACCACACCACAGGCTGAAGTCCTTCCACGGCGGGGGAAGGGCAGCGTCCTCGTTGTCGGGCCGGAACAAGAAAGGGAAGCTAGTCGTTGGAGGGAAGACAAGGCTCGTGGAGTGCGACTCCACAGAAGAGCCTTACTCTATAGGGGCGCTAGCGCGCTACAACTAGCACTTTGAAGCCAGCTGAAAGTCACTCTTGCGTTCTCTCTCTTGGGTGGGTCAGTCTCGCTCTCTCTTGTCGGTAAGTATATCTGTCGTGGTATTGCTGTCGTGCCGCGCCGTTCCAGTAGTGTTTGTGAATTAATAGTTTTGAAAAAAAAAAAAAAGTGCAAAAAAGGTAAATAAAGACCGTAGCCAAAAGCAAGGGATTCCCCGGGCCCAAACGAAAGCGAAGGCAGCGGGGCAGGTATTCTCATAAAAGAAAGAAACGAAAACAGGCAGGGAGGTAAGAGCGGGTAAGACTAGGTTATAGCAACACAACAGAGGTTAGACAGCTCTTACCGGAGTAAGAGGTTTCGGGTCATCCGTCCCCTTGACCCAGACACGAACTAATCTTTCTCTCTCTCGAATGTATGCCCGGTTTTCGTCGAATCTTTTTGATTACTTTCGAAAACAAACCGTCTTGACATGATGAATAGTGGTGCCCACCTGCAGAGCCTAGTCCTCCCTGCAGCCTTTGAAGTAGACTCTTTCTCGAGTGTGATCCTATCCCCAAAGCCTTTTTGCAAAAAGAGTAGGTAGCGAGATAGATGACTAAAAGTTTTTTATAAAAGCGGATGCTCTTTGCCCTAAATATTAAATTAGTCAAGTCTAAACGCCCTGCAATCAAACAATCGGAAAGCCTTTTGACAACCTTACTAATAGAAAGGGGAAAGATGCGCTCAATCCGTTGCTTGTTGCTCCAACTTATTAGTAGGAGCTCGTTAGCCCTTTCCGCAGGCTGCTATGCTAGTTGTAGCGCGCTAGCGCTTTACTAATAGAATATCAAAGTAAAGGGGACTCTATCCAGATCTAAAGAATTCGCCAAAGAGACTTCTTCTAACTAGGAGAGTCAGCAAGCTACCGGAAGCAAAGCTTCTGATCTGGCCCCCTTTGAATTTCCAATTCCTCCTTTTCGTTCTACTTAGGTGGATCAATCCGAACTGTCGACAGAATATAAAAAAAAGAGGTTTTTATTCCTGTGTAGACACCTCAACGAACTCATGTGGACACTCCTCAGCCCGAGGACAATCTCTCAAATAAACATTAAGATGTTGACCCGTTTTTCTTTTCTTTGCTGATTCCTCTCAATGAAATTTGCCATGTTGCACTAAGTTACTTACGGATGTATGCATGCAGTCCGGGAACACTTTGGGGTGAACACCCATCCAAACAAGTAGGGTCAATAGTTCAGCATTTAGGCCGTAACATTTAGAAACAAAAAAAATCTTTAACCCAACAAGTGCTCTCCGAACCAAGCTAGATAGTCTCCTATCACTAGGCTCACCAACCAACCTGGACTTTGATCTTATTATTCCTACCGGATATCAAAACCATAAGGATTGTTTCCAGCCATGAGTTCCCATATGACATAAGCGCTCTTGGGTGGGCTAGGCCATTCCATCAAATCTTTGAGAAGGGCCCCAATCTCGTATTTGATGGTCGGCGTGGCGATAGGCTTCGCTTCTACGACTGCCTCCCCAGCCGTTGCAAACACTGAGCGAGAACGGTAAGGGTCGCACAAACAATGTCGTTGCGCGGGGATGCGATTCGCCAAGCTAAGCTGGGGCAAACAAAGCCGTCCGGCCCTACCGGATTAGAAATGCGAAGGCCTTTCCTTCGAAAGGAGACCAGAAAAAGAAAGAGCTATGCTATTGACCGACCCTTTCGTAGTGACTTCGAATCAATAGGCCTCTCCTTTTTTCTCATTTTGTTTGAGGCGGGCCGAATAGAGAATGAAATGTAGAAATAGGGGAAGGGTTCCAAACCTTTTTTTGGTTTAAGGGCTGCTCGCCCTACCGAAGTACCAAAGGCTTTCGAGGCGCTTACACCTCCCTATTACACGACCTAAAAAAGGCTTTCAGTAGCGCCCTTAGAATCTAAGCCTTTTTTTTTGAAGCGCCAGTAGTTGTAGCAGTGGGTAGGGCTTTCGTTCTTATCGCTCCGGGTTTCGATCTATATGACCTCCGGGCGGTACGAAGTACACCTCTTCTGTAGAGGCAGGTAGTAACCTAACCTTTAAGAGTCTGTTCAAGGGGGGAGCCCTCTCTCTTATCTATCAATGGAAAGATCTCCGTGCGTGGCGTGATAAGGAATCCTAGAAAAGATCGATTGAGACTCCCTCCCCGGTCCCACGAAGATCTCTACGTACTTGTCCAGTCCAGGACAACTGAGATCTTCCGGTCTGCGTGCGTGGGAGCAGCTCAAACAAAGAAGAGTCTGGTCTGGTCTGAATTCAGGCCCGGCCCGCCCGTCTGCTGCTAGGTCCGGGAATGGCGCCAGGCGAGGGCGCCGCTATGCCCCGCTGCTCCGCTGCGACCGGCCCCCAGACTATGTAAAAGAATCGAGGCCGGGGGGGTCTCGCCCATAGTGGTTCCCCCCCGCCTTTGGTGATTGACCAAACAAATAGGCCTAGATCTATGCCCCTTAATGAATCGAATGGTCCTTCGACCTTCATTTGATTCCGACGGCCGGCATAGATCTCATGAGACCCGCCCAGCCCACTATTACTACGAAAAAAGCCCTGCCCTTTTCCTTCGCTACTAGGAGAGTAAGCAACCTCTATTAGCGCCAGGCCTTGAGTCGAATTGATCGTGTCATGTGCAACGTCCATCAATGATGGTTCATTAATGTCCATTGATTTAGACTCCTTCCCCCTTCCCAACTATGAATATGATCAAGAGGAGCCCGAAAGCCCTGGACAGATCAGCCGGGTCTTTCCCTGTTGTTCTGCATGTAACGCCCCCTAATCCCAAACCGTTATCGGAACTGGGTTACGGAGCATTACCGAACCTATCGAACAATATATAAATTATGTGCAACTAAATGTCAATTTAATCATAATGTAAAATAATCATACAGTCCCTTATATGGACCCTCGAGGCCCAAAAATACAAGTCAAAAGTAGTTCGGGACTAATTTGGGTACTTATAAAATTATTCAAACATTTTAAAATGTTTTTTCCTCAAGTGCAGGGCTTACACGCCCGTGTGGATTGGGACACGTCCGTGTGACCCTATGACATGTCTGTGTTGATGAGCCGTGTAGCTCAACACAGCCGTGGTGGGTTGGGACACGCCCGTATCCCTTACCCGTGGAGCATACATATACTAATTAAATTCATGCTAATAGACTTTATTCATTTTTATTTCATTTTTACAATTACAATTTCAAATGACACACTTATAAGACACCCTAGGTACATGCCATTATCAAACAATTAACACACTTTACCTTATTGAATTCGGGATCGGCCTGGGATGCTGATTCAACGTTCTATCTTTGTCTAACCTGCGCACGGAAACAAACCGTACACTAAGTATGGGTATACTCAGTGGTATTTCTATAATCCGAACATTTAATAATATAACTAATGCTTAAGATCATAATAACAATTACAATTATTTAATTATTTATTTCATAGACAAATTTCAACTACTCACCATATAAATACTATACAAATCATTTAATAAACACAATAACATAATTGTTCAATTCTTAAATAAATCCATTATTATTTATTCCATTCTTTCACTTACTAATCGGTATAGCTTTCCTTAATTTATTCACAATTCAATATCAATAAACTATATTCAACTATGCACTTATCAATCATATTCCATTTTAATCCATTTCAATAGCAGTCAATTTCATTTATATCATATCAATTTACTATCCCTGATAGCTTTCACTATATACAAACAATTTATACCAAACCAACATAATTCAAATAATTGATTCAATGACTCATCACTGAGATTTCAAACAATATAAAAACCATTGGTTCTATTCTCAATCACATATAATTATTCAATTTACTCTTCAAATATAAACAATTCATGAACCTTAGGTTCATGCCTTCAATCTCATTGCACAATTCTCATTTCACATTTTATATCAAAAATTCCTTTCACTTTCCATTCAATGATTCAAATAATCAAATTTAGATAACTTACTCATTTCACTCGTTTACCCCTATTAACATGACTCGAACCTTGGCGGATACACGGATCCACTTAACATATCCGAATGGCGACCAACGCCTCATCAGCTTAGCCGAAGTAAAGTGGCTACCAAAGCCTCATCGGATAGTTCGAAGTACATCTATGACACACCAAGTGTCTCATCGGCTGAGCCGATGCAAAGTGGCTACCAAAGCCTCATCGAAACTATCCGAAGCAAATCTATGGCACACCAAGTGCCTCATCGACTCCAGGTCGAAGAATCTCTGAACTGTTCTGATCCTATGGCATGCCAACTATATCCACTAAGCCCGAGTAGTTAATAGGGTACCGGAATTCACATATCTGTATCACTTTCACTTTCTCAATTCAATAATTCTTTCATCAATATACCTTTCTAATAATCACATATATTTACACATCCTCACAATTTCATACATTTTCATTCTATTCGATAAATATATTTCAATTATTCATATTAATTCATAATTCAATACAATTCAATTCACTGTTGAATATCAAATATTCAAATATCACAAATCTCATATATTTATATCAATTTCCTCATATTTTCAATCAATATATTTTTCAATATAACATTCACTCAATATTCAAATTTTTACATAAATCATATATATTATATAATTCAATCAAAATAAATTCAATAAATTCATCGTATGCAAAAATCAATCCATTTCAATTGTAAAACATCATAATTCGAACACTAACAATTGCCATATGTATATAAATATAACAAATAATGAATAAGTTCGGATTATAGAAATACAAACCGTATTTTCTCGAGCTAACTCCCATTGTCTTTGCCATTTTTCCTTGCTTAGCCAAGATTTCCCGAGACAACCTTAGCTACGGGAACTAAAACAATTCATATTTGTCAATTCACTACTAATTTATATCTAATTAATACAATTTCTATTCAATTTCTACTTTAATTTCAATTTAATCTTAACTAAATTCACTTACTTTTTCTATCTAAATTCATACTTCATTTCTATTCAAATTTTGTCCAAACTTATACTTAACTATTAAATTTCCAGCATATTTTTCCTAATGTCGAAATTTCATCAATTTAGTCCCTACAACATAAAACTTATGAATTATTTTACAATTCAATCCTTATTTCATTTCTAACTTGAATTCCTATCAATCTAACCCCTAATTCATCTTTTTACTCAACATGGACATTATCTAGAAATCTAATAACTTTCAAAATATCAATTTAATTTCATCAAAACTTTATTCTAAAGCTTTTAAAACATCAAAATTAAATGAAAAGGGCTATATTGACTTACCAATTAAACTTTAAAGCTTCCAACTTTGAATTTTCCCTTTTATTTCTTTCCTTTCTTTTTCTTCTTCTTTCTCCCCTGCTTTCACGTTTGGCTCTCTGTTTCTACTTATATTCTTTTCCTTCCTTTACTTTGTTTTGTTTTATGTATATATAATAACAATAATAACTATAATAAAAATCTATCTAATAACAAATATTTATTTAACACTTGTACCAATTATTTTTATACACTTGTTTTTCTTTTCTTTTATATATATTATAACTTAATAATATACTTATATAATAACAAAACATATATGTATTTTACAAATGTATGTATACTAATATTACACATGTCATTATACAAACCATACATCTGTCTTTATTTTATTTATTTAATTTAGTAAATATCTTTAACTTAATAATAATACCTATTAAATAATAATAATAATAATTTAATATAAAACCATAATAATAACAATTATAACATTTAATATACACAATTTAAGAAAAATCTTGATTTTTCTCCCATTTACCGCCTCATTTCATGGGTATGGCTTAATTTCTATTTTGATCCTTTTTATTTTCTATTACTTTAGAACTAAACTTTCACACTATATTCAATTTAATCCTTTTATCCAATTATCATTAATTAAGCTAAATTTACTTAATTAAACTTTAATTAACCACTCACTAACTTCGTAAATATTTTTAATAAATATTTACGAATCCATTTTTCAGAAACGGGGACCCGAAAATATATTTTTCTGATAACCTTAAAATTCGGGTCGTTACAGTTCCCGTCACGATAAAGGCGCACGGAAGAGGTATGCCCAGCGCGCGGAGGATCCGTTGAGAGTTTCTGTTGTCTCGGTAGGGAACTGTACGATCTTTTCCCCTATCCTATTGTATTGAATCAATAAAAAAAGAGGTCAGTGCTACGGCCCCCTATTGTTTGATCCAATATTGACCGGGGACGAGCCCCGACTTCCATAGGTCCTTGGTTTGACCTCCCGTAGTGGTCCTTGCTTTTAATAAAGCGGAGCGGGGCTAATTTCTCGTACTTGCTCAGTGTGCCCCCCTTTCGTCGAGTGCCCCGCCCGGTTCACTGGGCTGTTGGCCTAACAAGCACTTGCCCGCTGCTCCTGCCGCCCGCTTGACGGGCGGAGCGCTCGTTATCCTTACTGTTCTCTCTGCTGGGGCCCCTCTCATTGCTCTAGCCATAAGCTATGGCAGCTCCAGCTCGCAACCACAAGGGCCCGCCCTGCGAGGCCAGAGCGGGCTCAGCGGTCAGCCTTAAAATATTAATAAATAAGTTAAATTTTTAATTCTAAAAAAATCAAATTTAACTAAATTTTAAAAGTTGTGGTTCAAAATTATAAAAAAAAAACTTAAATCTATTACAAAAAAATTGCATTAAACCAAAAAAGAAAATGATAGTACAGGTGTTAATGAGTTGAGTCGGGTCAGGTTAGGGTTGGGACTAAGCATGATATTAACATGCTTTATGCTTGTTTAAGTCCGACCCAACTTGAAATATGGGCTTAAAACTTTGCCTAAACTTATCTATATTTGCAAAATAGTAACCCAAGCCCATTTAAGCCCACCCATATTATTTTTTAAATAAAAAAATTATACTATATTATTTTTATATTTAATAAATTTATATATTTTCTATTTATTAAAAAAATTTATATAATCATTTTAACATTATTTTAATATTTACATTAGAATAGTATTATATATTTAGTATAATTTTATTTATTTGATATGTTCCAATTACATAATATATAAAAAATATAATATAAAATATTATAAACTTAAAAATAAATCAAATTTATTCAAGACTCGAGTTTAATTCATATTTAAAATAAACTTAATTTTTTCCAAGCTTATTTTTCTTTACTCAAGCCCTCTTAAATTAGGCCCGCCTCTCACTCCCAACATAAAAACAGACAGCCAGTTTCTAGGCATGTGTTGATATCAGAAGTCAAATCTAGGGCCCACAACTTTGGGTTACTGAAATGAGACAGCGATCAACAACAGATCTTTAGTACTTCTCTTGGTGTTTTTCTTTATACCTCTATTCCTAAAAAAGGACATTGGTACAACCACTCCACCATTAAATTTGGGCCGGACATCAGCTTGTCTAAATGTGATCCTCTCTGCCAACAATCGGTCGGAAACACAAATATTTAAACTAACAAGGCCTGCCTATTATTAACCCCCAATGTTCCCCCCCGGGACCCCCTCTCAAGGAAGAGATAAAATTATTTTTTAATAAATTATTATTTTTAGTGTTTAATTTAGATTTAAGGTTAATTAGATAAATGTTATTCATTAATATTATTATGTTTGAATTTTCATTTGTTTAATTTTATATTTAATTTTTAAAATACTGTTTAATATATATGATTTAATTTGAGTTATAGGATAAATTTGATGAACGTTAATTGTTAATATTATTAGCTAATTATATATTTCCATCAAATAAACTTTAAAACTTAAATTAAATATTAAAATTAATATCATTACATTTGTGCGCTAAAATATATGACTTTTGTCAAATATAAATATTAAATTGGAACAATAAAAAACATAAGTGTGATATTAGAAAAAAAAATGTCACATTAAAAAAAAAGTAAAACAACATGTAACAACTATAATAATAACAATTCATGGTAAATAAGAAAAATATTTAAACTAAATTAATAAATATATTTAATAATAGGGATTAAAAAACAATTGTTGAAATTTGACTTTATTTTCAAAACAAACTCATAAATATTTTTCACAAACACCGAACAAATAAAAAGAAAAGAAATAATTTTAAGAATGTTAATTTCACATAGTATAAACTTATAGAAAAAAAATCATAATACCATATTACTTTATCGTCAAATAATATAATATTCGGTCACTCTTTGATGCTATTGTTGCTTGAATTTAAAACTAATTAAAAATTCGCCTGGGACTAATTTGCTATTTAGATTTAACGTATAATAATTAATTTATTTATCCTTTAAGTAAATAAAGTAAAATATAATCTAACTTTTAGTATAATAACTTCCGTAATACTTTTACCGATTTTTACCATTTCAATATTATATTTGTTTCTTTATTCCTATCTTTGCTATCCAGCTGGCAGCTACTTCCACTTGCTTAGACAACCAATTAAATGAAAAAGCAAGGGGAAAAAGAATGAAAAGGAAGCTTTTGGGGAGCTTATAATGAAATTATTGTATGAACTTTTGTCGTTAACGATTACAACTAAAAATGATCAAACTTTTCAAACTATTGGGCCACAATTATTATTAAAATGTTTTCCTCGTGGATTAGGGGTTTAATATAATTTTAATTATTTATTAAATGTTTAATAAAAACTTCAATATATATATTTATTAAAATAATTATAATGACTGAAATTACTTTTTATTAATTAAAAAAGTTGAAAAAAAACTTTAAGCATGTCGAATTTTTATTAAATCTATGTTAATATAGATTATTTTAGGTTAAATTATGTTTATGATTTATTTATTATATTTAAATTTACGAATTAAGAATTAATATTTATATTTTAACTTGATATTATTTTATTATTTTATTTTTATAATATCATTAATTAGTATAAATAATTAACATCTTTAATTATTTCAATTAGAATTTTTAGACAAATTTTTTTTTAAAAGTACGTGTTCTAACTTATCATACGGAAATAGACTTTTTTGTATATTAAAAATATTTTTTCAAGAAAAGTTCACGTTCACATTTTAATTGAAATAGTTAAGAGTGTTGACTATTTGAAGTAACTTATATCATTCTATAAGTATAGGATTAAATTATATCAACTTAAAGTATAAAGGATAAATTTTAAATATGAGTATAATAAAAAAGGATCAAATTGAATTATTTTTCTTTTAATGATTTAAAAACAAACACAATACATGTCATGTAGGGACAAGAGCAAAGCAAAAAAAAAATTTTAGGGGGTCGAAATTAAATTGTAATTTTTACGATAGTAAATATATAATCTTATTATTTTAATAGACTTTATCTTTATATTTTTAAATAATTAAATCAAAATTAATCATTTTTAAAGAGACCAAATTATAATTTTATGTTTACTAATTTAAATTTTTAAAAAATTTAAAATACTTAAATAAAAAATTTTCTATTTTAAGAATACCGGAGACTGCAGGCACCCCAGTTTCCCCTCGTGTAGGGAGGCCTTAATGGCTCCTTTTATATATAGTGAGAGAGTAGCATAGATTATCTTTATATACCTTTTTATTTGAAATTTCAAGATTGAATTAAAGTGACTTAAAAAGGTACAGAGATGAAGGACAAATTGGGTTAATTTATTATTAGTTAGTAATAAAAACAGTGAAATATTTATAAATAAATTCTAATAATTTTATTTAACATAATTAAATAATAATTACTTATAAAGTAAATATTAAAATCCCAAATTTTAAATTCAACAATTAAAATTCTAAATCAGAAAATTATCAATATTTCTTCATAATAATAGTAATGAATTAATATTTAATTTTATTTAAATAAAATTATTAATTTTTATTTTTATTTTTATTTTCCAAATCTTGTTGTAATGATCTTTTGGTTATTTAATTTTCTATTTTTTTTTCTAAACTTTGTTGCTTAGACAATTTTTTTTTCCAATTTGTTGGTTCCTATGTGTCATAGACGACGATCAAATTAGTTGAATCGAAATTCGGTGACTTAATTGATTCAATCATCAATGTAGTTATTAAAAATATTTGCAACTACATATACAAAGCTTTGACTTTGATGTCATTATACCCATCAAATACATCAAATTTCAGATTTTTTTTTATTTAACAACGTATTTTCATATGTCTCACGATGTGAGACCAATTATGTTTGGGTCAAAACAATATTAAGTAAAATCCTCTTAATAATGATAACTCCAACATTCGAACTCAATCCAAATATATTAAAAGAATTCACTATCACTTTTTCTATCCACTTATTGATTATTAACTTAAATATTTTTTATTTAAGTAGTATAAAAGGATTTTTTTATTAATATGGTACAATATATCGAATCATTTGAAATTTTACTAATAACATCGAATATTTATATTAAGAAATTTAATAAGGGATAAATCTCAAACTATATTGAACTTTAGTCTAATGTATAATTTTATACATAAACTTTAATTTTGTATATTTTTATACATAAAATTTCAATTTGATCTAATTCGCACAATTTATTAATATAATTATTGATATAACATCATTTTTATGTTTATATATTGCATAAGCGTATAATTATATTTATCCAATATAATAAATTGATGTATTTATTTCTTTAAATATGTATGATTGAATAAAAAATAAAGTTACAAATCAAAATTTATGTATCAAATTGCACATCAAATTAAAGTTTATATATAATTTTGATATTTATCCATTTGTTAAAATATCTTAAAAATATTTTATAAAAAAATAAAAAGATTTAATTTTAAAATAGCATAAGTTAGTTATTCCTCGTGTCTATAAAGAATTCCTAAAGGAAGTACTAATATTGAAAAATAAAAATAAAAAGCCGCAAGGTGAAAGCATTGAATTTCCGTTATTCAAAAACCGCTAAAGGGAGAGGCCGAGGCAGCGCACTGCTGCCATCGCCATTCGTCGTCACCCATTCCCACACTTTTGGCTTTTCACTTTTAAGTACCTTCCCAAAATTTCAATAATAAATTATAATTTTAAAATTTTTCCTGATTATACAAAAATACCTTTGCTACTTTATTCTTACGCCTTTGTTTTTTATTCTTTGTAATTCAATTGTCACTCCCTGTACCCCTTTATTAGTCATTTTCCCCTCCATTTTCCTTTCCTTCCGTTCCTCGTTTTCCTTCTATCCAAACACCCAAGTGCATCAGTTTCTCAGTGTCCTTTTATTTTCTCTAAGTTCATGGGATTTTCTCCTTTGCTGCTGCCACCTTTGAAGCAGTGAAAAAAGCCTTACCACAAAGTGATCCAATATTGAACTATTCCATTTGGATGAGATATTATAATTGAGAGTTACGGTCACTTTCGGAATTTTCAAAGACGCTAAGGTAGCTCTCGCGGCGGAGCGAGGGAAGTAAGAGATTAATTAAAAGAGATGAACATCAACGGTACGAGGGAAAGCTTGCCACAAGGGAACGGACATGGAGGTCACGGCGGTAAAACCACGGACACGATCTGGCGTCCTTTTGCGATAACATCAACCAGATCTTCAGCCGTATGCGTCGTCTCCGTACTCCTACTCGTCGGCGCGTTGATCTCCACGCAATTGCTCGACACCTCTGTAAGTAACAGTAATTTTTTCACTCATTGTTTAATTATTTACCACAACATTTTTTTGAATTTTCATGAACTTAGTCAAAATTTGAAAACGACGCTCGAAGAAGCGTAGGAAAAGCGGTGATTAAAGCGGAAAAAAATAATTAAAATTAGAAAACAAAGATTAAATGAAGGCATGCACAAGTGTCGGTCCGAATTAAAAAACAAAAAAGATGGAATTAATTTTCTATCCAGTCAGTCAATTCCTACGGAACGCGTGTTACAGTTTTGATTACTTTCACGAACCGGCATGTATTAATGGGACCCCTTTTTTTCATTGTTCTTGGCGTCCAACTTTCTTTGAATCTTGTTTACCATCCCCAACCTAATTTTTTCAATTATTGACCATTTGCACGTTGACAAACGTAGTCACAGAAATTTCGAGAAACAAGTATATATTAAAATTATATTATATGTTTATCCATGTTTGTATTTAGTTACAACTGCAATTACTTGTAGACGAAGTTATGTAAGCTGTGTGGCTATTTAATGTTTAACACATGTTAGTAATTATAGAATTTCATATAATGATAAATTATTATCCCTGTATTATAATTGAAATTATTGGTACTTCCCTTCAACATTAGAATTAAAATTTGCACTTAAAAGCTAGTATTTTAGCTTTAGATTTTTTTTATCAAAACAAGTATTATAAATTTACCAAAAAATAATTTTTACACGTAAAGTTCACTTTGGTCTTAGTCTCTAAATTACTAACAGGTTAAGTTTTTTTTTTATTCAAAATTTCACTAGCGAGTTCTAAGCGATAATTTGATGATTGATACGGTGGATCAGTACTTAACAACGAATAGAAAAATATAATGTTAGTTAGTATCAGAGATTAGAGAAAAAAATTTAAACTATAGAAAAGATTATATGATATCAATTTTAATAACTTAATAAATTAAATAAAAATTTTCGAATAATTTAATAACCATTTATAATTTTTAAAATTGAGTTAGTAAAGCATTAGTTTACTATATTGAGTTAGGATTTAGCAATTAGAATTCTAAAAAAACAAATTAGTACTCAACTGATGTAATCTTGAAAATGCAATTTGCTTGGTCATTAATCGTGCCGTAGATGTTAGTGGTGATCACTCTTTATTAACCTTTTTAATTTTCCTTTTAAAAAAATAATTAAATTTCAAAATCGGGCTTTAGAATTTTGTTGGCGGCTTAGCTCAAATGCCACTACGAAGTACAAAATCAAAAGGCGAGTCTCCCAAAAAGCACCGACAGCAAATCGAAGTCCCACTCGACTGCAGTGCATACGAGCTCACAAAATCCTGCCCTAGAAGTTACCCGACAACAACCGATGAAGAAGATCCAGACAGTAATTTAAACGCCACGTGTCCGGAATACTTCCGTTGGATCCACGAAGATCTAAGGCCATGGGCCTACACTGGGATTACGCTGGACATGGTGGAGAGAGCCCAGGCGACGGCAAATTTCAGATTGGTTGTACTAAACGGAACGGCTTACGTGGAGCAATATCAAAAGGCGTTTCAAACGAGGGATGTTTTTACGCTGTGGGGGATCCTACAGTTGTTAAGGAAGTACCCAGGCAAATTGCCTGATTTGGATCTCATGTTTGATTGCGTTGACTGGCCGGTTATCAAATCAATCGATTATGGTGGTCCCAATGCTACCACCCCACCACCTTTGTTCCGTTACTGCAAAGATAATGAAACACTGGATATCGTCTTTCCGGATTGGTCTTTCTGGGGATGGTAAGAAAAATTAGACCCTTTCTTTAATGGTCAAATTCTGGTTTTAATCTCTCTAATATGCTCAAATTTAAAATTTAATTCATATAGTTTAATTTTGCATAGATAAACCCCATTACTTTTATAATATCATTAGTTAGTTGAATAGTTAAGGATATTAACTAATTTGATTGAAATGCTAATGTGATTTTTTTTGTGTTGAAAGGAGTATTTTTAAGAAAAATTCATATTGAACAATTTAATTGAAATAGTTAATTATTTGGACTAATAATGATAATATAAAAGCTGAAAGATCAAATTATGTTAAAATAAAGTATAATCTGAAATTCAAGCATGATAGAGGGATCAAATTCAAAATTTGACTTATTATCACTTTCTAGTTAATTTTAATAACTTTAAATCAAAATTGAAAACCAAACTTTTTTCTTTCTTATGTGATTAAATCAGGCCTGAGATTCGGGTCAAATCGTGGGTGCCATTATTAAATGACCTAATGGAAGGCAACCAAAGAATGGGATGGGACGAAAGGGAACCTCATGCTTACTGGAAAGGCAATCCCGAGGTTGCCGAAACCAGGCAAGACCTGCTTAAATGCAACGTTTCTGACCAACAGGACTGGGGTGCTCGTGTCTTTGCCCAGGTGATGATGAAACCATTGTCCTTTTTCAGTTTACTCACATGCCTTGTAAAACAAAATATATGCAGTTGTTTTATTTGTTTTGCTTTTTCGGTTTATTTTTTTAAGAAGTAAAACTAACAAACAGAAAGGCACTTTGCAGGATTGGAAACAAGAATCAAAGGCAGGCTACAAGGCATCAAACCTGGCAGACCAATGTGTACATAGGTTAGTGATAAGTTCTTCACTTTTTTATTGTAGTTCATTCTTTATTGTTAATTGCATTAGAAATCCCCAAATCATTATTGTGTAGATTCTAAATTTGTCAACCTACTCAGCTTATGCATTATACTAGCTCGAATTTGAGGCTTAGCACGTGTGCGTTGGAAAAACATGTTCGTTCAGTAAATACAAACATGTTTTACATATGATACCATCATTTCTGACTCTAAAATGGTGATTAGATTTATAGAATGTATTAAAGTTTGGGATCAATTTAAAATATAATTCATCGTTCACGATGCTTGGTGCAATAAACCCTTTTTCTAAAAAAAATGCAATATATATATTTTCAATTTTTCTTTTTCTAAATGCACAATTGTTGTAGGTTTAAGATATATGTTGAAGGGTCGGCATGGTCTGTGAGTGAAAAGTACATCCTGGCTTGTGATTCGGTTACCTTACTTGTACAACCCCGATACTTCGACTTTTTCACCAGAAGTTTGAAGCCATTGCAGCATTATTGGCCCATTAAGCCTAATGATAAGTGCAGATCTATTAAGCATGCTGTTGATTGGGGCAACACCCACCAACAAGAGGTAATTAATATTCTTTATATTTATTTTAAGAATTATTATAACTTAATTCTTAAACTTGGTAATTAAGTCTGTTTTAATATTTTTTTCAAAAAAATTATTTACTTGATACTCGGATTTGTCAATTAGATTCATGTTAATTATTAAATTTAAAAAATATAAAAATTTGATAACATAACATAATTTCAAAATATCATGTTATCAAATTTTGATGGCATTCAAATTTAGTGACCAGAATAGATTAGTTGCCAAGATTATGAATGATGTTTCAAAGTGAAAAAATAAAATACAGGTACCAAAATGAATTGAATTGTAAAGTTTAAGGACTAAAAGTTATATTAACCCTATATTTATAGATATGACTGTTTTTTTTTTTTATTACTTCATTTTCGAATGACTTATTTGATCAGGCAAAGGCAATGGGAAAGGCAGCAAGCGAGTTCATAAAAGAGGATTTGAAAATAGACTACGTGTACGATTACATGTTTCATCTTTTAAACGAGTACGGTAAGTTGTTGAGATACAAGCCGACCGTTCCAAAAAATGCCGTCGAGCTATGTTCGGAATCGATGGCCTGTCCGGCTCAAGGACTAAATAAGGACTACATGATGGAATCATTGGTGAAGGGTCCCTCGGTTACGAACCCATGCACCATGCCCCCACCTTACGATCCGGCATCTCTTCGTAATTTGCTCAGTGAACGGGAGAATTCGATAAAGCAAGTTGACGAATGGGAGAAGAAATTTTGGGAAAACCAAAAAGTATAATTTAACCACAGCTGTGTATTGTTGCACCAAAGCTGGGTAAATTTTTTCGTGTACGGTCCATGTTTTGTACTAGTAGTAACCAGAAAAAAAAATCAATAAAACTATGTTTATTACGATTGATGAATATTTAAAGATTTTAATTTTTTAAATACAATCGATTCAACCATAATTAAATAAAAATTTATTAAAAAGATCTATTAATTAGGTAAATTTATTGAATTTATTATATTTTCATTTGCTTAAGACACAACGACATGAGAAAAAGTCAAAAAGATACTCGCAAACAATCTTTTGCTCCTTATGGTATGGAAAAGTCACTAAATCATCAACATCCCAAAAGGACTACTTTTACCTAACCTCTCGTCTACTTGCCTCTATGAACAAGTCATCCGTTCCTTAAAGCACCCACTTTTTCATTGAGAACGTGACCTTTAGACCACCAAATCTTACCTAAGTACAACAATTCCGTATTGTCGCTCAAAATGAATGATAGAATGAATCACATCATCAACATCCTCCTCGTGCACTCCACAATAACGACAACTACTCAAAGCACGGAATATCTACTATATATACCCCTAGTTTGATAAAGGGGTGCACCCTCCAACATTCTAGCCTCCATATTTTCTTTGGTACTCTCATTTACATCATTGGCTTCCTTGTTCACTCACCACCTCTAACTCTATGCCTTGCAAGGTGAATCGGTTTTCCTCAGTGCCATCACATCCTTCTCCTTGTCTTCTCCTTTTTTTATTCCTTCATTAACGAAACTTTGGATATTTTTATTGGTAGACAAACAGTTTGCTCTATTTTCAGTTATATATTATCCTTCAAACCAATCAAACCACAAGTTCTCAATACAATGAGTATAACAAGTTGATCTAGTTTTGAAGTACTAATTGTGGTTTTTTGTTAAATTGGATTGAAATGAAGTTGCCACTCTTGATTCAAACCTAAAATTTAATATAATCAATCTGAACTCAAATTCGATTTGATCATAAACATCAATAAACTGAACTTATTATCTAACATAAATATAAATCTGACTTAAATTTAAAAGGATCTAAACCCTAAATAAAACAAATTCGAAAAAAGAAAAATATTAAATAAAACAAGAAAAAATAAAATGAATTAAATCAAATAATGATATGAATTGAAACATGTCTAAATTTTTTTTCAGAAACAATGATATTCAGAAAGTTAATTGTAAGAAAATAACTTGCTATGAAAAGGCAGCGGAGTAGAAATTAAATGATCGAAAATATATTGATCATAAATGAATGTATAGATAATTAAGAGTTACATTAAAACTACACGGTAAATTAATTAATTGTAAGAAAACATAAAACAACAAAACAAAGCCACACAGCAGAAAATGAATGATTTTCAGACAATAATTTTTGTTAAGAACACAAATAATGGGATATTCCGAAATGGTAATGCTTGAAACAAGGACATCAATGTTTTTTTTTTTTTGAGAAGAAGTGTAGGCAAGTAACAGCGTTTAAATTGCTCGGGCTTTTATAATATCGAAGCTCATTTCACTAGGATCCGTTGCTTGTAACTCAACTTGAATCCCATCCAATTCTCTTTTGAATCTGTCCTTTGAACTAGCGTACACCATCTTACTCCTTACCCTTGATGTATCGGGTGACCTGCAAAAAAAAAAAAAAAACTCAAACAAAAATGAGGCTCAAAATTGTAGTTAATAAAAGCAATGTTGTTAGAGGTGTTCATGCACCAGTCAAGTTCAAACAGGGCCTAGGCATAATATTAACACATTTATGCTTGTTCAAGCCAAGATCGACACGAAATGTGGGCCTAAAATTTTGACAAATTCTATCTACATTTGTAAATGGTTAATCTTAACTCATTTTAGGCCAGCCCGTATTATTTTAAAAAAAATTAAAATATATTTTTGTTATTTTTAATTTAATATGTAAAATTTTAAATTTTTTATTTATAAAAAAATTATATATAATAAAAATTTAAATTTAATTTTTATATGTTATAAATTATATAATATAAAAAATAACATAATATAAAACATTATAAACGGGCTTTGAATCTTTAAGCTTGAGCTCACTCATATTTCAGACTTTATATTTTTGTCCAAATCCTCTCAAATTTAGAGTACATTTTTGAGCTTATGTGAATAACCCGGCCCATGAATTGGTCCTTGTGTTGTAAATGGCTCAAGGCACACTTTACATGTTACAACTCATGAATTGATTTTCTAACTGAGTTGATATTTAATTAACTCGTAACATGATTAAGAAAAAAAAAGAAGGGAATTTTACCATGCAATGAAGAAGATTTTGCTTTTTTGGCAATTCTCATCAGTGGTGAAATCAAAATCGAAGACAGAATAGCGACACTCGTCAGCAGGTAAACAAGCAGTGAACTCCTCATAGGTAGATCCTGGATTCCCAACTTTCTCCACCACCACTTGCTGGTCCTGAATCTTGAATATTATGTAGCGGTAGTTCCTCTTTGCCTTTAGCTCCAAAAATTTTAGCTTACATTCATCATCAACAGCCATTCCAGATGCCGCGTTCGCCTAGTTCCATAATTTCAATTCCAACAAAAACATATATGAAACGATAATAAGAAATACATATTAATCTATGTGTTGAGAGGGAGTCAACTTTTTTCAGGAGAAGTTTATAACGTGTTGTTTGCCCTGAGTAAATAGAATCCTTGAGTACATCTGGTATTGTTTACAGTGCGGTTTTGTCTCTTAGCTCTTTGGAAAATTTAAGTGCTTGAAGAGGCGGTGGATTTGAAACTCTCGCTCAATCAAACTCACTACCACTTCAAACACTCAAGCTCTTCCAAGAGTTGAACGACAAAACTCAAACTGGAAACAATATCGGACGTATTGAGAGATTTAACAGCTTGGGCAAACGGTACCTTCACAATTTTTTTCAAAAAGAATTGAAAATCCATCCACAACATGTAATTCCTAAACATTACCGGTCATATATTGATGAATGCATTCATTAAAATATTCTTTTAAAAAAAACCCATATAAGGTATAATTCATATATTGTTTAGGAGAAGTTTAAACTTCATATATTTTTACCGATTTGCATACATTTTCCTCATTGTTTACACTGGAATTTCAAGATGAACAAATAACGAAATGACAAAAAAGAAAAAAAGGAAAAACAGACATGGGTGTTTTGGATTATTGGAAACTCTTAATACTATGATGTTTCAAAAGAAGAGGGACCTCACCATTTTGTCTTGTCCAAAGATAGAAAAAAACAAGTACTTTTTTTGTGTGTGTGAAAACCAAGCCTTTTTTGTGAGAAAAAGAAGAGTATGAAGAAAAGAAATGAAAGAGAGGAATGTAGTATTGGGTTAGGGAAAGTAAAATAGATCCTTTAATTTTGGAAGGGGGGACAAATGTGATGGTGAAGAGTAATTTGAGGGCTAAAAACAAGGTGTACATAGCTCCTACCAATAGCACTTCAATGGCCTAATTTCATGTCCTCAACAAACAAACCACGTTGCTTATTGCATACGGCCAGTTTTCTTTGTTGCCTTTTCTTATCCTTAATAGGTTTCCTCGTATACAAGTTTAGGTCCTAGATTTGAGCTGATTATATTTCATATTTTTGATGTATATTGTTCTGTGAACTTGTTAACCATGTGTTAAATGTCAATAAAAGAAAATTAAAGATTCTACACTAAAAGTTAGATTATATTTTGTCCTATTTATTTAAAAAAAAGACAAATTAGTCTTGACCATTAGATCAAAAAGCATATTGATATTATTTGTTAAAATTTTATTTATTTACACTGTTAAAAACTAACATCGCTAACAAAATAATTAGATAATGACACAGAACATGTCTAACGACATAGACCATGTCACGTGCACCTTATGTTTACAATAATCAAATTTTAAAAGCAAAAATGGATATAATTTTACCAGAAAATCAATTTGCACTTTGATATAACATAGAGAGGCCAATATGACCATTTTTAAGTAAAAGACACAAAATGCGGTCAAACTCTTAATATAAAAGCCTAAGCCTACATGATTGTCTTGTAAGGCAATAAATGAACTTAATGAACATTGAAAACATTCATTCAAAATTCAGATCAAGCTGTGAATTTAGGGAGAATGGAAAATTCCCAATGTTCTTTGAAACAGAATCAAACATAAAAATACGAGAACATCATGCTATAGAACATTCTGTGCAAAATAGACAAGCATATGTCAACCTAGATAACAAAACACTTAGTCATAAAGTTCAGGGGATAGAGTTTTTTTTTTTTTTATCCTTCAAAATTTACTACTTTAGGCCCTTTTTGATTTTTAGATTTTATCTTAGCATCGTTGGTCGCTGATTCGGATTCTTGTATTACGAAGTCATCCTCGAGATCATCCCCACTTGAAAATTTCGTCACTTTACCTGTAGGCCTTTCTCCGGTTCCAAATGCTGGAATCAGGAAACAATACAAAAGTAGAAGGTTAATTTCTCAAATGCATAAAAAAATATGATACCATCAGATGAACAAGAATTCATAGCAGGTCAACAAGATTGCCGGCTTGGAATTTACTTTCATCATAGAATAAGTTTGAAAGATCTTAAAAGGAAATCGGTGACAGCTTTATGACTATAGTCTCCTTAAAATCGAACAATTACCTTATAGGGTTAAGTCATAGTTTAGGGTCTAAACTTGGCAACCATTCTCATATTGGGGTCTGAACTTTTTATTTGTTAAATTTAGACATTGAACTTGGCAATTGTTCCTACATTGGGACTTGAACTATTTTTTTCCAAGTAAGTCGGTAAATTAATTGACAAGTTCAGGTCCCAATATGGAATAATTGCCAAGTTCAGCGACTAATTTGGACAAAAAAGAAGTTCAAGCCTCAATGTCAGAACAATTGCCAAGTCCAGGGCCTAACTTAGACCAAAAAATTGTTCAGCCCCAAATAATGAATTAACCTATGTTATAATTGAAAATAAGAAATTAAGGTTATTCTTAAACCTCAAAAATAGTATTGAAATGTATCTCTATGGTAAAGACTAGACGCATATCTATCTTGTTCTCAAAACAGCAATGAACTTGTGTTTGGGGTATCAAGTAATCGGAGAAGTTTACTAAACGACACATCACTTCTAAAAGAACGAACAAAAGCAACCCAGAGGATTTAGCAAACAAACAGCTGAACAATTTGGGATTAAATCCCTGATTTTGGTAGTGAAAAAACTTACATAAACCACCTTCTCTGTTAGCAGAAATAGATGCTCTTTTGCCTTTATCGGGACAATCTTTGGCCAAATGTGTTACTCCACCGCATATTTTACAACAACCACCCTATAGGAGACAAAACAAAAGGGAAATCAAGTGTCAAATTTGTGAAGAAAAAGACTGATGAAATAAACTGAAACATTTACCAAAGAACATCCACATCACTAACACGATGTCTGCTATAAGTAACACATAAGACAACGCATTGCATATAAAAAAAGCTACAAATAATTTATTAAAAGGTACCTTTGGATAGATTCCATGAGTATTTTTGGGGCAGTTCTTGCTCAAATGTCCAGTTTCCTTACAGACAAAACATTGAGCAAACTTCGTACCACCTGCAACATGAAAGATTATAACCATCATTCATGGCAAATAATGACAAGAAGCTAAAACTCGAACAATTTTTAATATCAAGCGCTAAAAAAGTGTTTATCATCGGTAAAAGTTTCATGGAAGATCTTGTATTAGAAGTCAATTGCATTTTGCCCCCTCCACTCAAAAAATGGGCAAAATTAGTCATTTTACATTAGATCAAAGAGCAAACTGATCCTTCTATTAAGAATTCCATCTATTTCTATTGTTAAAACCTGGTCCTTGTACGTCATAATGAGCTACACATGACACGCAACATGTAACTGTCTAGAATAGTCAACCACTCCAGTTTTCAACAGTAGAATTGGATAAATTTTTTAATAGAAAAGACTTTCTGTTGATCTGACAAAGAGGGACTAGTTTGCCCATTTTTTAAGTAAATGGGGCAAAATGCAATCTAACTCCTAGGTCCTCCTTAATACTTTAACCTTTATCATCCGACATACAAATTGAATAGAAAATATATTTACAAATGATAAACAAACTAGAGCTTCTCCTTGATGAAATCCTCAAAACCAAGCCTATTCAATAACAGAAATTTCGTAGTTTAAATCATATACTATGCTAAAATTGAAAAGCTACAACAAAGTTAGAATCAAATTCAATTAAGAAGCAATGAATTATAACACTTAATATCTTCAAAGAAATCTCATGAATTCAACCAAACTTTGCAAACAAGCATATAGAATCATTTAGAGAATAAATCAATGAAGAACATTCCAAGTTATAGTATAAATAAAAGTAAAATACCATCTTGAAGAGGTTGAGGACATTTTGAAAGCGAATGTCCAGCTTCTCCACAGTTGTAACAAGTCTTTTTATCCATTACTTCAGGGCAGTTCTTTAAACTGTGTCCACGTTGACGACAGTGCAAACATATCTTTAAACATAAAAAATTCAAACAAGTTAAAGTTAGAATAATCAAAACAAAAAAAAACCAGAAAAAAAAGGGGGCTGAAATCGAAATCAAAATCAAATCTAACCATATGCTTCTCCCATTGAGCTTTTTGAGGGCATAGCTTGGCAATATGATCTTTAGCTTTACATATATAACAACTTTCACCAGGCCTCATCCCAGGAACTCTAAGTGGGTGTTTCCTAATCCCTTTCTTATATCCATTATTGGGGCTTTTAAGCTCTTTGGATCCTTCTCTTTTGCGCTTAAACTTGCTGTTTTTCTTCTTCTTCTTCTTGTCTGGGTCTTTTGCTGGGGTTGGCTGTTGGGTTGGAAACAGCTCGGGGTGTGCTTCTTTGTATTGCTTGCGAGCTAATTTCTGCCTTTTGTTCGCCATATTTGAACCATAAATGTGAAGAACAAGAGAGAGGAGTGTCCACTGTTGGGTTCGAAGCAGAGGCTAAAGGGGTTTTAAGAGAGTATTTTTTGTTTGGATGAGCAGACGGCCGCCGACGGAAATTGAAGGCGAAGCGAAGCAAAAGGGTTCACAAATGAGTAAATCCTCTACGAGCGAACACAGTTTGTTGTTTTGTTGTCAGAATCTCATTAGCTGGAAAGATACGTGAATCAGCGCACGTTTTTGGGCCTAGACGGGTTTAGCCCATGTATGATAATACTCACTCAAATTCGGTTTGGCCCGTATTATTTTAAATTTTTTATTATAAAAATGTATGTTATTTTTATTTATTATTTAATAAATTTATATATTCTCCTTTTAAAAATAAATAAATATATTTTATTAAATTTATAAATATTAATAATTTAAGGAATTTTTCATAGTTGTTAGCTTTTATGTTCCAAGCTTTTGATATAATAAGATAAATTTTTATTTATATTTCTTAGTCATTTGGTGAAAATAATTATTGAATTTTTTATTAGATATTTTCAAATACTTGTAAAAGTACTTAAAAACATGTTTAAATGTGTTTTAATTTATCTAAAAATTTTTAGTCAATCCAAAATATTTTTAAGTGTTTTAAACTCATTTTATACAAGTCTAGAAAGTTGTATCGATACTTGTAGGAAGTTCTACTAGTAGAAGTAAATCAGAGAGCATCCAGACTTCCACTGATATTTAGGGAGGACTTCTACTAATACAATTAAGTCAGTAAGTAATTTTTGGATTCTACTGCACTTTCTATCGATACAACTATCGGTATAAGTTTGAAAAGTCTGAACCCTTCAAACGTCAAAACTTCTACCAATACATCAGACTCCAACGGTTATAATTTTAAAGACTTCTACTAGCACAAGTCAACTTGTATCGATACATGTCTGTCTACAACTCCAAATAAGTCTTAAATTAATGCTTCCAACAACTAGAATTCATCTCCAACGGCTATAAACGTCCACAAACTTATTCCTTGGTATAAATACAAGAGAGACATATCCAAGCATCATACACAATAAAATCAACTTAAAATCCTTATTTTCTTCATTTCTCTTGTACATATTATTGAGAGCTTATTGTAATATTTTTTCTCACTCTCAAATCTGTGTTTAGAGTTTCAAATTGCAAACATACACCTACTAGAGGTTCATTGTTAGTTTGTTTGTTCATCTTCTCTTTATTGTAAATAGCATACTTAAGGTTAGGTTTAGGGTTTTAGTTGAGTCACAAAAACTAGGAAGGGTTCTAGTTCAACCATAAAAGCTATGGGGAAAGATTCTATCTTAGTATTGCGAAAAAGATGAGATTGTAAAGGTTATATATTCTCTTTAAAAGGTATCAATTTTAGAAGTGAACTGCCAAATCCTTAAAAGGCAATTAGGGCTGAACCACTATAAATCGAACTGTCTAAGCTTTTCTTCTCTTTTCTCGTTATTTAGAAAAGTTTGTAAAAATTCTTAAAATACCAATTCACCCCCTCTTGGTATTTCCAAACCTTATAATTGGTATCAAAGCTAGCTCTCCATCAAAGGTTTCACCATTGGGAGAGGTGATGTTAGGTAAAAATACCAAGTTTGAAGATGGCACAAGATTTTGGTGCAACTAGCTTGGGTGAAGGTCAATCAATTGCGAGACCACTGTTTTTTAATGGAGAGAGCTACTCATATTGGAAGACAAGGAAAAAGCTATTTATTCAAACAAATAATTGTCATGTTTGGAGGAAATTACAAATAGTGATTTGATAATACCCAAGAACGAAGATGAGTGGAAAGAATGTGACAAAAAGAAGGCTCAACTTAATGCTAAGGCCACGCATACTCTCTTTTGTGCATTATGACCTAATGAGTATAAAAGAATGTCCTAATGTCAAAGTGCTAATGAGATTTGGGACAAGTTTGTCACTATTTATGATAGAATAAGTCAAATCAGGGAATTCAAGATTGATTTACTCACACTTGACTATGAACTTTTCAAAGATGAAGAGGAAGCAGAGCATCAAAGACATGTCTAATAGATTCACCAACATCATTAATGAATTGGAGGCACTTGGAAAGGCTTAGTCCAACAAAGAAATAGTGAATAGATTACACAATAGCCTACCAAAAGAATGGGAAGCAAAAGTAACGGCTATTGTGGAATTTAATTATAATTTTTATAACTTTATAACAATTTTCATATTTTTTATGATTTTTTAATCACTTTTATTGAAAAAATATTAGATTAAACCAAAATTTGTTACGTGTTACAATTTGATTGGTTAGTTAATTTATTTTAAAGGTCAACATAATCAAGATGAACACCATTAATTGAGAGACTTAATTAATTGTTTTAATTAATGACAAAAACTTAATTGGATAAGAATTTAATACAGAAATTTATTTAATTTATTTACATTTTCTTAATATTTTTTTTAGCATATAAACCCTTTTCAAATTTATGTATTATATTAAATCAAACTTCAAATAAATCCCAACTTCGTCTAATTCAACATGGATAAGATTAGTTATGATTTGCAACAAAGCAATAAACTGGGGCTTTGAAATAAATATATCAATTAGTTGATTCCTCGATTATGGAGCACATTTATTCTTTTAGCAGTCAAAATTTGAAGAAAAATTGGCAGCGTTGTGCTTTTTTTTTGGGGGGGGGGGGGGGGAGGGTTAAACCACAATGCACGGCGTTACTTGAAGGAAAAAAAACAAACTCAGGAAGTAATTGTGATTTTCATTTTTTTGGATCATTTTCCATCCCATAATATTAACACAAAGAAAGGTTGCAAATTTGGAATAAATCACAAAAGTATACTTATATAATTTCATAATATTGTTTCTTTTTCACACCCATTACAATAAGCAAATCTATTTAATAGAAAGTGGCATCTTATTGGATTGAACACACCAAGCTGATGGCTCAAAATCATGCACGAACCAAATTATACGCCGGTTCATGCACTTAAGGAACCCGGCTTTAAGAAAAACCCTTAGCTATAGTGCAACTTTCCCTTTATTTCAAACCTACTACAACTTTATGAAAATTTCCCGAAAGCTTTTAGTATGGCGCCATTGCCGGAGCAACTCCCAAAAACTTCACACCGCCGACGGGTCCCGGGGCAACCATACCGGAGCTCCGAATCTCGGACATTCCTCTTCGTACGTTTCCTTTTTGTGCTTCACATAATTTCGGAAGAAAAATACCTGCCAAAGACAAGACACGGTTATGTTCGGTCTCATATTCGAGTTGATTTTAACGCTAAAACTAAAATGTTACCTTCTCCGGCGGCGAGGTTGAAGTAAAGATCGATGACGTTGGGGCAACCGTTGTAGCATTGAGGAGAACAAAGCATTTCGGTGAAGCGAGACTCGAGGAGGGAATCGGAGGAGATACCGAATGATTTACGGTCGAGGCCGCACGATTTAACGCACTGATCGGTTTCGATCCAGTTGTTGATCTTATCGGCTTCGATCTCGGAGGTACGGCAAGTGTATTCTTCTTCACCGCTCCTCTTGACGTGCTTCTCGAGCACACAGCGCTTGCCTGTGGACGCCACCGCGTAAGCACAGGTGTCTTGGTCAAGGTGTTCACATATTATTTCCCCTACAACAACAACACACACACACACATATAGTTATAATCTTAAAAGGCTTAAAGCAATGCTATTTAACGTAACAAATAATGCAAATTAACCTAGTGTGGCTTGTAAGCAAGAGGAGAATAATGAGAGAGCAAGGATAGCCAAGGTCATCTTCACGCTAATGGTGGAAGCCATGGATTTTAATGGAGGGGAAAAGCTAGCTAGCTGAGATTTTTGTTGTGTTTATTAACAGCTATGGGCTTTGCTTGGTGTGAAGATTGATGGGGGCAAGGGGTTGAGAAAAGGGTGTTTTATAGGGGGTTATTTGGGGGGTTTGGCAGTGGAGAGTTGAAAACTCAACTCACGGTCACTGACATGGTTGATTTTTCGAGTTAGAAATTGACACGAACCTTACTTTAATGTTCAGTGACAGTAAAAGGTCGTTATTTGGAATTCCTTCGTAATTATGAAGTTAGTGAAAGCAAAGTGGCAGATTTCTTTTACACGTGTTTAAACTTTAAACATGATATTTATGTAATCGAATATTAAATCATTCTAAAAAATTGTTTTTAAAAAAGTAATAAATATTATTTGAAAGTGTTTTTATATTTTTATATAAAAGTTATTAAATTCAATTTAAATTTAAAATAAATCTTAAAAAATGAAAACATTATGATTTTTAAAGCTCAACTTTAACATTTCAAAATCTAATTTATTTTTTTATAAACATATTTATTACATAATTAATAATTTCTTAATTATAATCTATATATAACAAAGTATATTCTAAACCCGTTTATATTTTATGCACGCAGAAAAACCATTAACAATGCATCCAATTACGGCAATTTTCCTGCCACCTTTTATGCCAACCTTTCGACTGCTAACACGTGTTCTTTAACCATATACATGCAATTCTTTCTAAGTTTGCTTTCACTAGGTTGATATCAGTCGGCTGTAAATTTATTTAAAATTCAATTTCATAAAATAAGAAATGTTATTGTGAGAAATTTTTATTTTTAATATTTTTATATAAATCTAGAAAAATATATATACACGTGATTTAAACCTAACATACCATATCTTTCAAAACTTTAATTTTATCATTTTAATTAAAGTTTTTTTTATTGTTTTATAATTTTTATAAATATAGTTGTTACTTGAATTTTTTTCACTTACATGTCATAAATATTTGTCACGTTAATTTTTTATAAATCTGAACTGATTCACTCCGAAAGGAGTCAATTTTTTTGTTTAAAAAGTGGATTCGAGGCTTGATGGGGTGACTTGTTCTTTTGGATAATAGGTATGGAGCAATTATGATAATTGTTTGCCCTACTTTAACCCGTTCCACTATATAAAATTATTATTTTATTGTATATTAATTTAAAATTTTATGAATTTTAAAAAGTCTAAAACATTAATTATCTATTTTAGAGGTCAATGCCTCTGCTTTTCCTTCCCCTTCAACCCTGTTTGTTAATGAGAGAAGAAAATCATATATAGATTATTTTTTAATTTATATTTGAATTATATAATAAATGGAATCCTTTCAGATTTAAAAAGATTTAAGTTAATAATTTTTTTAATTTTTATTTTCAACAACATATATTTTGAGATTCTAATTATAATTATTTTAACTTCATTATTTATAATGGTATAGAAACTTATTCAATATCCTTTAGAAAAATAAGAAAAGCCCTTTCATTTGAGGGCTGAAATATTCTTAGTTTAAGAATTTTAACTAAAAAAAGAAGAAGAAGAAAAGTGCAACTTAAATTGAGTTTGATCTTCTTTAAAATGTCTATTTTCAATTTAAATGAATTTTAACATCTTGCAATACAATAATAATAATTAGCTGTCTAATCTATTTCGCTGAAATTCCATAACATTTAAAATGATAGAGTGACATAATTGATATATGAATATACCAGGATTATGTTACTTAGCCGAGTTTGAAGACTCATTCGAAAATATAAGCTAGAAGAATGGACTTGAATAAAAAATGAAGCATGCTTTTTTAATAGGTCAGGCCTCGGTAAGTTTTTTTGGGTTCGGCGCAGCTCGAATTTGCAAAAAAAAAATGTTTATGTGTTTTGCTATTGTTTCCATTGTTTTGCTACTGTGTTTTATTGTTGTTTTACTATTATTTCGCTATTATATTGTTACTATTTTGTTGTTGGTTGGATACTATATAATTATTTGTTTTATTATTAATTTTACTATTATTTTAGAAACATTTACTTGTTAAGTTACATCTATTTTAGTGTTATTTAAATATAAATATTTTTTTAATTTTTTAAATTTATTGAGAAATATTTATTTTAATGTATTTAATATATTATATTTTAAATTTATTTTTATATAAATATAATAATATAAAAAAATTAATAACCAAACTCGAATTCTAACATTTTTACCCAGATTAAATTTGGGCAAAATTCTAAACCTATTTTTCAAGCTAAACTTAAAAAACGAGCCTAAACTACTACCAACCCAAACTCAGCCGGAATGATGACCGCATTTTTCTCATTTTGTTGGTTAATGGAGAAGCGTTAACGTTGATTACTTTTTGCCGAGCATGTTCATTTATTAATTAATTAAATTTTCTCTTGTGTCATTATAACTTTTATTTAGATTTTGTTTTACCTCTAAACCCCAAAATTGATTAAAGTTTTTTTTTGAACAAAACGAGACGGTAATCTTTTGATAAAAAATTTATAACTCTAAATCTTAAATATATAATTTTTTGGATAGAAAGTTTTCATTTTACAGTAAATTTAAGCCATTGAAAAATAATTTAACTTTTGAACTAGTTAATTCGCGAAACAATTAAACAAAAATTTAATTTATTAAATAATTTATTTAATTTTATTAAAATAACCGATTGAATTAATAAAATTAAAAATTAGAAATCTAATCTATTCTACTCTCGGATTCAATTTAAAAAACTTTGGGAAAAGCAGGAAAGAAAGGTGAATAATTGAAGCATTTGGAGAGTGGGAGACGAAAGGGAGCGGGGAGAACAATGGCGGTTCAACGGAGGCAATTACTGCCGCTATCAGTGGCACGGGAATTGAATGCCACTTTTAATTTCAAAAGCCAAAGTCAGTCTAAAGTTTCTCAACCATTTAATTAAATTCTATTTATTAATAGGTCGTCTTTTTTTACTTAATATGAAAAATAAAAATAAAATTTAAAATAGTTTAAGTAAGATTATTTATAAAAAATTAATATAAAAATCATAATGAAATTGAAAGTCCGACAAGGTAAAAACGATTTTACCCTGAAACCAAATAATTATAAATTAAGAAAACAAAAAAATAATCTAAAGAATTTTGGATGATATCCTCATCATTCTGAAAATAAACAACTTTTAGATTTTCTTCATAATGAGGTGATAACTTATCATTTATTAATTAACATTCTATAATATATAGCATCAATGAGTACATATAAACTATTTAAAATAATATATAAATTCAACATATCATTTTATATTCTATCAAAATAATACATTTCTTATATAAAAAGTACAGCACAAACCAATTATATCAACCAATTTATATTAAACTGATCTAAAATTATTACCATCGTTAATTAATAATTTTTTTATTGAACTCGGTAAAATTTTAAGCTTTTAAAAATATATCAAATCTAAAAATATATATAAAGAAATTATTTTAGAGGGTCACGTTTTCATACTTTAACGGAATTTAAATTCAAAAATTAATTTTTTTTTCAAATTCAGGGCTAATATAAATAAAAGAAAGTTCAAAGATTAAAATAAAAAAAATTAACAAAGTTTAAGTACTAAATATTTCATTATCAGAAGGGCTGCTAAATACATTTCCAAGATGTGGAAATTTGTTTGACAGAGCGTCAATTACGGCAAATTGTACGTATGTTTCTCTTTTAAGACGGTTATTGTTTTGACCATTGTAGTTCCCACGATTATGGAGTAAATTAATGGCCTTTTGCACCGAATTTTAAGACTACTTCTTTGACCAAAAAAAAAAAGGAAAAGAGTGATCAAACGTACTTTGGGACCCTTTCACCCTAACTTTTGGAAACACTGTAATTTTTAAAAAATATATAATAATAATAATAATAGTAATAATAATAATAAGGTTTTCAAAATTTCAACTAGATCGATAAATTATCAATTTTTAAATTAATTAATTTTTTCAATTTAATAGAATAAATTATTAAAAATAGTAAAAAAATCGACTTAATTGATTTGCATGTCAATTGTCTGAATTCCTTATCTCGAATCAGCATTTTCATTATTTTCATATGTTAAAATATGTAATAATTTTTTGCTTTTGTTTTATTTAATTTTATCATTGTTAAATTTTAAATTAATTTAAATTAATGATGTGTGACACTCTAAAAATGTAGCCATAACCCATTTTAATTTTTTTAAATGTGAAGTACAATTCTTAGAAAAATTTTAAATGATTTTTTTTTTTTTGCAAAATTTCCATTTTTTCAAAAGTCTTAATATTTTAGGAATTATCGGACGGTTGAAGCTTAACCCCAACATCCATGAGTTGTTTATTATAAAGACTTTGATTTTTCAAATTATTTTTAATTCTCAAATTATTTTAGGTGCTATTTCTCTAAATAATTGTCTGTTACGTCTTCTTTTCCAAAATAATGTGTGGAATAAATTGTAGGAACTGCCATCTCAAATTTTCATAAATAAATTTATTTTTAATTTTTTTTACAAACTAAAATCTTAAGTATTAAAAAATTAAGTAATAAATTTTTAATACTAAATTTTATAAGTACTGAATTTATATTAGAATTTTTTAAAAAAAAATTAATAAATATAAGTACAGAATATAATTATACTAGTTTGATATATTACATCGATTAACTAGCTTTTTCTTTACTATAAAATTTTCTCTTCGTCCTTTCTATTTACTAAATTGAGTTTAATATAAATTTGGGTTGGATTAATAGGTTAGGTTTAGATTTAATTTAAATTATATATTATCTATTCATTATGTATTAAAAAAATTAAAATAAATTTTAAAAATATAAATTAAATTGTTTAAAATAAATTCATTATCAATTACTAAATTGATCAAATGGGTCGAATAAATAAATTACAACAAATTTTTACTTATCTCAAATATATACCATGGCAATTTAAAATTACAATCAAGAAAAATATTCCAATGTGGCATAGTTAAGAAACTACTATTTGGCACGCTAATTATTTGTCAGGTGTCTTTATTGATCAAAGGTTAAAATGAATATTATTTTAATCTAATTTTTTTTATAAAAATACATTAACATTGAATACTCATTCATATAACAAAGATCATATATACTTGATTTAATATAGATTATAAATAAAATATAAATATGTACATACTTAATCCAATTTTTTTCTTAATATTAAATCTTTTTATACTATTTTTGAGATCCAATCTTGAAAAATATAAATATGTAATTCAAGTTCGTAAAATTTAAATTTTACATATTCATTCATGCACTCATTTTTTTAATTATTAAATATTAAATTACATGTATATAATATAAAATGTTTATTTCCTTGAGAATGATATTATTGAAATATTACAAGTTAATTTATTAATGTAATTCTATATGTTTTTTTCATTTTCTTCTTGAACGAGCGTAATTTTTTATACAATTTTTGTTCATGTAATTTTTTGGTTAATAACATGAGTAAAGCTAAAACCATAATTGAGAGTTTTAAATATTATTTTTTTATCTTGATTATAATTTAAATTATTATCATTATAAAAATTAAGTATTTATATTATTTTTACTTTTTCAATTATATTATTTATGAAATATTATAAACTTTGAACTAATTTTTAATAAATTAACATATACATTCAATTTGTGCATCGGACGCAAGAAAATATATATTTTTATTAAATATATATGTATGGGCCCAAATTTGCTTGGCCCGTCAGGAAACCTAATAGCAATAATAAAACCCAAAAAATTAACAAGTCCAATGTCCAAATTACAAATAAGTAACAAACCTAAACTACCCAATTACAAAACCCAGTAGACCCAAACTAAGAAGACCAATTCCTATTGGCCCAATCAGCCCAAGAAACTAAACCAACTCAGAAACCCTAGGGTTTTTGAGCCTTTCTAGCGCCGCACCCCCCACATGCCTCGTCGGAGGCTTAGCTCCCCTTGTCTTGTTGCACCAAAAGAGAAGCCCTTCTTTGTTGACCTTCCATCGACCTACAAACATACCCAAAAAAGGGAACAAAACAACACAGCACGCAAGGGCAACAAAGATAGAAAAATATGTATTCGGCTATATAGCCACGACAAAAAATGTAATCTTTAGAGACAATTTTAAACAAAAAAACAAAAAGCAGAATAGAAGCAAAAAAGAGAAGGTTGATTTTTTCTCTTCCGTGGCCTCTCGATTTACTGTTTTCTTCTTTTGTTTTCATTTCAAATCTACTTTTAAAATAATAAATAATAAAAAGAAAGAGGGAGAGGCTTACCGGATTCCCCGCAATCGCGACGCCGGAGAGACCCTTCTCCGTCGTCGAAATCGAACCCAAGAAGGGGGTTGAGAGCCAATCTTTAAACTAATTTTTAATAAATTAATATACGCATTCAATTTATGCATCCGACCGAAGAAAAGATATATTTTTATTAAATATATAATAAAAAATTAAAGAATAAAAAAATAAATTGAAAATATAGCCCATACCATAGTTTTGGAGTTTGGGCCTTTTTTCCTTTCATATTTAATTTCCGGGCAGGCAGAGGAACATCCTCCCTTCGCTTCGCATTGGCCCTTATGTTTAGAGGAGTTTGATGTTTCCTTCTACTAGCTCGATTAATAATAGAACAGAATAATTGAATTTTATTATTTTAACAATTTAATATTTCATTTTAAACTTTTTATTACCCCATTAATGGAACCGAATTCAATTTCGGTTGATTAATTAGGTTAAAATCAAATCATGATGAACACCCTGATTTTGGTTTGCATTTAATTATAATGATATTTTTTAGTTTTTAACTTTAAAGTCATAAATGTTTGATACGATGAAAATTTCGGAATTGATTTCAATACTTAGTATATTGAATGTAATTTTCCATTTGAAATGTTAACTGTAACTTTTCATCTAAAAAAACATACGTATATATATTACATGATAAATTTGAAACACTTTTGTAGACAATTAAAATTATGAAATTTAAAAATTATCAACTAAAATATTATTAAATATTTAATGCAAATAATATTGCAAAATGTTAAAGTACATGAATGCAAACATTAATTTAATAAAGATAACTTATTAAATTATCATTACATTATTCAAAAAGTGTTTAATAAATTAAATATGATAATATAATATTTTAATAATTTACTGTCATGCCACTAGTTAAATGGTGAACTTTCGTGAACTTATAGTTGATTGGTATGAGGTCTAGATAGAGAAGACGGGGCCTAATTCTTTAAAATGGAAATTTTCTACTTTAATCCCTTTTACGATTTGTAAAAATTTAAGCTAATACATGGATAACATTGTATTTTAACTCTTATAAAAATATATAACTTCATCTCACCCTCTCTAAAACAATTTTTGGCTTCGCACCTAGTCCAGGGTTTGATCCCTGTAGTTGTAAATTGCTTCCTTTTTCCCTTGTCGTAAGCTTACTTGTATAGAAAAACATCTTCATAAATTTAATGGATAAATACCAAAATTAAATTTGACATATAAATTTTGATTTAGTGTAGATATACACATTAAAAGTTAATTTTGATTCTATTGTACACACTAAAAGAAATGTACACATCAATTTATTTTTATATTAAATAAGTATAATTATTTATGTACTTAAATATAAACATAGAATAATATTTATACTGAAATTATGTTAATTGTTTTAAAAAATAAATTAAATTAAATTAAAACATCATGTATATAATTACAAAAAGTTAAGAATTATATATACAAATAACCATGTTCCATTGAAAACATCAAACCTACCCCATTTCAAATCAATTTCAAGACAAATAATGCAAAGAAATAAAACATGAGAGGGATGGATTATTGAAACCAGTTGGTTGATTTGTTTATGTGTCCCAAAACCTACCAAATTACCATTTTTTTTTTCAAAATTTTGCAATAAGCGATGGAACAAGAATCGACATGATATGACCCTTAAAATATTGAGAAAATTTGGAGCTCAAAAGGCAATTATTAATCTCACTTAAATTTATCCCCCAAAAATTGCCCCAATCATTTAATGCCACACCCAACCACGTGAACCTGCAATGTAAAACGACCAGTCTCTATGCGTACCACTTTTTAATTAGTTTGGTCTGAGAATTAAGTGCGGTTTTCTTATAATCAGTCGGAATGCTATGCAGCTTTTTTTTTTTTTAACACCCTTTTCTTTATGTTTTTTAAAAATAAAAAAATAGAACCATTTTTAGATTATTAATGATTAACCAGAAAGTTTGAGGAAATGAAAAACTCAAATTTGTTGATTTTTTAAATTTAAAATTAAATTGAAAAAATATATAAATATTGGAGAGTTAAATTTATTTTTAGGTCAATAAAAAGGTGCACGATAACTTTTTGTCGATTATTTAATGGTAATTAATAAGAGAGTAATTAAAATATTTGATTTTGAAAAGTTAAATGATTAAATTGAAGAAATTAATTGTTGAGAGATTAAAATAGAACTAAAAATATTATTGAATGACTATTTTTAGAATTTATTTTTTAAAAAAAATTGAGGGTAATAAATGAAATAGCCCAAATTTAGGGTGCAGGGTGTAAGATTTTGTTATTATGAAGGACATTTGGTACTCCACAATAAGTAAATCAGTAACTCAGTACGACGAAGCTACACAAGGAAAATGGGGTTTTGTAAACGAGAATTCTAAGTGAAAAAGTTATCAAATTTGGTCGAGTTATTTTTCGAATTAAGTTTGAATTTAGCAAGTAAAATTTGAGTATTTTAATGCATATTTTAAGTATTTGTAAGCTTAATCGAGTTTATTAATTTTCAATTAATATCCAAATATTTCAGTACAAATTAAAATTTAAACATAAAATAATCAAATTTAAAGTTGAGCGAATAAATTAAATTCATTTTTTTTTGTAAATTAACTTACTCAAAAGTTTAATACTTAATTTTTATCTTGAATTAAGCTCAAACTTTAAAAATAAAACTTATTAATCCTTTAACTAAGCTTCAATATCTTATAAGTTAAACTCAACGGAGCTCATTATGCCCCATTCAACTTAGGCGCCACATGAGCAATGGACATTCACGTTGCACATCCTATATATTTTATAATGTAGTTATAAATGCATGTTATATCTAACTAGCAAGTTTTTCTTGTGTTATGATAATTTTATATATCTACATTCTTAATAAACTCATAAATTTATATCATTGAAATCATACTTTTAATATAACAAAATATTTGTCATTCACACATTACATATATTTATTTTAATATGATAATCTATACTTAGCGGCAATAAGTAATCTAAAATTTATATGCAGACGACTTGTGACATCTTTAGAATGATCAAAGATTACTCTTTAAAAACTCCTAACATTAACATAATGATAATCAGACTCTCTCTCCTGGAATATTTTGAGTCCTCTTTCTCATCTCATTTCTTCGTAAATCTTTTGAAACAACTTTATTTCGATTATTCTAAATTTTTAATAACTTTTCATCCTTCAAATGAAGGGTCGCAAATCATCATGATCTCCTTATATTAACAACACAGTGTATGATAGAGGGTAGATTGATTTTATATTATTCAGTTAACTTTCACAGTTTTGCCATTTCCATAGTATTTAAATGATGACAAATTGGAGTACGAATAACATTACAGTGCATGATACAAACAATTAAGCTATAGGACTCTACTTTATTAAGTTATTCATTCTATGAAGATGATGCTAGTTTCCAATAGCAAATAAAGGCTATAAGAGAAAAGAACTGGTATTTAATTTTCTAGAGCATCTTCCTTATATATTTGAACTACAACCCAGAAAAAAAAATACCCTTTCAAATCAACTTTCATGCTGTCAATCAAAACCAGTTTCTCCATAGCTGATAGCACTAGCACTAGCACGCAGAAACTAAAATTACAGAGAAAAAAAAACTAAAAATCCAATTTTTTTTTTCACAAACACACACACACACAAAAAAAAAAAAAAAAGGAAACACGAGGATGAGCTAGCTTACCAGGAGGGAAAAGGGTTGATAAAAATTTAGAGCTACCAATGGAAAATTCCGAAGGGATCGCATGATCCAATGAGTACTCAACTGAATCAACAAAAATCAATAATCAATTCGTTAAGGTTTTCAAGGAAGCCCATCATCGACATTAGATCAATGCGATCCCTTTGGAGCTCTCCACCTGCACTAGGAATAGGCTTGGAAAACTGGGTTCATAACTGGATTTTTCTGTGAAGCTCTATGGTAGAGAGGGGATTTTCATTATTTCTTTGATTTCATTTATTTTTATAGAGGAAGAAGAAGCTTTGGGCTCGGCACTTTGCTTTGCTTAATTGCCTACGGTTATACAACGCTCCTTATCTTATGGTCACGAGAATTTGGGTCTTGATCATCGCCGCTTAGCTTATAATCTCTTTATTTCTGGGGTGAAATTTCCAAAATAGCACCCTACAATTAAATATAATTGTCAGTCCCTAATGTTTAACTATTTTTTATTTTGGCCTTAATTCTTTTTTTAGGGTGAACTACATTAGTAGTCACCTAATTAGGTTTTTTTTTTTGTCACCAAAATATGAAAAGTTACAAAATGGTTACCCAATTATTAGTAAATTTATTTTTTGGTCACCCAACTATAAAAAGTCACAAAATGGTCACTCAACTATTCAGTTTTGTCTTTTTTAGTCACTTAACTATCTTGGATTTTTGACATTTTCTTTTTTACATTAGCTAGCCAGTGAACTAAAAAGACAAAATTAAATAGCTGGATGACTATTTTGTAACTTTTCATAAAATAAATTAATTAATAACTAGGTGACCATTTTATAACTTTTTATAATTTAGTGATAAAAAAAAGGAATTTATTTGACTTGATTTGAAAATTTCATTGAGTTAAAGATAATAAACTAAGATCCGTTAATTTAATTAACTCAAAAAATTTCATTTAATTCAACTCGATTTAATCGAAAATGGAAGAGAGAGGGGAAAGTCCATTACTAACCTTAGCCAGTCAGCAAATAGCTTTTGTAGATTCACGTGCATGACAGTAGCCACATAACATGCAATGCAAGGACATAAATTTCATTTTTTTCACCATTATTCTTAAACCTAGAATATATAATTTGCAATAGCTTTACATTTAAGGCCATTCAACTAGCATGTGCACTAACACAGTTAATATGGAAAAGGGAGAATTTAAGTACTGTGAGTTCGGAAAAGGGAGGTGATGTGATTGCTTTCTAAGCCATGAGGGGTATATTGATAGAATCAGAATAGATTACTGGTAAGATTAGTTGGATTGAGAATCGGTTGAAAAATCAATTTAAAAAATGATTTTAAAACAATTAGATTAGAAACCGGTTGAATTGGCTAAAAATCAGATAAGTTGGTTGAATAAATTTTTTTGAAAATTTTCAATTTTTTTTAATTTTAATAATTAATAGGACCGGTGAATCGGTGGCCCACCGGTTTGATCGCCTTTTAAGTTTAAAAACATTGATGAGGGGTTTTCTTGCCAAATCTTGCTAATATTTCAAGCTTCGGGTCACTCGACTTAGCAAAATTAATTTTTGCTTTTAAAATTATAATGGCTTATTACCTCTTTTGGCCTCAGTACATTAGTTAAATTATCACTTTGATATCTATGCTATTTTTTATCACTTTGACCCTTATACGTTCATTATATCATTTATATTTTCTGCTAAAAAATTCTTCACATCCAATCAAATGTTATCATGTGCAAAAAACTAAAAATTCTCTAAAAATATAAAAAGATAGAAAAAATATTTATAAAAATTATAAGGACTTGAAACTTAAAAAAAAAAGTTTTAAAAATTCATAAAATTAAAAAAAATTTAGAAAATTTTAGAATTTTATGCATTTTTGGAAAACTTTATGGTAATTTTTTTTTGAAATTTTTAGGATTTTTTTATATTTTAGAAAAAGTGAGTTTTGATTACACATGACAACATTTGATTGGATGGGAAGATTTTTTTAATGGAAAATATAGATGAGGTAAAGAGTATACATAATGAAAATCCAGGGGCCAAACTAATAAAAAATAGTATAAATTTCAAAGTAATAATTTAGCTATAATATAGGGGCCAAAAGAGATATTAAGCCAATTAATATCTATTTCAATAATCCCAATTAATTAAATTTTAAGTTAAAAATATTCAATTCTAAAGAGTTTATCAACGATCAATATTTATTGCGACCCGTCTTATAAGTAAGTATATATATTTAATATCAAATCTCATATATAGTTTAACTTAATTGAAACTATTTGATTGCAATCTTAAGTAAGTTTTTAATGGAAAAAAGAAAAAAGAAAAAGGAAATCCATTATTTCTAAAGAAAAAGGAAACAAAAACTCATGTAGTGACGAAAGACACGGATCATTAACCAGTAATAATCATCTCAGGCATTGTTGGACCTTTATTTTGTTACTATAATAATAATTATAATTAATATTATTATATTCATTAATTTAATTAGTCACCTTAAAAAGTTAGCTAAATTATTATAATTCTATAGCACACGTATAAAACTAAGACAAGCAACCCTAGATTGGCTTAAATTATTCTAAAGTTAAAGCATACAGATTGCATATATCAATACGTAAATATATATATATATATATATATATATATATATATTATAATTAAAGTATTTATATGGTAAAAGTAATATGAAAGCCTTTATAATAAGAGTCGGATTATATATTCTCTACTTAAAAAATAGATAAATTAGTCTTTATATATTATATTAATGAGCAAATTGATTTTTTTGTTAAAAATTTCATCTATTTTTACTTTTGAAAATTGGTCATTATATGTCAAAATGAGGTACAAGGAGCACGCAATGTGTAACTTTTTGGTTATTTTGTTAGTCATGCTAGTTTTTAACAGTGGAAATTGATGAAATTTTTAATAGAAATGATTAATTTACTATTTGATATAACGTACATGAGCTAATTTATCTATTTTTTTTAGTAAAAAAGGTAAATTGTAATTTGACTCCTAATACAAGAGCCTTTATGGTATTTTTATGTATTTATATTCGTTTTATAGTTTATAAAAGATTATGAGTTTATAATTCTCCTTCATAATATTATTATCTTCAAAGTTTAAACTCGAATTTTATTCTCAAAAATACAATGTAATTTATAATTATACCTAATTTTTACTATTATAACAATAAATTAAATTATGACACATGATGAAATTAGATAAAAGGCGAGACGCAAGGGATATGGCATGCAATATTGAGGACAGACAAGATAAAGAGATTGAATAAAGCTTTGTCTTAAAGGCAGGTAAGAGTATCAATCAAACAGCTAATGTTGTTTGCAACAAATTGAGCACCTAGTCCACTTGAGAAAATGACTGTAGCCCTTTCTATTTCCTTTCTCTTCTTTTTTATTATTTATTTATTTTATGTAATTGCCATCTTTACCCTTTATATGTGCAATTTTGCACAGACACGACATGTATCCAATATCGTACACAATGTCCACATTCAAATAGTTTATTGAAATAAAAACATCAGTGAGCTGAATTTTCTATTTTAAATAAAAGAAAAAGATAAGATTGTTCGAGATCGAATTTGAGATAGGTACCAATTGAAGACTTGATATCAAATCTTACATCACTTTGTCTATGATTCAGTTGACTTCTCAATTGATCTTTAAATTTTTATTTCATATATCGATTTTAATAGGGGTGAACAAATGATCATTTTAATTGGTTTAATCGTTTTTTCCGATTAAATTAATTTAATTAAACATAATATAAAATAAATTGACCTAGTCGAATTTTAAAGTATAAATTAATCTAATCAAACTAATTCAACATCAATTGATTAAGTTCATTTTAACTATAAATATATTTAAAATAATAAAATATTAAATATTAAATTGATATAATTATGAAATTCAATAATCGATAATCCATCAACATAACGGATGCTTTAATTTTCCAATTGGGTCCATCAAATATGAATAAAAAATATATGTGATTGCAGAGATTAAATGTTTTATTTCTCATTTATTATCGTATCATTTTCTCCTTTTTCAAGCGATAGAGACATACATGATAGGATTTTCTTCTCTCTTTTTTATCTTTATAATATATTTGTAGAACCATTTTGGGATCCACTAAATTAATGGTTAACTTGTACGAGTTTGTATCCAATGAGCCATTGGCATATAAAATTTTTTTGAGAGGTGAAAGTGAAAATTTTTTTGATAGAAAATAACAATAAATTACGATTCAATCAAATAACGCTTAAGCATGTGAAGGGTTATTACAATCAGCTAACAATAACAGTTAAATAGATAATGGCAGTTCACCAAACACTCATAAACTCATAAAATCAATATTCACACACTTAGTTATATGATCTGTAACATTATTGTACACCCATCGAACATAATAAACTCGTACCTTCTAACTTTTTACTTAAAAAAATATATATTAAATGTAGCTCAGTCATCTAAATATTAACAGCTTCACCTGCGAACAAATATTTTACTAAATAAGCATTGTCGTATTTCTTTTTTACAACTCACAAATTTAACATAGTGAATTACGGCCACACATGTTGCAAATAAATAATATTTATTATTCGAACTCATGATATAAATTATAAAATAATATTTATGATTAATAAATCAAACGTGGAGTTCAGGTGAAGATGAATTTGGATTGAAAAGAGTAAATGATTTGCTTCAAGGATTTTCACATCAATTTTTTTTTTTGTTAAAAACATATCAGAGTGGGGATATCATAGGCTTCCATTCTAAATCATGTCGTTTGGATAGCTTCCATTAAAGTGATATTAATAACTGTTCTTGAAGGAGAGGTCAGTGTCTAACTCGTCTCATAATTCTAAATAAATTTTAAAAAGTTACCATGATTACTTACTAAAATGATGAAAACTATTTGTCATCGGTAAGATAGGGGAGTTTCAGTAAAAATATTTTTCTAGTTCCTATCAATTTTAATATTGAGTAAATTAATCCCTCTCAAAAATATCTGATTAGTTTAATCACTGTCAATTTTAAAAATAAGCAACTAAGGACAATTAATCACATCGTTAATGTCTTAAGTCAATTGCAATTTTAATTGATATAATAAAAAATTTAGTCCTCGATGTTTACATATTTTGTCAATTTGGTCTTCATTCTATAAAATTCAACAAATTTAGCCCCAACATTTACATGTTACGGGCTAAATTTGTTAAATTGGGACCAAGTTAACAGAAAGTTAACAGAATGTGTAAACTTTAAGGTTAAATGTACTATTATATCAATCAAAATTATGTAGAATTAACGAAAAATATTAATATTGTGATTAATTATCATTAGTTACTTATTTTTGAAATTAACATTAAATTGAATTACTCTAATTTTTTTAAAAGGGACTAATTTATTTGATATCAAAATTAAAATGGATAAAAAGATTTTTTTTACCCAAGAGTTTTCTCCAATCAAAAAGTGAAGAAGAATTGCATTAATAAATTCTCTCTCATATGGTGGATTTGCTTAGCTTGCTGCATGCGGCGGAGATGGTGGTAATGAAGTCAAAAGACTCAAAAAGCTACAACCCAAAGCCATATTTGAAGCACATCACATCACACTCATCCCCCACCGGTCCACACCACTGGCACATGCCTGCCCCCGCACGATCTCCTGCTGATACACTTACATCGATCTGTTCCCTCGATCCCTTGCTTGTGGGGTCTCTTTGTTCTCCATTCTTTACTTACTGATATGACAATTTGAATTTTAGTTTTTTGCTTTACTAGGTTGTCCACTTTGACGATCAAATCCTTTTTTCCTTTTAATTATTGTTTTCAAATTTGTAAATAAAGTATATTTATTTGTATCACAAAGTCATATAACTAGCCGAGTCTATAGACTTTGTGTATAGAAACTTGTAGCCATATGCTTTGGTGCCTTAAAAGTTTGAACCCTATGGCTATATCTTTATATTCTTCACATCTCTCGAAACCAAATTTTTAGCTGCAAGTTGTTAGCCACTTACGCATAAATAAAAAACCCAAAATTTTAGTGGTTAATTTTCATTTGCCATATTATTTAAACCTAGATATAATTTTGCTGACATTTTGGCTAGAAAATGACCTACCTGGAGATTCTATGTTTTAAAATATGCATGGATCAAAGGTAACTGTCTTTGCAGAGATATAGGGACATCAATTCTCAAATTAGATCATTTGGATAATTTGGTTTCATATGGGTGTAGGTAAAAGTTGTTAAAGTGTTGTTGACACAAGATGATAAAATCCAAAGGCTAAACATATAGGATTCCAATACAAGGTTAATATATTATTATTTACTTGTGTTTAGTTTTAATGTTTAATTTGGTACTTGAGTTTAGTTTTAATGTTCACTTTAACGTCCGAATTTTTTTTAATTTAATACTTGAATTTTTGTTCCATATAAATAATTGAGATTGTTTTTATTGATATTTGAGTTTTTTTTTTTTTGTTTCAATCTAGTATTTGAATTTAGCTTCAATGTTTACTTTGGAACTTGAGTTTTTTCAATTTGGTACTTGAATTTTTGTCTCCATTAAGTATCTAAATTTGATTTTAATGTTCAATTTAGTTCTTGAGCCTTTTTTATTCCAATTAAGTACTTAGGTTTTTTTATTAGAGCACATGTGTCAAACAATTATCGAAACAAATAATATCGTTTTGTCTTGATATCAAACTGAATTTTAAAATTAAGTTCAAATAATATATATATATATATATATATATATATCCATACATGTGTGATCATGTGATAAATAGTATCAACCTTTTTCTTTTTGGACATTAAAATTAAATGGTGTTGAAAAGTTATCCATACTGTCAAAGAGCCAACTCTTAGTTGGGACTTGAGAGTATAATTAGTAATCACCATAGCTTTATGAGAAAATGAAAAAGTGACTTAACCTAAGAGTGGGAAAAGGGACTTTGGAAGTTGTGTGAAAAGAAGAGAAGGATCCGAGAGAATCAATCATAGTTGGTGAAATTGCTTTAAAGATTTGCCTTAAAATAAAGCTTCAAGAGCTGCATGATTGAGCATAATGAAAAATCTTAGAAAGCTATATTCAAAAGTTATTTGTGTTTGATTCTTTCCCTCTTCATGTAAGCAAACAATAGAGGAGAAGAGAAAGTCTTTAATATTAAAATGTTGATGATAGGAATTAAATATTAAATGGTTTTAACAGGGGCATGAATTGAGGTTTAAATCATTTAATTTTTTAAAATTTTTCGTGTTCATTTTACTGTTTATGTTCAGAGTTTGTGGCTAATCCTCTCAATAATATTTTTTTTTTTTAAAAATTCAAATTCGAGCCACCCTTTAAAAATGGAATGTAGCTTACTTGCACTAAGAGGAAGAAAAATGGTAATTTTAATTTTAATTGATTCATTCATATATTTTAAAGGTATAAAGATAAAATTAGCCCTTAATGTTTACATCTTTTTTAAATTGACCCTTATTTTTTTTTGAGCTAAATTTGATCATCAACTTTTAAAAATAGTCAAATTTAACCATCAACCTTTTAAAAAGAATAGAATTGTTGTTTTCAATAGAAATATTCACTAAAATATTATTTTTTTTAACATGACAGATCACATGTACGTCATGCTACTTTTTAAAATTTTTTTGACATTTTTATAATTTTTTTGAATATTTTAATAATTTTAAATTATTTGTCGATGTAATATATAAGACAAATAGTGTCATATTAACATAAAGTACACATGAACCACCACATGACTTACCATGCCAACATCATAAAAAAATTATGGTTTTAGTTAGTGATTTCGTTAAAAAACAAATGGTTACTTTTTAAAAAGTTAATGGTCAATTTTAGCTAAAAAAAAGAATAAATATCAAATTCAAAAAAGATGTGAACGTTAATAATTAAATTTACCATTATGACTATTTAAAATACAATATTTGAATAGACTTTTGTTAATATTTCAAATGTGAAATTCTTTTTATTATAATAACTTTAACCCTTTTATGAAAGAAAAAACAAAGATTAAAGGGTTATTATCTCATAGATTGTTAATTAATTTTTTTTTTTTAATTTCACACTATCATTTACCTCATTTAGCTCGTGCTTCTACATCTAAAAAAAATCACTCTTACTATACCAAATAATTATCCAAGTTTAGATATCATTAATCAACACAAAAGAGATTCTTCTTTTTAATGCATATCTAAGGATTATTATCATGTAATTTTTTTTTAATTTCGTAAGTGAGATTAAAACATCATCACGTGCTTAAGTTATTATTAAGAAAAAAAAATATAAAACGAACGGTTAACAAATATTTAATTCTGCATGTTCCCACGCATTGCCTATTTGGTCACGGATACGGTTTTCGTTCCATTGGGGAACTCAACTCCTTGTTCTCAGGGCATTTTTTTGTAAAGGATGCGTATCGATATCTCTCTGACCAACACGAGGCTAGAATACCCGCAACTACCCTTCGCATGAATTGGAAAGCCTTATGGAAAATCCGGCTTTTCTGATCTTCCTTTGGAAACTGTGCCGCAACTACCTCCCTCTCCGGATAGAACTGTGTGCTCTGAATATTACAAGGAACTCCAATTGTCCATCGTGTGATCGCATGGATGAAGACATTGACCACCTGTTCCGCACATGCTCTTTCGCCAGAGCTATATGGTTTGGTTCTCAATACTCCATCTGGTCGGAATACTTGGGAGTAGCGGATATACGAGAATAGATCCTTCAGTGGGCTCAACAATACTTAAAATCGGACCTTTTCCACCAAACATGTACAATGAATGGATCCTAATTCTTTGGCAACTATGGAAGCCTCGCAACTGAGTTTGTTTCGACAATCAGACTGCTAATCGTATGGCACTGCTCCAAAGTGTACAATGTTGTTCGCAACAGTACCAAGTCCTCTTACGATCGGACAAGCCAAATCCCTACATTTAAACCGGCCAAATCGAACAACCTGAACTGGAAACTCAACTTTGCCCCAACAGTTCACCCTTCTCGATCATACTGATCTTCATTCACTCCAACACAACACATACTTTTGGAGCAGCAGTAGCAATTGTTGGGTATACTCCTGTTCCAACAGACATGGCCACATATTACCAAGGTCATTCAAAACTACACAGCCAGCTACTCCTAGCTCGAATGATCTTACTCAAGCTAAAGCACATTCGGATCCAATTAACTCAACTGCATTGTCCCAACCGAAAATGGTATCCACTATTCCGAGGCAAAGTACTGGTCAGTGGAAGATCGAGCCCATCCATGAGGATATTAAATCGCTTCAGCAAGGAATAAGCTTTGAAATGTCAACCGGAAGACACATGCTACATCGCAAACTCTATCACCTAGCCTATCGTCGCATAGTTAATCCTTTGGGATTGGGCTAAATAAAAATCACTCTATGCAGTTTATGCTTTTGTTATCTTACCAATAAAAAAATTCTGCATGTTGTATTAAAAGAAACTTCACCAAGTAATTATAATTAGTTCACATGTACCAAGCTCTTATTTTTTTTATAAATATAATGCCTAAAAAAAATCTAGTAATCTTCAAAACTATTATGAACTTTAAAAGCTTTTCTTCCTCATTCGAAACCAAAAATCAAAACGAAAATTTAAAATTTTAATTACTAAAAGTAATTAAAATTTTAAAAATAGGATGATTTTGTATGCAAATAAATGTTAACTAAAAAAAGCTGGCAAAAACAAAGGTACACAGCAAAGAAACCTCTGGTAAACTGCAGGCCTACTTTGTAGCCCGTAAGCCATAAGAATACTGCAGAATATATATAAAACGACACCGCTTATTTCCACCTACCGAGGAGTAAAAATTAAATTGGCACTATAGGGCCCAACCGGGTTCGAACCGGTGACCTCTTGATCTGCAGTCAAATGCTCTACCACTGAGCTATGGACCCAAGTTAGCATGGGAGATAAAAATAATTTATATACCATTACTAAAAAAAAAAAAAAAATTTATGGTCATGCCATACTTTGAACATGTCAAAAGGAAATGTTAAGCACACTAGACACATGATATATTTTTTTTGTTTTTTTGGTCTCTCCAAACTTGTTTCTTTGGTCCATCATCGCTAGGGAATAACAACATAGAAAGCAATAGGTTTTCCAATTTCGAAAAAACTAACGGAAGCTTGTTGCAAGAAATATAATAGTATATAATTAATAAGTGTTGTATTAAATATAATAATATATAACAATTAAGTATTGGGTGTAGTGATAAGACGCATTTCAATTTTAATGAGAGACTGTTGGTTTCAAACTTAGAAATAATAAAAGAACAGTCATGAATTTCAAATATAAATTATAAAATTAAAAAAAAAAAAGCAATATAAAGTGTAGTACAAAGCTATTAGCTTTGTAGAGTTGTAATAAAGAAAATAATTATTTTTGGATCCAAGATATATATTCAAGGGTAATTCTCCCTTCAAGGGTTCTCTTTTTTCTCCATTTTCTTTACTAAGCTCAAACAATATACATTCTTCATAATATCCATTTTTTATTGACTTAAGCATCAGAAATCGTCTAAAATACAAATTCTAGTACGGTAGTACTCTTTAAGCTCGCGTTTATCTTGTAAATACCTGAACATATTCACGTTTATCTTTAATAATATATTTACAAATAAATATAATCACTAATTGTTGAATTTCTTCATACATGTGAGCTTTTGAGACAAAACTGACAATGAATTTGGATATATTCACGCATGCATCATCCCTCCTAATTTGCATTGTATTATTTTAAAATATTATCACCTTCAAAGTTGAAAATAAAAATATTAAAAAAAAATAAGATATGGATTCTATAAACCAATCTTAATTAAATAAAAAATATTTTTAAAATCTGCGAACAATGTGCTTTTCTTTTCTTTCTTTCTTTCTTTGTTTTTTTTTTTTTTTTTTAAATTGCACTAATATATATAAGCAAGAGCATAACAAAATCATGGGTTTTTAAATAGTTGGGTAAAATATTGCGGCCGAACTCACAGCCTGCTATTCCTTCCAAGCTAGCAGACGCTGGGTCTTGGGTTGTCAGTTTTTCAAAGGGATAATATAATTTTTGACCCCTGAACTTAATAATTAAGTTAACTTTAGTATTTATATTTTTTTTGTTTACTTTAATACCTAAATTTGACAACTAGATTCATTTCGGTCCCTAAAATTTGATTTCGTCGAGATTTAATGACGTGATTAGTGTTCTTGAAACATGATTGGATTGGTTGGTTGAATCGTGATTCGATTAGTATACTAATCCAAACAAAAGGTTGAACCGATTGAATAGGAAACTGCTTGAAATCGATAAAAATAAAAAATTAAGACAAAAACCAGTATTTGAACTAGTTTAGTAAAATATTTATTTTTATATTATTATGATTTTTTTTATTTATTGTTGATTTAACTATTGAACCGATCAAACCAATTGAATCGCAGAACCAATGGTTTGATTAGTTCAACCATTGGTCTGGTTATTAAAATACTGTATAAGATACTTTAAGATTGTACCAAGTCATCATTAGAACATATATATATTTTAAATTTTAAGTGATGATGTGGCATAATATCAAAGTACCACATTATTAAACTTTTATATTTTCAAATCCAAGGACCAAAATATATTTAATTACCAATTGTAATAAAAAAATCCAAATATCAAAATAAACCTAATTACTAAATTTAAGGACTAGATATCATATTATTCCTTTTTCAAAATAGAAATGTGATTTGTATCTATATATGCGTAATATATAATTTAATTCAATAAAACATGGCTCTTTCCTGCCCCGGCTGCCTAAAAGAATTCGTGTTGCCAACATGATTTGATTAATAAATTATTCGGTTTTAAATTGACAATATATATTTTTTATTAGGTAGAAATTAGACAATATATATAAATATTTAAAAATACGATAAATGAAAAATAGTAAATTGAAGTACATTAGTATCGATAAGTAATGGTATCAAACAGTGGCAGAACTAAAAAAAATATTTTAGGGATCGAAATTAAATTGTATATTTTTACTATAGTAAAAATGTAATTTTATTATTTTAATAGCCTATATTTTTATAATTTTTAAAGGGTTAAATAAATTTTTTATCATTTTTAAACGACCAAAATATAATTTTATTATTACTAATTTAAAATTTTATAAATTATAAAAAATTTAAATTAAAAATTTACAATTTTACTCCTCTTAGTGGCTCCGCCACTTGTACCAAAAGTGATATGCCCACTAGTGCTCATATACTATCCTACTACCCTAGTGTTGTTATTTAGAGGAGTCCATCAATTTAATTGAAAATTTTTGCATGATAACAATATAAAATTGAAAATTCGTTTCATCATTTAAAATATATTTTTGTATTTTATTTTTTGAACAATAAAATTCAAGAATAAAGCTACTAGCTTCCTTTTGGTCACTATTTTATTGCAACTTGTGACCTATACTTTTATTTTTTTTATTCTATTTCTTTTAAATACTGGCCATCCACTGAATTATTTTATCAATATTTGTTAATCTCACAATTTTCATAACTATTTAATTAGAAATGCATCTCTCGTGGCAGCTCCTAACACTAAAATGCTTTCCCTCATCTATATATGATTGCATGCATGAACCCTACTTCACCTTTTTTATTTTTTATTTTTTTTAGTATAAGCAATTTTATACCCAAAACAGTAAGAATTTGGCTTGATTTAACTTTAATTAAAATCATATAATTCAACGACTTAATGTGATTATTAAATATGAGAATAACAGAAAAAAAAATCATGCTAATCACCCTTTTGAGGATTTCTTTTTTAATATGACTTTGTACTCTTGTGCTTATATATATAATATTTGCACTTCCAAGAATCTCACAATTAAGATGTTTTAACATTATTATTATTATTATTATTATTATTTATAATATAGCTTTGTACTCTTTGTGCTTATACATCTTCTTTATGAGTTAGGCAGTAGGCAATAATTTCCTTCCCATTTTATGTTGATATATGTATATAATTTGCCTTTGGAGGATCATTAGTACAACCCATCATGAGTTGTACCACTCTATTTGAAGGTTTGTCAGAAAAATGAAAGGGTTTGGATAAAAATATAGACTCGAAAAATGTATTTGACTAAAAAAGAGGTCTGTTTAGAATTTTGGGTAAGTTTCTTTTCCCGGACCTGGCTTGGCCCGGCCTGAATTTGTTAAAAAAAAAGAATATGATGCTTTTTGCTGTTTTTTCACTATTTCTGCTGTTATTTTGTCACTATTTTGGTCTTGTTTCGCTATTATATTGCTATTATTTTATTTTTATTATTTGGATATTGTATAACTCTTATTTAATTATTAATTTCCTACTATTTTAGAGGTATTTGTTTGCTAAGTTAAGTATAAATAAAATTTTAATTTATTTTCAATTTGTTGAGAAACATTTATTTTAATGTTTTTAGTGCATTTAATATATTATATTTTTAAAATTTATTTTTATATAAAAATAATATAAAAAATAAATATGGGTGGGTCGAGTTAAATTTGGGCAAATTTTTAAACCTATTCTTTAATCGAACTTAAAAAATGAGGCTAAAATTTTATTGAAGCCTAACCCAAATCCAACCTAACCTAACCCATGATCTATTCTAATAAATAATTATACATTTATCTAAATTTAAATGCTAGAAATTAATACATTTAAATCATGAATGGAGATACATGTTCTAGAAAACTTCACAAATAATGTTAAAAAGGATGACATTTTTTAAAGGTATACTAAAAGATTAAGAAGAACAAGTATTAAAAAGGATTTCACGTGGCAATATATAATACTGTTTGTGAAATATATATATTTTTTAATTAGCAATGACTCAATGTATCAAATACCAGTACATCTAAAAATAGATCAGAATGTTTATTAATTTCATATGTGAATTTGGATTTCTTTAAGATAGGGTGGTTGTGATATTCTGATATTGTGTCATAATTTTTAAAATTTTTAGTGATAATATACTATAATTTCGTAATGTTGCATCATTATCAGAGGCGAAGCAAGGAATTTTATTTGAGGGAGAGGCAAAGTTAAAAGTTTTGTATTAAACATGCTTAAATTAGGTTATTAAATTTTCAAAAAAGGATGTAATTATATATTTTTTCATTTAATCAAATGTTAAAAAAGCCTAAATGGAATCTTTTAATTTTGGGGAAGGGCTAAAAAGTAATTTTCCATTTATCCAGTTGGTCTCCTACCTTCCCCTTTAGCTACACCCTTCATCATTACACCTTAGTGGAATCCAGATTAAAGGATGAAATTAAAAAAAGATTGCCAAAATTCGAGACTAATATGGACCAAAAAAAATTCTAGAAACCAAATTGAAAAATGTTACTAACTTCAGGGACTATTGTTGCTTTATCCCTAGATTATTTTTAAGAAATAAAAAAATAGGAAGCATTAAGCTTTAATTCCAGGGGTTAAGCTTCGGAGAAATTGACGGGGAGTTGAAATGTTGGATTATAGAAAAAGTCCCGACGTGGAGAAAATCGATTGGTCACAGAAAGCAGAGGAAAGTACGGGCGGCGTACCGTGTTTTTGTGTGTGCGTGTGTTTTTTTATAGTTATAACTTTTAAGCCTAAAAAGTCACCTAGTATATCAGGCTGGTCGACAAAAACCTTCTTACATTATTTATTAATTTTAAGGTTTAATGATAGTTTCGGTCATTAATATTTATATATTTTATTAAAATAACTCTAATTGTATTTTTGAATTTTTTTATTATCAATTTTTATTTACTTATATTTTTTTAACAGATTTAATAAAAGTACCGTTAAAAAAGTTAACAAATTTGATGAAAATATTGAATGTGTGCATTCATTTTGAAACATTTTTTTAGATAATTATGTAAAAAATAAATAGATGTTGATGGCAAAAAAAAACTCAAAAATATAATTAGGACCATTTTGACAAAACATGTAAATATTTGTGGCCAAATTTGTCATTAAACCTAATTTTAAGGTAAACTATACTAATCACCCATTTTTTACACCCAATTATAAAATTTAATAAAATAATCACTTAATTATTATTTTTTCACTAGCATTTAAATGACCAATGAAAATAGGAATTGTCAACTTTAAAATTAGCATGATGATAATTTTAACCTTCAACCTATATATATTATGTTAATTTAATTTTAATTTTTTAAAAAAAGTTAATGAATTAATTGAACGAGTGTTGAAGTTTTTTGTGTTAATCGAATATGATAATAACGAAAACAATAATAAAAGCAACTCAATTGAATCGATGTCAAACGATTCAAAAATGAATCTTATGAAATCGATAAATAGTGAACTAAGGAAGACTTGAGTCATCTCAACCTTCAATGTTCAATAAGCAACGGAGAACCAAAGTATCGAGAGAAAAGAATTAGTAAAGGTGAAAATTATGACTTTAGGGTTTTAGGTGTTCTAGTTTTGGTATTTTTTTTTTATCAAATGTAGTTGATAATTTTTTTTTTTTTAGTTTTTTAGGTGAATGGATAAAAAAGAAAAGAAAACTATAAAAAAAAAAGAGATAAAATTACACAATTTGTAAATATTGAGGATTAATTTTTTTAAATCAAGACTAAATCGACACAATATATAAATGTTTGAGGCATAAAGTTGTTATTATGTCATTTTTAAAAGCTGAAACGTCATCTTTTTATTAGTCATTTAGCAACTAACGATAAAAAAATTTGAATAGTATGTAAAATGACTTTTTTTAACTTTTCGTAGTGATTAAATTTTTTTATTAATAGATAAAATATTAAAAGTAAATGTAGTAAAATATTAAATAAATTGAGATAGAATAATATTTAGTCTCTAAATTTGATAAGTTTTCACATTGGTCATTGAATTTTTTTTGTCCACATTAGTTATAAAACTTGACAGTTTTTTCAGTGATATTTGTGTCATATAATTACTTGAATTTAAAAAATGTATATTTTCTTAATATTTTTAATAAATATTGATATTTTTTATATTTTATATAAATATTTTAAAATTTCCAGGTGATGATGCGGCAGAATCTCAAAAAGGCCACATCATACCTTAATATAATCCAAATTTATGGACCAATTTGAGAAAAATTACTAAATGCCGAGACTAAAAGCAAACTAAAAAAAGTTCAAGGACCAAATTTAGAGACTAAAATATTGCTTTATTCCATTCATAAACTAATTTATTTTAATTTTATAAAATATCAATTATAAATAATCTACAATTCTTTAATTTTAATTTTATAAAAAAAATTAGGGGGTGATGTTGTACATTCTCAAAGTAACACGTTATCATACCTTAACATAATAATTGAAGTTTATGGATAAAATTAAGAAAAATTATCATATTATGAAACTAAAAACCAAAAAAAAAAATCAAAGGATTAAATTAAAAAATTACCAAATTTAGAGCCTAAATTGTTGATTTATCCCATTCATATTCAAATCAAATCTAAAAATTCCCGACAGAGATGGCCAATATATTTGAAAAGATAGTGATGAATTCAATTCATGCAAGCAGCTTTTTTTTATTTTTTTTTCCTTCTTTTTTTCAAAAGGTCCAACATGAGATTTTTAAGACTTGAAAATGGGTGTGGAGTCAAATTTCCGACATTCTTGAATTCCCCCCAAGTCTTCCTTTCTTGTTCTATAAATATACTCTTCAAATTTCATCAATCTCCATAGAAATTTAGCTCATACATATACACACACATATACACTAAGAATTATACACCTTGCTTATATAGATCCCGAGAGAGCTACAAAAAATGGGGGTTTTCCTGTTATTTCAACTTTTTTTCACCATAGCCATCATAAGTTTTTCTCTTCATTTCTTCTCCACATTGATATTCTCATGCTGGGTTCTACCCATTAGAGCTTACAACAAGATTAAAAAAAATGGATTTACAGGTCCAATCCCTAGTTTTCCAATGGGAAACATCACAGAGATGAAAAACAGTATGAATATAAACGTTTCTTCTTCACTTAATGTTATTTCCCACGATATACACTCCACTGTGTTTCCTTATTTTGCTCGTTGGCAGAAATCATATGGTAAGTTTTGTTTTATTTTGTTTTTTTTTTAATTTGGTCCTGAACAGTATATGGCTTATGATTTTACGGCTTGTTTGAGCTTGTGTTTTTGTGTTGCAGGGAAATTGTTCATATACTGGCTGGGGACGGAGCCTTTTTTGTACGTTGCGGAACCGGAGTTTTTAAAGAACATGTCGGCCGGTGTGTTGGGAAAGAGTTGGGGGAAACCCAAAGTGTTTAAACATGATAGGGAGCCTATGTTTGGAAGTGGTTTGGTGATGGTTGAAGGAGATGAGTGGGTTCGCCATCGCCATGTTATTACGCCTGCATTTTCTCCTTCTAACTTAAAGGTATTATTATCCTTCGTATTTTCTCTCCGTTTTATCTCCTTAAAAATTAAATGAACGAATGCGTAAAGTAATATTTAGTCCCTAAGTGTTTTCTTTTTCAGTTTAATGCTTGAACATAAATTTTGTTAAGGTATGATAATATGAAATTTTAAAATTATGTTATGTTATCACTTAAAAGTTCTTTAACAATTTTTTTAATTTTTTTAGATTTTATATAAAATTTTTAAAATATTTTATAATCTCATAGTGTCATACCATTATTCTTGAATGGAATCTAAATTTAAGGATTAAATTAAGAAATATTGTCAAATTTTAAGATTAATAGGGGAAAAATGTTTAGGGACTAAATTAAAAGATTATTAAATTTAAAGACTAAATGTTAATTTATCCAAAAACAACTTAGGCTCCATTCTGTACAAATTGGTGGAAAACAATGAACACTTGCATGTTCCACAGCCGACAGCGTCTCTGAAAGCATAAAAGTCTTAACTTGTAAAGTAGAAAACATTTGTTTTCAAAATCAAACGGGTCATTCAACAGGGTAGTTCTTCAATTTATTAATTTGAATGGTTTTATCAATTCAAATGGTTGATACAGTTGGATTAAATAATTATTTAAAATTTTATAAAATAAAATATTTAAAAATTAAAAAAAAACAATTTAATTTATTATTAATTCAATTCAATCTATTTATAACCGTAACGATTAATACACAAAAATAAAGTAGAAGCTAGCATGAAAACAAGCATTTTTCTTTTTGTTCAAAAGCACGAAAACATGCATTTATACCTAACATTGGACCTGGTCCTATATATATATATATATATATAAACTAATATATGAAGCCATTTATTTATAAATAAAATTAGTTGTATATATATTTTTAAGAAATCCAAAAGTTTTGAGTTATCATTACATTAGGTGATTACAAAGTATAAATTCTTTTAAAAAAAATTTTAGGTCGATTGAATCTTTGTTCAATTGGTATGAATATTATTTTTAATGTAGGAGAATGTAAATTTAAGTACGTTAAAGTGTATTATCCTGTTATTCTTATCTATAGGTTGAAGAGGGGTTATAAATAATTCTAATTTGTGAAAGAGAATTAGTCATTATTGTATGTGAAAATATCTTGTTTTTTTTGAATAAAATGATCTGATTAGATTTATTAATAAAAACTTAAATAAAATACAAAAGCATAGATTAATTTGTGAAAATATCTTGTTTTTTTTGAATTAGTCATTTTTTGTTAGGGTATTGAGTAAATAACATTATATTCTTATAAAGAATTTAAGTTTGAATTTTGAAAAAAATATTATTGTAAGGGTAACCACAAACTCTGAAAGAATTAATTTTTATAAATTTTAAAACAGACATTAAGGATACATTAATCATTAAAAATATATTTGATAATAACCCTGATGAAATACATTTTGCTTTGATAATGTAGGCTATGGGAAGCTTGATGGTGGAACCGACAACGAAGATGCTAGACCAATGGGCTACTCTAATAAACTCTGGTTATCCCGAAATCGATGTCGAAAGGGAAATCACAACGGCCGCAGGGGAGATCATCGCGAGGACCAGCTTCGGGTTGAGTTACCAAAATGGGAACAAAGTGTTTGAAAAACTAAGAGCCATGCAAATCACACTTTTCAACTCCAACCGTTATGTTGGCGTTCCATTTAGCAAATGGATGTGCCCTAAGAAAAACCTAGAAGCCAAGAGACTCGGAAAAGAAATCGACCAATTGCTTTTATCTATAATTGATGCTCGTAAAAAGAGTTTGGATATTGGGACGTCCACTCAGAAGGATTTGTTGGGTTTGTTGATGGAAGGTAGCCTCATTGACGGACGGTCGGGGAAGAGCTTGACAGCGAGGGAGCTTGTCGACGAGTGCAAGACTTTCTTCTTCGGCGGCCATGAAACCACTGCATTGGCACTCACTTGGACATTGTTGCTTTTGGCCATGTATCCCGATTGGCAAAACCAATTGAGGGACGAAATTAAACAAGTGATTGGAGATGGAGAGATCGATTTCACTAAGCTTGCTGACTTCAAGAAGGTAAATATCTTTACTATATCTATATATTTAGATATATACTTATATTGAGCCTAACTGAATTGATGCCACAAGTCATCTTAGCATCAAGTCAATCAAAAAATTATTCAAAAATCTATACTTTTACAAAATTATAAATATAACATAAGACTATTTGCCTTTTCGTGTTTTTATATAAAATCGATAAATTTTTGCACATCATAAGTTTCAAATCTTCAACTTTACACATTGTGTGCATTCATAACTTCTATTCACACATATATATATTTTTTTGTTTCTACTATGGTAACCCAATTTTGAGGAAGTGATATTGCAAATATTAATACTACTATTTTTCATCAATAAAATTCAAATTCAAAATTCTATTTAAGTGATCTTATTAAACAGTGGTGAATCTAAGGGGTTAACAGGGGTCTCGGCCCCCTAAAAGTGATAAAAATTTAATTTAATCCTTTAAAAATTATAAAGATATAAACTATTAAAAATTAAAATTTAATTTTAGCCCCTAAAAAGAATTTTCTGATTTTGCCCCTCTTATTAAACTCTTTTAAACTTGATCCAAGTGACTTCTATTATAATTCTTTTTCCATTCTCCTTCATTTCCAATCAATTTTTTCATTAATTTTCAAGTGTACATGTGTTTCCCAAGTCATGACATGAGAATTTTTATAGGCGAAATTTAAAATATATATGTATATATATCCTATATGTCAAAGGTCAAAGTTCAACCATTTGGGAGTAGTGTCATTTCATATGTAGAAACAAGTCAAACTACTCCCTTTAACACTTCAGCTGTGGCAATTGGTAGCTCCCCACTAGTTTTGAATTGGTTCTAAACTCTAAAGTACCAACGAATTCCCCATGGAGTTATTTATTTATTTATTTTTGGAATTTTTCTCTGTTCTCTTTTTTTTGAGAATTTGGTTTTGGGTGAATATAATACTATGTGGCTATGACTTGTAGATGGGATGGGTGATGAAAGAAGTGTTAAGATTATACTCGCCAGCACCAAATGCACAAAGACAAGCAAGAGAAGATATAAAGGTGGATGATCTTGTTATCCCTAATGGAACCAACATCTGGATCGACGTCGTAGCAATGCACCACGATCCGACATTATGGGGCGATGATGTTAACGAGTTTCAGCCAGAAAGGTTTAAAGATGATCATTTATATGGTGGGTGTAAACACAAGATGGGATTTTTGCCATTCGGATTCGGAGGTAGGATGTGTGTTGGAAGGAATTTGACAATGATGGAATATAAAGTTGTTTTAACACTTATGCTCACTAGGTTTTCCTTCTCCCTCTCATCAAATTATCGCCATTCACCTTCCATTTTGCTTTCTTTAAGGCCTAGATATGGACTGCCCCTCCTAGTTAAACCCCTCTAAGCAATTCTTTTCCATCCTTTTTAAATTAAAAAGGTAAACTTCAACCTTAAAACCTTAGTTATAGATATTAAAAATATTACATTCAAATTCATTGTATTCTTTCTTTATATTTGTTCTTTTACACCGGCATTAAGGTGTTCAAATTTGTATTATCCATATTAAAATTAAATAAATGTAAAATTCGATTTCTCTAAATTGTTATTATTTTTTTGGCCAGATGAATTATTCATTACTGATATTATTGAAGATCAAGATCTTATGAGACATAACTATTTTCCTCCTTAACTAAGACATTTCTTTGGTTGATGATACTTATATTATTTCTTCTTTTGATTTTTTTTTTTACACTTTTATAATTTGTTTCCACTGAGAAATCATAAATAACAAAAATATTAATCGAAATGTAGAGTTTTTAGGGTGGTATCATTTTTTAATTAGGGTATGGGTACCCATTAATATATTTGTAACTAATAATGTTTAAATTTTGCATTTGAGAAAATAAAACGAGAATAAATTTAAATTCACTATTTCAAAATATAATGAAATAAAAATATATCTTTACCACGATTATTACACCTACAGAAATAATAATCTAATTGAATTGATCATGAAAAATAAGGTGTTAATACAAGGATCATATTCTACCACAATATAATGCAAAGAAAATAATAAAAGCAATGAATATTGCTGCCTATTTTTTATGTATAGAAAGTAATTTTCAATTTCAATTACAATTACGACTAATTTTAAAAAAAAGAAAGGAAAAAACCGTAACTTCGACACAGTTTTGCTGCTATCCTGCTATTATAAAAGTTTTTTTTTTTTTTTTAAACAATGAATGGAAATCAATTGGTTTCATTCATTGTTTTGAATGAAATGTAATTAAATGATATGTGATTTCGAGGCAACAATCACTTTTTAAAAAAGAATTAAAACATTAAAATACCTGGACTTCGTTTCATCACCATTAAAGCTACGGCATGCGAACGACCAGGTTCAACAGATATGATGTATACTGAAGAATTTGTTCTTGGAAGAAAAAGAATAATCTATCTCAGTGAAACCTGCAGATGCATTTGAATGGCAACAACAGTGTTATTTTTACCAAATAGCTGCCCTGTCAGGGAGATTGTAGGTTGCAGGTCAAAGTAGCATTGAGACCCTATAATAGAAATTAGATTGTATTTTGCATCCTCTAATAAAAGAATAAAAAAAATTAGTCCTTGTATATTACATTAAAGAGTAAATTGGTCTTTTTTATTAAAAATTTCATCCATTTCTATTATTAAAAATTGACAAATAGTGACACGTGCATGCCTAGTGCAACTCATGCTAACATACAAATACCCGTTTTTAACTGTAGAAATAGATGAAATTTTTAACAGAATAATCAGTTTGCTCTTTGATTTAACATTGAGGGCCTACTATATCCGTTTGAAGTAGAATGTGTAAAATGTAATCTACCTCCTAATATAGGGATATTGATGGCAGTTTTACCTAGGTTGTACGGAGACATTACCTGAGGTGAAGGTATAAGGTTGTGGCAAGTTTTATCGCATGGATATGGACAATCAATCTCTTTGGTTATTTTTCTGCTAAAGTACCAATCTCCAACTGCTTCAGCAATGGTCTGTCAAAGAAAAAATGTATTATAAAGTTTTTAAAAGTATCAAATATCATGTATAATCAATTGCTTCTGAAAATTAAACATGTTAACCTTATTGTATAATAAAGATTGTCTTAATTAGTGAACCTACCTTATTGTGTATTCTTGGAGAATCAACAGCAAACCATGTGTCCTGTGACTCACTTTGGCAATGAGCAAAGCATGAATTTAAAAACATCCCATCTCTTCTTGAATTTTTGTAGAATGGGTAAAGAGCCACAAGCATATCACGCCTCAAACCTAGCACAAGCTTTAAATTTTAATATATGTGTCTGTGAGTTTGATTTTAAGCATCATAAACCAACCTTGCAATACACTGATCTGGTGTGCACTGCATGCTGCTGGGTCAAGCTTGCAACGATTCCAGTGTCCGTGCAAATCAGCAGATGGTGGAACCAAACTATGATGAAACTGTGGGGGAAAGAACACGATGGTTAAAGTTATGGTCATATCACACTATGTTAGAACATTTACTCGAGATTGAATAATAGTGGGTTTATAAAACATGCTAGAGCAATGAAAATTTTACCTGGAATACATCATAAGCTGAGTTCAAGATGAAATAAGGTGTTGAGATATAGTTCAATGCGTACTGGGGAAAGAAACACTGCAGAAAAAAAGAAGTTTCATACCTTGAGCTGCAAGCAAAAAAGTAAGTCGTTCTTGTATGCATTAGAGGGTGACGGAGATCATACCAGCTTTGGATTGCTGATCGACCTCGTGCAATTTGGATTTAGATTTTGCTCTATCCCCTGTCATGTACATTTTATTGATGTGAACAATAATGGTACAGGTTCAAAACAGAGTTTAACTAGGCACATTCTGTGTTAATTCACACGCGCTAGTTTTCATGTATCAGGAAAAGTCTAAAAATAATGTAACACATGCAGAGACTATGGACCTATCCATACGCTACAAAATGGCAACTTGCATGTTGCCCTTTTTTTGGAATACATTTGCAGCATTAATATAAGAATAGTATAAATTCTGAGTAATAGTCATTAGTTATCTTGTGTATCAATGTCCAGCAAAACACATACAACAATCACAATTTAAACCAATGATTAAAATAAGTACCTGTAAGGCAACTAGATCATGATAGAAGGACCTCATAGAATAATTCAAACTTATGTCTCGTCTGCAAATTGAAAATCAAAATATGTAAACATCTTGAAATAGAAGATTGTCCATTGCAGAAAAAAATGAAACTTACTCGTCCAGAAAAAATCCAGCATCGCTTAAACATTTCACACTGGCATTGCTTGGTAACATCTTTGTGAAGTTGTCACAGTGCAAAAAGGTTGCTAGACCCCCAGCAGAGCAACCTGAAAGCAAGGCCTAGTGTAGAGAAAAAGCAAAAGAAGCCAAGTATTGCTGAAGTTCACTTAAAAATATTACAATTGAACACTGCAGGTCATATTGTATGAACATTTTGTAGTAATCTGAACTTACCTTGCGTGCTCTTGACAACCCTTTAGGTAGAAGATCATGGATAATTGCTTCCCAAATTCTTTGCCCTCTGAAATAAAGCAATGACGTCTGCTCATTTCAGAAGCATATATAGGGAAAGAATCAGTAAAGAGCCAATTAAAAGGTCTTTCCCAGCATATACATCTTGTAAGTTAACTTTTCATGCCATAGTTTCTACAAATCCTACCATGACTTCATGATTTGTGCACTTAAATGACACTGTGAGTTTTAGATTAATATAATTTTTAAAAAAGAAAAGTTACACTGAAGACACATAGCTAAAATGATAAATTACCCCGTTATCAAACTTGCTATCTCCTGAAAATGAGGCTCCATCACAATATCTCAGCTTCACGCGGTTCCAGTTGTAAAAATCTGATTTTAACGAGTGATCAATTTAATGATTATTCCAAGGCAATCATAAAGAAAAGAAATTTCATTATAAAACTTGCTTGTTCAATCTACATTTCTTATTCAGTGAATCGTAAACAAGGAAGGTAAGTGAAGTTTTTTGTATTCTCCCCTAAATGCATAAAAGCTAGGTATAAATGTTTTCCACTAAACGGATATAATGGGGTAAAAATATCATGAAAGCTTTAGCATTAAGAGTTGGATTGTATTTTATTTCTTTTATTAAAAAGTAAGCAAATTTATTATTATACATTAAATCAAAAAGCAAATTGGTCCTTTTTAGTAAAAAAAAATCATTCCATTTGTATTATTAAAGACTGCGAGCCTAACCGAATGATTAGTTTGCTCTTTGATCTAAGATACAAGATTAATTTATTATTTTTTTAAGTAAGTAGTGGAATACACAATTCAATTCTTAGTATAAAGGTTTTTGTAATACTTTTACCAATACAAAGGATATCTCTGTAAAGGAAAAATGGTTCAACTTCAAGTAAGGAACAGCTGCCACTCCCCATTTTTCACTATTATCTCTAACGGTTGCCAGTAGGAGAAACATTCTATGAACATATGTGATGCGTATATCAAAATGAAGAGAATACAAAGAACCCAAAAGGACCAAAACCTAAACAATCCTTCTTTCTTCCCATAGATTTCATGGTTGGTCAAATTTTAGGAATTAAGGCGAAGAAAACATTCCTCAAATGGGGTCAACATGCAAGGTTATAAATGTAATTTACAATGCACCATAAGAAAGCCCGCCAGAGAAGCAAGTGGTGCCAGCCAGGATAACATGGCCAACTGCTACTTAGCCGCAAACTATTTATTAATCGAAACGATAACATGGGCATGTCTGCATGATTACCGGGAAATTCATTACCCTTTTCCAAACAAAAGCAGTACCATTATGCCATACTAGATCTCCGGTTCAACGACAGTCTTATAATGATTGGTCAAGGAAAATAGGATCCGACTCCTTTCATCATTTCTAAGTTAATAATTTTAATATATTTTTATTTATGAATAAACGGTAAATATATATAAGAGTATTGGATTTTTTTTCTTTTTGGTCTGAAGTAATGGATAACATCAAAATAATGTAAAAGAAATAATGCATGGATATTGACGCGTCGAATACCAATAGAAACCAACTACAATGCACGTTTCCTTTTTGTCTGTTTTTCTTTCATCCAGCTATACGAGTATGACAGACTACCAATATTACGTAAATCTAAAACATTCTCATTAATCAACCATAATTTCCTTGTTAATTTCCACCGGTATACCTGTGATTATAATCCGAACCCATCCATTTTCATGTCTATTTTGGAGTCTGATTGGTTTAAACTCTATGTACTCTCTCTTAAAATCTCCAAAACTTTTATGAATTACATATCGCATCACATGCAGTATATATGCCCAAACGGCCAAACGTAACAAATATGGCAATTGGGAAATAAGATAGTGAAGTGAACCTGGATTGAGGGAGGCGTTGTTGTTTAAGATGCCAGAGAAGACTTCTAACTTGCTCATGTAACGAGTTGATCCGCGGCGAGTTTTGGCTCTCTCCAGGCACGATGATATGTCATTACACCACCCACCACCCTGATAAACAGATGATAGTATGCATGGAATAAAATTTAAAAATTCAGAGTAATTAACAATCGGACCCTACTGACCTACCGGAACTGACCAGGTAGTCATCCCGATAATCTCGTGATTTTGGTGTAAAACTAAAGTAGTTAAGTCTTCCATATATTTTTGCACAGTTAATATTTTGACAAACCAATTATCATATTTCATATTTCATGCACGTCAAATTTGACATAAATTTAAATTTTCTAACTATTTATTTTATGTGAAAAACTTTTAACCATTCAATAATATATTTTAAATTAATGTGTTAGAGAAAATATTATATGATTAATAAAAATGTATCAAATGCAAACCTTTTTTTCAAGAAAAATGCAAACCTTCTATATTTTAGTGAATTACAATAGGGATCACTTGACTATGTTTTTTTTAGTCATCAATTACAAAATGGTTACTTAACTACTAGTAAATTTTTTGTCCCCCAACTATTGAATTTTAATTTTTTTGGTCACCAACTAGCTAGCGTAAAAATGTAAATGTCCAAAACTTTAAGATAGTTGGTGACCAAAAAAGATAAAATTAAATAGTCGAATAAATATTTTGTAACTTTTTATAATTTAATAACCAAAAATAATTTATTAATATTTAGGTCACATATTGTAACTTTTCGTAATAAGATCACTAATAGAGTTTACCTATATATTTATTATTAAGCTAGATAATCATTACTAAAAAATGGAACATCTAAATTAGTATCAACATTTCTTTCTTCTTTTATCTTCTGTAACTTTTACCAGGTTAGAGGTATTTGTAACAAAATTAATTTGACGGGTTAGGCCCGCCCGACTCGTCCTAGGATGACACGATATGGACCGTGTCTAAGTAGCCCAATTCAGATTTTTAAGCTTTTAATGGAGCACAATCTGTGACCAATTAAACTACAGGATTTGTTGGACTAACACTGTAACACAGTCGAGTTATTCATCTAATAAATTTATTTCGTTCACTTACACAAGGTTTTCAAGTGAAATAATAAAAAAATAAATTCTAAGACTACATAGAAACTATGGTTTAATGTGTAATTTTATATATAAATTTTATTTTATATATTTTATACATAAAATTTTGATTTAATTCAATTTTTGCAAATTATTAAGGTAATTATTGAACCACAATTAGAGTTTTACATGTATAAATATATTAAATTAAATTATATATATAATTATACATTAAATCAAAATTTATATATAATTTTAAAAATTACACTAATAACATAATTTTTACTGTTGTGAAATCTAAGCAATAACACCAAAAAATAATAGCAATTTATTCATTAATAGCTGCAATGTGACAATCATTTTTTTTTTCAATCAGACAGCATTACATGCAATTCATACATATCTTATTCAGATTGAAAGCGCAAAGACGAGAATAAGAGGACCAATTAGTATCAAGCAGTAGCGTTAATTCACTCGATTTGTAGCCTGAATTATTTATTTGCTATTTTTACACCTTTTTGCTAGTCTCCAATGGAATGATTTTAACTTTATCTGACAAATTCAACCTAATAGTCGGCTGCCACTCAGCCGTTCTCGCTTGTGGTCCAACGCTAAAAGATAAAGAGAAAAACACAAAAGTAAAATGCACGAGACCCTAGGGTTGAGCAACAGTATCAAACAAAGGTGGTATTTGCAATTTTCCAAAGCATCTAATCTTAAATCTAATCTCATATTCACTCCAATTCTCACACCAGAAACATTTTGTCTTTACATAATTTTGCCATTAAAGAATTTAAATAGCATATACGTATGCGATGGCGATGGCGATGGCGATGGCGATTTAGCTTTTATCATCTTATATTTTGACGAAAAAATAGTAAAGCATACCACAGCAAAGGACGAACTCAGTTATTAATTATTTAATTACCTCAAACTGTAAAATCCAGTTGTTTGATCCGGCGCCGAATCCTTTGTGAAGATGATACGCCGGCGAACTTCCATCCAAACAGACTGTCAAAAATTCACAAACCAAAACAGTTCACTTGCAAATCATTAAAAGCTTATAATGGATGAAGAAGTGAAAAAAACAAAAAAAAAACGCTAATCACCGGCACCGTGAGCGGTGGCGTTTCGAACAAGAGTCATGCCAACAAGGAGCCGCTCGCCGGAGCAAATGCAAAATGGCGCGAGGACTAGAAATAGGAGTAAACACAGCGTAATTTCTATTCGGATCTTCATCATCTTCACGTTCGTTTTGAAATTATATTCCACTTGTTCTTCTCATTGAATTAATAACAATTAAGAAAAAAGGGGGAATAGCTTGAAGAATCTTGTCCTCGCGCTTTCTTCGTGATAACGGACCCACGTAGAAAACAGATCTGTTACTAAAGCTGCGGGAATGGACAGTTGATAGCTTAAATAAGTAACGTGAGAGAGAGGCCATAAACGTACAGGAAGGTGAAAATTGACAAAATTAGCATTAAAATATAAAAAAAAAATTTAAATGCGCCATGGATTATCTGGAGTCAATATCAGATAAAAATGTAAGAACACCGAACACACCATGCCACCATCACAAGGAAAATAAAACAAACAACATTGAATAGAGAATACTATTCTAATATTATTGGGAGGGATAGGGTACAAACATCAAATATTAACCATAAAATATATAATATTTTAAAATATTTTTTAAAGATATATTTAATTAAATAAAATTAAATAAATGATAAAAGTTATATAATTACACAAAGGTTAAAATATGTCATAAGTATTTGTACTCTTCCTCATTTTGGAATTTAATTTTATATTTTTGTTTTTAAAAATTTAATCTCACTACTTTTTAAAGTTCAAAACTTAGGTTCAATTGAGAACACTGATAAATTTATTTTGTTAAATTCAGGTTTATTATTATATTAATTTTTTTAATTACATGGCTATTGTGTGAGTATTCTTTTTAATTTCAAAATGCTAAACCAACAAATTTTAACAATGTTAGCAATTAAACCTAAATTTGAAATTTTGAGAAGTACAAAGATTAAATTATGGAAATAAAAATATAGGGACTAAATTTCAAATTCTAAACTTAGGAGGAGTATAGGGACTTATAGCATGTTTTAACTTTACACAAATAAATTCAATAAATATTAATTACTTTCAACATTAGCAAACGAAATCTAATTTGACATCTAATCTAATCTAATACTTATATTTAAGCAAATTATTGAGTTGATGTCACCTTTAATCGGGTCACTAACTTAGTTTTGAATTTATAAAAAAACACTCATTCTCTAATTAAAATTAGTATTGTTATGATGGTACTTTTATCTTTTCATATTTTTATAATTAAAAATATATTTGTTAACTATACTATATGTAATTAAGTTGCGGGTTAGGTTCATGGTCATTTTTAGTTTCTATCTCTCTATACCTTTTAAATCAAAAAATTTTAGTCTTAATCAAACAGTAGATGTAAAAATTTGTTATTTCCAAAATTTTATGTGGCATATATATCATCCCACGTGTAATATCATGTTAGTTTATTATTTATACATAATGCTCACAAAGAAACCAAATCATTTTAGTTAATGGATTTAACAGCTACCGTTTGAGTTACTATTGAAATTTCAAGTTTTAAAAGTATAGAAATTAAAAATAATCAAATATAAGAACACAAACTAAATCCATAACATACGCATAGTTTGAGACTAATAGTAGAATTTGACCTAACATATTTAATTGTTAACGTTTGGTCCAATACTGAAATTGTAAATTTTAAAATATATATACACTAAAATTAACCAAAGTAAATGCCAAAAATAAATGTTGAAAAATTAAATGCTAAATTTAAATTATAAAATGTTTGATGATTTATTTAAAATTAAATATTAAATATAATCATATATATGGTTTGCTAACATAAATAAAATAGAATAGAAGAAATAAATTTATTCTTTATTCTACCTACAAAAACGTAAAGTATTATATATATTCACATTTACCGTAATTAATTCCATTGCCATTATTTTTAAAATCTAAAAAAAGTTATTAGTGATAAAAGAAAAAGGTGATAGAACACACAAGTAATCTGTTTTTTCTTTCCTGGTTTGTTGACGGGGACCTACTTGCCTGACCTACATTCTGATAATTGTTAATCTGTTTTGGCATTTGGGGGTTCCTCTTTGGAAATGGGAAGCCTTAAGTTTAAAGCTATTGGTTAGTTAATTGGTTCGATTGTTGGCCACTAATATCGGCCAGGTGGTTGATCTTTGTATTGAAATCTTAATGGGTGAATCATGAATTCAAATTCCATGAAAATTAGGTATGCAGCTGTGCCTTGAAATTTCAAATTAGTTGACATTTAACTAATTCTCTTCTCCTCTTTCCAAGTAAACTATTAAGTTTTTCGGTATCTAATTTATGTTAGGTAAATATTAACTTAGAATTGTTTAGTGTTTTAAGTTTTAACTTTGATAACTTAAAAAATTGAATTGGATAGAAAAATTATACTTATTTGAAATACGAGTCGAACTTCAATTTTAAAAGTTTGTAATATATTTTATAATATCAAAAATATATTAATTTGTGTATGTTTAAAATTTTAATAAAAGAAAAATAAATAAAGATAGTATTGATCTCTTTGTTTGCAATTATCCTCGTTAGTCTATGCTTTCAAAACGTTCTAAGTTTGTTGAGTTATAATTTTTTGTTCATGTTCTCTTATGGGGTGAAAAGAATTATTTTATGAGGGTAATTTATACCGTATAAAGTGTGAAAAGCCGCTTGTCTAAAGGTGATTGTGTGGGATATGAAAAATGGCTTAATTTAGTAGTAAGAGACCTTTTTCTTGCTTGCCCTATCCTTTCCAAAATGGGGAATTTATAGATGGGAAAGGGGAATGACTTTGAATAGGATTTTATTTCATAATTATTATTTTTTAAAGTACAATTCTAACTCCGACTTAAGGTAGATATAATCTCTTTAAGGGTTGGTTAGTTTATTGAGCGGATCGAATGCAATTTTCTTAAAAATTAATAAATTTGAGGAGTAGGAACCACTAAATAAGATTAGATCTAATGTAACGATTATCTCTAAAAATGTTGCAACCATGATATTACAATATTCTCCATTGAATATCTGTAAGTGCATAAATTCTTTCTCTAAAACATTTAAAATTTAAATTATAATTTAGAGAAATATGGTTGAATTAACCCTTATGTTTAAACTTGTTGCATCAATTAGGAAAATTAAATTTTAAAATAGGGATTGGATCGATAGAGTTGTTATCAAGTTTATTCAGAGCATCTAAATGAATTTGTTGATGATTTTATGGAAAAAAAACTTGTTTATATTTATACAAGTAAAGGACAGACAGAACTGATGGGGTCACTTTTCCCTTTTATAAAGAGTGCTAACAGATCGGCATCGAGGATAAGTTTCAATTGTCTGATCTGTATTCACTTGGGTGCATGAATTTCACATGCATCGTATATTGCAGGCACCTATAAGATTAATTCAAACATATATTTTAAATGATTACTCAAATATTAAATTAATTTTCTAATTTAAAAACATTATAATTGAATTATTAAAGTATTAATATTGTTTCAATCCAATGATTATTTCGGTCTAATCATTAACTCTCTTGAGTGGAGGATATTCATAATATATACATGCATCAAATTATAAACACGTGTTGCTTATTGCATCGGTTACTTAAGAACTAATGCATTGAAAGAGAAAATGGAAATTGCTTCTTAAAATTTAATGAGAATGTTTTTAAATATGTAAGATCTAAAATTGTTCATACTCCATGCGGTAGATACATATTTGCTTACCATTTGATTTATGTGTTTTAAATATGCTCCACATTAAATTTAAAATTGACATTTAATGTTTAAATTGATAGATAGGCTTACAAAAAGTTTAACTAAAATAATATTGATACTTTTTTTTATATTCTCCATATCCATTTTATGGTTCATGTTTGGGATTTATGGCTGTCCCTCTAATGATGTCGTCTCCAAGGTTCAAACTTGTGTCTCCTTTTAAGAATGCAATACTTTTTACTACTGCATCCAACACTGGTTAATTATAATATTGATACTTTGATCAACTAATTAGAATGCTTTCCAATCTATAAACCATTTTAAAATTTGGATAATAGTTTAAAGACGTTAAATGAAATTAACCCCTAAATATATATTAGATATTATTTCGAGCACTGAAATTAATGATAATAAAAAAAGGATAAATTATATTACGAGTCACTTTAAAATAATATCGTTTTTATTTTAGCCATTTTAAATTTTTGTTTGTCAATTTAGTCACTCTAATTAATATAATTGTTTAAATTGATTATTGTTATTAAATTCTATTAATACACTATCGGATTGCTGACATGGTATATTAGTCAATTGAATGACGACATGTAACTTTTTTTTTTTTTTACTAAAGTTAAAGTTATATATTATACATTATGTTTGATTGTGCTGATAAATATACATCTTTGCGGGCATAAATAAAACAATCAAGTCGAGGGTCACATTAACACTAGCCCCATTTTGATGTTTTGTATGTCTATCTCGTTCAAATGTTCTGGCTTTTTTCTTATATTTCTTATTCCTTGCAAACATTACCCATTTGTTATATTTCTTAAATTTTGATTTCCTTCGTTGTATTACCTCCATAGCTGCAAAAGAAAAAAGTTTTCTCCAAGTTTGGGGCAGTTTTATTGTTGTGGCAAAATCATATACATAATTAAGTATATCTTTTTTTGTAGTGCATAAATCTTGATGAATCCTGAAGTATTGTGGGATTGGAGGATGGATTTCATATGCTCCAAAAATTTGATGAATATTCATATATTCATGGAAAAAAGGTTATGTTTTACATTTCCCAAAAATCATTTTTAATTTATAAGTTGTTTTTACATTTTTATCTCTTATTTAATGTATAGATAAAACTGGTAGGTTTTGGTAAATGAGATTAGGAGAGGAGAGGAAAAAAAATATTTTGGAATAATTATAAAGAGATCTTTAAATTTTAGTCAAAAGTAAAGAAAAAAAAGTGTCACATGTCGTCATTTAATTGACTAATGTTCGACATTAGCAATCCATTAATGAATTAACAGAATTTTAAACTGCAATAACCAATTTGAACAATAGTCTTAATTAGAGTGATTAAATTGACACAAAAAATTAGAACGACCTAAATAAAAATAACGCTATTTTAGAGTACCTTGCTGTGTAGTTTACCTTAAAAAATTGAAAATACGATATTTTTCCAAATTAACCCCCTTATTAGGCTTGCAACTCAAAATTTTAAAAATTCAATATTTGGTGCGATAAATTAATAAAAAAAGAGTTTGTTTAAAATAAAATGTCTATATAACTAGAAAAGGTTTATAGTGTTAATAACTAATAAATGTTAAAGTGTAACAATAAAATATATTTGCATTTTTAATAAAATAATGATTTGAACTTTGAAAATGATACAGTTAAAAAAAACAACGAATCCAAAAGAATACTCTTTATAAACAATAAAATTAGTCATAATCTTCAAGCATGCCAAGGACATCTTTTAACCAAAATCGACAAAACCTTAGCTTGTGAGGTGGTAAAAATTCAATCATTTCCTCAACTGGGTTGTTTTTGTTCATCATTGAACTTCTCCTGTTCAAGTGTCAAATAATAAGAACGTGAAATTGAAGGCATAACATCCAGCCCACTAAGAGTAGAGATAGTGCCACCTTGTTGAAACCAAGCCCGGCACAGGAGCTAGCTTGTGCAGTAAAGGTTTCGTTGCCAACTGGACCACATTTTGCACATTTCGTAGCTCCTAACTGAATTCATTATAACTAGATTAATGTACGTGAAAATAATTAGGGTGAATTATAAATTAGTAATTTTTTTGTCATTCAATTATAAAATTATCACTTAAAATATTAGTAAATTTCTTTTTGGTTACCTAATAATAAAAAATTATAAAATGACTATTCAACTATTCAGTTTTGTTACCATTTGACTAATTTTGACAACTTTTAAAATTGATATAATAGCAACTTTAACCTTCGAAATTTATAAATTATGTCTATTTAGTATTGATTCTAAAAAATTAACACTCGACATTTATACATTTTACATTTTTATATTTTTTGCAGTTTTGCTTTTGGGTTAATTTTAAAAGAATGAAATTTATTATCTTAAATTTTTGGATGTTTTCATTTTTGTATATTTTCAATCAAATAGTTGATAATTTTTTTTTAACTTTTTAGGTGAAAGGGTCGTAAAGAAAAATAAAACAACAAAAAAATCAAAATGCATAACGCGTAAATATTGAGGGTTAGATTTTTTAGAGTTAGGCTTTACATGGTAGTGGAAAGAAAATTTGAATGATGGAAAATTGAATGGAAAACATAATTTTCTTTCCATTGATATGCTTTGTAGGAGTGATGAAAAAATGAAAAGAAAATAACATGTTATTCGTCAATTGCTAGGTATATGTAAAAAATGGAAGGAAAAATAAAACATTTGAAAAATGTATAATTTTAATTCAATATGCACATATCTCTCATTTTCTCTCATCTCGTCATTCCAATTTGGAATGATTGATATTTATGCATTATGATGGAAAATATGATCATCTCTCCTATTTTTTTCCTCTTACTTTTCTTCTTAACCAAGCACACTTAAAATTTATTTTATTTCCACTTTTCACTCTTTCCTCTCACATCCCTCCACTTTTTCATCAAACTAAACATACCCTTAAAGTTGATATCATTCCAATTTTAAAAATTGCTATTGTTAATCAATTGGTGACCAAAAAAAATAAAATTGAATAGTTTAATGACCATTTTGTGACTTCCCATAGTTAGATGACCAAAAAAAAAAATTTACAAATATTTAGATCACCATTTTGTAACTTTTCATAGTTAAATGATCAAAAAAATAATTTACTAATAGTTGTGTGACTATTATTATAATTTACCCATATAATTATGTAATAAATTTATTAAAAAATAACCCAAAAAAATATTACTTTGATTGAAATAATTAAATTGAGATAGAAATTTATAATGTTAAGTTCAAATCCTTGCGTATATATTTTTCTCGATTTTATATAGAAAAATAAACATATTTAAATTAATATTTATTGTTTTATTAAAATAATAATCTGTTAATAATTTAATAATTGAATCCAAACTCATTTCAAAGTGAAACAGTATTCATCAGCATAAATTGTTCCTCTAAGCCGTTGTGGACTTTTGTGAACTTCTTTTAATCTTCCTTTGCCGATACATTGAAACAGAACTTGTTTACAGGCCCAATAAGTCTAATAAAATATGCTAACAGCGTATTAAACCATTGAATATAAAAATATAATATCATTATTATATTTATTATATTTTAGAAAATAATATTTAAATATTTTTTTAACTGGTTTTATAGATGGTTAACTTATAGTATTGATTAAACGTAAAGGTGACAATTTACTATTAGGATAAAAGTATTACGGAGTCTATTGTATTAAATGTCAGATTGCATTTTATTTTTTTCTCAAAAAATATAAAGAAATTAGTATCGACACATTAGATCAAATAGTAAACTACTTATTTTGTTAAAAATTTAATTTATTTCTATTATTAAAAATTGGATCTCATATGTCAACATAAAATGCACATGGCATGCCACATGTCATTATCTGATTACTTTGTCATCCACATCAAATTTTAACAATACTAACGGATGAACATTTTAACTGAAATGATCGATTTTCTCTTTAATATAATGTATATGAATTAATTTTCTGGGTAAGGAAATTGATTTGGTCTCCACTCCCCACGTTTTAGAAAATTGAAGTGGGCTTTCTCCTAGACTATGGGTCAGGTTATGGACAATATAGTGTTAATAATATATCTAAAGGTTATTGTATCCACCACAAAAAAATATTATATCTTTCCATATTTAATATTAGGACTTAGTGAAAAACATCATATTTTTATTCCGCTTTTGCAAAACCGCTTCAATTGCACCCTCACTAGCTTTATACCTTTAGATATTTAGACTACTAGTCCAAAAACTCCATGAATTTAATTCTACTTGAATTGCGTCTTTCTATTTTGATCAATTTATTTCATATCTATATTTCTCAATAGATTTATTTAATATCCTCTTTTTATTTCATTATTTTAATAATAATATTGCATGCAAAATTATTGTCGACTATTTTTATTATTCGTTCCACATTTTCTCGAGTTGACATAACTTATCGAGATCTTTTATTCTCACTATTTTAATCTTTAGTTTCAAGTACTTGAATCTCTTTTAGAGTTTTACTTATTAGTTATGTCTTGCGTCTATTTTGGAGCACTCGCCTCTACTATATGACCATCTAAATGAATTTTCATCTTTGAAACCAATCAATCTATTATTTATTCTAATTGATTGTCCTATTGAGACTTTGATTCAAATTAAAATATTAGATGCTATATAACAATTGGTTATTCTCAATAAGTTTGTAAATACATCTAACAATTAACTTGTAATGAGTTATCCTTGTTGAATTTATGGTTCAAATTACTCTCCCCCTAACTCATTACAAGTTAATATTTTTCTCCACCTAATGTCGGGAAAACTATCGAATCAAAATTGTATTCACAAATCATGTCATAATTGAATCTCCAACACATTCAAAACATCTAATAATAATAATAAACAACTTGTAATTATTATATATTTCCAACTTTTTTTGAGGATTCACTCATCTTTGTGAATTGTTGTGGAGTAATTGAAACATATACGCATATACAAAACTTCAAAGATGAGAAATATTTAGCTATTGATCAAAAACCAACTGTAATGTGGAGTATTTATAACTTATTGACTTGATACGTATAACACATAAATCAACATAATCTCATGTTAAAATAGAAAGTTTTGTTCTCAAAAGTAATGATTTAGCTATTAGTTGGAGGCATTTCATAAACTATTCAGCTAAATCATTCTGTGTGTGAACATGAGTTACAAGATGTTCAAATTTTATCCCAATTAACATGCAAAAATAATTGAAAAATTGGGATGTAAACTCACCAACATTAGAAGATAAATTGTTTTAATTACATAATCTGAAATTAATCATTTAAACAAGTAACCTCGCAAACAATAAGTTGTGAGTTGATAACATATATGATTATTTTGTGGATGCATCTACTAAAATCACATAATATCAAAACCATCCACATGTTGGATGAATGAGCCCATATTCATTTCAGAAATGCAATATATTAAATCTCAACTTTAACTAGTGAGTTTCTAAGAATAAATTTTCATTGAGAACAAGCAACAAATGAGAATTCTTTAAATTAAAGAATCTTTTGGTTCTTTAATGAATGTCCATATGAATTATCACTTAATTTTCGCATCATATATGATCCAGGATGGTCTAACTGGTCAAGCCAAATAGTAAATGGATTTGTATTAGTAAACTTTTGGTTTACTTTAACATGTGTTTCAATTGTACTAAATTGTAACAAATTGATAATTTTATTATCATTTCTTTTACTTTGTATCCACATATAAGTGTTATTGTGATGTTTACTGTAACACCCCTTACCCGTATCCGTTGCCAGAATAGGGTACGAGGCATTACTAGAGTTTACTAGACTATTTTCCATTAAATTGAATCAGGTACTATTCATTTACCGAGATTGTATCATAATGTCCCTTAGATGGGCTTTCGAAGCCCAAAGTATGAATTGGGATCAAATTGGGACTAAATCAAAATCTTAGGGAATTTTTCACAAAATCCCAAAATTTTCCTTAGTTACAGCGGTCACATGCCCATGTGGACAAGGGACACGCCCGTGTGGTCTGGCATTGTGGCCAACATGCCCATGTGCCTTACCTTGCTCCAAGCCGTGTGGCTTCACACGCCCGTGTAACTCTCTAACTTGTAACACTTGAACAAATTGAACAAATTGATCACACACGGCCAAGTCGCATGCCCGTATGCTAGGCCCCGTGGTTAATTCAAATTTTTGAAAATAGGTGCATGATTCACACGGTCGTATCATACACTGCGTAGTCAGGCCGTTACTACACACGGGCAAGGCACACGCCCGTGTCTGAGCCCATGTGATCAATCCTGGGCATTTTGTTTCTCAAAATTTGGATACAAGGGACACACGGCCTTGACACACTCCCATGTACGATACACGGCCTAGACACACGCCCATGTGTCTACCAGTGTGAACAAAAAAAGGCTATAACCAAGCCCCGTTTCTCACCCATTCTCATCCAATACCTGCACCAAATCAGTCCAATATCAGCCAAGCAATTCCAATATATTTTCAAGCCATTTTAAACATATTCTCAAAATGAATTCATGCATAACCATGATTTAATCTTAATAACATACCAAAAACCAAGTTTCACTAGCCACACCAATAGCTAGCTTTACAACCATCCATTTTTGTCTACCTATACATGTCATTTTCTCAAAATATAATATCTAATTATACCAAAATGACTGGATTGATAGTGTGATGAAGCTCTGACCCACTTCCGACCTTTAAGCTATCGAGTACTACAAAAACAGGGGAAATGAAACGGGGTAAGCACTTGGTGCTTAGTAAGTCCATGTAACAAGAATTAAACTTACCATACATTTCCAATGCAATACATCAAACATATACATATCCAGTAAATGAAATAATACCTATCATACACAAGTTCAATGTTCAAGTTAGTTCAATAGCTTCAAAGTAATAATATCATACTATGATTGATGAGCTTATCAATTTCATGTTTTCCATACCCTTTTTTATTCTCAAGATTATCTCGTTGAATTTCTTTGGAATTTCGATGGATTTCCAGAAGTACACTTGTAACATCCCGAAATAGGGCCTAATCGGAATAGTGGTTTCGTAACCACAAATCTGAGATAGAAATAATTATTTTATAATTATTCTGAGGTTTATATTATGATTGCATGATAGTGTGAAGATTTCATGAAGAAATTCCATACGTAAAGTGCTTAACTTGGAATTAGGGACTAAATCGAATAAATTGCAAAACTTGCATTCTAGAAGTTTTTATTATGAAATTGCTTTGGAATACTAATTAGGAGGGTTTAAATAGAAATTTGACCCATTTCTATGTTCATGGACAAAATAGGACATGGATGGAATTTTTGAAAGTTTAATAAGGAAGGGCATTTTGGTCATTTGGTTATTAAATGAAATAAAAAAAGGAAAAATAACACAAAATTCATCATCTTCTTCATACGTTGCTGCTGAATTTTTCTCTCCACCATAGCTAAGGGTTCTTCAACTTTCAAGCTTCATAGTAAGTGCATCCAAGCCCCGTTTTTAATGATTTTTATATTTTTGAAATCCCGGTAGCTCGACAAAGCTTATGCTAGCAGTAATTTAAGTTAGGAATCAAATTGGGAAAAATACCCATAGGTGAAATTTGTGTATTTTGATGTTTTATGATAGAATATGAGGTTTTAAATTATGTTAGACAACTTGAGCTACTCGGTTTTAGGTAAAAACGAGTAAAAGGGCTTAATTGGTAAAAATACCTATTGTACATAAGTGTATGTTATAGTAGGAATTTGAAGATGATATTGGTAAATAAATGATCAGCATGTCTTAAAATACAAGAATTTGTGATAAGTTTTGATTTCCGAGCCTTGGGGCAAAAGTGTAAATATGCAAAAGTTTAGGGGCAAAAATGTAATTTTGCCAAAATTTGAAAAAGGGCTGTTTTGATAAATGTGAGTATTAAATAAGCTAAATTTGCTATTATAGATCAAGAAGAACGGAATTCAAGAGTAGATCGGGGAAAAGAAAAAGTAAAGGACTAAATTGTAAAATTTAGTCACAAATTGTGTCGAGGTAAGTTTACGGTAAATAAATGCAATATTTCATTGTTTTACATTGATATTCTCAATTTCCAGCATTTATATATTTATTTTATGGAAATATTCAAAGTCGAATTTAAAGAGAAGTGACAGAGAAGAAGCATTAGAAAGCCCCGTTTGAGCCTTAGGAATGCTAGGATATTTGGGTTAACAGACAGACAGTAATGAGCCATGTAAGTCCATATTAAACATATGGCTTTGGAGACAGGACAGTATAGCGCCATGTAAGCCCATATCGTGTATATGGCCTTGGAGACAGGACAGTAATGAGCCATGTAAGTCCATATAGTATATATGGCTTTGGAGACAGGAACATTTCATGTAAGACCATGTCAAGGACATGGCATTGGCAGTATACTATCAGACAGGAATAACCCGAATATCCTTAGTATTCCGAGTGGTTCAACGGGTCATTGTGCAAGTTAAATTCAGTGAACTACCAGCAAAAGGGAAGCTAGATTATGTTTATGAATAACGAAAGGTCAGGTAAGAAAGAAGGTAGTAAGTGAGAAGTAAAGAAAGTTTATGATGTTAGATGATATTATGTATAATTGCTCAATAGGTTAAATGTTGTAATTTATTTGCTTGTAAGCTTACTAAGCCTAGTGCTACTCGGGGATCGAAGGAAACGTCGGAGTTCAGATTACACTATCAAAGGAATCATTTTGGTATAACTAGACGTTTCATTTTGTGTATGGCATGTATAGGGACTTAGTCTTTTATGGAATGATATGTTCAATATATGGTGTGTAAATGCTTGGAAGTGAATAGCTAATGAAATGGCTAACCATGTATGTGTTTAATGGTATGAATGCTTGAATAATAATTACTACATGGGAACTATGAAACATGAGGAAGTAGTTTGAAAACAGATGCAAACAGCAGCAGTGACGTGAATTTGAAAAATCACTAAAAATAGTAGGAATAGAATTAAAAGGTGAATAAGGTATGAAATTAAAGCTTAATGAGTCTATTTTCATGTGGAAGAAACAGAGTAGGAAAAAGAGTTGTATATTATGAGAAATTTTCATTTGAGTGAGACTGCTCTAGATTGACTTTGTGATCCCCTGTTCTGACTTCAAAAATTCACTATAAATTGCACAAAAATAATTAGGTATTATATTTTATATGCCTAGATTCCTTATTGAGTCTAGTTTCTAATGAAACAAACGGCATGCCTATTTGAATTCTGTACAGGGAAGAAATTAATTCGTAGTGAACATAGGTCAGAGCAGTTGAGCTGGGTAACAAGGGAGACTTTAACTAATAAACTGTACTAATTGGCTAAGTCAAAAATTCTAGAAAAAAATTAGTAGATAGATATATGAGTCTAGTTTTATGGAAAATTTACGGATCTTGATTTCGAGTTTCGGAACTCGAGATATGAATTTTTAAGTGACCTTGATGCAGAAAAATAGTTTATTCCGAAAATTTAAATAAGTGGTTTAAAGTTGTTTAAAAGGTAAGATAAGTTTAGTAACACCTCATGTTCGACTCCGGCGACGGTATCGGGCGTGGGGCGTTACAACACTTATGGTGTACAAATTCATATCCATCAATTTGAAATTTTCCTTGTCAGAGAGCACACTCTTATGAACCTCATTTCTTACAGCGGGATTACCAATCCAGGCTAAATCTCCTATAATATACACTCAAAGAGTTTTGTCGGGATTACCATTTCAGGCTAAATCCCTTTGTTGACAAATACTCTTTAGAGCTTTATTTGGATTACCCATCCGAGTTATATCCATTTCACACATATTCTTCGGGAGGGCTTTTTATCGTCAAATCCTTTTTAATGAACCATCAATTTCCTTTTTATTCAACCGGGATTTATTTTTTCCTTTTTATCAAGTATAATCAATCAATTCCATCATTTCTATTCATTGAACATTCATATCGCATTTGTGTCACATAAACATACAATTCAAGTATTCAAGAATTCGATTCAAGTTACACGAACTTACCTCGATGATTGTTCGTGTTTTGTAGTCAATTAATCCGAAGCTTTTTCTTTGCCTCGATCTAGCCTCGTATTCGATTTGTCCAGATCTATATAAATGATTTAATCATCATTTTCATCCAATTTATATCCCAATACATTCAATTTATGCCATAGGCAAAATTACTATTTTACCTTTAAACTTTTCATTAATTTCAATTTCGTCCCTAGGTTCGAAAAATGAAATTCATGCAATTTAATCCTCTATTCAAGCCTAGCTAAAATTCACATGTATAATTTACAGCACTACTGTTTCACAAAAATTAGAATTTTTTCATGAATTTTACAAGTTTACAATTTAGTCCATTTTTCACATTTTCATGAAAAATCACTTTGTACAAGTTGTTTCTCTACCATCAATACTTTATTTTCCACCATAAATTTTCAATTTACAGCATATTCATCCATGGAATAATTTCCATACTTTGATAACTTTTCAAATAAATCCAAAAAATAAAGAGAATTAATTGTCTCAAGCTCAAAAATATAAAAATTACTAAAAACGGGACATGGAAACTTACCAATTCAAGCTTGGTTAGTAACTTTTCTCTCTTGTAGGGCTTCCATCAAATTTTTAGAGAAGAAGATAAATAAAGAAGATGATAATTCCAATTACATCCTTATCATCTTTTAATTTTTCTTAATTCTAATTTAGTCCTTAACATTTTTCTCAATTTCCATGGATGATTCAATAAAGATATTTTTCCATTTTTGATAGATGGCCTAATCACCATATAAGGACCTCTGATTTCAAGTTTAATAGCTATTTGATCCTTTTATCATCTAGCACTCAATTTTCACATTTTACTCAATTTGGTCATTAATCTACTAATTCACTAAATCGGTAAAATTTTTCCTATCAATATTTTCATGTAACCCATCTATCATATCACTAATCATATAATAATATTAAAATTTATTTTCTTTTTAGCTCGGATTTATAGTTACAAACCACTGTTCCAATACTTCTAAAATTTAGGTCGCTACATTTACTACTGGAAATGTCTAAATGTAACAGTCTGAATTAAGGCCTAATCGGAATAGTGGTTTCGTAACCACAAATCCGAAGTATAAATTTCGAATTTTGTAAAAATTTGATAATATTTGTTGTATTATTATTAATGTGAAATTATTGTTTAAGAATTTTATCGATAAAGTGTCCAATTCTATGTTTAGGACTAAATTGCATTAGTTGCAAAATATGATGTATAGAGTTTAAGTACTCAATTGAAATGGGGGTTTGAATTAGAGGTCTTTATGTTGCAATTAGACCATCAAATAGTGTCATGGACACAAAAGGGTATTTCTAGAAATATTTGTTAGTTATATCATTAAGGGTATTTTTGTCATTTGTGGAAAAAAGACAAAATAAGATGATATAACATCATCTTCTCCATGGAAATGAATCCCATGGCTGCCGATTCATCTTCTTCACCATAGCTAGGGATTCCTTTGCTTTCCATGCTTAATTGTAAGTGCTATCTTGCCCCGTTTTTAGTTATTTTCGTATTTTCATGATTATTTGAGTTTGAATTTCATGATTCTACCATTATTTTCAAGAGATTTTGAGGTTTAAAAATATACCCATTTTTGTTAAGCATGTATTTGGTTGATTAATGGTAGATAATAAAAGTTTAGAGGGTTATATGCATGTTTTTGGAAATAAAATTGAATGAATTTGTGTAAAAAGGGACTAATTTGTAAAGATTCAAATTAGGCAAAAATATGTGAATTAGTAATGAATTGAGTGTCATTGTTATGAAAATGGATCAAATAAGCTCATAAAATAAAGAAAATGAGATTTTGAGTCCAGGGGACTAATTTGTAATTTTTGAAAAATTGAGGGGTAAATTTGGAAATTTACCCAAATGTGAATTATGTCTGAAATTGATTAGATAATTGATTAATTGTACTTTGTTTGTTAATTTAGATCATAAAAGGTGTGATAAGCCCGAGAATAGGAAAAAGAAAAGTTCTCGACAAATCTCGAGAATTAATCCGTTGGTTACTAAGGTAAGTTATATGTAAATTTTAGCATATTTACTAAAATATAATTGTTCATTTGTGATTAATTAATATGTAAATTATGAAATAATTGGAAATTCAGTCTGTTTTCATATTTTAAAGAATTAATGCGATATTGTAATATGTATTGAAATGAGAAATTATAATTTGAGTGTTTTTGAATTGATGATATCGAAATGAATGGAATGGAAATGTGAATATGTGAATAGAAAATAAATTGTGATTGATATTGGAAATATTAGAAAATGTGGTTAAAGTGTACATTGATGTGAAATTGATTGAAAATACGAGAAAGTGACTGAAATAAAGAAAGACTTTGATGCCCTATTAACTAGTCGGGCTTAGTGGATATAGTTGGCATGCCATAGGATTGGAAACGTTCAGGGTTACTTCGACCTCGAGTCGATGAGACACTTGGAGTGTCATATTGCTTCGGATAGATTCGATGAGGTACTGGGTACCACTTTACTTCGGCTAGGCCGATGAGACACTGGGTGTCAAATTTGCTTCGAACTATCCGATGAGGCACTGGGTGCCAATATGGTGTGATTGGTTGGATCCGTGTATCCGCCAAAGTCCGAGTCAGGTTAATAGGGATAATTAAATGAAATGAGAAAACTGATTGAAATTGAGTATTTGAATCATTGAATGAAATAGTGATGAAAACTATATTGTGAATTGAAATGAGAAATGGTATTATGTGATTGATAGTTGAACCTAAGGTTCAAAAATGACTGGAAATATGGTATTTGTAAAAGCTGTAAATATGGAATTAAAGTTAGTACAGTAAATTATGATTATTTGTTTGATGTGCTTCTGAAATTATTCTGCTAATCAATTGTTATATCTCTGAAATTGTGATAAGGATGACTTGTCTGTAAAATCCCTATTGAGCAAGTAGGAATAGACCTTGATATAAGTGATATGTCGCTAGAGTGTTTTGATTCTGTTTGATATGGTTCTCGGTGCTGGGTAGTCTAGCATGTGTTGCAGACACCTATCCGCTTATATGAGTAGGCCCGAGATAACTTCTGTACTGATTCTGTTAGTAGCTTCGGCTACTTCTTGGCTATGCCATGCCCGTAAGGCACTTCGGTGCTAACCACTAAATATCAGGTTATATTCCGAAATTGCTCAATAGGATTAAATTGACTGTATTGTAATGAAGGGAATGTACATGTAATAGCCCAAATTTCAGTAATATCAGGAATTGTGGTTCGAGACCACCGAATTCGATAAATGAACCCGTATATAATATTATTTAATATTTACGAGCCAAATGTAGTTTTTAAAAGATTTTTGAAATAGTAAATTGTGTTTTATAAAGATTATTTGGTCAAAATATCGAGAAAAAGAGGTATCGAGATCTCGGTGTTATAGACCGAGCTATAAATATTTTTGTGAATATTTACGGAGTGTCAATAAGATAACATTAAAATTTCGTTAGAAAATTTTGACGTTTGGGTGGTTAATTAAATAAAAAGGACTAAATTGAAAAATGTGTAAAAGTTGCTAGAAAGATTAAATAGCTCAATTGTCAAAAGAGGAAGGACCCAAAGTGCAAATAAGCCCAAAGGAGATATTTTGGGCGGCAATAGCTGAGAAAAATCAGGAAATGGGTGAAATAAGGGCAAAATTGGAAAATTGCCAAAATTAGTTAAATAAAAATGGGACCAAATTGGAATATCTAGAATTCTCTTCATTTCTCTTCATTTTCTTCAGCTGAAAAACAGCCATGGGAGACAGTTCAAGCTGGTTTTCATACTCAAGCTTCATGTAAGTTTAATTCTTGCTTTCTCCTTGAAATTTCTATGTTTATTAGACCTTTACAATTGGGTCCAACTTATTAATTCATTAGTTTTTCATTCTATGGCTAATTTTTAAAGTTGATGTGGATTAGTGCTGGAAGCATATGATGAATAAATATTGAATTGAAGCTTTAATTTTGTTATATGATGATTTTATCAAGTAAAGTTGATGGAAATTGGTTTTAGGACCTAATTATGAAAGAGTTGAAATTAAGGCCTAGTATTAAAATTCTGAATTTCAAAGGTTATGAAGTAGTTTAAAATGATAGAGAAAAGTATTAAATGAGAAATTTAGCTCAATTGAGGGGTTAATTGAGTAAGGACTGAATTGTATGAATTGTGGAATTTGGGACAAAATAGAAATCAACATGTTACACTAAAGCAGTTTTGGACAGCAGCAATTGTCTAACTTTGAAAAATCACCAAAAATGGTATAAATTGAATTAGAAGTTGAGTGAGATATGGAATTAAAGCTTGTTGAGTCTACTTTCATATAAAAGAAACAGAGCAACTAAAGGAACTCTGTTTTCTGAGATATTTAGATTTTTGTGAAACTGGTTTAGAATGATTGCGGGATCCTCTGTTCTGACTTGTAAAAATCATTAAAAATTGTACAAAAATAGTTATGGGACATAATTTATATGGTTAGATTTCTCAGTGAGTCTGTTTTCATTAGAAACAATCAAAAACACTACATGAAAATCGTACTATGAGATAATTAATTTTTAGTGAAGAAAGGTCAGAGCTGTTGGACTTTGTAACAGGGGAAACTTTAATGAATAAACTGTATTAATTGGATAAACCAAAAATTCTGAAAATTTTATGGTAAGAAGATATATGAGTCTAGTTTCAAGGAAAATTTACGGATCTTAATTTTGAGTTCTGTAGCTCAAGATATAAATAATTTGGTAACCATGACACAAATGGACAGTTTTGAATATACATATAAGTAAATAGTGAAATTATTGATAATGTTACTTATAGCATGTTATATAAATTAAGGATGTGGAATGGAGAGGAGGAGGAGGAAAATATGTATGAATATTCATCTAGCATGGATAATTTGTATATTTTAGGCCCAGGGACTAAATTGAATAAAAGTAAAACTTTATGGGCAAATTTGTAAAAATGTTAGAAATGACCAATTTGCATGAAAAGGATTATTTTATTATTTAAATTTCAAAATTTAAATGGAATTATTAATTTAGTTCAAGTTCGGTGAAAAATACGTTTTAAGGATTAATTTGCAAGAATTTTATTCTCTGAGCCTAAGGATGAAATCGTCATTAGTTAAAAGTTTAGGGGCAAAATGGTAAATTTTGTTTAGAACATTAGTTGAATGTATTAGAACATGAAATAAATGAAAATGACAATCATCTTTATTTATAAAGATCCGATTGACTCAAATATGAGACTAAAACGTGGAAAAGAAAAGAGATTATTGAAATTATAAACATGAATAAATAACGAGGTAAGTTGGGGTAACTTGAATTGTATTTTTAAATACATGAAATATTGATATAATAAATTACCTAATTTATGTTTATGAAGAAATGGTAAGAGAATGATATTTATCATGACATGTAAATATGTGATTATCTGTTATTCTTAATACAAGGAAACTAAGTATGTTGAAACATTTAATAAATTCATGTCGAGAAAAATAAGCACGTTTAAGGGACAACATGTTTAATTTTAATTGGTTTCAAATATGAATGTTAGATGAAGTAAAATATCTGATAAATAAATCGGTAACTTCGGTAATGCTCCGAACTCTATTCCGGTAACGGATTTGGGTTAGGGGCGTTACAGTACAGGTGAACTGAAAATGGTATGGTGTACTGAGATTGTTATTGCTAAGCATATTCGTAACCGGTATGTGGATTGTACACAAAAAGTAAGTTGATTATAGAATGATAAGTATTATTACTTGTTATGAATTAATTGATATGAATTAATTGATAGTTTGTATTGTTCAATGCTTTAATTTGCATATGACTTACTAAGCTATTATAGCTTACTCTGTTCTTTTCTTTTCCCCTTTCTCTCAGTGAATCCAAACGATCGGATTGGGAGCCGAGGTATTGGAGCATGTTTCACACTGTCAAGCTTCATCGGTATATTATGTCTTGCTACATTTGGTATATGGCATGTATAGAAGATTTATAGAGAAGTATAGGCTAGATATTTTGTGAATATGAAGTATTTTGTAAATGATCAAGCTATGAGATGTAGCTTGAGTCATATATATTCATAGTGAAGAATTTGATTTGTTTTTGGTATGTTAATTGGTAAATTGGCTTGGAAATGTTGCTTGTTTTTGGCTGAAAAGAAATGACTCCTGTTTGGGTGGCAATTTGGCTTAAGCAAAGCCTACTTGGTGCCACACGGCCAGGGGACACGGGCGTGTTCTTCGACCGTGTGTCCCCTGCGCCTTAAACAATTTTAACAGATTCGACCACGGGGTAAGGGCACGGGCGTGTCCAGGCCGTGGGCGACACACGGCCTAACCCCATGGGCGTGTTAGATGACCGTGTAGAAATTGACAGTTTCTTCCACGGGCTGAGCACACGGGCGTGCCTTAGCCGTGGGAAGCACACGGCCCTCCTCCACGAGCTTGTGGAAGCCACACGGTTTGACAACACGGCCGTGCTATAAGTCACACGGGCGTGTGACATTATTTCAAAGTGAAATTTTTCCGAGCTTCCGATGCAATAGGATTCGAATCCTAATCATCCGTGATGTATGTTTTCAATCCGAAAACATATCATAAGAACATCTGATTTTTTTTTATTAACATGAAATTTCTTAATTATTGCCGAATAAAATCTGTAAAGATTTGATAAGTCCGGTAACGCTCTGTACTTGATTCCGGCGACGGTCTCGGATATAGGGTGTTACACTAAATCAATGTGAATATTATAATGTCACTAAGTCAACAAAATAAATATAATTTATAAACAATTATATGCAATATTCGCTTCAAGAAATATGCCAAAATCTTCAAATATATAATTTTTTTTTGCAACTTCAGGTGCATCCAACCATAATAAGCTTTAGATAGAATTATCATATTTTATTGTTCGTAAATAGATATTTCACTGTCAAATATTTTGCTTCCAACCCCTTAATGGAGATGGTGACAAAAGATGATCACAAAGATAATCACAATCAATTCAATTTAATAACAAGAGTAATCAATAACTCAATCCTCCATTCTTCATCCTTTCAGAATAGATATTTATAGTAATAGTGATTCATGTGAAATATAATATTTTCCTTATTCAAATTTTTAATATAAGATCCATTACAAATATCTTTTAAAATCAATAGATTAACCATCATAAGATATTAATATATTAGCTCTTCTAGAGCGTTCGACTAATTTTGTACTATCAAATATTGAAATAATATTTTTTTTGTTTTGATACCAAATTAGATAAATATTTTTTATTTATAATGATAGAATTTATTACTATATTCTCATATCATTCCTCAAAGAATATTAACAAAAACAAAATATCATATGTGGCCAATAATAGTTCATATCACATTGATAACATAAGTTATCTTTACCATTTGAAGAGTTATCTTGACAACTCTTATTGTTCTCTTATTTATTACTATGTTCTCACTTTTAGTGGTTCATGAGTATATCTTTTATTTTCTTTATGTTTACATTCACTTTGGAGAATGCAACAAATCTCGTAAGATAGACTTCTAAACGTCTCTATAGATTTTTTATTTCATAATCAACATCATAAACATACGTGGATTTTAAATCATAATCTATCCATTCATGTTGTCATGATTATTCTCCAATTATAATAAATATGATATAATAAATAAAACATAGTAAAATATACCTGAAGATATTTAACATTATTGTCATTACCTTGATTATTATCACAAACATCCATTCTGAGATTGAATCTTTCAACATCTTGAAGACTGATTTGTGGGATGACTTCAAAATATTTTGAAAAAAAATAGAGAATCATCATGCTGATAACGTGTTATAAAATGAAGAGAGATAGAGAGAATAAAGAATAAAGAAAATACGAAAGCAATAGAGAATGTACTTTATTGATAAAAAAAGGGTGATTACAATGCTTCATCAGAACTTTATCTTAATTATGATGGATATTCATTTAATAAGATATTCATAACACAAAAAAATAATTATACTAAATACTTATTTTTATTAATATATTAAAATATTATAACATAAATTCAGTACTTATGAAATTTAATATTTAATTTTTCAAAAATTAAACAAACCCTTACTTTTTAACAATTTTTTACGAATTAATAATAAAAATTATCTTACCATAAGTTTACATTTGAATAATATAATATTAATTTAATAAAATCTAACTACTACCATAATTGATTTTAGTCTTTTTTAGCCCATTTCACTACCTATTCCAAACTCATATTGTTACTAAAATTGAAAAACTATAAGCGCTAAAACTAACAAAATTAGAGTATTCAGTATAGGGATTAAATTTATAATCTACGCATATTAATAGTATAGTTACTAAATCTATGATTTACCCACAATATAGGGATTAATAGAAGAATTTGACTTCCTTGGTTTTATTTTAAAGCGAAATCCCAAAAGAAAATTGATTCAAATTATAAAGCATGTAAAATTACGGGGGGCTTTCTGCGAATTAACTTAAAATCTCATTTCCTTCGCCTCGCACTAGGAAAAAGAGAACCTCCTTATTGATCATCATCTGAACGAAATTAAAAAAGCAAAAAAGGCCTCTCAAACTGTACAAAGTCCAAGGTAGTCCTCTCCAAAATCTCTCTCTTTTAATTTACTTCTTTTTTCTTTTTTAATTTTGCTGCTTCAGATCTTTACTTATCGCTTGTATGTAGATCAAATCTAATCTCTACTCCTTTTTTGGAATATTGCTTATGAATATATTTTATTTTTATAGCTTTTTTTTGTAATCTTTTACGCCCTAGATTGTTAACCCTTTTATGGAGTTCTTCCTCATGTGATATGAGTTGTGAACGTAATGAAATTTTTGCATTTCATTTCAACATTTGTTTGTTTGTTGCGATTTTGATTAGTGTGAAAATTTAAAAATCGAGGTAATTATATATAAATTTGTCGAAAAAAAGACATGAGATGTAAATTGCTAAATTCAGCTGTTATCAGTTTGGTTTGTTTCTGGACGGAAATTTAATTCGTAGTTAAATGCGATTGCACTAAGCAATTGAGTACTTGAGTTAGTGTAATTAGAAGAATGTTGGAATTGTAATCAACCTTTTTTAGCTTTACATCTTTAAGAAAGTTATTTAGTTAAATATTTGTTCTGGGTTTAAGTTGTTTTTGGTAGAATATGCCCCTTTGTGTTTTTGTTTGTATGTTGAGATTTTCTATGCAAATCAGAAGAAAGAATGTTACTAAAAAAGGAGTAAATAGATGATGAGGAGACTAACTCAAGTACTCAATTGCTTAGTGCAGTCGCATCCAACTAAGGATTAAAAAGCATCCATTTGTTAGTATATCTAGGGGCTAGTTTTGCTTCACTTTTCCTTGATCTAGCTACTGATGTTTCTCCTGTTTTAATTATGTATTTTAATAGATTTAGTTTGGTGTAATCGTTTCGCAGGTTGCATGGATTTCTCAGCTAATAATTTTCATTAGAGAAGTAGTGCAACTTTGTTCTCGAGATTCATCTTGTGTTGTATTCAGTTTAGGTGCGTAAAAGACGTGCTTCAGATAATTGATCCAAGAGAGTTTTGCGCTAAGTCATGGATTCTTTGTGGAAGCTTTTGTATTTGCTTGAGCCTGCCCCACTTACTCTCATTCTTACAGCAGTGGCTGTGACATTTGGATCTGCATTTCGTGCTCTGAATTATGGGAAAGAAATGGAGCGGAACCGTGACTTGTCGGAAGCATCAATTACTCTAGATCGGTCCCAAGCATTAATGATCCCAATAATGAGCTCCTGCAGCTTGCTTTTGATGTTTTACCTTTTTTCTTCTGTCTCACAACTCTTGACTGCATTCACAGCTATTGCCTCTGTTTCATCCTTATTCTTCTGTCTATCCCCTCATGTTGCCTATTTGAAATCACAACTTGGTTTGGCTGACCCATTTGTGTCTCGGTGCTGTTCAAAGTCATTTACCAGAATACAAGGCTTATTGTTATTGGCATGCATACTTATGGTTGCAGCTTGGCTTGTTTCAGGGCATTGGATTTTGAACAATTTGTTAGGTATTTCCATATGTATTGCATTTGTCAGTCATGTGCGCCTTCCAAACATCAAAATATGTGCAATGCTTCTAGTGTGCTTGTTCGTGTATGACATATTCTGGGTTTTCTTCTCTGAAAGATTTTTTGGGGCTAATGTCATGGTGTCAGTAGCAACACAACAAGCTTCAAACCCGGTTCACACGGTTGCTAATAGTTTGAGTCTTCCTGGCTTACAATTGATCACAAAAAAACTAGAATTGCCTGTAAAGATTGTTTTTCCAAGGAATTTGCTCGGTGGTGCATCCCCTGGTGGGAATTCAGCTGACTTCATGATGCTTGGTCTTGGTGATATGGTATGAAAGCCTTTCTCTTCAGTATATAAGAAAGCAGTTTTTGCAACTTTCAAAGGTTCTTATTTTAGGAAATGAGCAGTCATCATTACATTTCATTTGATTTTTATTTCAGTTCTTTCTATGAACAAACATGTAGAATATGCAGAACTGTGTCTCCTATGTTTCTTGGGCAGTAATTACTCACAACTTTACTCGGTGCAGTATAACTTATCTTTTTTTGAAAAGTTTCCTGTGTTGAGAATTTTCTGTTTTTAGTTGAATTTATTTTGTTCTTCTCTTTTATCTTCCCACACTATATATCATGCAACGCTCTACAATATCTGCACGTCCTTTGTTATTGGATCATCATTTATTAGTATCTTCAAGGTGCAGGCCCTTAAATTCTCATTTCAGTTTCAAGCTTGTGAAGTTTATTCTTATTGCCCCTGTTCCTAGCATGGTTGTTATTTGAAGAGCTAACAAACATGTCCTCTCAAACAATTATGGTTTGCAGATGAACACATGCAGTCTACAAGGGAGACCAGTGTTCTGTACTTATTGACCAACCATATATTATTTGCAATTCATGCATTTATAGAGACAAGCACTCCAACATATGCATGTGACTTCTTGAGAATGACATCATAGTATTGTTACCAGTTCCAAATTACTTTGCTGGCTAATGTCATCTTTATTTTTCTAATTGTTAAGAGTGTCTGATTGTTTTGTCTATGTTCATGTAGGCCATTCCTGCTATGCTTCTAGCATTAGTCCTCTGTTTTGATCATCGAAAGACTAGGGAAACGGTAAATCTTTTAGATTTACATTCATCGAAGGGGCACAAATACATATGGTATGCCCTTCCTGGCTATGCTGTTGGATTAGTAACTGCGCTTGCAGCCGGCATTTTGACTCACTCGCCTCAACCTGCTCTTCTTTATCTGGTATTTTGTTGGCCCTCTTTATTCCAGGCACGAGCTTTTGCAAATATGATGTAGTCATTCTGATCATTTCTATTCTCATTTCTCACTGTTTACTCGATCAAAATTCGTCGAGGTTACCTAAAGCTGTAAACGAATGTTATAGTTTTTTGAGTTCATGGAATGCCTGTTGCACCTCCATATCGTTTTCAACTTACGTCCTCCATCTTTTACATGCAGGTACCTTCAACTCTGGGACCTGTGATTTTCATCTCGTGGTTAAGGAAGGATCTAGTTGAATTATGGGAAGGAACAATGCCAAATCTCAACGACAAGGCTAGACAAATAGAAGTCTGAGCCATTTCTTTCTGTGACATGAAGCCGGGCCTCAACAGGGTACATGTAACCTTTCGGTTGTATATTCCTTTTGATGTTCTGTCATTGAAAAAGTAGAGTAATATATCAACAATTCAATGTTTTACTTTATGAATCCAACTCTGCCAATGATATATTTTCCTTAATGAAAAGCCAGAAAAAAAACTTTGTGAACCATGTGAACAAGCAGATACAAGATCAACCATTTGCTCTAAAATGCTTTATGGCCATTCATTTACGGTTAATGTAATTTTGGCCTTGATGTTAACAATTAGGTTCATTTTGGTACCTATATTTTCTTGTCATACTTTGGTACATGAACTTAACAACTCAGTCTATTTTGATCCTTGAACTTGGAAAATGTAAAAATTTGATGGCATGGATTTAGTTCCCAAGTTTAAGTATCAAAATGGGCCTAGTTGCTCGGGCCAAAAATTATATTTATCGTTTAATTTATGCCTTTTAGATTGATGGTATGTACTATATGAAGGCCAACATGCTGTATAAATGGTTGTACTACGTAATACTAATATCCTCAGTATGTAAAGGTTAAAATATCAGGGAGATTTTCATCCTTTTCTCTGCTACATATAGAAGAGATTTAGGTCAAATCAATTCAATTGAAGAGTTAAAAATTAAAATTTTAATAAGAATAAAAATGATGTTAATAATATTATAATTTATCAGAGTCATTACGTGTGACATATTAACTCGGTTCAATAAACTAAGCTTGAATTGGATCTGGATAAATGGAAATTGCAGCCTAAGTTAGTTTGGATTACTATCCATTTTAATAAAAGTATAGAACATACTAGTTTTATGTAAATTTAACCATAAAAATTTAAAATAAAATTTTAATATTTGGTAAAACAAACTTCTTTTTAAGGTGCAAATACAATCAAATTACAAATAATAATCTGAATAATTAGAAGTAACCATTACAAAATACAGCAGAATACTTTCTAAATATAAAGAAAATCCACCATGTCTTTTTGTATTGTATGTAAACTAAAAATATTTTGGATTTGAAATGTAATAGCTCACTTTCTTTTAGAAAAACAAAATATGAATGTTATTATTATTTTTTTTATTTTTCAAATGGTGTTAACAAACTGACATATTTTCTTAATTAATATTAAAAATATAAAAAATAAATTAGGAATGTGACACTCGGACTCTTACCGTGTAATAGTCCATGGGCTTCTCGTCAATATTTATCTCTCTTCGAGGAAACGACGCCGTCTAATTAAACCATTTTCCCTCATCTTTTTTCCCGAATATAACCATTAGAAACTCGTTATAAAAGAAAACTCCAAACGGCGCCGTTCCAACGACTTTTCAGGCTTCAGCCCTTCACTAAAATCGCCCACCCCGGTTTGAAACTTTAGCTTTACTTGGGGTCTTAGCCCTGAATCTTCTGTTTTCACCAAGCGAGAATGGGGACGTCGGTTCAGGTAACCCCACTCTGTGGAGTATACAACGAGAACCCTCTCTCTTACTTAGTCTCAATCGACGGCTTTAACTTCTTAATCGACTGTGGATGGAATGACCTCTTTGACCCCTCCCTTCTTCAACCCCTCTCCAGGTTCTTCTTCTTCTTCTTCGACTTTCGAAATGGCTATTAATTAACGACTTCAACTCACATTGGAACGGTTCTTTTTGCAGGGTTGCTTCGACGGTAGATGCGGTGTTGCTGTCGCATTCGGACACGCTCCACCTCGGTGCTCTTCCGTACGCTACGAAACAATTTGGACTCTCGGCTCCCTGTTATTCCACTGAACCGGTTCATCGATTAGGCCTTCTCACCATGTACGATCATTACCTCTCTCGTAAGGTGAAAGTTTGTCTCCATTTGTTTATTTGATTTATTTTCGGAGCTTAGTTGTTTTGAAGAGTTTTATTTTGAATCATCAATGTGTATTAGTGGATTACACTGTTATACCTGATCCTTGAAGTTAAATTTCTCTGTTTGTAGTACTAATGTTGATATACTACGTTATCTTTCCCAATTGCAGCAAGTATCAGACTTCGACTTGTTCTCCCTGGATGACATTGATGCTGCTTTCCAGAGTATAACTCGGCTAACCTACTCGCAGAATTATCATTTATCTGGTAACATATATTTTTTTAATAGTAAATATCTCAATTACATTACCTGTTAGGTCAATGTTAATCAACAGTGAAAGTTCTAGCGAATAGAAGGTTGCAACACTTGGTAGTTAGTACTATATGTGGGTGGTAACTTATGTTCAGATAAATGCCATTGCCCAACCGCTTAGTTCAATCCTTTTTAAGATGTTACTTTCTCAGTATATTGTTTTTGTTTTCATTACAATGTTCTAGGAAAAGGTGAGGGTATTGTAATTGCTCCTCATGTTGCTGGCCATCTATTGGGTGGTACTGTTTGGAAGATAACAAAGGATGGAGAAGATGTCATATATGCTGTCGACTTTAACCGACGCAAAGAGAAGTATATATATGCTATCTTTCACCTGATCTCAGATTGCAGTTTTGTTTTGAGCATTAACTTTATATACTCAGATGAGTCCGTTTTATCAGGCATTTGAATGGAACTGTTCTAGAATCTTTTGTTCGGCCTGCTGTTCTTATAACTGATGCCTACAATGCTTTGAACAATCAACCTCCTAAGCCGCAAAGGGAGAGGGACAGAGATTTTGTTGGTAATTTATGTATTTGTCGTTGAATTTATTAAGTCGTGATATAAATAAAAGTTCCTTTCCATTTCCTCAAATCCTTTCTGCTCTAATGCACTCCAACACCTGCACTTATGGACCATGGTCACAGCTAAACTTAATTGAGAAATTTCTGCAGAAATCATCTCAAAGACTCTAGAAGGTGGTGGAAATGTGTTGCTACCTGTCGATACCGCTGGTCGTGTCTTGGAACTTCTCTTGGTTTTAGAAGAGGTCAGTAAGGATGCTTGAGTAAGAAAAAGGTGGATTTTTTATTAGTCGTCTGGTTAGCCATATTAACGATTGCAAAGTTTGAATCATGATATAAACAGAACTGGTCATTGAAGTCTTTGAACTTCCCCATCTACTTTGTGACATATGTTTCAGCAAGCACAATTGATTATGTCAAGAGTTTTCTTGAGTGGATGAGTGATGCTATAGCTAAATCCTTTGAAACTTCACGTGATAATGCTTTTCTTCTGAAGTAAGTTCTCCTTTTCTTATTGATGCCATCAATACTTGCTAGTATTCTATTCTTTTACTTTGCACTACTGTGTATTTATTCCTCGGTTTGTATCATTTTTACATGCTTAACAAAGTATAACCGATATGAGCTGTAAATTGTGTATATCTATATTCATTTGGAGGAGAATTATACAAGGTATTTCTGCCAACTTTGCAGGAATATCAAACTTTTAACAAGCAAGAGTGAACTTGATAGCGTGCCTGATGGTCCCAAGGTTAGTTGATTGCACCACTCTTAAACAGCTGATCACCATGATCTTTCACAGCCTAATATATTTGACTGTTATATATTTCTATTTTAGGTTATACTAGCATCCATGGCCAGCTTGGAAGCAGGATTTTCTCATGATATTTTTGTTGAGTGGGCAGCAGATGTCAAGAATCTTGTTCTATTTACTGAAAGGGGCCAGGTGAGTTATTCACAATGGAGGACATCAAATTTAATTGAATTCATGCTCAGTTTAGATGTTGATAAGCATCTACTTTGTGGCCAATAGAGGCTTATTTACTCGATGACCAAAGATTTTAAGCTCTTTGTTATTCAACTTGTTGTCAGGAATTATTTTGTGTTTCATGGTTGTCCAAGTTCTTTTTTATCAGTAAAGTAACAATTTTGTAAAAATAATGTACCTGACTTGTAATTCTATTTTGTTTTATCAAAGGATTGTTCTATCTCTTCTGCCTCATAATATATAGGTGGTGATACTTTGACCTGTATATGTAGTTTGGCACGTTAGCTCGTATGCTCCAGGCAGATCCACCTCCAAAAGCTGTTAAAGTCACGATGTCTAGGAGGGTTCCTTTGACTGGGGAGGAGTTGATTGCTTATGAAGAAGAACAGAACCGGTTGAAAAAAGAAGAAGCTTTAAAAGCTAGTCTTATCAAAGAGGAAGAATCTAAAGCTTCTCTTGCAACCGATGTCAATTCTAGTGATCCAATGGTTATTGACACTCATAATAAGCATCCCTCACTGGATGGTATTCTTCCATTTCCTACAAGCTACTCAGTCTAATTTTCTTTTGGAAACTGATATACATGTTGGGGTTTTGAGTGTTCAACCAATTCTTATTGCTTTGTATTACTTGTTTTCCTGTGTATTTGAATGATTATTTCCTATTCAAATTAAGAGAGAAAGGGGTTGTTTAGGGTTTCACAACAAAGGGATATTCTGACATATTAATTGATTCTAACAGGTCAGAAGATCTCATAAATTGCTAAAATGCATTTAGATAAATTTCAACTTTGTGTCTCCATTCTCCATGTACATTGTTGTGTCAACTCTTAAATAACTTGTCTCTGGACTGTCCTTCACTGTAATTCCTGTCATTGGACATAGGAGTTCCCTCCTTTATTTTTGTGATAAAACTAGCGGCCAGGTTTTGTTTATTTTCATTGATTCTTGATGGTTTACATTTATTTTAGAAGGAAAAAAAATTCAGTACTATTCCAGAAGTTTCTCCCCGCACTGATGTGGTATCCTTGTATGGGATATTCATGATGCATAATAAGAGTTTGATTATCTTTTACATCCTCTTGTGTACCCTCAGCTGCTATCTTTTTATCTGCTTGTACCCTGCAGGGTTAGGTCAACATGGGAGCAGATTCCGTGATGTTCTGATTGATGGATTTGTGCCCCCATCCTCTAGTGTTGCCCCAATGTTTCCCTTCTATGACAATACTTCTGATTGGGATGATTTTGGTGAGGTCATAAATCCTGATGATTATGTAATAAAAGATGAAGATATGGACCAAGGAGCTACGCGTGTAAGTGTCTGCTTTGGGCAATCTGCTTGAGAATGTTATGTCTCTCTATCTTTAATCTATTGATATTTGGGTTTTTTGAAACTGTTCAATAATGAAATTGTTTATATATGCATCTCAGACTGGTGGGGATATGGATGGAAAACTTGATGAAGGCTCTGCTAGTTTGATACTTGACACAACACCTTCAAAAGTCATATCTAACGAGTTGACTGTAAGTTCTACTCTTGCTCAAGTCGCAGTATAATCAATTTGCTTAGACTGATCATGAAGTTACTGGTATTGTGGGTCTTACTGATGATTCTTTTGCTTTTGTTTATGATGACATGAAAGCACCCATGGGCATTTTATCTTTTCATTTCAACTTGTATTGGTCCTTTCCAGATTGTTTGAGTTTTATATTTTCTTTTTCTTCCTTGTCATTGTTTATCTTTTTTTTCTGGAACAAATGTCCTTTTACAAGGTCATTTTAGTTTCGATTTATATGTTGTACTGACATCAATGTGAAATATGTTGCTTTTAATATTGTTTCTGTTTCCTTTGTTGGTTTGTTTCTGAACCGGGATTTGGTTATGAGTTTGCCCATGAAAATTTCAGCAATTATGAACTGTTATTTCATATCTTATTGTTTGGACGCCTTTGAACAAGTCAACTACAATATACTTAATTTTGCCATTTACTGAACAATGTTCTGCAATGATGGTTAGGTGCAAGTGAAGTCTTCACTTGTTTACATGGATTATGAGGGGCGTTCTGATGGTCGTTCTGTCAAATCAATCCTTGCCCACGTGGCTCCATTAAAGCTTGTAAGGATATTTCTTGAGGCAATTGTTTGGAACTCCTAGTTTATGTATCTGCTTTATCATCTTTATGGGCTATCCATGTAAAGTTTTCCTTGTTCAATATGTTATTACTTGCCATGCATTTATTACATCACCATGCTAGTATACGTGGATGTGAAATGTTAATCCTGTGAAGTGGAACATCCGGTAATAGCTGTTGAACAATTACACACAGCATTGCACTATATTTATTAATTCAAATATGCCTCTTTGTCATGTTACCCCGTTCCTCCTAACTTTTTTGGGTTTTGATCTACTTTATGCGGGTGCCTTTTGTCATATATATTTTTTTCACTCAACAGGTCTTGGTGCATGGATCAGCGGAGGCAACAGAGCATTTGAAGCAACATTGCTTGAAACATGTTTGTCCTCATGTTTATGCTCCCCAAATTGAAGAAACAATTGATGTTACATCTGATTTATGTGCTTATAAGGTATATAACTCAAGAACATGTTTTTTGTTTAAGGTAAGGCAATCATTTTGAATATCAAAATTCAGTTTTTGGCCTTGTGTTGTAATGTAGGTACAATTATCTGAGAAGTTGATGAGCAATGTCCTCTTTAAAAAGGTAACCAATTGAACTAATCTTGTGATGTTGATAACCGTATTTGAGTTACATTCAATCTCTATCCCTTTGTCTAACATAACTGCAATATCAGTTAGGAGACTACGAAATAGCTTGGGTGGATGCTGAACTGGGGAAGACAGAAAACGACATGCTCTCGTTGCTACCCATCTCGACACCAGCTCCCCCGCATAAATCTGTGGTTGTAGGTGATCTGAAAATGGCAGATTTCAAGCAGTTTCTTGCCAGTAAGGGTGTCAAGGTACTGCTTTTCATATTTGTTTACACAATCTTGAAAATATATAGCCCCCTTTTGACACCCAAAGGTGCTCCTTTTACAGGTAGAATTTGCTGCAGGGGCATTGCGATGCGGTGAATATGTGACACTACGCAAAGTTGGGGTTGCAAGCCAAAAGGTAGCAATGGCATTTTTACTTTCCTGTCTGGCATCATCTTCTTTTATGGGTCATGATCTGTTCTTCGCTCTTTTTTTTTTAACTTCATTTCTTGTTCGTCTTAGGGTGGTGGTTCTGGTACACAGCAAATCATTATCGAAGGTCCCTTGTGTGAAGATTACTACAAGATACGGGAATATCTATATTCCCAGTTTTATTTACTTTAGGTTGTGGAATGAAATAATACAGAATGCAATATAGTATGGAAAGCACAGCTTTGGTAAGGCTCAGAAACTAATTTTGTTTGTCAGTAGCATACCATTTTTGGTTGAATGTACTACTTGTTTACCCAACTAAATTGTATGGTTTTTAGGTTGCTGTTTATTAACCTTTTTGTCATTACTTAAGTGGATAGAGCTAGACACATTTATACGTATTTTTTGTATATCCTTTTTATTATGACATTAGTTTAGAAACAGACCGTTTCATGTCATTAGCTTTTAGCATTGACACATTATAGGGTGTAGGATTCTACAGCAATGGACTTACAAAAAGCAAATCATTATTTTTATCAACGAAAGGCTAATTGATAGGTGTAAAAGGAATTGTACTAATAATAAATAACGAAATTGCGGCTTCTCTTCGTTTTATTGATAGGTATATAAAAAAAATAATGCAAAAGTAGGTGTTTTATCAAATGAAATATGTCATCTAAACTGCAAGACCATCATCAATACTGGAAATATCCATAATTGCGTTCCGCCAAATGAGGACGAGTTAAATTCGATCTCATCAACTTTTTATTTTTGTTTTTGTTTTTGAACGATTTCTAATTATTAGGTAAAATCCGACTTTCAATTTTTCCATTTCAATTTTAGATTCTCAACTTTCGTTTTATGAATTTTAAACATGTAAGTATAATTATAAAAATACATAAATTTATTCTTTAAAAGGGTTAAATTCTAAATCTAATACAATATAATCGTTAGCTCTTACATAATATTTTTTGAAAATTATTTTTAATTATAAATTAAATACAAAATAGAAACACGATTCAATTCAGTGATTTTTAACTTGTAAATAAAAACAACCTAAATACCATTGGATCGGTTTCAATTTTTCTTTCGGCCCCAGGAAGTATGCACAGAGAATTAACATCTAATGGCAAAATGGAGATCCATAAAACTAAATACCCAAAATTTGCACGTAGAATAGTAATGGCATTAAATATAATTCAAAAAACATAAAATTTAAAAGTTATTACTCCTTCCAATTTCTCATCTCTAACTCAAATAAACAAAAGTTCCAAAGCATTGATTTCAGTCTCAAAACAACAAAAATGAAACATATGCTAAACAAACCTCTAGCTGCTCCTAAACAAGAAACTCGAGCACGACAACGGTGAGAAACCAAGAAAATAAGGCTTTATTTCTTCTTTTCTGCACCTCCACCGTGGGCTCTGCAAGAAAACATTGCACCAACGAAACAATTTATTACCCATTTTCAGATTGCAAATCCTTCAAAACTTAAGACAATAAATGTTGCTTTTCCAGGATATAAGAGATAATTACCTCATCTTGCGGAGAACGCTCGACATCTCCTCACGCTTCTTCTTTGCCCTTTTGTGAGTTCCCAACTTTCTTTTAGCTACCTTGAGAGCTCGCTTGTCCTTACCGACTTTCAAAAGCTCGGTGATCCTCTTCTCATACGGTGCGAAACCAGCAACTTCCCTGATCAAGTTCCTCACGAAATGGACTCTTTTGCTCGTTTTCTGAAATAAAATAGAAAAATCAGTACACATAATAACAGATCTAGCATAGCAATTTACAAGCATTACAGTTTTTTTTAAGTAAAAGTACAAATGCTGTATGCATATTCAGACAAAAATACAGAGATATAGCCCTCCAAATACATTTTTCTTTTAAATTCTTAAAATTTTTTAATTCAAATGCGTTAAACACATACTCATTATCCAACAATCATACCCGAATCCCAGGAACATATCTTTTTCCCCAATACAGTTTTCCCTTTACTCTTTTACTAGAAGACCAATAGTTATGATAAGTTAAACCCAATCACAAATATTCTATGTAAAAGAATTGATTAAATATAGATGTACTTACTCCTTTACGATTAGAGGGGCGTGGTGCCAACTCCTTCTTGGTTACAACATGGCCCTTGTTCAGTCCTACAAAGAGACCAGTATTTGGCTGCTTGGAAGCCATGCCTGCTTTAGAAACAAACAACCAAATATACATATAAATAAAATGAAAACCACAACATTCAAACGACAATTCAATAACCTTTAGAATTCAAATGACTCAAACCCTTCATTCATTGTACTTTCCTTCATAAAAATCTTTTAATTTCCCAAAATATATTAGCATAAACAGTTCATCAAACACAAAAATGCAAGTGCATATTAATCTCCAAACACCTCTTTCTTAAAACCAGATCTACAGTTAACATGGCGTGAAAATGGTGCTGCAAAACCTATATATACATATATAATAAACAAACCCAGCCAATATCAGAACAGAAACCAAAGATTGAGACCCAATATCAGAACAGTCAATAACCTATCGTCTAAAACAAACCCAGCAATCAACACACAGCAGCAGATAACGAAGACAACTTAAATCCAATGCACTCGATGAAACCAGCTAAAACTGCTCAATATTTGAGCTTAGCCTTTCACATTTTCAAATAACTTAAGCTATCTGACACAAAATTTATGGTTTTTCAGCTTACAATTCGCTTCCCAAGCAATCAAATAGAGCAAAATGCTATGAAAAAGGAAGATACTAAAGAAGTAGCGAAGGGGCTCAGAGAGATGTACCTGTGGAGACGGGGATATCTGAGGCGGAGTTAAAATTAGGGTTTTGGATTCGTGATCTAACAAATATATTGATGGCCGACTCTTGGTTTTTAGGGTTTCTAACATGAGTTTTGGGCTGAAATAAAAAACTAAATAAATGAAGAACATAATGGCTTTGAGGATTGAGCCCGACCCACAAAATCTTTTAAACCCAAATTACTTCTTAGAATCTTGATTTTAAAGCCTAATTACTTTACTTGTAAGCCATAATTTTTTTAAGGGCATAATGATAAATTTAATCTCTAATCTTTACTCAATTTTCCATTTGGCCCTTATTCATTTTTAAGTCATTTTAGTCCTCAACTTTTAAAATTTAGTTAAATTTCTTTTTTTGATGAAAAATTGACTGAACTACTAAAATTTTAAAGACATTAATGCGGCCACTAGCGTGACAATCCAAAAATAATTCAAAAAATTTAATAAAGATTTTGAAAAATCAACAAATTTCAAAAAAAGTTCATAAAAACTTTTAAAAAAATTATCCATGTAAACACTGAAGTATACATAACGTATCATATGAACTGTCATGTCAATGTCATTCAAAATTTGACAATTCAGTCAATTTTTTCATCAAAAAACAAATAATTTGACTAAATTTTAAAAATTAAAGGTCAAAATGATTCAGAAAAAAGAATAAGGACTAAAATGACAAAATGAATAAATATTAGGGACAAAAGTTATCTTTATGTTTTTTAAGTAACATAAATACTTTGTCTTTTTGTTTGTTTAAACAATATAATTATTTTATACATCATTTGTGAGTTTTTTTAGATATATAATAACTTTGAAAATAAACAAAATATATATATAACTTACAAATATTCACATTAAACTTTAAAAACAATATTATTAAAAAAAATCATAAATGTAAATGATAATCTTTATAAACTGTAAAAAGAATATGTATGTTACTTTAAAAAAATTGTGATTATGTCATTATAGTCAAGTAAGTTAATTGAGCACTTATTATTGCCTAAGTTTCGTCTTGTCAACAATTTTATTTGTTAAGTATTATGAAAGTTAAATAATAGTATTTTTCTAAAAAAAAAAAGTGTTGGTGTGCCACCTTGGACTATAATATTCCTCTTTACCCTGAATTTTATTGTAAAAAATATCAATAATTATAAAAAAATGTGAAATTAAATAAAGAATTAAATTATCGATTGAGTCTTGACTAAGTTGGTATTGAGTTTAATAACAATATTGTTGTCAGTACAAGAATATGTAAGTTTAAGCATGCTGAAGCATATTTATCCTATTATTTAAGATATTAAAATATGTTATGAATAGTTTTAAATATTATATCAATTTAAATTTTTTTATATACTTTCATAATTAAATTAAATTTTTAAAAATAAATAAATAAAAAATCAAATTAGGTACCAACTGCCAAGAAAACCAGTCTACTTGTCAAAGTCGTGCATGTTGTAATGCCATTTGCCTATTTCTTCTTCACAAATCTTATTTAATAATTATTTTGTTTTTTTTTTTTGTTTTTTTATAAAAGTATAATAGAATTTTTTTTATTAGAAGTGAAATTATATTTTATCATTTTTATTAAAAATAGATAAATTAATTTATGTATCTCAGGTCAAAGAGTAAATTGATCATTTTGTTAAATGTTTCATCTATTTTTACTGTTAGAAGTTAGTCCCTGTATATTAATATAAGATGCCCGTGGCACACCAATGTAACTGTTAGGTTTTTCTGTCACCAATTTTTAATAGTAGAATTGGATGAAATTTTTAACAAAAATAATAAGTTTACTTTTTGATCTAATGTGCTTGAATTAATTTGCCAATTTTTTAATAAATAGGTAAAATACAATTTAACACATAATACAATGACTTCCATGACCCTTTTACCTTGTTTACTATTATTAAAGTAAAACTTTTTCCAAACATATATTTTTTATTTTATTTAAAATATAAAAATAAACATAATAATAAATTTAGCCTTCAATATTTATGTCTTTTGTCATTTTGATCCTATTCTTGTTTTAGCTAAATTTAATTATTAGTCTTTCAAAAATAGTTAAATTACTTTTTTATGAAAATATTAATTAAAACATTTTTTTAACGATGTTAGCCTTCAACCACGTTTATTTCATGTTGACATGAAACTACTTATTTTAATTGTGGTGTCAACAAAAAAATTAAAATTAATAAAAATATTCAAAAAATAAAAAAAATTCATAAAATTTTTAAAAAATAACATGAAGTATACATTGATTGCTATGTTGGATGCCATGTTTAAAAATTTAATGTTTTAATCAATATTTTTATTAAGAAAATAATAATTTGATTTTTTTTAAAAGGTTGTTGGTCAAATTCGATTTTTTTAAAAGTAGAGGATCAAATTTAATTAAAAAAAGTTAAATTGACAAAAGATATAAATATTAAGAGCTCAATTTATCATTATGCCAAATATATACAAAAAGAGAAATTTGAACCTAATATACTATAGGTTCAATTTCTTAACTTTATCATTTTAACTAAACCATATTTTTTTTTTATAAATTTATTACCTTTTTTGTCATAATATTTTTTTTAACTACCTTCTAAAAGAAAATACATAACATCGTCCTAGACCACTTCTAAAGTTATTTTTTACTCTATAAACACAGAATAATAATATATTTTTTAGTCTTTTTTTTGGAAATAATTTTTATTAGGGTAAAGTGGATGTTACTAAATTATTAGTAAATTTATATTTCAATCATTCAACTTTAAAAAGTTACAAAATATCATTAAATTATTTGAAAGTTTTTATTTAAGTCACTGAACTATTCAGAAGTTTTTATTTAAGCCTCTCAACTATTAATTCTTTTGTTAAAGTTCAGCTAATTAGCTCCAAACAACGATTCAATTATTTGGTACAGTGGATTAGTACCCATTGATGAGTAGAAGAACATATCTTAGATCCAAGTCAACGGTTAGGGCCAGTGATTTGGAAAATAATGTTATGTGGATTTTGGTTCACATATTTTTTATGTTCAAAACTATTTCATAAAAAAAAATTGAACAATAGAAAAGAAAGGGAAGAAGAGCTTTCAATTGGAAAAGATAGTGCAAACAAATAAGATCATAATAGCAGTTATTGTAACAGCCTATAGACTTACATGAAAACTTTTAAATAATTCAATGACTATTTTGTAATTTTTTAAAATTAAATGATCAAACGTAAATTTACTAATAATTTAATCACCAGTTTACCCTTTTTTATTATCATTACTTTTGCCTGAATTGTGTTAAAAAAAAAAAAAACCCTCTAGTTACCTAAGTTCACGTATCACGTTTTGCACTTCTCGGTAAAAAAAGGGGGCTCATATAACGCTCCCTAATAGCCCAAAATAAATAAATAAATAAAAACAACATAAAAGCAAGCATTGGCAACGTGAAGGATTAAAAAAAAAAATCCCAGAATCAGGAGTTTTGATCATTCAGTGGATGATGATGATCAACAGTAACGTGCTTCAGCCTTCACCTTCATATTCACACTTTCATAGCTCATCGGTTGGTCCAAACAAAATTTCTTAAACAGCTAATACTTTTAAGGGAAATATTATTAATCAATGTATTATATGACACTTGTTAAAATTTCTTCACTGTTTTCTTTCTGGGTTGAATTCACTGATTTTTTTTATCGAAGAAGAAGAATCAAAAAGCAACCTTAAAACATTGGTCACTATTATTTATTTTTAATTCAGACTGACTGGAATTTGACTTGTAGTTGTTGTTAGCTAGCTTTCTCAATTTTTCTTCCTTTGTCTTATTCTACCTACTTTCTTTGCCTGTCAATTTAAATCTTTTTATAATACAACTCAGCATTACCCCAACCAACCTAAACCTCATAAATTAAAGTCCATGTCCTTTGTCTTCAGTTTCTTATCAAGGAACATTTGCATATGAACATGGAATCCCATTTGTTTCACTCTAACAAGTCTTCTTCTTCTTTTTTTAATCTAAAATTTGTTGTTTTTTTATTGATCAGACAGAAATTTGATACCTTGGGTCTTTTTTATTTTTCTCTTATATCTCTGAACTGCTGCTTTTTTTTTTTTTTTGTGATAAAATTCAAAAATTGTGATCACTGAGTAGCTTATGACATTGAAAACCCTAATGCTGGAGAGACCCAGATCGGTTTCTTTGTACAGCTATCAATTTATGAGCCACCTCGAGTTGCAGTTCTTTCTATAGTCATCATTTACTCTATCCGGTGAGTGCTTTGTTTTTACACTTGACAATGGTGTGGAAGCTTAATTTGGTACTGTTTAGACTGCTTTTGAATTGATTCTTTATGTTTTTTTGTTTTTTGGTATGTTCAGTTGATAGTGTATCATCATAGGGGAACCTTTGCATAGTTTTTGAATGGACTTGGTTTATATATGATTGAAAATTGTTGATAGAACGTAGGGATTAAGATGGGTTGCCACGGTTCATTTAGTGGGCGGAGAGCCATAAGTGATTATAGACAGTTGGAATTCGGGTTCTTTAGGGGGTTGGAGTTAGAGAGGGTGAGGAAAGCTAAGAGTGTGTGTGTCGAGAGAGTCAATGTGCGTCTTAAAACGGGTGCCTTTATTCCTTCCACAGATGCCACCCGTTGCCCCGGCATTAGTTCCATATTCCTTAGAACGCAAACGACCTATTAATGTCTTATCTCTGTAGTTATGAGATTGTCATGTTAGGACAATGAATAAATGTGAGATATGAAAGAGCGATATTCTATTCATGTTATAGTTCCCACTATGTGTTTTAGCGAGGTTATAGGCTCGTAGAGACTTGGGCTTACTAGGTCTTGCCATCACAGGTGCCTTTAACTTGTATGTTGATTTGTATTGTCTCGCGAGGTTGGTAGGGTGCGGGGTGAGCTCACAAGTCGTAGATATAACAGAAATCAATATACTGAATTCGAATACTCTGTACTCATGTAAGTACTTTGTAGTTGAAATGTATGATAAAGGTCCTCAACTAGTTTTGTTTCAAATCTCTTTGAATTTTCTTTGTTTGATTCCTCTAATTTGTACGGGGATTGCTGCTTGAATGTGTGTGAATTTGGTATCTCATCTTAGTTCCTGTTTGGCATTTTCCCACATTAGTGGACTACTTTCCCTTGTTTTCCAGGCCTTTTACATGCAAATTCGTGCTCTACATTGTCGATCTCCGAGAGTAGGCATCGATGTCGATCATATTTGGCCTCCCACTCCTTGAATGTATTTACTGCCTAGCTTGTGCTCGATGGGCATGGAATCGATGCCTGCATACTGCCGGCCATGATAGTGTAACATGGGGTCTTGCAACTGCCGAAGAATTCGAGCCTGTTCCTCGACTTTGCCGCTACATTCTAGCTGTTTATGAGGACAATATTCGGCATCCCCTTTGGGAACCCCCTGGAGGATATGGGATCAACCCTGATTGGTTAATTCTCAGAAAAACTTATGAAGACACTCGAGGACGGGCTCCTTCTTACATTCTATACCTCGATCACGAGCATGCCGATATAGTGCTTGCCATTAGAGGTCTTAATTTGGCAAAAGAAAGTGATTACCAAGTGCTTTTGGATAACCAGTTGGGTAAAAGGAAATTCGATGGTGGCTATGTTCATAACGGACTCTTGAAGGCTGCCGGATGGGTTTTAGATGCAGAGTGCGAAGTTTTGAAGGAACTCGTCGAGGAGCACCCAAATTATACTTTGACATTTGCAGGACATTCTCTCGGGTCAGGTGTAGCAGCCATGTTAGCTTTGGTGGTTGTCCAGCATCAGGATAAACTTGGAAACATTGACAGGAGTAGGATCAGGTGCTATGCTGTCGCACCTGCTAGGTGCATGTCGCTGAATTTAGCGATCAGATACGCAGATGTCATTAATTCCGTCGTTCTTCAGGCAAGTTATTTTTCACCTCCTTCAATGCTCAGCCTTGTTTTTTGTCAGCTACGATGCATACTATCAGTCAGTTTATCGGAGAACTTTTAGTATTGTAATTTCTGCCACACGACATGTTTTATCTAAATACTGGGATATGAACCGCGCAATGTCTCTGTATCAGGATGATTTCTTGCCACGAACAGCCACGCCGTTAGAAGACATTTTCAAGTCACTTTTCTGGTATGGTTGGACTCTAAAATCCGTTTCGAATTCGTTTTGTTTATAGCTGATATAGGCCTCTGGAGTGTGCTAACGTCCTTTTGTAAAGCCAGTTGCCCAATCAAGTACCGGTTTTCCTAGTTGCAAATAAAAATATGCTTACTCTCGGTTCCCCATTTAAACAGTTTGCCATGCCTACTATGCCTGAGATGTATGAAGGATACTTGTCTACCTGAGGAGAAGATGCTTAAAGATCCAAGGAGGCTATATGCACCCGGTCGCCTCTATCACATTGTTGAGCGAAAGCCTTTCAGGTATAATGAGGCATAACAACCGTCTCTCTCCCCCCTCCCCTCCCATATACTTAGTGAATTCGGGTTTTTCTTAACTATGGTGATGTCATCGTGAGAATGCCTCGCAAGGCTCGACTCAGTACATGCTGTACGACAGCCGGTTTTATTGCCGTAAGAACTTTTGATCTCTTGATGGACACCCTCCATTATATTTGGCTCTTGCAGATGTGGAAGGTTTCCCCCAGTTGTGAAGACAGCAGTGCCTGTGGATGGAAGGTTCGAGCACATAGTTCTTTCGTGTAACGCCACATCCGACCATGCTATAATATGGATTGAAAGAGAATCACAGAGAGCCATGGCTGTAAGTTTAAAGCTGCATTTTTATGTTCATGGTAATGGTTTAAATCAAATAGAACTTAGCCAATTACATTTTTTGGGTAAATTACACTCAAAGTCACTAAACTATTAGTAAGTTTATGTTTTGATCACTCAACTTCAAAAAGTTACAAATTGGTCACTGAACTATGCAAAAGTTTTTATTTAAGTCATTGGATTGTTAAAATCGCTGCTCCATGCCCTTTGTTCGTACAATCGGTACTAATTGAAAGTTCTCTTTCCCTTTTTCTTCGACCATTCAGGTTTTTTTGTGAAACAATTTAAAACGTCATGAATCTACAAATCAAAATCCAAACAACTTTATTCTCTTATCTCCAATATTAACTGTTAGATCGATTTTGATCTAATGTATGTTTTTTTACTTGTTGATGGGTATTTATCTACTATATTGATTATCAAATCGTCACTTCGGGCTCGTTAGCCGAACTTTAAAAAAAAAAGTTTAACAGCCTAATGAATTAAATAAAAACTTTTGAATAGTTTAGTGACTTAAATGAAAACTTTCAAATAGTTCAATAATTTTTTTGTAACTTTTTGAAGTTTAAGTGACTAAAATCAAACTTATTAATAGTTTAGAAACCTTAGAGTGGTTTGCCCTATATTTTTTTTGCTATAGTTAATGCTTGAGAAAGATAGGATCATGGAGGTACCAGCAAAACAAAGAATGGAAAGGCAAGAGACATTAACAAAAGAACACAAGCAAGAGTACAAAGCTGCACTCCAAAGGGCTGTTTCATTATCAGTGCCCCATGTTTACTTGCCACCGTCCGAATACGGAACTTTCGACGAGTCCGAGAACGTGGAGAAGTACAACTCCTGTAAATTGAGTAGCAAGTCATCCGTTGGATCGTCGGGGAAAAGCGAGAGCAAAGTAAGCTGGAACGAATTGATCGAACGACTTTTCGATAGAGATGAATCTGGGCATATGTTGCTCAAGAAATCACATAGGGATGATTGGTGAAATGTAATTATTTTTGGAAAATAACATGGATAGAAAAAAAAAGATAAAAAATATTAGGATATTTCTGATGAACAACATCATTCATTGATTAAATTTATACTGAATTTCCAATCTCATTACGATAATCACAAGCAATCGTTGAGGCCTGAATCCTGAGAAGCTAAACACAGGTCAGTTTTAAAGAAAGCAAATAAATTTCAAAAGGTCAAATTCTGCTATTAGTCCCTGCACTATATATAAGATATGAATTAATATATGTATTTATTCATATATATATATTTTAATTTGGTTGTTTTTAAGCTGTGTTTTGTAAATTTTAGAATTACAGGTTTAGCCAGAAATTTTGAATTTTGAAAAAATATAAAGACTGAGAATGAGAATAATCCAAATGGAGAACATTGATTAAATCCATAATTTTATTCATGGTACAAAATTAAGAGCAGAATTTTACCATGTCAAAATGAAGATATCGAATTTGAAAAGTATAGGATTAATATTAACCAATTCCAAAAATACATATAACTAAATTTGATCAAACTAAGTATATAGATTTAAATACACAACCTACGCATAGTCCAGGGACTATTAGCACAAATTAACCAATTTCAAAACAAAGATATCGAATTCGAAACAAAACAGAGGAAAAATCATGATCTGTAATAACAATCGGGAAATTATTACGGCAAATTTCATAGGTATCAAACTAGGGTTCGGGGCTGGTTCCAAAATTTACTTAAATTACAGTGCAAACTACATCTTAAAAGATCAGTAAAGCTTGAAAAGGTAACACAATAAAGCAAGTATGGAGATGGGTTACACAGTAAAAATCAAGGGATTTCACTCTTATCGAACCAGAAAATCAATTGCTTGGGCTGCTACTTGTAGAACCCGCAGATGGGGTCGGTTTCTTCAATGAACAAGAAGACTTGAAAGCTTCTATCTGAGATTGACATTTCACGTAATCCCCTTTGTTTTCTTGCAAACACTTCTTTAAAGCCTCAACGTCGCATGGTGATGGGATCTTCTTCGCCCTGTTAATATCTCCTTCTTCGCCCATTTTCTTAAAACCTAGTGTTTGGAGGTTAAGAAAACTGTGGAAACGCAAGGAGAAGAGACGGCGAAAATGAAATCGCTAGGAAAAGGAAAAGACAATACAAATATTTTTTTTGTTAATTGCATCAAAGATCATCAAACTATAGTCTGCATTTTAAGTTGATCTTTAAATTTTAAAAATATTTTAATTGAGTCCATAAAGTACTACTATCATATCTATCAAGTTTCTCTTCAACTTTAGTAAAAGTATCATAGAGGCCCTTGTACTAGTTGTCAGATTACATTTTACCCCCTCTACTAAAAAAAGACAAATTAACCATTGTAGGTTAGATTAAAGAACAAACTAATCATTCCATTAAAAATTCCATATACTTTTGTTGTTAAAAGCTAGTCCCTGTACATTAGCATTAAATATACATGGCATGCCATATGTCATTATTTAGTTATTTCGTCAACAATGTCAATTTTTAGCAATACAAATGGATAAAATTTTTAACAGAAATGACCAATTTGCTCTATAAACTAATGTATAAAGATTACTTTACTCATTTTTTTGAATAGAGGGATAAAATGTAATTTAATTCCTAGTATAAGGACTTTCATGATAATTTTACCACTTAACCATTAGCTTGAATGTTAAATACAATCCAAATCTAGGGTAGAATTTAAAACATTTAAATTAAAATTTAAACACGTGTGTACTTGTTATATAAATAGCTTAATTTGACATGTTTTTTAAAAAATAACATTTCTAAATTTTATTGATATTTTATTTTTGTAACATGTTAGACCTTAACTAAACATAGATAAGTACATACATAGTTTAAATATGTTCCACATTAGACCCAAACTGACATTTTAACACCTAAATTAAGGAAGATAAAAAGGTATGCTTAATAAAACGCTAATAATTTGATGATTCAATTAAAATTTTTTCTAAAGTTTAGAACTTAACTGATGGTTGAATCGGTCAGACAATTAATTTCATATTTAACTATTAATAAACTAAAAATTCAAAAAGATAAAGTATAATTAGACAAATTATAAAAAAAGAAAAATTGATAAATACAAATAATTAATAAGCTTATATGATAAATAAGTACCTAAACTATGTAACTTTTCCCATTTAGGTACCTAAAGTGTTTTGGTCAAATAGATACTTAGAGTTTTATTTCGTTATCATTTTACGTACCAATCATTAACTCTCGTTAAAAAAAAAAACCTCCAAACCAATCAAATTAAAACACATATCTTTTTTTAATTAAATAAATATATTTATAATTAACATTAAAGTTAAATTAAATTTAAAATAAAAATTTTCGCTTTGATCCCGTTTTAGACCGATAATCTAGCCACGTGTTATAATTTTTATTTATTTTTTATTAAATCTTACTTCTAAATATTTTTATTTAATTAAAAATTCCATGTGCCGTAATTTAATTAGTTCGAAGTTTTCTTTTTATAGGAGTTAATAGTTAGTACCTAAAGTGGTAACAAAATAAAACTTTAGGTACCTAAATGAGAAAAGTTACATAGTTTAAGTATATATTTTTAATATAACTCTAATTAACAAAAAAAGCATAAATATTCATTTTTTAAATTATAACAACAAAATTAAATATTTAAATTATTTAAAATCTAATTTAAGGGGCTGTTTAATTGATATTTGTCTCATTTTGATTGACATTTTTTTAAAAATCTATTATGATCATTATGATTTATTTGAGATAATACTTAAAATTATTAATAATTCTTTTTCAACTCGTAAGTAGAAAGTTAATGTATTTTAACGCATCCAAATTTATATACACCTTCATAAATAATAATATTCATATCAACCGAATTAAAATCTCATATTCAACCATCCTCTAGTTTGATTGTGTTGATTATACTAACGATTCTCGATTGGCTGACATGGACCATAGCGTGATGCGGTGTGATTTATCCATTTTTTTGGTTGTCTATTTTCCGCCACTAAACGGCAACGTTTTCGTGACTGATGTAAAGTAGGACAAAACGCATCGTTTGAGAAAGGAAAAGCATACGAGAAAAGCCGAGGATTTTTTGGCTAATAAATATAAAAATTAAATAAAATCGCCAAGGCCTTAAAAGGGAAGAGCCAGATAAGAGCGCCTCAGCGCCAGAACAACCTAATTTGAAAACCAATTCAAACCTAACGGCTATTCCTTCTCTTTAAACCTTACATTTTATTTTCAATAAAGTTAAATCAAAATCTTCATCACTCGAAATTTCAACTACGAAATTCGAATTCGAAAAACAGAAGAAATTTCAGCGAGCAAAAAAAAAAAAAGTTAATCTACAATGGGACAAAATCGAGGTCGAAAGGCACGAGTGATAGCGAAAATCAAAGGCTTCACAGATCTGAAACCGGAATCCGTCAACGAAGCTTCTGGAAAGTGGATTTCAGTTCACAGACCAAAGGGAGATGATTCCGAAACTGTCGCTGTTTCTTTTGGAGATGAATCTACGAGGTAACGATTTATTTTACATTTTTTTAAGTTTATCGTTGAAAGCTGAAGCAAGAAATGATAGTTACCGTTTTTTTGTTTTTCGATCGAAAATGTTTAGCAGTCGTAAAGAATCGTACGAATTGGATTATTGCTACGATCGAAGCGAGGGAAATGATTTAATTTTTTCAAAGGAAGTAAAGCCGCTTATTGAAGATGTTTTTAATGGTTATAATGCCACCGTCGTTGCTTATGGAGCAAGAGGCAGCGGAAAGACTTTTACAATTCAGGTCAGTTAATATTCTTTTTATTGCTATTAAATGATTTACTATATAATTTTTGGAGAAAATTAAGTATGGAATTTTAAAATTTTGAAGGGTTCGGAAGGGAAACCAGGTTTAGCAGTACTAGCTATGGCTGAAATCCTTTCTATAGCAGAGGAAAGTAGCAAGTTAATAGCCGTATCATGCTTTGAGATTTTGAAAGACCATGCTTATGATCATTTAGCTCCAGATAGGCATGAAGTTTTGATATTGGAGGATGTTGCTCGTGGCAAAATTCAACTTAAAGGACTTTCTCAGGCAAGTTTTATAAGCTATTTTATTTTGAATATGAAAGTTTCTCTAGTGATGTTTAGCTTACCTTTCGGTTTATTGATTGATTCATTTCTTTTTGTAGGTTCCTGTGAAATCTATTGAAGAATTTCAGAAACTATATCTTTCGAATCAAAATTCACATAAACAATCCCAGAAGATAATAGCTGAACCTCATCATAGAAGTCACAAAGGCTTAATCATTCATGTATTTCGGGGCAACGAATCCAATGCTCTTCCTTTTGGGAAGATGAACTTTGTTGATTTGGCAGGTTTCAATTTTTAGTTACACAGTCATATTTTTCTCTGCTGTGGCTTAAAAATTAGCCATGTTCATCCTCTAGTTGTGTTTTTTTTTTTTTTTGCATTTACCAGGTTATGAGGATGCTAAAAGGAAAAGCACTAGTAGTTTTAATCTCTTGGAGAATAATAAAATTAATAAGTCCATATATGCCTTACACAATGTTGTGTATGCTTTAAATGCCAATGAAAGCCATGTACCTTATCGCGAAAGTAAGCTAACTCGAATTTTGCGTGATTCGTTGGGAGGGACAAACAAGATTTTGATGATCACTTGCTTGGTGAGATTTTCAGTTCCAGATTTATTTTACAACAACTTTTTTTATTTTCCCCAAATTTTGTTTGCAATTCACATTGATTTTTTTTAACTTCTTTGAGTGTAGAATTCATCCTTTTGCCAAGATTCCATGTACATGGCGAATTTAGCTTCTCGTTCTTGTAAAGGCAGCTCTAAGACTATACCCGATTCAACAAAGAAAGCTAAAAGCATGGTGAGACCTATGGTGGTTTCCTCTTCAAGCAAGAGCCGTTTAACCGGGACTGTTTCTGCAACTACGTCAAAACCGATTGGAAATCGAGTACGAGTTCCGGAAAACAAAGCCAATGTTAAGGCTTCAGCTCTAAAAGGAAGGTACTTAATGATACCTCTCCTACTTGCTTCAAGATATATAATATTTTCGTCATTGTTGTTGCTCTTTCTATATATTGGTTAATTTCAAGGTTCCATAATTTTTTCTTTTTATAAATTGAAGGAAACTTTTTGATGAAGAATGCCATTCAACCAAACCTAAGAAGGTATCTCAGGAGGTATTCAGTTTTCCTAAGAAAGGATTCTAGCTTCTTCCAATCTCTTTTACATAATTTGCATGAAAAAATGGAATGTTTTGCTATTCTATAAAGTTAAGAAAATAAAACATTGAATATGATGAAATTGAGGTTCATTAAATTATAAGCTTCTATATCTGAATGTAGGAAAGCTTGCCATTAGAAAATTTCTCGACCATTACTGAACATGCTATACAAAAAGAGGTAACATTTTTTTGTATTCATTCTATCTGGTGTGTAAAGAAATATGCATCTAAGAATGTGAATCAGTTTCTGAATCTTTTTATGATTGGGAAAGTTATCATCATTTTGTGCAGGAAAAGGACTCTTCTAGTATTTCGGAAGTACTAGTATCTCATACACAGGTAAACCTCTTTTGTAGACTTTAAAACTCAGACGTGTTACTATGTTCAAATCTTGTTTCTTGTACATAATCATTGATTACAAAGAAGACAATAAAATGGTCAAATTGTGCCGTTAGTTCTTGTACCCTGCTTAAATTGTGTCATTGGTCAATTTTAGTCCTCGTGCTCTTGGAATTTTGAAATTTTAATTTTGACCCAAACGTTAAATCTGTTTAGTTAAATTATGTTATTAGTCATGTACTATATATAAAGTTGTAGATTTACTCCATGTTCTCAAATTGAATATTTCTTAATTCATATACTCTTCGAATTTCAAAATTTTAATCTTGACGCAAATAGCAACAATTAAATCCATTAATCGAATTTTTCGTGAGTAATACGCTGAAATAACAAGCTGACATAAAATTACACATGTGATACTAGATTAAAATATCAATGATATTTTTTTCCATGCTTATTGGTTTTATTTTTTCTTTTCAGGAGCATTTCCCCTTGCAAGCTTTTAGTGCAGAAGAAAGGGACATGACAGTTAAGGCTATTATACAAGAAACCAAGATACTAGACAAGGTGATTAAATTTAAATTGTGTTTAAACACTTATTCAAATATACTCAAGGAGATTAGTTACTATTAAAATTTGTTATTTGATTCTCAAGGTTAATGTGACTGATGAGGAGGATAATCATGATAAAGCCACTCCAAATATTGATAGCAATGCAAAGGCACTTTCTATTGAAGCAGGTATATATAGATTATAGCATATCAAAATGCAAAATCCATTTCAGTAGTAATGTCGTTGGAATTGGACCAGTTGGACGAACAACCGGCTTGGGCAAAAGGTTGAATTGGTTTTTGAGCGAATCACTCGGAACTGATTGAATTGGGTTAAAAAGTCAGTTAAATCGAATTTCTCTATTTTTTATGATTTTTTAAATAATTTATCGGATCAATCAATTGAACCGATTAAATCGAGAACCAATGATCTGCTCGGTTCTACTACCGATCCGATTTTAAAAACTATAAGGATGACATGCTAATAATCTGTGGCATTTTTTTAAACAGATCAAACCATAGATAAGGAGAACAACCTTTTACTTGTCAACAAGGAAGCATCACCACCGATCAGTGCACGATTACAAGAGTTGTCTAATAATCTGAAATTGCTTTATTCTTCAACTCCGTCATGTGTAGAAATACCACCAAAGACTGATGTTTCATTTGAAGGTCAAGTTTCAACAGAAGCTTTGGAGCCAAAGACTCCAGAGCCAAGGTTACTAATAAATGACAAATCGGAAATTGTGGACACCAGTTGCAATTCTTGGAAGGCATTTAGTGCTCGTAGTTCTCGAATGAAGGTGGATTTCAAATCTAAACCATATTAGAATCTTTTTCTATATTTAATTATTTGACTCTTCCCCGTTAAATTTTATTTTTTTTTCCCTATTGCAGAATTCTCTTGTTGATGAATATCTCAGATTCTTAAATACAGCTAGCAAGTAAGTATATATGTTTTTTAGTAGTAATTTCAGGATAAGCTCTTATCATTTCTAATTTAAATTCTGCCCTTTCATAAACTTGATAACTTTTCTTAATTTGATCCCTAATCTTTTTTTTGGTCCACATTAATCTCGGAACTTGGCAACTTTTTTTAATTGTCATTGAACTTGGATTTTGTTAAGATGTGATGAGATGGTACTTTGAAATTGTGCCACATAATCACTTGAAAATTTTATAAAAAATCTAAAAAAAAACACCAAAATTTTTTTTCCTCAGAGTGCCACGTTACCAAGCCTTGAATCTAAGTTCAGGGACTAAATTGAGAAAAGTTTCTAAGTTCCAGAACTAATATGATAAAAAAATTTAGGGACCAGGTTGAGAAAAGTTACCAAATTCAGGGACTAAATGTTACTTTATCCTAAAAAAAATCATACCTTAGCAAACAGGCAGCATATTTCGAAAATCTAATTCAAGTCTTTCAGATCTAATCTCACATTTATTGTTTGAAATTCAATAAACTAATGTTAATTTTTTTTTTCTTTTCTCCTTTATCAACAGAGAAGACTTGAAAAGATTAAAGGTGAGATTGTAACTAACAATACTAGTTTTTGATTTGCTTTTGACCAAAGCAAACTAAATATACGAGTTTTTTTTTTTTTTCATTCAGGGAATTGGAGAGAAGAGAGCTACATACATTCTTGAACTACGTGAAGAATCACCGGAACCTTTTAAGGATGTAAGCAAGAATTTTAGTTTAGTTGTTTGGCTGGTTTATAGTTTTGTCTTTTTACCTTCTGAATGAAGAACTTGGCAACTAATAACTAAAATTGTATTTACAGCTTGATGATTTGAAGGAAATTGGACTCTCGGCAAAGCAGGTAATTTTTTAATTCTATTTCCACATATATACCTTGGGTGTTTGTTTTGTGCTAAAATTGAGTTTTGCTTGAATTGGTTGTTTGTATTTCATATTCAGATCAAAGGAATTATGAAAAAGGAAATTGGAGAGCTTTACAATTAACCTTTCAGGGATGGATTACTGAAGAATCGGATCCCCGAGGAGAAAGTATGTTCGATTCCAACAGGCAACTCGAAGTTGCCAAATTGTATTATTTTGCTTTCCTTTTTTATTTAATATCTGATATTTTCTAATTTTTCTTTCGGTGTGCTTTTTCACTTGAAAATGTTGTACACAAATTATCTGGCATGAAGTTTGATGCTTGTTTTCATTAAATTGTATTTAAAATATTGTCTTCTTTCTTTCCTTTTTGTAGTTTTAGATGCCTTTATATATAGGCGTACAGTTAATCCGATAGGGTTTTTCAACCTAATTGATCTAATTCAACTGATAAACATTAGTTGGTTTCATCGTTAAGCAGTTCAGTTAGATCAATTAGTTCAATTAACAAATTTATTTAAAATAATATAAATAGAAATATATTTAACTGATTTAACTTATTTATATATTATAATAAAATGTAAATATATTTAAAATAATTAAAAATTATTAAATATTAATTCGATTAAATCAATCCACTTGATTATAAAATTTAATAGATAAGTGGTCCATATAGTCAAATAAAACCACCCTACAAATTGATTTAAACATAATACTGTTTAAATTGAAGTCAACTTACTGGATCAATTAGCCAACTCAGTTTTAACCGATTCATGCTCTCTCCTATTTGTGAATATAAGTTATGTTTGTTTTTTCAAGTAAATTTGTTGCCCTTGGATAACAAGAATAAATGAAAAAAGAATAAAACTTATAATTAAATTATGATTTACATGAGAAAAAAAAGGCAACTTTAAGACAAAATAAGAGTTTGGTTTATTTGGCAAATCTATAAGTTACCTGTTATGATGAAGAAAGGCCTGCATTTCTGGTAGCATGCGTTTACCATTCTGAGCTCTAGTATTTGTAATATTCATTTTCAGGATTTCCCAAGGCCAACAAATGTGCCTTACCTTACGTCGACTCCTCTCTTTGCCCTCTGCTTCTTCTAATTGTTTCGTTAACTCCTCAATACGGTCGCGTAGTCCGACAGCTCTGCTGTCGGCTAGCTGCACAGATCGCTCTGCGGCTGCCTGTGCAGCTATAGCTGCAGCTGCGAGTTCTTCTTTCAACTTTAACTTGCCATTGGATATTTCTAAAGCTGTTTTTGTTTTGTCCAATTCTTGCTTCAAAATAACAACCTAATGAAACATCAATGCTCTTGGATTTCAGACTTTATTGGACTAAAATGGGTAAAAAGTCTTTCTGGTCCCTCTCAATTTCGATATTGAGCAAATTAATCTCTTTAAAAATATTAAAGTAATTTCAAAAGTGAGCAACAAAAAATAATTAATCACAATGTTAATTTTTTTATCAATAATACATATTTTTTTATTGGTATAATAACAAATTTAGCCTTTAAATTTTATATATTTTGTCAATTTAATTTTGATTTAACAAATTTAGCCCGTGATATTTACACATTTTTGTCAACATTTACACAGAGTATATAAACTTCGAAAGCTAAATTTATTATTATACCAATCAAATTATGTACAATTGATAGAAAACATTAGCAAAGTCATATTGTTTTTAGTTGTTCATTTTCAATATTAACAAATATTAAATTGATCCAAATATTTTGAGAGAGACTAATTTATTCAATGTCAAAATTGAGAGAGATATTTTTACCAAAATTTCATTATATCAATCAAGTCCAATTAAATTCAATGTTATTTTAAGAGTTTATCTATGCTACTCCAATTCTTTCTTTTTTCTCGAAGCACCTCGCATGAGGATTTGATCCTCCATATCTATGCTTGACACATGCCGTATCCGACCCATCCAATTCCAGGCTACGTGAAAGATTCTCATTCATTCACAGAGCAAACAAGCTCGAGAATGGTTCGTATTGATGACAGAATAAAGTACGTACCAGTTTCTCACGTTCTTCAACCTCTTTTTTTCCAGCTTCTACTTCCAATTCACAAGCTTCTCTCCATCTAGCAACATCTGCTTCAGTTTCTTTTATTTCCATCAAGAGTTCATCGACCTTGTACAGTTGAAAATTTCAATAAAAATAGTAATAGTAAAGGAATTAAGAACAGAGGAAGAAAAAAAAAAAGAGGTTAGGAATAGAAAGAACAGAACACTTCCAAGAGATGCCGAAAAAAGACAGATGCTAACATTTTGAGCTAAAACCATCTCTCTGTCTTCCAATTCTTTAATGTACAGTGTGTTTTCTTCAATTTTTTGAGCTTGTTTCTTTGTAAGACTCTGTAGTCGCTCGGTGTCAGACCTGGCATAGCAACAATAATCAATAACTCCAAACCTTTGAGCAGTAGAACAGAAGAGCAAAGGTTCATAATCCTTGCATTTTCCACAAGAGGCACATTGATCAAGCTTCTACCTACACTATATCCTTTAAAGTTATAAACTGCGATCAAAACATACCTCTATTGTAATCAAATCCAAATACATGGGGAAGTGCATTTCTATGTTACCCCGATTTTGGGTGAGTGCTGGTACGAGTATGCATCCTAAATACGCATGCTCAATTCAAGTTTTCTCCCGTATTCAAAGGATCATATCTCCATACTCATATCTGAATATATGTTATGCACAAAAGCTTTAAAAAATAAAGGCAATAGCAACAAGCAATACGTTAATGAAATACCTAGATTCCTCCAAAGATCTTCGTAATTGAGAAATTTCAAGTCTTAAATTCTTCATTATCTTCTCCACCGTAGAGGCCTGTCAAAGATGAGTTGGGATGTAAGACACTGTGCTTGTTGCAAATTTATCTATGTATAGTACACATGCATAAACTTTTCAACCACATTATGAAGCTCTACCGTAAATAATGTGTGCCATCATCATTTAAGTCTGGACAAACATGAAAATTAAGCATTCAAGCAACAGAAGGAACTAATTCAGGGTCTTAAGTTAACCAATATGCACTCTAGGTACTCAATTGAATGGCATAATTGAAGCACTCGTATGAAGCTAATGAGTCAATGCAAACAAGAATCAAACATGATCTAGTTCGAAACTAAAGATAGAATAAACCTAAACATACCAGGCTAACAACCTCCTCTTCACATTCGCTGCCATCCGATTTACAACCTATACTAGTAGTAGAGGCCCCTGAACTCTCCGTCGCTTGCTCATTGCTTCCACTTCCCATCATAAACCCGAACCCGACTCTCTGCAACCCCCGCTCTGCAATATGTAACAGTGCCACTCTCTTTTGCTCAGTGTTCCCTTTTAGCTTATTCAAATTCTTCTCCACTGCCTCTTTCTCCACCAAGGCTATCCTCAACAAACTATTGATATCGCGATTCTCCTCCGTTAAACTCACAACACTGCCCTCCAGTTCCCTCTTCTCCTTCTTTCTTGCTTCCTTGAACTCATACGCTTTCGAGTTAGCTTCTCTCGCAAGTTTCAAAACCGTGCTAACTTCTCTCGCAAAATTCCGCAATTCTTCGTCTTCTAATTCCATTTTCTCGCTCTTACCATCAACGTTCTCCGTCACTTCCTTTTCATCATTCAAAATTTCGATGATTTCAACCAAACTTTCCCTCACTGAACAGATCGAATCCAAGCTTTTCTCGAACAACTCATTTCTGACTTTAGTTTCCGATTCCAACTCTTCGACTTTCCCTCTGTAAAATTCAAGCTTTTCCTCGAGTTCAACCTTTGCTTTAGACTCCTCATCGATCTTTTTCGCAAAACCTTCTTCGTTTTCTCTTAAAATAACTTCGAATTCCTCCACTTGACGGCGAAGAAAGTCTCGCTCGAGTGACGACTCGTGAACTTTCTCCGTTAAAGCAGCGGTTTGAGCAATTGCTTCGTCTCTCTGTTGCTGGAGAAGACGCAGACTCTCCTCCATGGATGAAGATTTGGATCGGAGAGCATGGTAATCGTGACGGAGAGATTTGAGTTGCGCGAAGAGATCATGATCGGAGATCGGTGAAACGGTGGAAGAATCGGCATCGTCGATAGAGATTTCCGATGAGGGATCTGCGGTGGCTTCCATGATCCATAGACGATATAAATTGATTCAGGGATTGTGGCGAGAGAAAAAGGGGGAATAGAGCAAGGAGTATGGAGGGAAGTGAGTTTCTATAAAAACTACCAGTCAAATGAACAATTGAAAGAAGGTCAGGTGGGCGAAAGCAATATATAAATACCGGGTTTTGGCGGGGATTAGATAAAGGTATAATTTTCCATCAGATCCTTATACTCTTTGAACTTTGAACTTCTATCTTTTTCCTTTTAGTTTTAGAAATTTAGTGCTTCTACTTTAAAAATTAAAACCTAATTTAAGTATTTAAATGCAACATATTTAATTTTAACAAAAATTTGTTAAAATTGTTATCAATCAGATATTAATTTTAAGGTTTGAGTCATATATTGTTCAAATTGTGCATGTGTTCTCCCTTTTTTACTGTATATATATATTTGGAAAAAAAAATTGAAGGATTAACTCCCTAAAATTATAAACTTGATAAATTTAAAATTTTTGAAAAATATATAAATTGAATTATAATTGAACTTAGTTAAATGTAAGTTAAAATAAGTCATAAGTCCTTGTATTTTATAAATTTTGAAATTTAGTTCTTGTAATTCTATTTTTAAAAATTTAATCTTTCTACTTTCTAGATTTTAGAATTCAAATTCAAGTGTTAGTACTATTTTTTTTTTAAATTTGTTGGTGTGATATTTTGAAATAAAAAGAAATACTTACTTGATAAATATGTAATTAAAAAATGACGTAATGAACTTAAATTTAAACAAGAAAATTTTAACAGTATTAACCGTTGAACCTAAATTTTAAAATTTTAAAAATAGAAAAATTAAATTCTTAAAAAAAAATTATAAGGATTTAATTTACTGAACTTAGATGCTACCCTGTTATAACTAGAATTTGCCTCATCTTCTAGTTTTTATTTTTATTTTTTTATCGCTGAATGGTCTTTGAAAAAGAAAACCTTTAAAAAATAGAAAAAGAAAAAAAATTTAGTTGAAATTTGTTTTAAAACGAAAGAAATTAGAATGCATAGGCCACACTATTAGTTGCAACTCATTTGGCAACTAATTATGCAATTTGTTATATTTATTGGTTTGTTTTGACTTCACTTACATATTTTTATTATTTAATTGAAGAAGTTATTTTCTAATAAGCCATAGTGTGATTTATGTACTGTATTTAAAAATACGTTACAATTGAAAATGTTAAAGAGGGAAATGTCTCTTTTTATTCATACATTATCAAATACTTAATTAGGCACAATTTCAAGAGAAATGCTATAAATTGAAGAGTTTAAAAGAGTATTTTTTATATTTCATTTTGCATGATTTCAGTGACATGGTTGGAATATACTATCTAAATATTCACAAGTCCATTATTATGTGCAGTAGGAGAGTATGTTATTTTGTTCCTTAAAATAAATTATTTTAGGTGCAATTTTGTGTATAAAATAAATTATTCTTTATTAATTTGTACCTAAATTTTGAAGGAAAATTTATCTTGAAATAATTGATCCGAGGAACAAATTATTGTGCACATCATTATTACTTTTCAAATTCAATTGTTTCTTTAATTGCAACTTATAAACTATTAACATATCGTATTTTTTGTCAAATTTCGTTTAAGAAAAAGTGTCGCAAAAACCGAAATATGTCATAAAACTCCCTTGATCTAAATTGCTGGTACATTCCTCTTGCCATCAAAACCCCAAAGAAGTGTTATTTTGCGAATGAGGAGAGAAAGACTGCATGGTAGAAGAAAAAATGGGTAAGCAATGTCGGGGGCAGCTAGCCGGCAGTGGCGGAACAACTAGTCGCAGACTAAATCTTGAAAGGTTTTAAAAAGAAGCTTTTTGGGAGAGAGTTGTAAAATAATCTATCCCATAATTACTTATAGAAGGGTAAATATATATTTCGGTACCTAAATTTAGCTTCAAGGTTCAAACTGGTACCTAGTTAAAGTTTTTTTAATTCAATTAGGTACTTGAACTTGACTTTAAGGTTTAATTTGGTACCAAAAGTCTAGTTTGGTCCAATTAAGTACCTGAATTTGGTTTCTAAGTTCAAATTGGTACCTAAACTTGGTTTCTTTTTGTCCAAATTAATACTTACGAAATGACTTAATTGAACTATGAACTATGAGGTCAAGTCCATATACTAATTTGAACCAAAAGACAAGTTCAGGTATCTAATTGGACCAAAAAAATTTAAGTATTAAATTGAACCTTTAAGTTAAGTTTAGGTACCTAATTAGAAAAAAAAAACTTTAGATACCAACTTAAATCTTGAAGCCAAGTTAAGTACCAAAAATTATATTTACCATTAAAACAATAATATATCAGAATCATCGTAACTAACATCTATATATGCAAGTTTACTTTTTTTTTTCCTAAGGTAATTATAGTTAGGTGGTGTTTGGAAAGCTACTTAATAATTAAATTTTGGTAGTATGTTTGGATAGCCATTGCAATTGATGAGTCCCATTGAATTTGGTATAATTAGAGTACTCCAATTACACTTTTGAATTCTTAGGGGTGAGATAGGTAATTATATCCAATTTTAAAAAATTATCTTTATATGATTTATAAAAATTATATTATAAGCATGAACACGTATAAGTATTTGGGATGGTTATGGCAAACATTTTTTATTATATTATAAATGCTAAAATATATATACTATAAAATAATTTGTGTATTTATAAAGTTATAACAATAACTTATATTATTTAAATCCTAAAAATTTCTAAATATATAATAAAAAATAATTTACATGTTATAAAAGTGTTGTAATATATTTATTTATAAAAATTTATGACCAATAAGTATGGATGTAACTTATTTATGTATCCATACTATATATTACAAAAATATATATACTTATTCATAAATAAATATTATAATTTTTTTATCATAAATTGTTTAATAAAAATAAAAATTTAAAGTTATAAAAATTATATTATTTAAAAAAGTGACAAGTTATAATTTTTTTATAAAGGCTATATATTATAAATTTTATATTATTTTTTACTTAATTTAAGTATTATCAAAATGGATATAACCTAGCACAAGTATTTCTCCAAATGGATATATACTATTTATACTATGAATCTAAATATTACAATGTCAATACTAATTATGCAAATGGTTGTCTTGCACCATTCCATGGGGTATAATAACATTCGAGAGAATGGTATTAGATACAAGCACCATAAATAGCTCGCAAACTTTTAACATGAGACATTCAAGACTGTGAAATGTGATCAATAAAACATTTGTTGTTTTAAAAAATATTTCTCATATTAACAACATCACCTAAGTATAGCATAAAAAACAATATTGAATTGTATTAACGTGTTACATATTTCATAACTTCAATCATAGGTGGAATTGAGATGATTCATACTTTGAGGAGTACAAAGAAAAATGAGATATTGATAATTTTAATGATGTATATTCAAATTTAGATGATGATGAACATAGTCAATGATCGACAAATGATGATAAAGAGTATATGTTAAATATTAGATTTGCATAATTTAATAAATACACATTAGAATAATTAGATAAAATTGCATATGATGTTTAGTTTTATTGCTATATTTGTTGGTAATCGTATTAGCAACTACTTTTTTAAACTAATATAAACATATAATGATTTGATTTTAATTTTTATTACTTGCTTATAAGTTATTTTTATCATGCTAATAATTTTTTATAATAATTAATATTTTTTTAAAAATATAAATCGCGTAATTATATAATTATAATTTGTAGTACCAAATATAATATAGAGAATTACGATGTAATTATATTCTGTCGGTCAGTGTTTAAAAAATTATAATTATTTATAATTAAAAAACACTATAATTACTACTTAAGTAATTACACTTTCATTTAATTATTTTGTGCTATCTAAACAAAATCTTAATGTTACAACTTACAATATATCTATCATTATTTAATCAATAAAATATAACATGTGAGAATATACGAAAAAAGAAAATAATGAACTAATTAAAAATATGGGATATATATGTAAAATTGAGCTAAAATTACAAAAGAAAATGTATCTATTTAATCAAGAAACATATCAGGTAAAAGTTTCCAAACAAAATAAACAAGTGATAAAATAATATTTATCCTTAAATTGAACTTGGATTTGATCGATGTATGATATAGTAGTGTTTCGGAATTACACTACGAATTAAAAAAATAAATTTTTTTATAAATTATTAATAATTTTTACATATATTTTAAGTGCTAATCTGGCACAAAGTGTCACGTTATCATACTTTAATGGAATTTAAGTTTAAGAATTAAATTTAATTTTTTTAAAATTTTGAGACAAATAATTATTCAGAAAAGCTTAAAGATTAAATTGAAAAAAAAAAACTAAATGTTTCCTTGTCCAATGAATAACTAAAACTGATGGGGCATTTTACGTAAATTTTATATAAGTATGTTATTCAATTGTAATTGTCAACGTATTTAATTTTAAGTAAAAAAAAAGATACCTAGAAGAATAATCAAGTAAGATTTTGGTTTTCTAGCATTCCTCAAATCTCACCCTTGATTTAGCTTTTAATTTTAATTTCTTATCAACGGAGAGTAAAAGATATGAGTTTTTAATTTATATTTATAAATAAAAATTCAATCATAACCAAATAAAATTTAAAAAAAATATTAAAATGGAAAGCAATATAAAAGTGCCAAGGACAAACCTAAAGCTTTCTAGAAAGCTTAAAAATAAATACTTTTAAAAAAAATCATAAATACTAAATAGTCAAACTAACATCAAGTGTAAGGAAACTTTCCACATGGTCCGTTTAAATGCGAAAAAACAAGCTAAACTCTTAAATTTATATTGCATTTCCACGTAATTGTAAAATGAAATTTAAAAGGTAGTCAAATAAAAAAAAACTCCACCTTGCTGTCGTTTTTCTTGTTCTTTTTCTATTTCACGTTGTAATTCGTTCTTTTTTTTTTTTTTGTCAAATGTAATTCGTTCTTTTTATTCCTTTATCTAGAGTCTTTTATTTATTTATTTATTTTTGGCATAATAATAAATGTAGCCTCTAATATTTTCTAATTTTAGTAATTTAGTCCTAACTCTTTTTTAAAATCACTCTCTCTCTAAAATCTGTTAAATTGCTTTTTTGATAAAAAAATTGACTAAATTATTAAATTTTAATATCATTGACATGACCATTCATATGAAAATTCAAGATGAAAAGTAAAAATTAATGAAAATATTAAAAAATTCAACAAATTTCATAATTTTTAATATATATATATATATATATATATATACACTTTGGTAATGAAGTACAATAAAGTGAATAAACTGCCATATGTGATATCATTTCAGTGCTATTAAAATTTTAGTAATTCAGTCACCTTTTTCACCTAATATAGAAAGCAATTTATTAAATTGTGAAGATTGAGTACCAAAGCGGTCCCAAATAGGGACCAAAGTGATAAAAATGGTAAATGCTAGGGGTTACATTTACCTTTATACCTTTTATTTATTTATCGTTTAAATCTCGTCGTAACTTTCAAGCAGCTGTCTCTCCATTTTTTTCTTAGCTTTGTCCAAAGGTAGGTTAGAACTGTGAGACGGATCTAATGCTGAAAAGAAGAAGAAAAGGCCAACTTTTTTAACTCGGTGATTGACTCACTCACCGAGTCAAATTGGCAATTTAAAAATTGGTCCTAAATCCTAATCATAATTTCTGTGGAATAGCTTTATCTTAAAAAAGAAGAAAGAAAGGAATAAACAAAAAAGAGAGGAATCTGTGGATAGATGGGGAGTCTGGTGGAAGAGATCGAAGGTGATAGAGAATACGATTTTGAGGACGTTATATTTGTTGCGGTGGGGAAAAATGTGGAGAAGAGTAAAACAACGCTTGATTGGGCGGTTGACAACTTTCCCGGGAAAAAGATATGCGTGCTTCACGTTCACCGGCCTACTCATGTACTTGCATTGAGTGAGTTTTTTAATTTTTTTAGCTCGTTTGAATTTTGATTTTTGGAGTTTGTTTAGTTTTTGTTGAAGTTCTGTTTGGTTGCTGAGAAAGTTGAAAGAGAAATTTGGAAGTTGTTTTTGTTGATCACCGCTGACACCTTTTTTTTTTTTAATTTAAAGATTCGTGAAAGAAAAAGAGAGCAATTGTTTGTTTGTTCCTGTATTTATTATAGCTTATTAGTTTTTTTTTTTTTGTAGAAAAAAAATTAATGAGTTGATCTTATATATAATTCAACATCGAGAAAGAGAAATGAACACGGATTGAATTTTACTAACACTTTTGGATTTCGTTGCGATTATGTTAAATTTCCGGTGAAATTGAATACTGTAAAGTAATATCAATATGGACAGAGTGGGTAACATATTTGGTATCTGATTTAAGAGTCAAATGCATTTGACTGAAAATAAAAAGGTTTTGGATTGTGGACTTATTGATCAGAAATCCTACTTTATATGAAGTTTATATTGCACTTTAATGGATGTTCTTAATTTGATAGAACAAGAGAGTAACATGTTTCTATTCGGTATTTGATTTAAGATTCCACTGCATTTGACTGAAAATAGAAAGCTTGTGAAGTTATTGATAAAAAATCCTACTTTAGTGGATGTTCATTATTTGATAGTGATTAATGATTATTATGCATATTCATAGCTTAGTTGCTTTGATCATATGGTACAAATTTTAAGATTATATCTTTAATTTATAATATAAGCAGCAGATGGAAAGCTTGTGCGCAGTAAATTGAAACAGCACGCAGTAGAGGCATTCCAGAAACTTGAAAGACAAAGATTGCAAGAACGCTTAGACGAATACCTTCTTCTTCTTGATCATTCAGGGGTATTATTTGTTCCATTCTTTTCCAATTTAGTTCAGTCACTGATGTGACCAACATTACACAGCCCTTGAGTTGTTTTAATTTCTGAGGAAGAGACATGTATCTTTTGCTGTTCATTTTACCTGTCAGTAATCTTTCTAAAGAAAAAGGTCAATGCTATTAGTTTGATGTCCTTATTAACTAATGACATAATGATGTGAACAATGTACAGGTACAGGCAGATGCACTATGGATAGAAATGGACAGTGTTGAAAAGGGAATTTTAGAAATTATAGCACGGCATAATATTAGATGGCTTGTTATGGGAGCAGCAGCAGATAAATATTACTCAAGGTATGAATCTCTTATCATACCCTATCATTGTTCAATATCATCATGAATGTATATTGGAATTCTGAATTCTTTTTAACGGAATCTAGCTAGCTGGTTATGCTGGTGGTGTGAGCCTCCAGCTTATACTGCCTTTTCAATTTTATTGGTTTGGTATTCAATTTCCAAATTTAAATTCTCTTTGAGATTACAGGAAACTAGTTGAACTAAAGTCCAAGAAAGCAATCTTTGTATGCCAAAATGCGCCAGTTTCTTGTTATATCTGGTTTGCTTGCAAGGGTCGCCTCATTTATACTAGGTAATGTTTTAACATTGTAAGTTAAAATTATGGTTGCTTGATGTTCTTTTAGGTGGGAGAGACTTCGGTTCCTCCTTCACTGCTTCTGCAGTCCATTGGATCAGCTATACCAATTTAACTATTCCTTCTATCTATGCTTCACCCCTTGGTGTCAACCGCCTCATGGCAATAGTTGTTAGGTATACGGCTTATGATAAAATTGGTTGATCAGTGGTGTCTATGCTTCACCCCTTGGTGTCAACCGCCTCATGGCAATAGTTGTTAGGTATGCGGCTTATGATAAAATTGGTTGACCAGTGGTGTTTGGCTTGTTCTGAACTAGTGGATCAGCATTTTCAGGTTCACTGACTTTGTAGAGTTTTGCACTGAGAACTTTAATAATTTTTCACTAGTTGGCCTTCATATGAAACAGAGTAGGCAGAAAAGACGGATCTAGTAGAGAGATTGCAACTCCATCACCACCAATGGATTCACCCCTAAGAACAGAGCAAGCAGAGATGCTGTCAGAATCCGTGCTTAGGGAGAGATCTCCAGGTAAATTCCCTGCTCCATATCATGATCCCATTTCTGTTGACTTTCACATATAAAGTTCCAAGCAGTTGTTTTCTCCAAGGCATAACTTTGTTTCTGAGCCGTGCAGAACCACAGGAAGATGCCAACGTAGTGAGAGGAAATTTAAGGCCTATTTCCCTGCGTTCGGTACATCCAAACTTGCCTAGCAATGGAGTGGTTGACACTTATGGATCAATCATGTTGCAGATGGATGAGGTGAGAAAAGATGCTTTAACTTTTTAATTTGTGGGTATCATTGCCAAGATAGTTTTTGTTATTTTCTGGTAAGGTTGTAAGCTATTCTAGCTGTTCCTGTTTAAATATTGCATTAGAAAGCAAAAGAAAAGAAAATCCTAGTGATCATGGTTTTTAATATTGAATTCATGAAGCTTTATGAACCAGAGCTTGGATTCCTTTGAGTCAGATTGTGTATAGCAAATGAATTTGGTTATCCATTAAATATTCTTCTTAGTAGAAGCCATTTTTGTCGCACTAAATAACCAGATTATACTATAATGATTTGCTGATTTTCAGGAAGAACATCAAGGACAAGCAAGTAATGAAACTGATCAACAACCAGAAGTGTCTACTATAGATGATCATAACTTAAAGCAGGAAGTCTTTGCAGAGACAATGAAGCGATGGAAGGAGGAAAATGATGCCATAGAGGCTGCATGCAAGGTGAAAAAACACTTCTTTTTCATTTTTTACTGCTTGGTTGAGATGACTCCGAGTTCTGATTTCAAACCAAATGAAGCTTCTGAAACATCTTACCCGAGTAAATTGATAGAAGATGAAGTAAATTTACCATTTTGCACTGATCCTTTTGAATCTGCTCTCCCCCTCAAAACACACACACACACCAGAACCATAACTTCCTGCTCATTACACTTTCTTTTCAGGCAAAGGCTTTAGAAAGCTTGTGTGTGAAGGAGATGAGCCGAAGGAAAGAGATGGAGGAATTGCTTGAAAGAGAAAAGCAAGAAGTACAAAAGATGAAGGATCAACATGATGAATTTATTAAAGAGCTGCAGATGGTTAAGGACCAAAGGACGATACTTGAAAGCCAAATTGTGGAGTCCCAATGTGTAGTGGAGGGGCTGGAGGAAAAAATGTTCTCAGCTGTGGAACTTCTGATTAGTTTTAAGAAAAAACGGGATGACTTGAGAAAAGAGCATGAAAATGCCATAAGGGTGTTGAAAAATCTGAGGAAACTTGTAAATGGTGGAGATTCAAGCTTTCCTGGGTCACAAATCCTTGAATTTTCTTTCATAGAGATTAACAATGCCACTCGTGATTTTGATCCTTCTTGGAAGATTGGAGAAGGAAAATATGGAAGTGTATACAGGGGTCTCCTTCGCCATATGAATGTTGCCATAAAAATGTTGCCATCTTATGGCTCTCAAAGCCTTTTGGAATTTGAGAATGAGGTAAACTTTATTTAAATATCTCTACAGCATCTATGTTATTTTTGTTGTTGTTGGTTGGTTTTTTTTTTTTTTGTTAGAATCATTAACACAACACACATATGATGAACTAGAGACTTAGATTGTAAATCTAGGATTGTCAAAAGCTTCTTCCATGGAGGATCCACTTTTGGGCTTATTCAATTATATATATCAGCAGTCTTCAAGTGTGCTTTGTTATGCTACTCATTGTTGTTTGCATATCCTGTGAGCTTCCGGGTCATTTTATTGATTAAGAAATCTGAGGTACTTCCTGAAAGTAGTCGGACATATAGACATGGTGCCACTCATGTATTTATGATCTTAAGCTGGCTTTTTCTTCGGTTCAAAAATGTTGGTCTTTTTAGGCAAATTAAATTTCTATTACCTATTAGTACTACCGGTGATGGTTTATTTTCTGCTCATTGATTTCAGGTAGAGATATTAAGTCGGATTAGACATCCAAATCTGGTAACAATAATTGGAACTTGCCCGGAGTCCAGGTCACTGGTCTTTGAGTACCTCAGGAACGGCAGTCTAGAAGAGCGCCTTGCCTGCAAAAATAAATCTCCACCACTTCCATGGCAGACTCGAATTCGCATTGCTTCTGAGATATGCTCTGCTCTTATCTTCCTCCATTCTAATAAGCCTTGTATCCCCCACGGGAACTTAAAACCTTCTAAGGTCCTTCTCGATTCCAATTTCGTATCAAAGCTCATTGACAGTGGCATTTACCGCTTGATCCCACAAGGCAAAAGTAGTGATACTTCTGCTTCGTCATCTGTTTATATGGATCCGGTGTATCTTGAGAACGGAGAAGTTACTCGAGAATCTGATGTGTACTCGTTTGGAATGGTACTGTTACGACTTTTGACTGGGAGATCGGCTTTGGGGATCTTGAATGATGTAAAATGTTCGATAGAGACAGAAAACTTTAACATGGTGTTGGACCGAACAGCTGGGAACTGGCCACTTGAAGAAGCCCAACTGTTGGCTCACTTGGCAATAAGGTGCTGCGATACACAGCTATTGGATCGACCAGACTTTGTGTCAGAAATCTGGAGTGTGCTCGGTCCAATGAGAGATTCATGTGTCAACTCAGCATCATGCTTGGAAGCTAAGGAGCTTCGTTGCGCCCCTTCTCATTTTGTCTGCCCAATTTTTCAGGTAACATTCAAGTTCAGTTCTTTGTAGTAGAACTTATGCCTGCTAGAAAAGACAGTACGAGGATGTCGGTTTCTTTCAGTGATTTTAATGGTCATGTAGTTTTCATTTCTTGTTACCGTGGTGGTTGTCTTTTAAATTTGCAGGAGGTGATGAAAGATCCACTCATAGCGGCTGACGGTTTCACATACGAAGCCGATGCTATTAGAGGATGGTTGGACAGTGGCCATGACAGATCACCCATGACAAATCTTAAACTTGAACACTGCAATCTGGTCCCTAATTATGCTCTTCTTCAGGCAATTCAAGAGTGGCAGCAACAATATTGATGCTTTTATCTCGTTTACGAGTCACAACGATTGTATCTGGCCACCTGATATGATTAAAAATATATAGCTTATTCATACTCTCATGTATAGCTCAAGGGATTACAGTGCCATCTATGAATAAAAAAGTTTCACTTATTATTCTTTAAAGAATATTAGCTGAACAAAAATTTCACTTCATCTTATTATTCTTTATAAAAATGTTTCAGTGTTTTTTCGAGTACTGAGGAGTCAATTTGCATGTTGTTTTTTTTTTTTTTAAAAAGGTAAAGTAGTCTATGTACTTTAAATAAAAAATTAAATTGGTTATTTTTGTTAAAAATTTTATTTATTTGTATTGTTCTAAATTATTGTGGTTAATTAAATAACTAAACAGTGACATGATTTACTATGTGGATTTCATGTTGATGTACAAATATTAGTTTTTAACAGTAAAAATTGATGAAATTTTTAATAAAAAGATCAATTTATTTTTTGATTTAATATATAAAAATTAATTTGTACAATTTTTTAACAGGGAGAATAAAATGAATTTTTGTGGTAGTTTTACCCTGGTTATGATGGAGTTAAAAAATGTTCTATAATGAGCAGAAGACTATTGAGATCACTTAAATGTTACTGGGATAAGATTAGTGGTTGAAGCCAATAATGGCTATTAGATTCTTTAAAATCTCACAAATAAAAATGGTAACAAAAACAACATAAAAGATTTATGATGGATTAAATTATGACATATAAGAAAGTTACATAAAAATGTAATGGATAAATATTAAATTTATATCTGAATTTTATTTTAATGTGCACTTTGACATGAATTTTGATTTGGTATGTAATTATATATATAAAATTTGAATTATAATTTATATGTATATATAAAAATTTGATTTTGATTTAATTGTACACATTTAAAAAAATAAATAAATACATTTATTTTCATATTAAATCAATATAATAGTTTGTAGAGGTAATATATTATTGTAAAATAGAGTTGTTAGTAAATTTTGAAAATTAAATCAAATTAAAATTTCATATCTAAAATTGCACAAAATCAAAGATCATGTACGGCATTGCAAATTAGATTAAAGTTTAGGTATAATTTTGATATTTGTCCCAAATATATTTATTAGACGTTTATGTAAGAACCTAATACGTTTGCATGTAGTTGAATTTAAATCTACTCTAAATGCATTAATAAAATCTTAAATTTACTATTAAATCACAACTTTATTTTAATTTTAATATTATACATATTTTATGTATTATTATCATTAATTAATTTTAAATAATATATTTTATTATTTATTATATATTATTTTAAAACACGCCTCTATTTTTTTAAATACATAATTTTTATATGCGTATACGTAAAATAGAAATTCTAGTAATTATAAATTACTTTGCTCAAATATTTTATTTTTTTAATTTAAAATCTATGTTGGATATATAGTGTAAGTATAATTTTTAATCTATAAAAAAAACATAATTTTTAAATATATAAAAATTAAAAGTGACCATATTTATATAAACACGTACATTTATTTGAGATTTACTTTTAATCCAATTCACATAATAATAAATTATTTAATAAGCAATAACAAAATTGAGTTAAAACTACTTTTTTTAGAAATAATAAAGTAATTAAGTTGGGGAATTATTGGATTGCAGAGGTGGTGTTATTTATTAATTATTATAATTATTATCATTATTATTTGGATGAAGTTTAGTCAAGTAAAAATAAATAATTTTGAAATTGTAGATTTGGCTGGGACCATATTTCTTAGGTTCACGTCCCTCAACCATCGCTTTGCCACCAAAATGTCCCACGTCACCTCTATATTTTTTACTTTCTATAACTATGTTTTCCTCTCTATATGTTTTACCTTTCTTTTTTCATAAATTTACCACACTGTTGAAAAGGGTTCCGGTTCCCACCTTTATATGTTTTTTTCTTTTCTCTCTTACAATTTTGCTGCCTTGAAACTTTTCTTTTTCCTCCGCAACAATTTTCTCGGTCGATCACTTTTTATTTTCTCGGTGATTTTCTCTCCCGCCAAACGTTCGCCAATCCTCTATCCTTCGACTTTAAATCCTTGCGATCGCTTTAAGATTCTGTCTCTCCTCTAACCGATCTCTCTTTTGTTTCTCCTTCTCACTCATTCACTGGTACGTTAATTGATCACTTCACTTCTTTATGTATATTGTTTCTTATTTTAAATTAAATAACATGCATTGATTATTGTAGATCACATGGATGAAAGCCCTAACCATGCTTTTTTTGTTTAATTCGTTTTAGTTGTTTATTATTTTTATGTGGAATTTGATTGTTCCATTGTGGAATCTGTAAAAGAAAATGGAACTTGAAAGTCAGATTTTGAATCTTACTGGGTGAAGAATCGAAAATGGCGGAGAATAAGTTCAATGGTTATTTTGTGGCTCAGGAGAAGAAAGTTCTAGAAAAATTTTCTTTTTTGGAGAAATGAAGGTTTGGAAGGTTACTTAGATTTTAACTTTTGGTATAGGTAGATTAATAGTGTTGATAGGACTCTACTCTTCTGCGATCTTTGATTCTCATTGTTATTGAATTTTGATTTGGTTAATCTTTTCTTGTAATTAAAATTTACATAGCTACCAGCATATGGATTTTGATGTTAATTTCTAGGTTAACTATATAGTTGTTTTGATGAGAAATATATTGCTATTGGATGAGTAGTCAGTTCCATTGGTGACCCTGGTGGCATATATTATGATGGCTATGGTGCTTGGTTTTGCGCTTGGATGTTACAATCAGATAGTCCTTACACCTTATTGTTCTCTAGATGCATCCTATGTTTGATCTTTGCGTTGTCTGTCATTTTAGAAATAGTAAGCATGATGATAAAGTTGTTACGTTGTTTTCTAGCTTTACACAATGGCATGCAGGACATACATGTATATTGAGTATTTTAGATGGGATAATGGTTGCAGATCATGCCTCTTGACTTGTTATTTGATGATTAGGCAGACGTCTGGCGCTATTTTGTTCATTCTTCAGGATGTTTGGTTGCATCATTAGAATGTGCACACTTAGATTCCAGTGAAGGCACATGATTTTATGTTGATGTTTAGATGCTTACCATTATCTAGGTGGCCGGTTTTGGGGGGGGGGGGGGGGTAGCACATCAGTTTTAAACATTATCCAGTGTTCCAGATTAGTTAAACTGACTGGGATGCAGAATGGCTATTAGATAGATTGCTTGGAAGCATTCTTTCCTGAATCATTGTCAAAGTACTGTGATTTGATAACGGATAAGTCATGAATTTAAGTTTCTTTTAGGATCTTAGTTTGTCTTTCTTCCCTTTGCAGTGACGCCTCTGAGTTAGTCGTGGTTGTGCTTTATTTGTATGCATAAATGCCAGTTGCTAAACTCAAGGCAGCCAATTCTGCAAATTTAATGAAATCAGAGGATCTAAATGATTCTTTGGACACCTTCATCAGACAAGCTATTGGAAAAGAACCTTTCCTTCCCTTCTCAAGGACTGGTGACAGCCCGGTTCAATGGATTCAATTGCTCCATGCCTTAGACCAACAAGGTACTCCTAAATTATTCGATGGGTTAAATCATTGTCCTAGAAATTACTTTATAATGATACATTATTTCTCTATTTTCTTGCCTACATCTATTACAGATATCCCTGGCTGGCCATTACTCTCTCCTCTGAAGTTGCAGACACAGAAGTGTGATAAGTGTTCACGAGAATTTTGTTCACCCATTAACTATAGAAGGCATATACGTGTGCACCATAGATTGAAAAAACTTGATAAGGTTTTCAATTCCTTCGAAACATCATTACTTTATTAAGTTGATTTTTTAAAGAGTTCCTCCTGGAATTTGTTTTTCTTCTGCTGCTTCAAGATCCTAGCCTCTTGGAAAAATAGATTTGTCTTTTCCTTAGCTACTTTTAATTTTTTTTTTCTACTTTTCTCACATCTCTTAGGACTCCTCTAAAAGATGTTGTTTTGCATATTGTAGGATTCTGCTAAAAATAGGGATCTATTAGCAGCATTCTGGGACAAGGTATATCTCAACTGCCCCTCTTCCTCTTTTTTACGTTTTAGGTTTTCCTTTTTCTCTTTTCTATTCTTTCTCATTTATATTATTTCCAGCTATCAGAGGACGAGGCAAAGGAAGTTGTATCATTCAAGGATGTCTTACTGGAGGTAATTGTTTATATTTTCTCACCTGTTTAATTCTTGATACGTCATTTAGTAATATTCAAGTGACATCTGGATCTGGTTTACACATCGTTGATATTTACTTGTTAACATTATCTTGTTCCAAATGGTTATTTCTCGCTGGGATAAACATGCACATATCACTTGGATCATCGTTTTCAATTGTTCTAGTTTCTGCCTTCTAAACAATTGCTTCCTTGCTAACTATACTTTCTAGGGAGTTCCAGGATCTTCAGTTATAAAATCATTGACTACACATGTAAAGAGGCAGGGATTTTCTGCTTTGCCACAAGTTTGCTTGAGGGCAGGTTCTGCTCTTCTGGTAAGGGATGTATTCTCTTGTTCATTAAGTGTTGTGTTTAGATCTGAAAGATGCTAATACTTTCTTATCCAATGGATTTCATGTCCTAATTCTTTTCAGGACCTTGTGCAAGCTAGACCTTCAATATTTCCAATATCTTCACAGGAACTATTTAGCATCCTTGATGATGCAAGTGAAAGGACTTTTCTTTGTGGCGCAGCTGTGTCAATGCAAAAATACATTTTTGATGGTGAAGCAGGAAAGATTGGTCTTGAAACCAAAAATTTGGTTGCTTGTACCAGCTTCTTGGTGGAACAGAAATTGGTACATTTTTTGTTTTGTTCTATCTAGGTTTGGTTTACTTAAAAGTTTTCATGCATAGATTTGTAATTTGATGGCGCAAGTATTATGCTAAATCCCTAACAATTGGACAAAGCAGGACTGTTGGATAAGCGCATGAATTTTTGTCAACTTTTTATTTTCTTTTGTATATTATTTCATTATAAAAATATATATTTTGTTTGACTTTCAGGTTAAAGCATGGCTTGCGGATAAAGATGCTGAAGCTTTGAGGTGCCAGAAGTTACTGGTGGAGGAGGAAGAAGCTGCCCAGAAGAGGTGCGTATCACTAATTCTCTCTGTCTAACAATTTTTTAAAATTCTGATATTTGACTTGCTCTTTGAAAGGTTGGACCATTTTCATTCCTATCTTTCCCCTAATTCTCTAGGAATCATCTTTGAATAATTATGTCTAGGAGGAACGGATCAGAAAAGAATAGAGTAATTTCTTCTTTTTCCGTGAGCGTTAAGAGCAAACCCCACCATGTGGTATAACTAATAATTTGCTTCCAAAAGATGTAACACAAAAGAGGAAAAAGGAAGGTGAAGATATTGATAAGAAATGTTTTTGTATTTCTTGAAATAAAATGTCACTATAATTTGTAGGAAAAAAAAGTGCACAGCTGGATAAAAAATTAAAATTGCAGAAACATCTTTAAAGAAACATGCACTGGAGAAGAAAAAATGCCAGCATGTGCCTTTTAGGTTCCTAGATACAAATTACAAACTCATCATGTGATACAGTTTGGCAGTGGTAAGTGGTAGGTCTAACTCCTAGTCCCAAGGTTAGGCTTATTGCTTATCGACTTGCATGTGATTCTTCAGAAATAGTTCTTCAACATCTATTAGAAGGCAAAATTGAAGAAACTTTACTAACTAATTTGTTTCCCGATATATCACTGTAGGCAAGTCGAGCTTCTTGAGAGAAAGAGACAGAAGAAGCTTAGGCAGAAAGAGCAGAAAGCAAAGGAACAAAGACACTGGGAGTTGGAAGAAAGTAAGCCGAACATGGATGACCTGTTGGAGGTTAACACTCTTGCCGAAACATCCAGCCCATCTGCTGTTGATTCTGATGGACAAAATCCCGTCATGTCCACGGATCAAATTATCCCATCTGTGGAGCCCAATATTTTTTCCAAGCTTGAAGAGAATGTAGATTATGAAATTCAAACGGGGTTTAGCAATGCATATAGTGATCCAGGAATTAGTCAGAATATTGAAAGACGAATGGAACAAGTTGGACGTCGGCATATAGTTGTCGCTCGATGGCAGACTCCGCCTAATTCACAACGAGTTGTCCTTAATGATTTCCATGCTAGTCAGAATTCTCATGGATTTAAATGCGGAGGCATTAACAAGCATGGAACAAAAAGGGAAAGGTTTGCTCCCATAGGTAATGGTAATAAAATCTGGAGCCAAAAACCTAAAGCAGTAAATGAAGGGGAGAGTTTGAAAATTAGAGTGGAGAAACAAGCAGCAAATCAACTGAATCAAAATAAGAACCATGAGCTTTTAATTGGTTCTATATCTGTCACACTTGAAAATTATAGCAACCACGATGAAAACAATCTAGCTGAAGCATGTGACAGGAGCCTGGCTGAATGTCGAATACCAAAGAACAATGTTCAGGAGAAATCCAGCAAACTCGATCCTGTTCAGGGTGTTACGAACCGATCGACTATAAAGTTTTGGAGGCCAGTGAGTCGACATGAAAGCAAAAGTTCATCGCCAGTACAAAATGGTGCTAGTGAATCTGAAGTGCAAGTGATTGCTGAGAAAGACGGAGCGCGTACCTCTTCCAATGGAACCTGTTTAAGGTCCTGTTCAACAGATGGTATTGATGGTGTGGTAAGCATGGATCTCATTTCAACGTTGAAGGAAAGTGTACAACCAGAGAGCTCGCAGTTCGACAGTCATACTGCCAAGGCCATTCTTGCTCAGAGTAAGTCGGGATGTTTGAACGATTTATCTAATAACTTTATTTCTACGGTTCTGTTGTTACTGAATCAACTTTTTTTCTCTGATAAACAATCTGACTGGCTTTATAGGGTGGAAGGAAGCTCTTGCAGGCGAACACGTGACATTGGTTCTCACCCCGAACCTTGATCCTCCAGGGTGCTCAGAAATTGAAGCTGATTCATCCGAAAAGTTGGTGGTTAAGGCAAGGGCTTTCGAGGCCTCAACTGCCGGACTTGCCCGAGGCAAGTTCAGAAGAAAGCCGGAAAAGGGTGCAAAGATCAAGTACATTCCGAAACAAAGATCCGCCACCTAAGAGGAGGTAACATGGGAATTTTTTTTCTTTTTTGAGGTTATGCACAGTTTAGCAAATCATCTTCATATTCTTACCAGAGGTTCCAGTTTTACCAGTGGTCTTCTGTCGAAAAAAATTAAGAAAATTTTGCTGGAAAATGTTTTATAATTCCCTTTTTTTTCTTAAGGTGGTATAGCAATTTGACTAGTCTTTTAAGTTTTTCTGGTTATTGCTATTTTTTCCCTTCTCTTAATTGTCCAAATTTTTGCTGTAATAAATTGGGGTTCTTTGCTATTACAAAAGTACATTTTTTTTAGAGGGGTCAAAGGTGGATTTTCCATCTTTTCTTTTGTTTTCTTACTTCCGTCCTGTGCAGACATTTTACCTTTACTTTTGTTCCATGTCTTCTTTCTGATCTTATAACAGAAAAGCTGCATAGAACTTAGGACAAACGTGTTATAATGTTTGAGCCCATCAACATTTGTTTATTTTCATGGACTAATGATTTGCTCAACGTAATCTTTTTTTTTCTTTAATAATTTTCTAATAATATTTTTTATACAAATTCCTTATGATATTTAGTTAAACTGTTAGGTTTAAATGACTCAAAAGGAAGATGAAGTTTTCTGTATTAAGAGTTGAACTGTATTATATTTTTTATTAAAAATGAGTAAATTAATTTATTAGTCATCTTGTTAAAAAATTTATTTATTTTTATTGTTAAAAATTATTTTTTGTACGCTAGTATAAGATACACGTGGTAAGTCATATGCTATTATTTGATTATTTTGTTAACTACGTTAGTTTTTAACAATATAAATAGATTAGTTTTTAAAAGGAAATGGTTAATTCTTTCTTTAATTTAACTTATAAAGATTAATTTGTTTATTTTTTAATAGAGGAGACAAAATAAAAGCTGACTTTTAATATAAAAACCTTTATAATAATTTTACCTCGTTTATATACATTAATGTAGAGAAACAATATTAAGCAAACATGGAATCGCTTAAACCCACCCCCTTGAAATTAATTTACAGCTAGAGGAAGCGTATTTTTTGTTCATAAGGGTGACTTTTATACATTAAAAACAACAAAGCATGGCCTTGGCTAGCTCAGTAATTGTCGCATCGCTTATAGAATAAGAAACTGGGTAAAATCATGTTAGACGGTTCATGGAATTGAAAGATTAGCAATGTTTTCTATTAATACTATCCACTTTAATAAAGTAAACAAAGAAAAGCTTATGAAAATTTGACATAATATTATCAACTGGCCAATGATAATAGCAAATTAAGTTTCGGTTTCCTACCACTTTAAAAAAATATTTGATGTAGCAGGGATAAATAAACTTATACTGATTATATTTTTGTCACTCTTAGCTAAGAATCTCTTATCGATCTCATCTTAGACAAAAAGATAACACCTAGGTTCTCCTTTCGATCTCACCTAGGCATATAGATCTCCTCTCGATCTCATTATTCAGCACAATTATATTAAACTATCTAATGATAAACTCTCTCCTCGGTCTCGTTTATCTAAAATTTTCACTAGAGACGTCAATTCTAACGTATTAAGCATTTCGATATAATCGAATAATCAATTAATCAAGAATAAACATTAACTTAAACTAACAATTAACTAATCAACCAACCATTTGCTAATTGTATTTGCATCTTGGAACCGTTGTGCCGGTGTATTGCATCGGTAAAACGAGACGTGGGGTCAGGAACCAAGATTCTTTCTGCTATTCAACTTTCTAAAGGAATCAAAAGGCATGATGAAACTTTTCTTGACGCCCCAAAGCTTAACGAGCCTTGTTAATTTCACAGGCTCAATGAGTATTTCTTTCAAAGTAGTGGATGTCCTAAGGATTTCAAAGACATCATGCCCGAGAAATTGCCCCAAAGGCTACCACCCAAACGTGAAGTGGACCATCGGATTGAGTTGATCACCGATGCTCAGCCTCCAGCTAAAGCCCCGTATCAAATGTTGCCCTCGAAGCTTGAAAAGTGGCAGGGGCAACTCAAGGAGTTATTGGACATTGATTTCATTAGGCCATCCAAGGCACCATTCGGTGCACCAGTCCTATTCCAAGGGAAGCACAACAAATCATTTCGGATGTGCATGGATTATCGAGCCCTAAACGAGCTCACAATCAGGAACAAGCACCCCATTCCTCTGATTGCCAACTTGTTCAACTAGCTTAGTGGTGCAAGGTGGTTCACCAAGCTAGACATATGATCAGGGTACTAGCAAGTAAGGGTCACCGAAGGGAACAAGCCCAAAATCGCTTGCACCACATGATATGGCTCATATTAGTTCTTAGTGATGCCCTTCGGCATCACTAATGCACTGACTACCTTTTGCACCCTCATGAATAAAGTACTATAATCTTTCTTTGATCGTTTTGTTGTTGTTTACCTTGATGACATTGTTATCTATGGTCAGATGCTCAAGGGGCATGTGGAACAAAATAATTTTAATACAATTTGAACTTGAATTTTAAAATCTAAAAGGCAGAAAGATTAAATTCTTAAAAATCAAAGTATAAGAACTAAATTTTAAATTTACAAAAAATAGAGGGACTTGTGGGGAATTTTGACCTTTTTCTTTTTATTTTAGCACAAGTAATCTAATGTTTTCATCCAAACATGTTTGACCCCGAATTTTGATGGGCAACCCGGATGTATAATGTATTTGTCTACTCGTAAATTTTGCAGTTTTTCTATGCATTTTGATTTGACCCGAAACCGAATGATATATCATCAGCCCATGTCCGGTTCTCGGTTAGGACCAAAAGGGATTATTTCAACAGTTACAAATCGAATTAGCCTGTTTCATTTTTGTTAACATATTATCACGTTAAAATCGGACCAAATTAATAGGTTAAACCAGAAATTAATGATCCAATTGATTTGATCAGTACATTTAAACCACAGAAGCAATGAATCAGCGCAAAATCGATTGAATTAATAAAAATTCAATTAAAAACCATTTGAATATAATTTAAGCTACTTTTTTATCCTTAAGATTTAAGTTAGTTTAAGTATTTAATTCTGTTCTTACAATTTATAATTTTTATGTTCATATTATTATTTATGTTTACTATTTTTTTTTGAATTTTTTTAACAGTTTAATCGAAAATTGATGTTCCTACCGGTTTACCATTGGTCCAATTTAACTTCACTGGAAATTGCTAATCACTGCAGGCACAAATTTAAGGACCGCACTCAAAAATGAAAAAATTACTACGCAACCCTTTAAAAATGTTTAAAATTGTACCTTAACCTTCAAGAATAAAAAAGACTCTATTAAGTCCTTAAAAATAATATAATAATAATTTAATACATAATAAAATTATACGTTAATTTCTCAAAAAATTATAATTCGATTCCACTCTTAAAAAAATTTTCGATTCCCCTCTGAATCATTGATTAATTTTGGAAAAAAAAAAACAGAAGGATATAAGAAAAGCAACAGAGCAGAAGTGGGCCCCCAAAATCCACCCATTGATCTTATGATTTTATGTGATGTGATGAAGCAAAGATTATTTATGTTGGGCACAGCCTGTTTACATCTTTTGTCTTTGATTTTTGTGGACACAAGAAATTAGCTTTGGTTGCTACCTTCGCAAACATTGTTCTGCTTATCCTTAGCCAGCATACAAATTGCTGGCATCAACCATAAATAAATACCCATTACTTTTATCATCTACTATGAACTTCATTGCATTAATGATCTATATGCCCTACAAAAATTTGTCTACTAAAAATCATATAGACTTATCAACTACTATTGTACCAAACTTGTTTTTCTCCGCTTTCAATGCTATGCAGAGCTCTTGTAGTGTAGTTCAGTTCAATGCTAACTGGACTCAAGACTCGAGTGTGGTGATCAAAAATGGGATTCCGACTCTTTCCTGGATCACCAAACATACCAGGATTTGGTTTGAGGCAAAAGGATCGAGTACCAATTGAGACCAAATTCTGGTACGTGCGGTGATACGAGGGGACATCTGAATCCCGACTATTACATATAGTAGTTACTTAGGAAAAAGTACCATGAAGGTTTCTGTGGTAGTAGTCAGATTGCATCTTGCCCCCCATTTTCTCAAAAAGCGGGCAAATTAGTTAGACTAAACCAATCCTTTTCTGTTAAAAATTTCATCATTTTTTACTATTAAAAACTGACATGGTTAACGAAATAACCAAAGAGTTACACGTGTACAAAAGCCAGTTTTTAACAATAAAAATAGATAGAATTTGTAACAAAAGGACTAGTTTGCTCTTTTGATGTAATATACAGGAACTAATTTGCTCATTTTTTTTAGTAGAGGGGCAAAATGCAACCTAACTCCTAGTACAAGGACCTCTATGATTCTTTTACCTAGTTACTTGACAAGAGGAGGATATTAAGCACATAAATCACCAAATGAGCAGCAGATTGCTAGCATGAAAAAAGTTCAGCCTTCTTAATATTACATATTTAAAAGAAGAAAATAATAATACAACACTATATGTAAATACTGTTTTTTTTTTTTTATATGGTATAACATTAGGTAAATGAATATTAAAAGAATGCTCTATCAGTACCAACATAGTTTGATCCCTATGAAATATTCCCTCACTGGATTACCTTTTAGGTCATAAGGAATAAAGACTCTTTCGAACTCTGAAAACTAGTCTTTTAGTTCACTTCACCATCTAATTATACCAAAGACTATTGAGAGAAAGTACGATCTTCGGATAATACAACTGAAACGCTACGGGGTTTAGTGTTGCAAACCTATTAAACAAGTTTTATGACTTTTATGCATGGAGGTGAAACTAAGTTGCATAGTTACAAAATCAACTGACCTCCGGCTGTAACATAGGGAAGAAAGTCCAATTGTTACCTGGCCTAGCTTCCTTTCCGGCAACCTTTTCATTAGCCCACCACTCGGACCTGACGGTGGGCTTCTCGGAAGCTTCTCCTTTTCTGTTGTCAAAGTTGAATTCTTTAATTGACCCAAGAGTAACTGAACGATGCTTTTGATAACAATGGTCCTCTTCAGCTTCTCCTGAAACTTTTTCATCTTTTTCTATCCTGCCTTGCGCAACCAAGTCCTTTGGATATTCATAATCCGGCATGGTTCTGCTTGATAACAATGATTTGTTTTTCAGACAGCGTGCAACATCTTCGCCGCTCAATTCAAAAGAGACCCTGTGATCAACTACAATCTCATCGTTTTTAGGTCCATTTGGCGGGTTAGAAAGCAACGCAACCTCGGAATTCTGACTCTCTATAGGAAAACCATCGCTTGAGGTAGGACCCAAACCATCAGGTGTCAATGATCCTGAACCCAATCTTGAACCCAACCCCATACCATCTGGAGTTACACATTCAGAACCTAGCCTTGAACCTTGCCCCAGTCCATCTGGTGTCAAAGATCCAGATCCTAACCTTGAACCCCATTTGCGAGTCGTAAAATGTTCGAATCCTAAGGTTTTGGGAGCCTCACCCATGCGGAACTCGAGTATTGGACGTCTATCAGGGAAAGGAGAGGACGTTCCAGAATTAGAGATTACCGACCCAGGTGATATGAGATTACCACCAGGGCTCCCAGGGTATATTTGATAAGACTGGAATTCATAATGGGACAATCCAAACTTCTGGTTGATCCCACTGTTTCTCCGAGCACGCTCCAATGAAGATGTCAACAATTGAGCAAATGGTACTTCAGGGGATGAAGGTGTAGTCAGTTGAACAGATTCAGGAGGGGGTGTAAAAGGAGCAGTGGATGGTTCAGTTGTCAAGGCAGAGAATACAGGTGGTGTGACTAACTGGGTTTCATGTGCATAAGGGCCTACGGCAAAAATGGATGCAGGTCCACGGGGAGAGTAGGCATTAACTGAAAGGGCAGTTAGAGATAGCAATCCAGCCGGTGATTGGGTGGCAGATGGAGGATCCGATTGCAGGAATGATGCAGGAGATGAGGGAGGAGCAATAAAAGGCATTACAATGCCCGTTGGGTTACTTGCATTTTCAGCAGTTGAAACCGAAGCTCCAGGTACCACTGGTTCAGGGACAAGGACAGCATGGCCAATTCGTTTACTGCTCTTATGAGATCCAAAACACCAGTAAAAGCTCCAGCAGCTTCCCCATCTTTTCTTCTGCAGTTAAATGAAAAAAGAGTACAAATCAGCATTTTATAAGACGGTAAGCATTATAGGTAAATCGATTTCAACTCTCGACTGCTACAATAAGATGCGGATGCAGCACAATAACCCACCCAAATGTTAAGCATCTGCTCTCATGCTGCTGAGTGCATATTTTTTCAAGAATACCATGTCCCACACTATCAACGCAAAACAGTTCCAAGTCTATACACATTGGGTAAAAGTAAAAACGAGAGTACACTTTTCATCTAATGACATCCATGATATTAAGTACACCATGATGATTAAGTCAGCATCAAAAGTCGATAAAATTTTCTCTGCTTGCATTCTATGGTTACATGGCACAGTATAAAATACACAGACAAACAGTAGAAATCAAGCCAAAAGTGTTGCTAAAAAAGCAATTTTGAGCAAGCAGTTACTCAGACTTTAATTACTGTTTCAGAATTCTAAGGAAGAGTACATATTAGACTGCAAAGAACACACTTTTTGAAAATTACTTTTAGTCCATGAATAAGATGGGTTGGTCAACAACACTGGCTGATCAAATTGCATTCTTCCCAGGATCTATTTTCATAGGCAGCTCAATAAGATAGCAAAAAGGACAAAAAAAAACGATATCATTCATATCAAATAACCAATTAAGCTCCTTTTTTTATATATTTTGTTAACCAAATCTACAAATTTTCGACCATAACCTTATATCAGAGACTTCTTCGATAAAAGGGCACTATAATGAATAAAAAGCAGCCACCAACCATCAAAATCGTGAAGGAATTGTCGAAAATTGACCGAACAAACTACTGGAAATATTAATTTTTTACTTAAAAAGAAAAAAAAAAAAACTTTCTAACCTCAAATCTGCTCCTTAAAGTATAGGCGTAAAGGGGAAAAATTTTTCTTTTTCTTTTTTCTTTTTTTTAATTGAATTCCGATGATAGGATTTTCATTTTTCCGTTTGTTCTTAAGAAGCATGAAAAGTAAAAAAGGTAAAATAATAACCTTGACTGAACCTAGCTCAGCTAATTCACTTGTCTGATGAGACTAAAACAAGTTTAGAACTCAAGATCCGAGTTTCACTTTTCCCTTAGTTTCTCAGCAACCAAACAGAGAACGGAGAAAAAGAAATCTCGATACTGAAAACAGATCACGAATAAATTTCGGACTTTTCAACATCGAGAAAAGCAAGCACAGAACATAAACAAAAAAAAATCCAAAACTGAACGTCACCAGCTCTTCGCCCCTTCGGATTCTCAAATCAAAAGAGTGCTTAAGGAATCTCAAAATCACGAATTTCCAGTACTTTCCTCGGCAACCAATCAGAGAGAAAAAAAATCAATTGTAGTAACAAAAAGTGGATGTACCTGAACGGTGGTAGGCTGAACTCTAGACTCGGCGGAGACGATGGCGGAGGCAGCGGCGTTTACGGTTTCAACGCTGTCGTTTACACTTCTCATCTTCGATTTTTAAGCTTAAATCGATGCGTTAATAACATCAGCTTCATGAAAAAACTTTAAATCTCTCGGTTTTTAACTCTCAAGATTAAAACAAATCTCAACAACGATTTGGAGACGACTTTCAGTGAAATAAATAATAATAAAACAAAAATTTTTTAAAAAAAATCTTGATTTTTTTCCTTTTAATTAATTCATAATAGATCAAGCTAGCTCAGGTTTGGGGGCTTTTGTTTTTGTGCCTTCTCTTCCGGTTCAGTTCCCATCCAGTCGTTTTCCTCCAGTTTTCATCCATTTTGCACCGAGTTATTGCCACGTCATCGTAAAAGATGATTGGGACCCACTACTTCTAGTTTTTTTTTTCTTTTTCCGTTTGTTGCTATGCTCTTTTTTTCGGTTGGTCTTTTTTTTTTTAATTATATTATTGCTTGTTAATATTTAATAATTTATGGACTTATTTGGGAAGTTCATGAATGAATCTCCAACCAATCAAAAAAAAAGAGAAAAAGAAAACTATATAATGCCTTATATTTTGTTTTAACCTTTTTTATGACAAAATGTATCATTTCTTTAGAAATTATGCTCATAATTTATTATGTCCCACTCCCAAAAAAGGAAATTTTAATTATTTACGACAATTATGAATGTAGAGATTTATATTATTATTTGTACGATTCAATTAAATTCACCAGTTAATCAATTACCTGCTCAATTAATAAAATTATAAAAATACCCTTATATGAATAAAATAAGTTGTATTATTATGATAATTATGAATATTGACATTTATATTGTTATTTAAGCGTGTGATTGAATTAGTGTTACGGATCAAGTCAATGAGTTGATTAATAAAATTTTAAAAGTATCCTTACATGTAATAAGGTTATTAATTATGCCAATTGAATTATTAGCATGTACCATCAAAGGTGTAAAATAATTTCATTAATACAATCGCTATTGACTGGTTCATCTATGATATCAATTTAATCACACGATATTAATGAATTATTAGCATGTATAAAATAATTTTATTAGTATCATTAAAAGTAAATTGACAAAAGTAGATACACATACTTTTGTCTTTTTAAGACGTAACGATAAAATTTATTGTATATTAATTATGTCAATTGAATATTGGCATGTACCAAAAATCTTAAAACTAATATGTTTTATGTACTAATCATGTTAGATTATAACTGAACATTATATTTTCATATCTAATTAAATTTTAATTAAATTAATATTATTGTTATTATAACAATTAAAAAATATAAATTTAAATGTACTTAAGCATTTTCTAATCTCATCCTCTAAATTACGAAATAAAACAAACCTCAATCAACCATCTAATTTTTAAATAAACTAATCATTGAAAATTTAAATAGTATACACATAAATTTTTGAATAAAAATATAAACTAAAATCATAATTAAATTGAACCACAACTTGTAATCTATTGACTAAATGTTCATCTTTCATAAGAATAGCACAAGTTTAAATATTCATTTTATAAAAAAAAAAAAACATAATTATTTTTTATGACTTAAAAACGTGATTTCAGCATAAACTATAACGCTTCTCCCATTTTGATATTTTAGAAAATTACAATTGAATATCACCACTGTTAACCAATTTTATTTTTCAAAAGGAAAAAAAAAAGAAAATCTGTAGAAATTATTTTTTTTGTAAAAAAACCATTTTTATAGTTATTAAATTTTCTAGAATTTTATTTATTATATGTTTTTAAATTTTCTAGATTCAAATGATTTTTCATTTGTTTAATTTTTAAAATGGTTAGATATATTTTTGTTTTTTTGGTTAAAAAATTAATTATTGAAATTTTGTCTTTAGAGTTTATGAATATATTAAATTTTGACCTTTTTTTTTGCGATTCCTAAACTTTAACTTTGTTTTTCTATTTTTACATTTTTTCAAATTTTTATTTTTAATTTATATTTATATATTTTAATAGTTTCTAAACCTTATATAGTTTTTGGAATTTTAGACTGGTTTTTATAAATTTCTAAATTGTCTTATCAAATTTTTAATTTTACAACTTTTTGAGTTTTAGTATTTATATTGATATATTTTATTATTTCTAAAATTATATTTCATGAAATCAACTTTTCTATTTTCAAGATTTTTTTTAAAATTTATATATTAATTTTTATCTACTTAGGTATCAGAAAAATTATTTTATAAATCCTCCTTACTACATTATTCATGATTTTTATCAATTAAAAATAGATATATCATTTTTTTCATATTATTTATGATCTTTTTAATATAAATAATGTAATAAGGAGAGTTTATAAAATAACTTTTTTAAGTGACACTTCACGCATTTTAATTGTTTGAAAGTTTGTATTTTAGTAGATGCCATTTTAATTTTATTGGAATCAAATTAATAGAATGTAACATTAAATATAAATTTGAAATAAATAAAAAGTTTTATAAAAATGTTATAATCAAACGCCTTTTATTTTTAAATAGTGGAATATAGTCCCACAAGGAAGTTTAACACTGAAGAAACATAACGTTTCGCAAATTTCGTCTCATAGCTAAGAGTTTGACAAAATTACCCTTCGATTTTATTAGAAAATTCACACGATGCCATTCAGTTATTGCAAATAATGCCAGAAGGGTGTGAGAAACTCGTGATTTATTGTAATGTGCTGTTGCTGTGTTGCATTTGCCATCTGTCGCCAATGCCGATGACAAGTTTTGAAACGCTCGTTTTTAAAATTTTAAGCTACTCTGTATATGTATGTATATATATTTACTTATAATAATAGTTTACTTTTTATTAATTTTTAAACAGCGAAAGGGTTTTATGGAATGGTCCTGAACTTTAAAAATATTAGAAAACCGGTTACGGCTGGATCCAGTGTATGAACAAATTTACTTATAATAATGGTGTGTTAAAATCTATGATTTTTATTCTAAAATTAATTTTAATTTTAAAATATTTTAATCACATTCGTAAAATATTAAAGGTATATTAATAATTAAAATCGTTAAATGAGGTATTTAATTTTATGTGTTATAATTTAAAATAAAAAAATAAAAATAAATATTCTAATTACAGAAATTATATTTCATTCTCCTTTTTTCAATTTTAATTTTAAAATTATGCAACAATTTTTTTTAAATTGTATTACATAAGATTTTATGTGTAATTTAATGATTAAATTAATAATTTTAATAATATAAGGATGTGATTGATATAATATTAATAATTTAAAAATATAATTAAAATATTTTAAAATTAATTTAAAATAAGAGCCAATAAAATTAACTCGATTTTAATAAAGAAAAAACAAAAACAAAAATCTTGAAACGGGGACAAAAGACGAGCAACAGCTGGCAAAAAAGCCGCTAAAATTGCTAATATCGGAGAGGAGAGTATTTTTCGATTCATAAGACCAACAGAAAAAGCAAGCAATTCCGTTACTTAAAAAAAAAAAATTGTTGTTACATTGGAACAAGGGAACTCTTTTGTCAAAGGTGCGCACGTGTGGTCATCCACTTGTTGTTGAGATTATGGGTTATCGTGAATTACGTAGGACAGTGACCCCCCGTTTTTTTATAACTAAAACTTTGCACGGTTGCTTGCTTTTTGCTTTCCCTTTCTATCGTTACCCCGTTATCCTTTTTTTTTCCTGCCTCTCTTTTGATAACGATACCTCAACTCCCTTTCTTCTTTTGGCTCTTTCCCCCCCCTTTTTCCCTTCTTCATTTCTTTTTTTTCATTATTATTATTTCTTCACTATCAAAATGAAATCTTTTTCGATAATGACACTAATTAACACTAATTTTTGTGACCTCGCCATATATATATATGTGAAAATATATTTACAAAATAGGTTAAAATATGCAATAAGTCCTTATACTTTTAATTCTAAGAATTTAATCTCTACTTTTTCAATTTCAAAATTTAAGACTAATTGTTAACACTGTTAAAACTATTTTGTTAAATCCAGCTTAATTACAATGTCATTTTTTCAGTTACATAGCTATCAAATGAGATTTTTTATTTCAAAATGTCATGTCAACAAATTTTTAAAAAAATTAACAATTTTAACAATTTAAAATCTGAAAAATAAATAGTCTAAATTCTTAAAAATAAAAGTACAAATATTAAATTCTTAATTTGTAAAGAGTATAGGATCTTATGGCATGTTTTAACCTATAAAATATTAATGAAATTTTGACTTAAATCACAATGTTGATAATTTCAGGTAGGGCTTAATCTAAAAGGATAGGCAAAGGCTTTGCCCCCTCAAATAAAAATTTTTCATATAAGTCCTTATTAATTTATTAAATTAAATATTAATTTGTAGTAAATTACATTTTTACTCCTAAAAATAAATAAAATTATATTTAATCTTTTTCAGAATATGAAATCATAAATTAATATATTGTAAAATTATATTTTGATATCTCAAAATTTTATTTTTCAATTCCAGCCCCTAAAAAATTATTGAATCCACCCCTAATTTTAGAAGTTTGATAATTTGAGTTGAAGTATTTTAGGTTTAAATTGTTTCCTTATATTTTTTATTTAACATATATATATATATATATAAACACTCTCGTTGCAGTATATTTTATAAAAGAATGACACTATAAAAATTCTAAAATCTGAGAATTTTATATAAAAATTAGATTTATTTTAGACCTGAAAATAGTAATAAGAATTAATTTAATATTTTTTAATGTATTATATTATTTATGCACTCTAAAATAAATATGACGTGATATGTTGAGTATTTAAAATGAGGCTTTTTAATATCATCCTATTTAAGATAAATTCTTAAAATTTTCACATTATAACTTTAATGCATATTACAATGTTATCTATTTGTACTTACTAATAATATTAAAAAAAACCATGATTAAATTATATTAAATTAAAGTATAAGAATCATATCTTAAGCCTTGATCTATTTTGAGTGATTAAAGTTTTTTACAAATACTCGTTTAATACAAGTTTAAATTGTATGACCTAATATTATACAAAATATATATATTTTTTAAATCTAAACATAATAAAAGGGACTAAACTAAAATCAGGACAATTTAATTACAAGTGAGTTAAGAATGAATCATTTTATTATTACTTTTTTTACCTACTTTTTACTTTTTAATTTTCCTTTTTATAACTTTTTACATTGATTTTGTTAGCTTTTTACCTAGGACTAAAAGATGATAGTGATGGTGGAAAAGTTGAAATGCATAAGGCAATGATTCATATATCAACTTCTTATCTTATAATATAAGATTTTTTTGTAGATGTGCCTTTTAAATCATGTTTGCCTTTATTCTCTTTCATATATATACATATATATACACATTAATAATGGGCTTATAAAGTTCCAAATTATGATGATTCACTTTCCTAGTTCCCACTCGTGTAGGTTATGAAAAAGGTAAAAACTTTTTTTGGTTGCAATCAAAAGTAACAAAAAGTTTGTTTATTATTACTTAAACTAAAATGAAAAAGAAAATGTATACATAAATCAAAGTTGATAATTGTTTACGAAAATTCATATTTTCAATATGTCTTTGTTATGGTATTCACTTCCACTCGATTTTTAAATTAATTCGATTTTCATACCAATTTACAATCCAGTCAGCATGTCCAGCTCATTGATACATAATTTGTCACCATGCAGTTCGCATCACTATATAGGCGAATCCTTTACTCAAGAAACACATATTTACCCTATAGTAGGATACATGTTGACCTGCTTAGAGGTCTACCCAATCCCAATACATTAAATCATGGAACCGTGCCAATAAATAGGAAATTAACTTTTATAACCAAAACATAGAAAAACATTCAACATATTTTTTTTTTAGAAAAGTAAATTCTGAATTTATTTTATAGATGAAATAAAACTAATCCCTTTAAAGGGAATGTCACGTTTCCATCCATGTGAAATATCATAACATTACGTGATATCTTTACATTACTCTTAATTAACAAATATTCCCTTAAAATAAATTTCACGATAGACGATAAAAATTAAAGCTAGAGTAATAAATTTATTTTTGTCTAAGATGTTAGTTCGAATTATAGACCAAATTGAGTCAAAAGTGATTAAATTTAAGGTAATTTAATTATCATTTTAATGGTAATTTATAGTAAAAATAATTAATGTTCTTTCAACTATTATTTTGCATTAAAAATTGGTCACATATAAAATAATTATTTCTCTAGAGTTACACACATAAAAATCAACAGAAAAAAAATGAAGAAGAAAATTTTAATCTATACTTATACTTTTCTTCATCAATCTAATGGTTAACTCCAAACAAATATATATATATATATATATATATGTATTTGCGAAGATAATATTATTTTAAAAATCTTAGAATTTCTATATATATCATGACCTTAAGTCCAAAGACGTAAATGGAGGAAGGTGTTGGCCTTGCCCACTTTCAAGGTAAAGTTGTCTTGTAGCCCTTCAAACTTTTAAAAATTATAAACTAATATAATGTTAATTTTACATTTTAATCCCTTAAAAATTTATGAATTTTCTATAGCCTCAATTTTCTAATCGCCTTCCCTAAATAATTAAAAGAAAACAGTTCTCTTAATATGAGCAAATCTTTGTTAACAAGAAAAAGAATTATCTTCATTAATGAAAATATTATTTTTTATATATTTTATTTCTATATTAAGTAATTAAGCAAATAAGGCATTTAAAAGAAAAGTGGGTCCAACGAGAGAGCGCAAAGCAATGGATATTTTAGAAACTGACCCGGAAATTGGGTGGATGCGTGTGGTTATGGGCCTACAAGGCTAAAGCTAAACCGGCACACCACATGTAGAAAGTAGGTGAAAGGGTTTCTATCCAAATTTGTATACAACTTTTAAACAAAAATAAAATCCCAGTCCCATCACATACTACAAAAATTCCAGTAACACTATTATTTTTTTTTTCTATTTTATTTGAACATACAATAATTTAATAATTAGAGCAACCTCAATAAATAATTAATTATTTAAATAAAAAGCAAGAGAGGGGATTTATCTCACTCCATCATGTATGGCTTTCTTCTGAAGATAGAACGGAATGTTTTGTGGGGTCCCCTTTTTTTTTCTTTTTCTTTTTTTTTTTTTTTCAATTTAAACGTTTATAATGAATTACATTTTTGGAAATAAATTATGGAACATATTGAATTTGAATATTATAATGTATGATTTATGTTATTTTTAATATTAAAATAATATTTAATATGTTTTTAAAAATTTCACTTACGAGTAAGATTAAATTCACTTAAAATCTCTATATATACATTGCAATAGATTAAATTCACTTAAAATCTCTATATATACATTGCAATTGTAGATGATAAGACTCAAAATCGAGTCAACCATGCTAACTATGCCAAAACTTCATTTAGTAAAATTTCTTTTTCTTTATATATATATATATATATATATTAATGATTTGTGTTGTATAAATTTTAACATATACAATCAGCCTTTTTTATAACAACCACTCGTTATAACGATATTTCATTGTAAGAATTAAGTATATAGAAAATTGATTTTTTATGTTTTATTTTAATTCTCTATAACAACTTTTCACTCATGGTAGCAACATTTATAATTATGAAGTACATTTTTTATTAAATTAGTTATCTATAACAACATATGGTCTAAAATTTTTAAGTAAAGTTATAGTTATTTCATATAAACAAGCATATTAACTATCATTTATTAAATGAAAATGATCTTAATTAAAATATTATTTCAATAAAATGATTAAATTTCACGTGAAGAAATATATTAATTGTATTTTATTAACTGAAAATAATATTCAACAAGTGGAATTAAAAATACCAATTTCAAGAAATGATTAAGTTCCCTCATTAAATATTTTACTATGAATTTGGAACATCATAAACTTATAAATTGATTACTAACTTGTTAGATTTATAAAAATTATAATTAATCGTGTAAAAGAATGTAAAATTAGAGGTGATCATGAGCTGGGTCGAGCCGGGCTCAACTAAAATTTTAGGCCCATTTACTAGACTGGGCCCCAGCCCAAAAATTAGCCTAAAATTTTGCCCAAGTCCGACCCGGATAAAAATGCTAAAACATGGGCCCAATCGGCCAGCCCGTATTAATTTTTTATATTTTTTATATAATTTTTAAATATATATAATACATCAAAAATACTAAAAATATCAAAATAAATATTTCCCAACAAATTAAAAATAAATTTTAAAAAATATGTAAACTTAAATAACACTAAGATAAATGCAACTTAACAAGTAAATACCTCTAAAATAATAACAAATTTAACAAATGCATTTAAAATAATAACAAAATTAACAATATAATAAGTTCTATACAATATCCAAACAATAACAACAAAATAGTAGCAACATAATAGAAAAATAGTAGCAAAATAGGGAGAAAACAACAAGAAAATAACATTAAAAAAAAAGCAGATTTTTTCTGCCTGTTAGTGAATTCGGGCCGGGCTAGGCCCTGGGCCAAAAAACCTTACCTGAGGCTCAACCCGTTGTTTAAACGAACCTTTTTTTTGTCCATTTTTCGGGCCTATATTTTTACCCAAACCCTCTCACATTTCGGGCGGACCTTCTCACCAGGCCGGGTGACTCGATCTATGATCAGGTCTATGTAAAATAAAATATGCACCTGTTATATGTCTTTTAATTTTGTTAATTTGATTTTCACTTTCTTTCTTTCTTAACATAATTCTTGCTTTTTTTTATTTGATAAAAATTCACTATATAAATTTTATGGTAAACTTATAATAATTATCTCTCCATAACAAACAAAATATCGGCAAACAAATAGGTTATCCAAAACTATATAATTTATAATCTTTGTTATTTTTTTAAACATAATTTCATGTTGAGTATAAAATGTTAATTATTTCCACTGTGTTATCCAAAACTATTAAATTTAATTTCATTCTATTAAATAAAAACGTTATTTCATATCAAGTACTAGGTTGTGATTTATGAATATGGTTTTTTATCTGATAGAATGGATTATAAATTATTATTTTCTAAACTCAAGTTCAATATTTAATTTAAAGTGTTTATAATAATTTTTTTTAAATTTAGACTTATATCTTTAAATTTACGAAATGAAACTCTTATTATCTCAATTAAAATGTATTAATCATAAATTTAAAAGAAATTCATTATAAATTAAACAATCAATCTCAACTCCCTCTTTTTCATTTTTAGGTGAAATAGTACTTATTGGTTTTTTTTTTAATTTTACTATTATAAATAAAATACATTTAAGAGTATAATATCAATATAAATATATATATTCGAATCATTATAACATAGAATCAAATTAATATAAAAATATAATTGAAATAAATCGAAAAAAATAATAAAATCTATATATAACATTTACAAATGATGAAGCTGGATAAATTCATACATCGCAATCAGTAGTGAAACCAAAACCAAGATGCTCAACAACCTATCATGAAAAAAAAGAATAGAAAAGAAAGGAAGCCAAAGATGAACAAGATTCCATTGACAGAAGGGGACAAGCAGTTTAGTTCATGTAATTGAAACAGATGTACTACGACAGTCAAACAAAAAGGGATGTAGCATTTTATTAAAGTGGGGATGACAGACACCAACAAAACCATCTGCTGATGTTTTGTTTTCAAGTCATTTGTTCATTGAACTGCTTGAGAAAAGCCCAATACTTATGCCGGAATCAAGTCCTGACTCAGTCTTGTCTCGGCCCAACCATGTAAACTGCGCCACATACATCGGCTACCAAACCTTCAGAGCATGAAGCGCACTAAAGGATTGAAGGCATTCAAAGAAGGCGGATCGGCGCCTGGCTACTTTAATCTATCCTGTCACTTAAAAAGGCATCAAGAATTTAGGAGCACCTCTATTAAATACTGAATTTTCTATGTTCTTGTGTTAAAGTTGAGTGCTTGGATGCTTAACATGACCGGGTTTTGTTACATTACCTTTACTGTCTTTCGTTATGTTATTTTTACTAATGGTGTTTAAACGGTTATTTACACGACGTCGTTGAGGGGTGTCCGGCGTACGTTCAAGGATTGCAACAAGGTGCGAGGGATATTTGAAGACCAACTAAAATAAATTATGAAGTTTCGAATAAAATTTATTAATAATCTAAATTTTAAAAAATATTAACTAATTTTCAACTAAAATAGATTCAATAATCCAACGATTAATCAAATTAATTGGGTTAAGCCTATTAATTTAATCGAAATTTGGACGCGTAATAATGTTTATAGCATAATTTACTCGACGTGTGAGTTGTAAAAAAAAAATATATTGCGCGCATTTCAACCCACCATTAAGAAAAGCATGACGTCAATAACAACTGCTTACTGCAAATGTCATGGCCCATGCACTCCCGAAGACAACATCCAAAAAACCAACCCAACAGTGACACGTCATTACATCAAATGTTTTTTTTTACAATATATTACATTCAATTTGTGACGACATCAATTAATTAACACTAGGTAGAAACGTGGAGAACAGTCTAGAGAATTTAAAAATCATCAGCACCACCAACGTCGTGGTATCCAAGATCATCTTCAACCTTCTCCGCCACCTCATCTACGATATGGTCCTCCACTGCATCCACACCTTCTGCTAACGCCAGTCCACCCAATGCCCCTGCAACCGCACCCACCGCCAACCCTGTTCCCATCCCATTCCAAACTTACTCTTCTTCTCCTCTTGCCCGTAATAAGTATACCCTCCATTTCCCATGCTCAATGGAGCCTGACCGTACGGCGGCGGGACGTTGTAATTGTAACCACTGTAGGGGTAGCCAGCCGGTGGAGATGCATAGTAAGGATTTCGTGGCGGTTGACCGTACGGGTAACCATAAGCTGGCGGAGCTGCCGGTGGTGGTGGGACCTGGTAGAGAGGGGCATGGTACGGATCGGGCTCGTGATATCGTGACTCTCTGATCAAAACCTTGACGTCAACTTTGCCTTGCGGCCTCCCAGAGGGACGTTTCAGCTGGAGTGTTTTCTTGTGGCGTTCACCGAAGCCGGCGTCATCGAGAACTTCACGGAGCTTGAGCTTAGCTGAGCCGATGAGAGGCTTGGTGTCTTCCTCGGAGCCGGCGTGTACTACGTCAATGAAGAGGGTTGTATCGTCGTCGATGGGAGCAGAGAGAGGGAGGACGATAGTTTCGTTCCAGGTGGGACTGATGTCACCTTCCTCGTCGACTTTAGTGGAAAACTTGTAATTTGGGTCAACCCAAACGACGACGTAGGGCCTGATCGGACCGTAGCGCCAGTTCACGTTTTTGAGGTTCGTGGCGGAGGTGAGGGTTAGTTCTATTTCATGCGGATAGGCCATGATATTTCTGGTTCAGTTTTGGAGAGCAACAGACAACGTGATGATGGCTGAGGTTGAGCCGAGGGCCATTTTATAGAGGTTCCATTAACCGGAGATATGAGCCTTACGAGGTTCTATTGTAGCATATTACTCTTTTGACCTTGGCTGACAGGTGGTCTATTCTAACTGGATTCTTGGTTTATTAATTATTATTAATCTATTATGTTTGAATTATGTAAATATATACGTTGTCAGTAATAAAAAGTTCTTATATAATTTCTTTAATAATATGTATACGAGGGGTAATTGCTTCCAGGATATCTAATTAACGAATTTTAATTTTTATGTTTTGAGTTAATAATTATTAGGTTTAAGCATTTTGAAATTGAAATCAATTGTCTCATCTTTTAACTCACCTTGTGTCCTTGTTATGTTAGGTTGCGATCATGTTTAAAAGTGGTGATAATAGTTTACGATTGTGTGCGAATAATTTGATTTATAGTACTTAAAATCACTTATCCTGTTTCATTTAAAAAAATTTTAAGATAACAACTCCATATTAATTTGATAGACAAGAGTTGTTTATTTATAGAAATTGGGTTTAGATTTATTTATGGGTTAAGTTATTTATTTAGTCTAAAAGTTCATCTAAAATTTGAGAGAGTTCGGATAAAATTATTAAAACTGTTTAAAATTTAAATTGGGTTCAAATTTAAACATTCAATATCTAAACTCGGCCCAGTCCAATCTATTTATACAAAAATGGGTTGGACCTGTTTTATCCATTTCTTTTTTCAAAAACCTCTATAATACTTTTACTGATTAATGTGTTTGAAAATTACTGAGTAATTGTAAAAATGTACACTCACTATATTTTTAATTCCTGGTATCATATCATATTAATTTACATAACTAATTAATTTAAAGAGGGAGGAAAAAATGAGTTATTACATGTAATTATCTTTGCATAATTCCTCAAATCTTTAATTATATCATTTAAAATTGTAGTAAGTAATCGGAATAATTCAATTACAATCAATTTAGTAGGATCGTCTAATTATGATGATCATCCAAACATAATATTGCTATGTAATTATAAATAATTATACTTAAATTCTTTTACAATGGATAGTTCGTTCATATAAGAGGAGTTGAATGTGAACCAAAATCATGAAACCCCAAACTTGCATAAAAGATAAAAGAAGAAGAAAATAAAATCGATTTGTTTAGTAATTATTTTGTAATTTTTTATTGTTGGTGATCAAAAATAAAATTTACTAATAATTTCTTTTAAAAGTTAAATTTATTAATAGTTAAATAATCATTTTATAATTTTTTATAGTTAGACGACTAAAATATATAATTAAGTGATTATTAATATAATTTAATAAAAAAATAAAAATAAGAATTAGAAAGGGGTACATGGACTATTGCCAAACGAAGGCATGTTGCTGGTGCTTGACAAATGGGTACAACATACTCGTCATCCAAATTATATACCGCAAACAAATTGTGGCTTGTTGATGTGCTTTTGACGGCGGGTTGGTTTTTGCATTGCATTAATTTAAGGGTGAGTTTGGATGGGCGATTGGACACGGTACGGTGTGTTTGACCTACTTTTTGTCTCACGTTATAGTATTGTTACAGTATCTAATCTCACCGCCACTGCTATTTTTATACTAACCGCAGATAAACGCACCGCCCATCCAAACTCACCCTAAAATAATAAATTTTAATAACTAGGTTAAAATTAATTTATTTTAAAAATAAAAACATGAAAAATTGATTTTTTAAATATAAAAATAGAATATACTTGAATAAGTTAAGAAAGGTTGAGACTCGTTATTATGTTTTTGGATTCTCCTTTCTATCAAATTTAATCATGTATTCTTTAATTTTAAGATATATTTAAGAATTTGTTTAAATAACAATTGATTTTGTTTTACACTCTTAAGGGTTCGCTCATTAAAACCCATCAATATACTTTTAGTTGAAGTGAATCCCGACAAAAGAATAGATATTGTTTCCACTTGAATGGCACGTCATGCAGACTAAATGGTATTAAAAAGTTTATATGTATCTCGTTAGTCACATCCAAATACACGTGTGAGAGATTCACTTCATCCTTTAAATTCATTCATGTAGATACTTGTCCATGGGATTATAAGTGAAAGGATGGGGTTAGCCCTCCTAAAATGAGAAATTTATTCTTTAAACCCTCAAAATTTATAAAATTATAAGTTAATATATGGTAAAATTATAGTTTGACCCCCTAAATGTTAGAATTTTAATTTAGTCACAATAAATATATAAACCAATACAAGAATGAAATTACATTTTAACTCGTAAAAATATATAACTTAATCTCAATTCAATACTATTTCTAACTTCTTTCTTATATGAAACTTATATCAATGCTATTTCTAACTTCTCTCTTATATGAAACTTATTGCCTATCATGAACTGTATAAGTCTCGTTCTCACTCATATACAAACAACAATACCTTTTTATCGGTTGATACTCTACTCAAATCATTCTAAAATCTCTCTCCTTTTTACCATAACAGCTCTGCACGATCGTGAAAATCATTGCGAACCACCTTAACTTGAATATTGTATCAAACATATTTCTTACTAAATAATAATTTTTTGAGCAGTAAAAAGAATAGGATTTTGTAATATGATGGATGATTATTTGGAGCGTCCAAACAATATCATGAAATGTTGAATATATGTTCTAAATTTTGTTAAAAAGCTGTGCCTGATTGATTAGTAGATAAAAAGGTTCAGTATTTTTCAAAAACTAAACCATTTAAATTCAAACTAATTTCGAATATGAAATTTACATGAATCATTAAAAAAATTAAAGCATTTCAGTTTAAAATTAAAATTATTCAATTTTAAATTGTAAAAATGTTTTTTTTTAATAAAAAGGAACATGTATTAATTAAACAAAATTAGCAAAACGCATAAAAGTTTGGAATATTTAAATATCTAAATATATATTTTTAAACTAATTATTCATAATGACTGTTGAAATAATTATATTTTTCAACGTATCTTGAATGTATTTTTTTTATAATATATGGAGATTAATTCATTCAAAATTTATTATTATCATTTTTAATAACGTTATTTTTAAAGTTTAAATATGTGCTTTTCTTTCAAAAGTGTATTGTATTTTTTTATTGTACCCAAACACTTGTGAATTAAAATATGTCTATAGTCTCTGTGCTTTTTGAAAATTAGAAATTTAGCCTCTATACTTGTATTTTTAGGGATTTAGTCCCTTTACTTTTTATATTTTAAAATTCAAGTTCAACTGTTAATATTGTCATTTTTTTTTAAATTCAAGTTTATTACAACATTTTCTTTTTTAATTACATGACTACCAAGTGAGTAGTTTTTTTCTTTCTTTCTAAGTATTACAATATATCTTCTAATTACAAGAAATCTAATAACTTCCAATTTTTCAACATAAACCATGAAATATTTTATTCTAGGTTTCTAAAAACTCAAAAATTACAAGAATAGGACTTAAACTGACTTACCAATTGAGCTTGGAACCTCAAAACCCCAATTTTCTCTTTTTCTTTTTCTTTCTTTCCTTCTCCCCTGTTTCTTCTCTGTTTTTCGTTTCAATTCTGTTTTCTGTTTTTTTTTTAACTCATTTGTTTTCTTTTTATATATAATAATATAATATATTAATATACTTAATTATTAAACAAACATATATATATATTAATCAATAAAAATCTTTGATATTTTTCACGGAAAACCGCCTCAATTATAGGAAATGGTTTAATTTCCTCTTTAGTCATTTTTGTTTTTCTTTAATCTATAATTAAACTTTTATATCTATTGCTATTTAGTCCTTTTCCATAATTACTTCTAATTAAGTCAAATTCACCCAGCCAATATCTAATTAAACACACAACTAACTTTGTAAATATTTATTAAAAATATTTATGAGTCCGATTTACCGAAACGGAGTCCCGGGAATACATGTTTTTCAATTTGGTCCTTTTTAATCAATCAATCATCGAAACATTAAAATTTCTTAATGAAACTTTAATGCCACTCTAATGACACTCCGTAAATATTTATAATAATATTTACAGCTCAGTTTATAATATCAAGGTCTCAATACCTCATTTTCGACCCAATTTACCTAATAATTTCTTTTATTCACAAAATTCACTAATTCAAAAATATTTCTAAAATCACACTTAATTTATAATTATTAATTAATAAATTTTTCTTTTTTTTTGTCGGATTTGTGATCTCAAATCACTGTTCCGACACTATTGAAATTGAGCTGTTACAATCTCGAGACTTAGCTAATGTGTCTCGAGACCTACATACTAGATAGTAAAAAATACAATATTACAAGTGTGGAAATGATATTTAAATGTCACCTAAATCATACTATTCTCATACCAAGTTATTGCACATTCATTTAATTTATGAAACTACATTCTAACAACTTAAGAACATGGCACTATAAACATCAATTCATCCTAAATATGGCAAGATAGTAAAGTAAGCCAAACCAAGCATCTAAGTTCACCAAAATACCAACATACATACTATTATAATATTTACAACACAAAATGGTAAGAAGACATCAAAATACTTATAAACAACTTAGGTACATGCCATGTAAATCTAATCAAAACAAGATCATTACAAAAATTAGCTGACTTGAGAGTTGGAAACTTGAATGTTGACAGATCCTTAACCATTCTAGAACCTAAATAGAATGTGCACACGAAAACAAACAAATCTATACACTAAGTATTGGATACATAGTGGTACTAACGTAATTTAAATTCAGAGGTTAAACTATTAAGCTAGTAACAATCAACAAACACGTTAAATTAAAATATTTAAATATATCATTTACTACATCAATTTCAGTATTAAGATTATTTAATATTCATTCTAGCATGATTATCGCCACATATCAAATCATGATGATTTGTTATAAATAGAACCAACATAGTACTCAATTATCAAAATAAGAATGACATTTTATCAACACATCAAAATACCATATCATTTTTAAAATCAAAATCACATATTAAACATTTTCTTTTAGCCCATATTAACTGGATGCAAACACGAGTACATGAACACGTATTTAACCCCTAACACTCCACAATGAGCACTGAAGTGCTAATCAGGCATAAATACATTGATCCCCCTTAAGATTCCACAGAATGAAGTACACCATAGTACCAAAATGCTCTCACCAATAACATATACGGTCCTATAGTATGCCAACTATACTCTGACTATGTCTAGCATCGTTTAATTGGGCAATCTCGTACTCTGTAATATCAATATATATTTCCATGTACTTCTCAGTATAATACCAAATAGTTAATCATTTTAATACCATGATGAATTTCATATACATAAACATACCTGTCAACTTACCAATTAAGTCAGCATTTAATAAGATATACTCTAACACAATTTGTAATCATTTTTCACTAGCATTTCAACAAGGTTGGTTACTTAATTAAATTCAAGAAAGAAAACAAATTATATCAGTACAAATCGAAAAAGTTCATTATTGACGGTTTTCTTCTCTCATTTATCTCTCAATGGTCCGACTTCATCTTTAGTTATGTTTGATAAATTAAAATACAAATACAAAGTTAAAATCACACAGTCAATTTAAACACATTATGAGTTTATTCAGTTTATTCCTATAAATCCTTATTATCTGAAATGTTTGTATTATACAATCTACCTAATCAAATCACGATCCGACTTCATAATTATACTACAGGGACCTCCAAGTCATAAATTATAACAATTTCATTCAAATTTCTAAAAGTTAAGCTTTCTCTAAACTTAATTTCTATCCATTATATCTCAACAAAACTTCATTAATTGAATAATCTACTAAGTGGGGCTAGCTTAAACTAACATGCTTACTACCAAATCTAACAAAAATTGAAGTAAAAAGCTTACCTATCCCTTGAAGTAAGCCAAGACAATGGAGAAAAGACCAAGGAAAATTGTTCTTTTCTTTGTTTCATTGTTTGCCTTCAATAAAGAAAAAAGAAGTAACTATTTCTCTTTTTCATGCTTCATTTTCTTTTTTAATTAATTAATTAATTAATAATAATTCAAATTAATGGTCATTAAGTCATTAGAAAAGTAATAGTGGAGATCAATGGCTATGGATAGTCTCATCCACTATCTCAAATTTAATTATGGATTAATAAAATTTAATGCCATGCTAAAATTGTTACATTAATCATTTTCATTTATTCTATCCTTTGATAAAGTTTCAATTTAATCCCTTACTATTTATAACAAAAATAACCATTGATTTTACTTTTCAACTTCATACTCATTTTATTAATTTCTTGATTTAAAATATTTTCAAGGACTCAATTAAAAAAATTCAGTTTTAAACTGAATTTTCATACACCAAAAAAAAGTCTAATAGTTACGGCAAAGAATATATTTGTAACTACACTTCACAGTTGATATTAAAAACTAAAATTTCATTTTGTCCTAGATTTAACAACTACATTCCGGATAATTGGTTCTACTTTCTCCTTTCTAAGCTATTAGCCAAAACACTTTTTCTCTCATCCATAGTCATGCGTTTCACAAATAGCTTATTCTCATAATTATTGTTTCTTTACTAAATCCCGTCCCTGAACAGAGAAACAAGAGGAAGGAAGTAAATGGCTTCGCGATTCTCTGAATGTGACCTAGATTTTGACGGCGGAATAGCTGGCAGATTGACCATCAGTACGGGCGCCGCGAGCAACAACCAACCCATAGTTTCTTGCAGGCAACAAATCCCTGGAATCGTCACGGAGCCGATGTCTCAGGTGGTTAATAGAGCCGCACTAGGCTTCGTGGGGAAACGTACACTAGCTGACTTACAAATGCAACAACAACCTGGCCTCGATGGTCTTTATCTTCGTTCGGTTAAGCCCAAAACTTTCCCGCAAACTTTTTCTCTTTCCCCGATCGATTTCTCATCTAACTTGTTACCGGATCTTACGAGTAATAATTTCTCGTCCATCTTTACGGGGTGTCGCTTTTACAACAACTGAGGCCGCAGCAATTTCCTCTCGGTGTCACCAAAACCCAGGCCGTGAATCATTATTTTTCCGGCACTCCATACATGAATCCGGTTCAAAATTGGGTGATGCAGCAGCAAGATCTGGAGAAAAAGATGATGAATCAGCTTCAATAGCTGGAGAAGCACCTATTAGACGACTACAACGACGATGAAGGAGATATAGTTTCGGTGATTACTAATACCAACAGCGAGTGGTCTGAAACTATACAAAACTTGATTGGCTCTGGCAGCCCTAACAACCTGATTGCTCCATCTTCGACTTCTTCAACCACTTCATCGTTTCCATCTACGACGCGGTGGCTTCTCCGGCTTCGACTTGTTCAATACAAACGATAATGGAAGCTGTATCAGCTATTTCTGAGGGCAAAACTGACATTGTCAGCGAGATCCTAAACCGGTTATGTTCAATTACTAACGCTAAAGGGAATTCCGAGCAGAGGTTGATGGATTGCATGTTGTTTGCTCTTAAATCGCGGATTAACTCAGTTGAAAACCCACCACCGGCAACTTAGTTGTTCAGCAAGGAACACGTTACAACGACTCAAATGCTTTATGATCTGTCACCTTCTTTTAAGCTCGGGTTTTTAGCTGCTAATATGGCTATCATCGATGCTACTATAGAAAAACCATGTGAGAATTTGCATGTTATTGATTTTGATATTGGGCATGGAAGGTAGTACATAAATCTTCTCCATGCGCTATCGGAAACATTCAATGCTAAAGATCACAGCTATTGCAGATAACGGCGGGGATGAGAGGTTGAAGATAGTTAGCGATAAACTAAGTCGATTTGTGAAGTAATTCGGAGTGAGTTTGAATTTTAATGTGATAACGAATCTTAAACTCAGCGATCTGAGTCGCAATTCACTCGGTTGCGAACTGGACGAGTCATTGGCCGTTAATTTCCCGTTCAAGCTTTACCGAATGCTAGACGAGTGCATGTCCATCGAGAATCCAAGAGACGAGCTATTTCGTCGAGTGAAAGCGTTGGCACCACGCGTGGTGATGTTAGTAGAACAATAAATGAAATACGGCGCCGTTCGTATCTAGGGTGGAGAAGCATGCGGATATTACGGAGCCTTGGTCAACTCAATTAAGTCGACCGTGTCTCTGGATAACCCGGAACGACTGAAGGTAGAAGAAGTGCTATTATGTAAAATCGCCAACTCAGTTGCGTGCGAAGGGAGGGTCCTCGTTGAAAGATGCGAGGTGTATGTACCAATTTTTGCCCGGGCCTAAGTAATAAATTAAAACCCAAGACCAAACCTCCCAAAAAACCCATTACCCAAATCAGACCCAACTTTTAACCCCAAAAGCTAAACTCACCACAAAAGCCTAACCCTAAGCCCAAATAAAACCTCAAAATTTCAGCAACTCCAGCACCGTGCGCCCTGCACCCACGAGGCCACTTCCCACGAGCTGCTCACGTCCACCACGCCCATGTCACGCGCACGTCCACCCTCACCTGTGGTTAAAGTTTAAAATAGTTGTAAAACGGGGTTATAAAAGCCCTCATGAGTTTATTTTTTTTTTTGGGTTGCGAAGAATATACAAAATCAATACAAAAGCAGTAGGTTTTTTTCGAATACAAATCAAAAGCAATACAAAAACAATTATTCAAATACGAAGCACGGAGCCGAAACGCATCAAACTATCAAAAACCCGCAAGCAGAAGGCAGGATCTAAAAGGCCAAGGGTATTTTTTTTAATTTTTCTTTAATTTATATTCTTCACTTTTTTTTAGAAAATCTATTTTATGTATATTTATCAAAAAGGCTAAAAAATACAAAAAAACTTACCTTTTTTTAAATTCCGACCACCGTGCGCGGTGGTCGGCCAAGGTTTCGTCGAAACTCCCAGGGCCTGCAGAGAGAGCAAAAAGGGAAAAAGGGGAGGCTGATTTGAGAAATGGGAGAATAATAAAAATTTTAATTTTTTTTTGTTTATATACTAAACCCAAAACGGTGCTGTTTTGGTAGTTTGGGTTGTGGCCAAAACGACGCCGTTTTACCTCAAACCGTCCGACCCGACCCGACCCACTGGCAGATCCGCATGTTTCTGCAGAAGGGTCTATTTGCTCAATTGACCCTTCTGTTTTTCAAGTGTTCTGTAATTAAGTTTTTAATCCTACCCCAGGAGTTTTATTACGATTTCAATTTAGTCCCAATGCTGTGCGTTTTGGAATAGGGGGATATTCTCTGTTTCGGTCCTTTCACGTTGAATGCGCGTTACAAATCGGTCATTCCCTTTACTTGTTTTTGCAAAATAGCCCTAAATTTCTGTTTTTAGCCCGATTTTAGTCCTTTCTTAGCTATTTTGACTACTTCACTATTAAATTAGTTATTTTATTAACATTATTAATTATCATGTTGTTAAATTAATCAACTTTGTATTATCTTTATCACATTAGGTTTTTATTTTATATTTACTACTATGACATTATTATTTTATACTATTTTTTATTATTAGTATCGTTACGTTTTACTACTATTATTAATATGTTATGATAACTCTTTTAATAAATATTATTATCATTTTTTTATTAATATTTTTATTTTTTATTTTTTTAACCTATTATTAAGCTTAGAAATATATATTATTATTTTTCTACCTTCTTGTTTTTATATATTATCGTTAATATTACTATTATTTTTACTATTACATTTATTATATTTGTTACTACTAGTATTACTATTTATTTTTTATTATTAAACTTCTGTTTTTTTTTTATATATTAATATATTGCTAGGTTTATTAATGTTTTTTTCCCCTTATGTTGTTTGTTATTGTTATTATGGTTTTCTTTAAAAAAAACATTTCACTCAAAACTTCTTTAATTCGTTTATTCATCGATTTACTCTTAAATTTCTGTTCAATAAAGGCAATCTTCTGTATTTAGAAGTTCAAAAAATCGTGCCCTAACGTACTGGGTTTCGATTTTTTTTGCTCGGTCTAAATACTCGAATATCATTTTCATCAGCTTACTCTCTAAGTTTTTTCTAAGACAAAGGCAATTTTCGGTATTTGGAAGCTTTGACAAATCGTGCCCTAACGTATTAGGTTTCGGTTTTTTTGTTCAATCTAAATACTTGAATATCCTTTTATCGGTTCACTCTTGAAGTTTTTTAAAAAAATAAAAGCAATATTCTGTATTTAAAAAATTCAAGGAATCGTGCCTTAACGTACTGGGTTTCGGTTTTTTCGTCTGATTTAAATATCTGAATATCCTCTTAAAAATTAAACGCATGTTTTAAATAAAAGGCAAGCTCATACTCGAGAGTCGAGAATGTTGTGTCCTAACATATTGGATGTGACGTTTTACTTTGAGGTGAAATGGTCTTTAACACACGTTTAATTTACCCAAATGTTTTAAAAATCAATAAAGGGAGGGTCGTGTTTTAATCTCTTTTCAAATCTTCAAATTTCGACACTAAGACACTAACTAATCAACTAGGTATCAATTTTGGGCGTGTCGAAGGTGCTAATCCTTCCTCGTACGTAACCGACTCCCCTTTTTTTTTTTCGTAGACCAAAATCGTTATTTTGACAAATCGATCTATTTATTAAAAGCGACCACGTTTTGAGGTGACCCAATCACACCTTATCCAAAAGGATTGATGGCGACTCCCAAATTTTTGTTTTCAAAAGTCGATTCCCCGTTTTAAAAAACGGTATCGACACGAGATTTTCGGTAAATGGCGGGCCCGGATGAGCATAGCGGGGTTCAAGTTAAAGCCTCTGAGCCAAAGCGTTGTAAAGTCGATTCGCGCTAAACTCGGTACCGATAACCGTGTCAACCCGGGATTCACTGTTAAAGAAGAAAGCAGCGGTGTTAGTTTTGGCTGGATTAGCTGAACACTCACCGTCGCATCTACTTGGCATTAATTTCACTTCTCAGATTTCTCTATCTAATATTATCATTAATTGTTATTAAATATTATAAATTTTTAACTTATTTTCCATTGAAAAAAAAATCCCACCAAACCCAGATAATAATAAAAAATAGAGTGCTTGGATTCAAGGTAAATTCTGTGCCCACATTTTATTTAGTGTATTATTTTTTATTTTACAATATATATAATTATGTGTGAGTGAAGAAAGGCGTTCGGTGTAATATTTGGCTTGCCGTTATAGACAATGGAATTTTGCCGTCACATTAAAAACAATCAGTGGGCTCCACTTTATGGCTTATTTATTTGAATATTTTCATTATGGGATATTTTACCGGGTATTCAATTTTGGAATTACGTGTTGGAATCTGATTGGATTGTCGTACAAACTACATTCCTCGCAATGTAACGTAACGTTGTTTATGTATGAATGGATTATGTATGGCTGGCACTGTGGCGATATCATTGATTTTCACTTTTACCTGCACATGTTTGGATTTCATTTTAGATATTTTATTTTAAACCTTTTATTTTATTGTATAAATTTGAATTTTCAAACGAAACATGATATTATATATATAACATAATAAATTTGATAATTCACAATTAAATATTGTTATACCATAAAAAAATTAGGACAAATATCAAATTTATATATAAATTTTGGTTCAATATATAATTTGATACATAAATTTTGATTGAATGTAATTATACACATGAAATATATATGGATAAAGCTTTGATTTTATTCAATTGTACATAATTAAAGCGATGTATACATACATTCATTTTCATGTTGGACTAATATAATTGTTTATGAATGTAATATATTAAAGTAAAATAGTATTAATTCGATAATATTTAACTGCTTGTGAAAATTGAATCAAATAAAAAAATCACGTATAAAATTACACAAAACCAAAATTTATGTATAACATTACACGTTAAATTAAAATTCATGTATAATTTTAATATTTATCTCTTAAATTTTATTTAAAAGCACGTCATTAATAAATAATATTCTGTATGTATTAAACTATTGTTTAAACAGAATCCTATGTAATAGTCTTACAATAAAAGATGTTCACCGCTCCAGATATGACTTGGGTTTGAGTCATGTTAGTTGCGTTGGTTATTCGAACTTTATCCTGTTATTGTAATTTACTAAAAATATTATTGTTTAAACAAATTTTTAAATATCTATAAAAAGTATAAAATAATTTTGTAAATATATATCTATCTTCTCTATTAGGGATTTTATTTTTATTGCAACTCTTGTCCATTCAATCAGCTTTTTTCCCCCACTTTTCCCTTTTATCATTGAAACAAATTAATTACTTTTTATTGAACAATTTGATTACTAAATGATTGTAAAGGCTAAGTTAGGAGGTGCTTAGGTAGAGCTACCCTCTTTAACATTGGAGTCTTACTAACAGTGTCACTCTCACTAAAATAAATCGATTTTAGCTCACTCCGCATCATTATTTTCGAAAATATAAATTTGAGTATTTCGAAGTGGATATTATCTTTTAATTTAAGATTTTTAAGGTTTATAGGTAATTTAAGATTTGAATATAAAAGAAATTATGTTATATAATTACGAGGTGTGTTGTAGTAGTTGTTCACATCGTTTCTTAATTATATAGTTAGGAGTTCAATTTTCGTTAAATAAAATGAAATATATTTTTTGATAATTTGTTTACCTCTTTGAAATGCACTCGTAATAAAAAAATTAATTAATACTTTTAGTGGATACTCAAGTTTTGACCGCAAAAAATTTCATATTGCACCTTGTATTTTTTATCTCCCCTCTACTCATCCTTGTTAATATATATTAACTAAACTAATTCATGTATCTATGTTGGTGTTACAACCCTGTTTAATCTATTTTAAATTTACAAAGATTTTAATATTTTAATCATTTGTATTATATAAATTACGTTATAATTTTATTTATTTATGGGATTGGGTACTCTAATTTAATGTTAAGTAATAGATGTGAAGATTGAATACAAATGAGTTTATAAAAATAATGGATCGAATTTAAAGATTTTTAATGTAATTAATAGTTAAAATGAATTACCTTTGCATCAATAAACTCAAACATAAATGCTCTTAATTTATAAAAATTAAATATATAAATAAAAAATAAATTTATTAAAATTGAAGTCTAAACTCAAACATATTAATCTTTCATTGAAAAAAATAATTAAAAAATTTTAATCTTATTTACTTCAAAATAAAAAATGAAACAATTAAATAATTTTGAGTCAATGTGAAATGAAGTTATGTCTTTTATTAAATTTCAGATGTGAAGTCGGGGCAGATTTTTTTTTTTTGAGAGCTGGGGTAAAGTCGGGATGGGCAAAACTTTGCCGGCCCTGTTGCCATCCCTAATTATAGGGGCATAACTGGCAAGGGCCTCGACCCTCTTTAAAATAGAAAATTTTTTATTTATATTCTTTAAAATTTTAAATTAATAAAGATAAAATTATATTTTGTCTCTCTGAAAATGATAAAATATTGATTTAATTCTTTAAAAATTATATAGATATATCTATTAAAATGATAAAATTATATTTTTACTATCGTAAAAATTATAATTTAATTTCAGTCTTTAAAAAGGCTTTTTAACTTCACCCCTACTTAATTATATTATTATTAAAAATAATAATCACGAATGTTGAAAAATTAAAGTTAAATAATCCTAAAACTAACATAAAAAAATAGTAAAAAAAAAAACCCTCAAAAGGATATTAATGGAATGGAGTGATGATCATCCTAGCCATGTCGCCTAAAAGTTGGGTTAGACAAGCTATTTGGATCACAAAAAAGGGAATTTTTCTTGTAACCGAAAGTAAAAAGAATGTTTAATTTTATTTTTTAGGTTTGATCGACAGAGTGAAAACAAGTGAGAGTAACATGTTGAATTTCAAATGCCGACTTCAAAATTTTGATTTCTCACATTTTAGGAAGAAAAAAAAAATATAATTCGATTGATTTATTTAGCCAATTAAACTTATTAAAGGCGAGACACTCATGTTTTCTTAGTGGATGGTTATATGTTCATATAAGGTAGAGGTGCTCTCAACTTTGTGAATTAAATCATCAAGCTAACCACTTATGTCATATTTGTTCTCGGTAAAGCACGGAAAACAAAACTCTTTCTTAAAAATAATACTTTCAATTATTGAGAATATGATTGACTGCTATGAAAACTTTTTCCAAAAATATCTATCTATTCATCCTCAACAAAAACCACATTTTATTGTCGGATTCATAAAATCAAATGTTGGGCAGTGTTTTCTGCTGGGAGAAAAGTGACCATAAAAGAGGAAAAAAAGTTATTTATTTATTTAACAAGCAAATTCTTTTTATTTTTTATATACATTGATTGTCCACCATAGAATAAATATATCATTATTATGTAGCAACTCAATTATTTTTTGCATTTATCGTTGAACTTGCTACTTTGGTACCCGATAGGCAAAAATAATGTATTGTCAATTTCCTGCGTGATGGTTTGTCATTTGAGATAAAATAGGCAAAAAAAGAAGAAGGGATTTTTAATTTATAAAATAAAAAATAATAAGAACGAAATAAATGAAATTTTACAATGTCTCGGTGAGATTAAATTTGGACTTCAAAGTCTGCTTCTTCAATTGTCAACTTCACCGTCGTAGGTTTTTTCCAGTTTTCATCGAATCTAACTTCATGAAATAAATTCTCTTTAAAAGAAAAAATAAATAAAATTGACAATGACATTCATATTCTTGTGAGAGTTAATCTTTCTTTCTATTTTTACTAGAAATATAATTTCACGTTGTGAAATTTAAATGTTGAAAAATATGGACATAACATATATAATAAGGATAATTATATATTATTATTTATTATCATAATAAGTTAGTCCAAATTAAAAGTAATTTAATTTAGTTAAAGTTTATTGTGCTTTAATTATTAAATAAAGTATGGGTCAAATATGTGTAGATACTTTATTCGAAAAAAGAGAGCGGATATTGTCTAAATTTTTTGTGTGCTAATTTGGAAGATCAAATCCCCAAAATCCGATAAAACTTTAAGGAATCCATGGATTCAGGTATGCTTCCGCATTTAATTTTATTATTGATTTATTTTTGATGATTTGACATGATAGATCCTGGTTTATTCAGTTTTATTTTAGATTTATTTTACAAATCTAACATTAAATTTTAATATTTTAGTTTACAAATATAAAATTATAATTATTTAATTATATAATATAAATCAATTTAAAATTAACTTTTAAATTTTTAAAAGTTTGAAAACTAAATGTGATTACAATATTTCAAGACATTCTTTAACAAAGAAAAATATCTTAAAAAGTTAATATGATAAATGAATTATATAATTTATATAGTTCAATATAAGGTTTTTATTATTACAGAAATAATTAAATTACAATATTAATTATATTAATATTCTGATTATGATTATCTTATTAAGTGGATGTTCATCATAATCAAGATAAAATTTTAAGGTACTTTAAAATCTATAAATAGAGACTCTGATGAAGCATTATAATTATTACTTTTGATTAATAAAGTACATCCTTTATTGCTTTCATATTTTCTGTATTCTTTATTCTCTCTATCTTTCTTTATTTTATGACAATTCTTTGTGTTTCCTGCTATTTTTGGCTCCTATTTTTTTAATACATTGATTCTATTTCTTATAATATATATATTGGATAACAAAAAGTTCAGCTATTAAATTATTAGTAAGTTTACGTTCTAGTCACTCAATTTTAAAAAGTTATAAAATAGTCACTAAATTATTCGAAAGTTGTTGAATTGTTTGACGATTCAACAATTGGTATAGTAGATCAATACCCATCAGTGAGTAGAATAACGTATTTTAGATTCAAGTTGATCTGACGGTCAATGTCAGAGATTGAAGAAGAAAGTTGTTCAGGTTTTGGTTTGTAATTTTGTGACATTCAAAGTTGTTTTCTTAAAAAATAAACTAAACAGGGGCAAATGTAACAAATTTTTTAGAGGAGCCGGAATTAAATTATATATATTTACAATAATAAAAATATAATTTCACCATTTTAATAACCTATAAAATATTAATCAATTTTTTTTTATCATTTTGTGATGTTAAAATGCAATTTTACCGTTATTAATTTAAAACTTTATAAATTATAAAGGGGTTTAAATGAAAAATTTTCTATTTTAAGGGGGTCGCGCTCTTGAAACTAAACTTTAGAATAGAAGGTGAATAAGAGCTTTCAATTTGTGTAGGCGGTGCAAACAAAGATCATACGACAATAATTTTAACAATTTAATGACTTAAATGAAAACTTTAAATTAATTCAATGATATTTTATAACTTTTTTTATATTTAATAACAAAAATATAAATTTATTAATAATTTAATCAGTTGGGTGTGCTTACCCAAAATTTTATTTGCTCAAATGAGACTGAACATTCAGCCTGTTTGCGAATTCAAATATGGACTCAAACATCTAGGGCTCAAAGTCCAATCAAATTGGACACTTCACTCCCGTAAAAAGGAGCTTTGTATTAGATTTGAATGTCGATTAAAAGTGTTCACCGCATTGGATTACGTTTAAGTTTATATTTTTTTAACTCCGAGCGACCTAAGTTGATGTATTTTATTGTCTTGAAATGATAAAAAAATATAAAAATAATCTTACATTAATGTATTTATAATTAAATTTATGTAAAAGTAATTTTATGTTATTTAAATAATAAAATCGCTATTTAAGTAAGTTGATATGAGACTTCAATTATTTTAGAATCGAATCACAGACTAGCCTATGAATACTTCTAATCATGATGTTATGATGTACACAAATTTAAAACTTTTATGTAAAAAAATAAATTTATAAAAATATTGGTCATTGAATGAATTATTAAGAGGAGTGGTAAAAGTCTTGTACACAAATATCATCGGTATCAAGTTCAACGTTTAGGCTATTGGTTATTTTAATTAATTTTTTTAATTTTTGTTAAAAATTTATATAAAAATATAAAAACATAAAAACACAAGCACCAGTGTAATCATATTTATTATTTCTTTAAGGAAAAAAAAACAAATTGTTTTCAAATTTTTTTATCTAAATTAATGCTAGATAAATTCGTGATATTAATTCAATAACACATTCAATATGTGAATGAAAATTTTTGTGAAAATATATTTATTAAAATTTTATATAAAAATAAATGAATAATAAAAATGACAAAATCGAAAGTTTTAAAAATAGTATTTTAGATTCAATTATCATGGATGAGTTTTTTTTTTATGAATTTTATATAAAAAAATCAAATATATTCATAATAATATAATTTAACTAGTTTATTATCCGTACAATTTTAGTTTTATTTATTTAATATATATAAATTTTAGCTAATTAAAATATTTTTAAATAAAATTGACAAATACATGTAACTCATTTTAACATACTAAGAATTCATTTTTAATATTATAAATAAATAAAATTTCTAATAGAGAACTAATTTCCCAATTTATTAAGTATAAAAGGGGTTTATAATACTTTATTAGTGTAAATTTGGAAGGATGGAAACTAGTAATTTGAAATTAGGGTAATTACACAACGAGGTGAATTCAAAGAAAAAACCAACAAACCCGAATTAACCCGACGTAAGCAACCCGAATTAATCCGTTAAGTTGACTGGTTCACGCGGACATGTTAAGGTGTCTTTTTATGTGTAGGATTTAACCCCTCTTTGGATCTACCACGGCTATTCAGCCCAGCTACACATGATCTTGTTTGACAAATACTAATTCAGCGACCAAAAAGATCGAACCATCATAATCCTCAATGTACACGGGCGCACCCAATCCCTACCTCTTTAGAAATCTCATCTCTTCGACTCTGAAGCAGGCTTAAAGACTCGTGAACACTGTAAATTGAAAAGCTCCAAAAGCCCCAACGGAAATGGTGTCGTCTCTAAGACTACCGGCGCTCACCTCCCTGTTCTCTCCTTCCTTTACCCGCCGCTCCACGGTGTCTCTTCGGCGGCGTCTCCATCTCCGTCCGCCTCTGGCTGCTGGGTTCTCCGCCCAAAGCGCGGCGTCGAGTCCAACGGAAACCGAGGACCGAGTTGACAGTAAGAAGAGCGGCCGAGTCCAAGACCGGGGGAGTACTGACCGAGTCATCACGCCTCGGTCTCAGGACTTCAATGCTTGGTATCTTGATGTTATTGCTAATGCTGAGCTAGCTGATTATGGTCCCGTTCGTGGTACCATGGTTATTCGCCCCTATGGTTACGCTATGTGGGAAGCAATTCAGGTCGCTTCATTGGCTTCCAAATTACACTAATAATTGCTCTTTTTTTCTTTCGAAATTTTAGTTGATTTTGAAAATTTTGCAGGATTATTTGAATGTTAAATTCAAGGAGACTGGGCACAGTAATATGTACTTTCCACAGGTGATTTTTTTTTTTTGGGATAAGTTTTGAGCTATCATTTTGTATATTTGCTTTACCTACTTTAGCTTAATGGTTTGTGAAATTTATTTTGTGACTACAGTTTATTCCATACTCATTTATAGAGAAAGAAGCTAGCCATGTTGAGGGATTTAGTCCTGAATTAGCTCTTGTTACTATTGGAGGAGGAAAGGAACTTGAAGAGAAACTTGTGGTACACATTTAGTATTACTTAGCTTAACTCTTTTTGTCTATAGTATTACCGAGTGTTATCAATGCAATTTTATGAATTAGCTTAATTATATTCAGTGGTATACATACTGAATGACTTTTTAATGACAGTGCTGGTTCATGAGTAACCATGATGGCATGACCTGAGTTTTGCCTTTGATTGTTATACTTCTTGAGGTTGTGACAGGTTCGACCTACCAGTGAAACTATAGTAAATCATATGTTTACACAGTGGATTCACAGTTATCGTGATCTCCCTCTAATGATCAATCAGGTATAAGCTTAGTTATATATATTTGGCCTTTTTATACAGTTATGCAGGGTTGCCACTTACTGTGTTTCCCTTGTTTTATTCCATTCAGTGGGCAAATGTCACAAGATGGGAGATGCGGACGAAACCATTTGTAAGGACCCTTGAATTTCTTTGGCAGGAAGGTCACACAGCTCATGCCACACTGGAAGAGGCAGAAAAAGAGGTTTATGTAACTTTACCTATGGCTTGGACATGATGAATTTAGATGGTATTGTTTTTATTTAAAGGATTGGATGCTACTGAACTGCAGGCACTGCAAATGATTGATGTCTATACAAAGTTTGCTTATGAGCAAGCTGCAATACCTGTAATTGCAGGTAGAAAATCTAAAGTGGAAACATTTGCTGGTGCTGACAAAACCTATACAATAGAGGCTATGATGGGTGATCGCAAGGCCTTGCAAGCTGGAACCAGCCACAATCTTGGGCAAAACTTCTCCCGTGCTTTTGGGACACAGGTGATTTATACATGGGGTGCTCCTTTTTTTATCTCTTTTTCATTCCTGATATGGATATGCACACAGGGAGAAAATAATTTGTTCACCAGTGAAGTTTAATGTTAAGGAAATTGCTGGCAGGCAATGCACTTCTGTTATTTACTTTCACGTAGATGAAATATGTACCTGCTATCTTTTTGTGGTTAACTCTTTAAACCTTCGGTTATTATTGAATATAGGCACTGTCATGGATTTTTTCCACTTAATGACACATTTGTTTTTGGGAGACATTTTCCAGGATTACACAGGCTTCTGTTATTGGTTGTCTAGGGTTGCTTTAGGGTTTTTTTTCCTCATGTTCTTGTTGTTGTAGTAATTTATTGTTTTACTGTCTCTGCTCTGGGTCCTAGCAATTTCAGAAAGCCAATCCAAAAGCTAGGCAAGGCTAGTATATATTTTTAAAAAGATTATAACACTGCTTAGACACTGTAGGATGGAGGACATTTTTGTACTTAGCTGTCCGTTTTATTCATTTATGATTGTCCTCCCACAAAGGGCTTGCAGCAATTTTCTTTTCTATTTGTTTCTGGTAGGCATAGGCCTTTCAAATGCTAAAGTGAATGATCGATCCCTTTTGTTGCATATTGTACTGGCCATTGTGTTGTTAACTCTATAATTAATAAAGGCTTTTGACTGAAAGTTATGCTTGGGCAGTTCACTGATGAAAATGGACTAAGGCAACATGTGTGGCAAACATCTTGGGCAATCAGCACAAGGTTTGTTGGTGGTATTATAATGACCCATGGAGATGATGCTGGCCTGATGCTTCCTCCGAGAATTGCACCAATACAGGTGTGTAATGATAAACTGTAATAGATGGCCTGAACTGTTGCTGGCATTAGTTGATTGGTCCTTTTCTTATCAAAGGCAATGGTAAATATGCTGGTGATATAAAATTACGGGGCTGAGACTGCTAGTCAATTGTAAGCGATCTTGGGATTCTGTTTGCTGTAGGAGAAGCATGTTATTCTTTTAAGAAGTTACACAAAATACAGTGTCTGACCCTTTTGGTAGCTATGGTTCAGCCTGTAAGGTGGAGCGTATAAGTAGAATAATATTTATGGTGGAACTTGTTTGCAAACAATTTTCTGGATATTAGATTATCTTCATGCGATTTATCGATACAAAATGTTCATTTATATCTTTTACTTGTTCCAGTCAAGTGTATGTGATAATGCCAGCCGTTGTCTGTTACTACAACACATAATCATCAGAATATACTTATCTTCTTGGTTCAGTTGTTCATCTTTCAAGTGGTAATGCTTAATTTTAAAAAAAAGAAAAACCAATAAGAAAAAAATGCCTTGAGTTTCTCTTACAAATTTTTATTTTTTTTATGATGATTGTCTTTTTGTGTTGTCTATCATTCGCTTTCAGGTGGTAATTGTACCTATTTGGAAGAAGGTTGATGAGAAAACAGGAGTTCTAGATGCTGCATCTTCTGTTGCAGAAACTCTGAAAAATGCTGGACTTAAGGTTAAACTTGATGACACAGATCAGAGAACACCAGGATGGAAGTTCAATTTCTGGGAGATGAAGGTATCTTTACCTTAAAATGGGCAGCACTTATATTGGTTATGCCGAAGTATAAAGCTTATTTCTTAACTCTATGTTCTTCCTCAAGCTAAAAAACCGGGATAAGGAATCTCCTAGGAAGTTCATAAAACTTCTGTCCATGATCCAGAAAATGTGTATGGATGAAGTTGTGATCCATCCTTGAGTTTTTTGGGTGCTTACTTTATTTTATCATGTGATGTAGTCTGATCTTATTTGCTTTGCAAAATATATATTTAACTTTCATCTGCCTCAAGCTTTAGATAATAATTTTGTAGGGAGTGCCTCTGAGGATTGAAATTGGTCCCCGTGATGTTTCAAGTGGAAGTGTGGTCATATCTAGAAGAGATATTCCTGGGAAGCAAGGGAAAGTTTTCGGAATATCAATGGAACCTTCAATATTGGAAGCTTATGTCAAAGACAGATTGGATGAGATCCAATCATCTCTTCTTCAGAGGGCAATATCTTTCCGGGACAGGTTTGTTTTCTTTCTCAAGCAATTATTAAGAGTTTTAACCCAAGGAGAACTTGACTGATAACAAATTTTTTGAGCTTTGATGTTCATTATGGCAACCCGGTAGCTATTTGGGTTGAATCAAGCTTATAAATGTACTATGTATGTGGATATGATGAGTTTGTGAAGCTAAAGCATGACCATTGAATTGGCAAACCTACTCTTTCATTTGTAAACAACAGATAAACTGCATAACTAGCTTCTTGTTTTTAGAGCTTACAAGAATAGCTGCCTTCAGTTCAATGGTAGACCCTGAAGGAGTTAGGGATTAGTAGAATTGATGTTTTGATTAAAAGTACATTTTTCTGTAATTCTTACATCTACTTAATTAATTAAACCTGCAAAATCTCTTCAAAGTGTTGCCATTGCAAATTCTTATTATTGGCATTTCTAGAAACTATAAATAATAGGACCACTTTGGGGATATTCAATTTCTGACAATGTCTTCGCTTTGTCTTAATAGATGTTCATCTGATAGATCGAATGGTTTCATGTTTACTACATGGATGTATTCTTGTATCTATCGCTCTTGGAAGCTTCAACTTCCTTGAGAGCTTCACAGAATTTTTTGAGTTGAACAGAATCCGTATGCTTCTCTGCACTCTGGACTTCTTTGCTCTTATTTCTAATGCTTCCTGGACTCTTTGCAGTAACATAGTGGATGTGAGCTCTTATGAAGAACTCAAAGAAGCAATATCTTTGGGCAAATGGGCTAGGGGTCATTGGTCTGCTAGGTATACTATTTTTCATAGATGATAACCATATCAGAACTATTTGACTATTGTTCATTTGACTATATATTTTCTGAAACATGTGCATTTGTGAGTCTGACAATATATTTCTATTGTGGCTGCAGTGATGCAGATGAGTTACGGATAAAAGAAGAAACAGGGGCAACGATTCGCTGTTTCCCCTTTGAACAGCCTCAGGGGACCAAAACATGCTTGATGACAGGCAAGCCTGCTGAAGAAGTTGCCATTTTTGCAAAATCTTATTAAGACTTAGGTAAAGTTTATCTTCAAGCCCACAAACTATCTAGTTTCGCAGTTATATGTCCTGAATTTTGTCCAGGTTTTTTATACCTCTTCCTCTCCTATATGAAACACGTAGCTTTGACTACATTCACGGAAACAGCACACATAACTGTTTATACATTTTTAAAGCCGTCATTTGGTCATGTTCTTGCCTTGCTTTGGGGTTGATCTAGGACAACAATTTATACATCCGGTTTGATATATAGTGATATTTATGTATAAAATGAGATTGGCTTATTTGCATTCTTTTTATCCGGTGTGTTATTTATTTTATAATAATAGATGGACTAATTTAATCAAATTCTGTAATAGGAGGACTTGGTAGGTACTTTCACTTGCAAAATCATAGAGAAAATGGAGGAGCTAAATTAAGCTCCATGAGGAGCAGAAATTTGCTTTTATTTTATCCTGATGCTCGAGAATGAACAGAACATGACATTATACATATTTAGGTTATTGAAATTTTATGAATTAAAATGTATAATTAGAAAATAAATAATATAAAAAATATGCAATATCTATCATTAGATTTGTAAAAACATAGAAATAATTTTAATAATATAAAATATATATATTATAGTAAGCGAAATGATATGTTGAAGTTTAAATTTTTTATTTTATGGCGAGACAATGTGTTAAATGAAATATGATGATGAGAAATTTTTAGTTACTCAAATCTTTCTTAAATTTTCTTATGAATTTTAAAAAATATATATTAATAAAAATAATATATATATATATATAATATATATATATATATAAATTTTTAAACCTCTATAAAACTGAAACTCTATTTTGATGAGCGGGCAGAACAGTGTGGAGAAATGCTGGTAAAAAGAGACGCATTTGTCGGCAGTCATACTATAATATATGCCCCACAATCATATTATATAATTTAGGCAGTAGGCAGCGCCGATACAGTGCCTTATAATGAATTTCTTATTTGAAAAATAATAACTAAATCACTGCGATTCAATAATTGAGTTTAGAAACACTGTTTCAACACATTCTTATATTCATATTATAATAATAAAAGGCAAATTTACGATGTATTTGGAAAGGGGTCAATAATAGGCGAAGAATAAAGCACCAACCAGGATTAAATTTTCAAACAAATTTGAGCAAACTCCACCACCGTCTTGTTACAACAAAAACAATTGGGCAAATTCCACCACCCCACTGTCTTGTTGGCGACAAAGGATTACGCAAGCACAAAGTGCAGGCGAAGAACAAAAATAATTGAACAAAAAGGACATGGTAGTACTTGAATTTGAGTGCTTAAGGATGCTGGGTCTCAACGTTAACCAATCATGTCAAAGTCCCATCGTCATTTATGCTTTAAATTTTAACTTGATTCTGAATTTTAAATCTTCAAAATATCATTTGTACCAAATCAAGTCTCATAATCAATTTGAATTCCAAGTGAAAGAAAACATGTAATATGTAGGTCTAATCTATACTTGCAATAGGTATATTAGTATTTAAATTATAATTTAATGATTAAATTAACGATTAAATTAAAGAAAACAATTAATTTATATAATATTAATAATTTAAAATTTTAATTAGAATGTTTTGAAATGTAGAGATCAAATATAAAATATAGTCTACAAACTTTTAATTCATTTAATATAAAAATAAAACCTAAAACTATTATACCAATAAATTCTTAGTCAGAGTCAGAGGTATTTATGGATCTGACGGAGGCTCAACTTTAAAAAGAATTTAAACCCAAACTCAACTTGTTGAAATAGAACATTTCACTGTTTAAAAATAATAAAAATATTTTTATTTAAATCTAATTATAAAAACATATGAATATTAATATAACATGAATCGAGCTGACTAGCCCAAGTTGGAAAACTAAATCCAATCACATCTCAAAGCGAATTAGGCCAGTCAGACCAAGCTAGCCTTCCCACTCATGAACACTCCAACCTTGATTTAATGACAAGATTAAAGTCTTGTGATCGGATATTTAAATTTCACTATATGTAAATAGTAGATTCTCCTCCAAATTTACTTTAATTGGTTAATTAGAATTGGGTTGATTGTACAGCCATAATTGTCTACTATTAAATTAAAACTGTTATAACTTTTAAATTTTAAAATTATTATAATAAATAATAATAAAGATAGAGCATAGTATGATTTATTTAGGAAACTGAAGAGGATGGAATGGATGACTAAGTTTGGAATATATAGATAAAATGGTTGCCAGTTGCCAACCATCCACCATGCACATTCTTATTGGGTGCGCACAAGAAGCTATTATAATCATTTTAGGTTTTTAGCTGGCTTGGCCTGGCAAGCACCACCTCGCTTCAATGACGTATTTGATTTCGTGTTATTTTAGCCCATCCATGACCACCAACTTCCTTTCCATATTAGCCACCTGTTTGTTCCTGATTTTTGCATCTATTATTTTACAAATTACAACCCACCATTTTTTTTATTTGACCCTTTTTTTTTGAAGGAATAGTGTCAACTGAGAGTAATACAGTATCTATACTGTTGTAAAGGTTACTATACTGAAAAATCTGTACATATATATATATATTTCAGTGTTTGTTATATGTTTGGTGGGGAAACTTAATTCACAGTGCTATTTTGGAAAACTCCAAGGGGTCTACATTGAACTAATGCAATAAAAATGTGTAGACATGTGATGCATAAATAAATGCTGCCATGAATAGGGCACAGGTTGCCCTACGCTCCTTCCTATACCTAATTTATGATGGTAAATGTCTGGATGAGTTAAAACAACCACAATGCTGTCATTACTATAAGGAAAAAGAAGTAAGCTAAAAGTTCCATATTTTCCAATATACGGTTGTTGATGGGAAAATACAGTTTTGGCTGTTGATGGCAGCTCATGGGAGGCCCTGAGCCGTTCATTGTCTTCTACGGCTAGGGAAAGACTTTTGATGGGGATTTTTTTAAAAGAGAGTTTTCTCATTTGGGTATTGAAGATTGAGTTATACAGTCTTTCGAGATAAATGTTGGACACATAAAGTCACGTATAGGTCGCATGTGATCTACATATACGTAGTCATATAACATATTGATAAGATTATTTTTGAAATTAATCAAATCAATTTAAAAGTATTATGAAAGTTTTTATATTAAGAGTTAGATTGCATTTTGTTTCTTTTATTTAAAAATTAGTAAATTAGTCCTTATATGTTAAATTAAAGAACAAATGAGTTTTGTTAAAAATTTCATCTATTTTTACTATTAAAAACTAATCCCACGTCAATGTAAGGTATATTTAACATATTACATATAATTGTCTGATTATTCTGTTAACTATATCAATTTTTAATAGTAAAAATGAATAAAATTTTAAAAAATTAATTTATTCTTTAATTTAATATAAATTAATTAAATTATTTTTAATAAAAAATAAAACGGAATGTAGTAGTCGGTGAAAACATACAACACAAGTTAAAAGTTTAAACTTATGTAAGTTAAAACGTTGAGAACTTTGATACAACGAGCAGCTTTGTGTACCTTTGTTGTCGTCTCAGTGTCTTTCAGCACCAAGCAGTGTGGGAAGACAAAAAAAAAAAAAGGTCAAATTTTTTGTACATGTTTTTTTCTGACATTGTTTATTGGCATCAACTGAAAACGAGTTTAAAGGTGATTTGTCGATGCTCCACTGGATCATACTAGCCAAAATAAAAAGCACTTTGCACGAATGTGAACGGTTCAAAACAAAAATGCCTTGAAATATTACCCAGAAAAAAAGCATCAACTTCCATGGCCAAATCCAGTTTCTTCCAAACCATTCTCTCTTCTTCTGAACTACCTTCAATGGCTACTCAAAGGCTTTACCTTTTCTCTTTAACTTTGCTTTCACTCCTTTATTTAGCTAAACCTTTCGTCCCCACAAACCATTTTCTCCTCAACTGTGGATCACACGCCAACGCGTCACTTTTCAACCGTGTCTTCGTCTACGATTCGGCTAATCCCAGTTCGGTTTCCCTCTCGGCGGACCGATCCGTTTCAGTAACCGATCGAAACCCATCTCCGAATTCACCCATTTTGTACCGTACGGCCCGGGTTTTCACCGCCGACTCGAGTTACAAGTTCATCGTCAAGAAAAACGGGACGGGAACGCACTTTGTACGCCTCCATTTCTCCCCGTTTCGAGCTCGAAATTTCGACTTGGGTTCTGCTAAGTTCAATGTTGTGGCTAATGGGTTCTTGCTAGTACGTGGTTTTAGTGTTTCCAATACGGTTTTAAAAGAATATATTTTGGAAATCGATGGTGAATTCCTTGAAATTACCTTTAGTCCTGTGAGTGATTCTGGGTTTGCTTTTGTTAATGCAATTGAAGTGTTTACAGCTCCTAAAGATTTCATAATCGATGACGGAGCTAGGTTGGTTAATAGTAATGGGATTGAAAACTACAAGAACTTAACATCCCAAGTTTTAGAGACTGTTCATAGGATCAATGTTGGGGGATTAAAATTGACTCCTTTTAATGATACTTTGTGGAGAACTTGGATCCCTGATGATGGGTTCCTTGCGTTTAAAACAGCTGCGAAACAAGCTGTTACTACACATGTACCTAATTATCAAACTGGAGGTGCAAGCCCTGAAATAGCACCAGCTAATGTTTATATGACTGCACAGCAAATGAACAGAGATAATTTAACATTGAATGGTATATTTAATGTCACTTGGGATTTTCCAGTAGGTTCATTTGGTGCTTCATATTTGGTTAGGTTGCATTTTTGTGATATTGTTAGCCCTGCTCTTAATCAGCTCTACTTCAATGTGTATATCAATGATTATGCTGCTTATAGGGATTTGGATTTGTCGATGCTTACGTTTCATGTACTTTCTTCTCCGGTTTATTTAGATTTTGTTGTGGATTCGGAAGATTCCGGGGTCATACGTGTGAGTATTGGACCTTCAGATTTGAGTACTCCTTCGAGAATTAATGCTATTCTAAATGGAGCAGAGATTATGAGGTTGGTGAATGTTAAAGGCTTGCATGGTGAGTCTAAGAAGAGAAACGTTTGGATTTTGGTCGGTCTCGTTGTTGGTGGGTTCGTTATCGTTTGTTTGGGTGTGGCTGCTGTTTTGCTTATATTTAAGTGCAAGAAGAAGAAACCGAAACCGCCAAGACGTGTGGAAAGTGCTGGTTGGACACCATTACGTGTTTTTGGGGGCAGTTCATATAGTAGAATGTCTGAAGGGACGGCTACTACGTCTCCGGGTCCTAATGGTAGCTTGAGAATCCCGTTTGTTGACATACAAGCAGCAACCAACAATTTTGATAAGAGTTTGATTATTGGAATGGGTGGATTCGGTATGGTCTACAAAGGGGTACTTAAAGACAATACTAAGGTTGCTGTGAAGAGAGGTGTCCCGGGGTCAAGGCAGGGTCTCCCGGAGTTTCAGACCGAGATAACTGTTTTCTCAAAGATTCGTCACCGGCATCTTGTTTCACTCGTTGGATATTGTGAAGAACAGTCGGAAATGATACTGGTCTATGAGTACATGGAAAACGGACCATTGAAGAATCATTTATACGGTTTAAAACATCCTCCATTGTCTTGGAAGCAAAGGCTTGAAATATGTATTGGCTCGGCTCGAGGTCTTCACTACCTTCATACTGGTTCAGCACAAGGTATCATTCACCGCGACATTAAATCTACCAATATATTGCTTGATGAGAATTTTGTGGCCAAGGTTGCTGACTTTGGTCTCTCGAGATCTGGTCCGTGTCTCAATGAAACACATGTAAGCACCGGGGTAAAGGGTAGCTTCGGTTATCTTGATCCCGAGTATTTCCGGAGACAGCAGCTTACTGATAAATCTGATGTTTATTCATTTGGGGTCGTGCTTTTTGAGGTACTTTGTGCTCGGCCCGCTGTTGACCCATTGCTTGCCAGGGAACAGGTGAACTTAGCCGAGTGGGCAATGCAGTGGCAGAAAAAAGGCATGCTCGGCAAAATCATCGACCCCAACCTCGTGGGACAAATAAAGCCTAGCTGTTTGAAGAAATATGGTGAAACAGCTGAGAAATGCTTGGCTGATTATGGTGTTGATAGACCGACTATGGGTGATGTCTTGTGGAATTTGGAGCATGCACTTCGGCTTCAAGAATCAGGGCCCGACGAACCATGCGATGCCGAAGACGGCAACATGAATGGAATGGATCATCCAACTCCTGGTATTATTACTACATCTGGTAATAACGAAACAGAGAAAGACGATCCGATCGGTAGTTTAGACTTAACGACAGGCCAAATATTTTCACAATTGATGACAAAGGAAGGCAGATAGTTTTTAAGTAGTCAATTCTGCAGAGATACAATCAAAGGTCAATTTTTCATTCCCAAAATTTCTAATATACATATGTATATTGTATATGTATGTATCCATATATATAGATTGGAAGCTTCACCTTCTCTCTTCAATATTTTATTCTATTGTAGCAAAGTTGAATCCTAGCTGTCTTTCTTTTTTATCGTTCTTATGTAGTAGTCCGAAGTAATTGGCTTAAAATAGTTTATTTGCTTGATTATGCTGATGTTTTATTTGGATACTTGCATGGTTTAAAATAGTCCAAAGTTGAACCTGTTTTGTCTGAGAAAAAAGGAAGTTTTGAAATGATGAAACTGAGACAAAAATGACCTGTCTAGCATCGTAGGCACATTCAAATTCATTTGATCATTTTGGCGATGAAAGCGGGACAGTTTTAATATGGTGGCCACTCGATCATTCAAGATCATTTTGCTTTCCTCCATTTAAGTTGGGCCAAGGGCATCAATACGATTAGAGCAAGTTCATTCATGCCTCAAAAAGAAGGTTTTTTGAAATCATTTGTGTTTTGCTTCCATTACTTAAAAAATAAGCAAGTTAATTCTTGCACATTGAATCAAACAGCAAATTGATCTTTTAAATTAAAAATTTCATACTTGCCACATATAACTCATTCCCAGATATAAAAATAGAATTTGAACCATAAAAGTTGCTAAATTTTTTAACAAAACCAGTTTACTCTTTAATCTAACATATAATAATTAATTTATCTATTTTTTGAACAAAAAAAACAAAATACAATTTGACTCCTAATATAGAACTCCCCTTGTACTTTTACCCTCAAAAGAATCTTGAAAATCATTCATGTTGGGGAAAATGAAAAGGGGGGAAATTAGAACACTACCAAGAAACAGACCATTTGACAGTATGGTGCAACAAAGTTTAATATTTAAAGAAGCAACAAGAACCAGATGCGTGACAAAGTCATGACATATATATACAGATCCATTCTTCAGATTTATGAATAAACGATAAAAAGACAGCAAGCAACATGGAAAGTGGCAAATACAACAGCAAAATGCTAGGCTAGCCTCTCAACATTCTGTCAAGCACGATGGTGTCTACTACTTCTGCGTCCTCTGTGATTTGCAGTGCTGAAACAGCCTGTGCTGCTATAAAACCAGCTGAAAGTTCTTCGTTTCCCCAGCCTCTATCCTCAAACCATGGTGCATGTAGATCCCTTCTGCAAGCTCCATACGTGAAGGACCAGTCACTGCTTCCAAACTCAGCCCACTCGCATCCACCACTATACGCATTAGCGACCCACCCTTGAGAGGTTGTGTGAGCCTGATGAGGAAGCCTAGCTCTCCTTCCCCAATCCCAACGGTTGAACCCCTCGTCCTTGTTTACCATAATCTCACATGAATCCCCCGAGTCTTCACCAATCAGGACATGCAAAGCAACAGCCTCAGCAATTGCAGCACCATCCTCATCAAGCCTTTGCTGTTCTTCCTTCTTTTTCTGTTTCTTCTTCTCTAGTTCAGAACGGATGGCTGCAGAAGTAGCAAGAGCTTTCTCTAAACGCCTTTTTTTCTTCTCAGCCTGTTTAATACGATCCAACTCATCCTTCACCTGTTTCTTTTTTGCTTTTCTCGCTACTGGTTGCACTTTATTGCATCCCTTGTTATCCATTAAAACTTAAACAACTTTTAAACCCACACTTCTGTTTACTCAGATTCTTTCTTTTTTCTGTAAAAGGGTTCCTCTAAATCGTATACATTTCCCTATAAACCTATCTGTTTTCCTCTTTCACCTTTTTTTTTCTTTAAAAAAACACTTTGACGGCTATGTATTCCTAATATAAATTATATAAAATCAAGGCTACACAAACTCAGGTCTGCAAGAATATCTCATCTTACGGACAATGCAATCCCAAACAGAAACAACAGGGGAACACAGAAATGCAGAATGGTAAGGATTCACAGGCTCATCCCTTGGTAGAATCCTTCCTAATTTCCCACAACCCTTGCATCTACCCATCTTTGTGCACACTTAGAACAACAATAAGCTTATCCCGTCAGAAAACGTCAACAACAGTATTTCAGTTCAAACAACTCACATGGCCCTCGTCACTGCAGTGAAACAAGAAATCAGAACAAAAAACCAAACTTCATTGCAAATTACACTGACCCTCATGCATGGGAAAAGAGGCATATTATACACGAAAAAAAAAAAAGATAAACTAAAACAATTATAAAATTGCAATCTTTGATGACTAGCAGCTCAACCACAGAAAGTCTTAAAAAGAAGCAATAGATTTGACTTAAATAACACACCAACAAAACTATCTGGCATCCATAGCATAATTAAATAGAGATGGACACTTAGATGAACTAGTACAAGTCGGTCACGTACTCATAGTGACTGTATGATAAGCAACAGGTCAACGGTCAAGGCTACGCTGGAAGCATGTAAAAACCAGGCACATAGCTTTCCATTCAGTGTTAACATGTGAAGCCTCAACGGGTAAATAGAGGAGAAAAATGGAAAAGATATATAGCATAACCAAGTGAAATGAAGACAATTCCAGATAACTTACAGATCCCATAGTTTTAAATCTTTGCAAAAGGAAGATGAATTGAACAACCCCCAAAACGATCTATAAAGAGGATAAGACAAATTTATTTAATTAACATTTTTTCTTCCTTTTTACCTCAATTTTCATTTTCAATGCTTCTTTCCCCTAATTTTCTCGCAAACCAAACAGACAAAATAACTGGATCCATCCTATTGTTCGTAATAAAACCCTAAATTCAGATTGAATATGCATAAAGTTACTTATATTGTGTGCTCTACTTCACCGAGACGCAAAAAAAATACTCAAAACAAAGCACTTTAAAAAATAAAATCAACATCAGATCCAAATACCCGTTACTAAGAAGCACACAAATCGATAACCAAAGAAGCGAAAGAAACTTCGCCAGCCAAATAACCAAGAGATAAGATTTTAGATGAAAGTACTAACCTTATCAAGAAAGTTAAAAGGGGGAAATGGATCTCCACCGCTCCTTTAAATTTTGCCAAAATTAGAAAGCCCAAAAGAGATTGGCAGTAACTAAAAAGAAAAATATAAGCTGTTTGGATCTAAAGAAAATAAGAGAGAAAGTACAAAAGGGGAGAAGAGGGTTAAAAATAACTGGGGTGGAACAATCAGTGAGTAGAGAGCAAAGTACGCAGCGGTTGTATTCTGCCAATGACTGTTCGACACGTTGTGAATGAATTTCGAGGGTAAATCTAGAATGTATTGACTTTTTCTCCCACTGATGTTTCCGGTGGGCTGTCACGGCTGATATCATGCCACGTGGCCAATATTACGTGATGGATTATCCCTGGGCGTTGCGGGCCCGATTGGGTTAGGAAAATAAGAACCGTCCGATGAGATTTCTTTGGATTCCAACGGATGGGATTATGGATCTGAAACGATTCAGGACACGGAAATGGTTAAGTTCCGTAATGAACGACTCCAAGTCTCTAAGGGTAAAACTGTAAAGATACACGACAAGATTAAAACAGAAAAAAAAACACACACAAAAATCCAAATCTTATGCCTTTTATCTTGATTTGGTTTCCGTAGTTCCGATTTTGGTCTCCTTAGTTTTAAGGGTGAAAATTGCGGTCAAAAACTGTTTTTTTCACTAAAATGAAATACAATAGTTGAGATTTAGATGTTTTTTATTTTTGTTTTTGGGAGTAAGAATTATCAAAATATTTTTATTTATATTAATTATTTAAAAGTATATAAAAAATAGATTAATTTATAATTTACGTATCATTATTTATATTATTTAAATATTATTTATTATTTTATTTAAGTTTTAAAAATATTTTATCTATTATTAATTTTAAAAATAATTTATATTAATTATTGTACCATTATATTAAATTATTTAAATATCATATAACTTAACTAATTTTTAACTTTCCACTATTATAATCAAAAAAAAAATTTTAACCTTCAACCACAATTTTTTACAACAATGAAGAACACCAAAACTTAATAAATCACACTTTTTTACAGTACTTTTCTGCCACATTTTTTAAAAGTATTTTTTCTTCTAAAAACCACTTTTCAACCGCAACAACAATGGAGAATTAGACCTTAGTCTTTTTATTTTAATTTGGTCATTTTTAAATTCTATTTTTTAAAAAATTTTTACGGTAATCACGTCAATTTATTATTTTCACATAACACGAGATAAAAATCACATTATTTTACTTAATATATTTAGTGGCTATCATTTGAGACTTGAGTCATAATTGAAATTTCAAATTTTAAAAAATATAGAGACCAAAAATTACCAAATTGGAGAACAGGAGCTAAACCTACAACTTACGTAACTAATAGCAGAACTTCACCTAATGGATTTAATTGTCACATTTTGGTTTAAGTACTGAAATTTCAAATTTCAAAAAAAAATAAAACGATTAAAATTGACTAACTCAAAAAAAAATTTAAAGATTAAAATTCACAACCAAAAGATTAAAGGTTCAATCCTCACGCATAAAATTTGAAGAGAATAACGTTAATATATTTTATCGATTTGACTCTTATTATTTTTTAAAGTTAAATTTAATCTTTAACATTTAAAAAAAAATCTTATTTGACCATTAACCTTTTAAAAAAATTTAAATTATTATTTTTAACAAAATATTTACTAAACATTAAATTTTTAAACATGAAAACATAACAATCTACGTGTAATTTTTTTTTAAAATTTCACGAATATAGTTTTAATTTTCAAATTCTTTTTTTTAATTTTATAATTATTTATTATCCTCACATGTTTTAATTAATATTTTCCGTAAAAAATTTATTCAACTATTTTTTAGACTTAAAAGAAAAATAATTATCAAATTGGCAAAAAAAAAAAAATTCAATATGATGCTTTTATCTTATTACGGTAAATGTGTCGGAATTATTCCACAACTTCTTAATCAAAAGGAATTGATTCCGAGGCATTCATGCCACTACAAAAATTCAGAGCGGAAATTATTACAGAGCTGAAAGTCTGAAACAAGACTTCTTAAATTTCTATCTCTAGTATCTAATCCAATTAAGTCCCTAAGGTCTACCAATTTCGCCTTCACCGATTTAAATCTCAAAATAACACGTCTCACTGAAAATACAAACCTTAAAAGACAAAAATGTTGAAAAGAACAATCATAAATCCAAAACATAGATCGTAAAATGAACACGAAAAATATTAAAACAAAAATGAATTAGGCAAACATATACAAGTGCATCATGTTCGTCATATTTAGTGACAATACATTGGGAGTTACACAACTTAGTTGTGGAAACAAACTACACCGGTACAGAGATGGAAAAAAAAAAACTGGTCAATTTTGACATGCTGTGCCACAAATAAAACGAAATTCAATCACTATCTATAGCTTTTTAAAAACTATAATCCAGCAATGACCATGCCACCTTCCTCCTTTAGATACCCTTCAATTTGTTGCAATGCCTAACAATACAGTGATACCATTTAGCCAAACATTGTAATTGGATAAGAGAAAATATAGGACAAAGAGAAAGAAAAGACCTCGATTGCAATCTCTGTTGGAGTAAGATCTGATACATCTCTATAACCTAGTTTGCCTGCAATTTCTGAATTTTTTGGAACACTAGTTTAAAGAAAAATCATCCAGAGATAAACGTAAACACCGCAGCAACAAGTGAAGATACAAGGAGAATATGGCGGAAAAAGAAGTAAAGAAGGAAAGACAATGACATCACATGGGATCCCATATCTTTGAAAAATGTAAACAAGCTGAAGGTAAATGAGCATTGCCGCATTTCAAGCAACCAGCTAACGGAGACTTCACACGATCTCATCTAAACATAACATAGTCTAAGACAGGTTTAACTACACATACCTTCCAATGAAACCCGGGCATTTGCTTTCGCATAATTTTTACCCCTCAGTTCCAAAAGGAAAGACAGCCGTTTTAAAGCCTGTAAAGGGTCAGAACGTCAAAAACTTGCTAGACCATGTAAACCAAGTCCACACAAGGAAAGAAAATAAAATCAGCAACAGACTACCTTTGTATAGGGATCGCCATGTTCATAATGCAAAAGGGGACGAGAATGAGTACCTACTGCAGCAATCCTCTGTGCCAAGGCTTCCAAAGGTACATCTAACCAGACAACAATCCCCTTCTTTTGCATATAATCCCTGATAAACCAAATAAAAGGGTTTCAGATTGTTATAGTTTATGCAACAGAAAATCGAACCGATGGAGAGAGAAGTATCCAAACTAATTAAATTCCTGTTTACCAGTTCACATCCCATACAACCGCACCTCCGCCAGTAGAAACAACAAGTTGTTTCTTTGAAGAGAGCCTCTGCAATACCTCAGTCTTGTAGACAAGAAGAAGAATATAAAAGATTCAGTTCAATTGGAAAAATGCGCAATATATTATAATGACAAGAAGTATGATAACCAAATTGGTCCTACATGCAATCACAAACAATGGTCCTAGAATAAGTGATGATAGAGACTAAAATCAGTTAGCAACTTGTCTAATGCTTTTCTTTTGGAAATTTGCTATCTCCAGCTTACAGTGGCCTCGCCTTTATATTAGTGAAACTCAGCCAAAACCTACTTCCGAATTTTGGTCAAATTTACATATCTGCAATAATATTCTATCGCAAATGGCTTAATAGAAAGGTTTCTATTGACATAATAAGCTCATTTCATACTTCCAACATGTTAAAAAAAAAAAAAAGGCTGAAGGCTGAAAACACATGACATCCAATTCTGCATATGACCAGCAGCACACATCCTACTTAAGTGAGATTAATACTGGTTTACAGTCTTCAACCATAGCACATAAAGGCAGACATTAACCATTGGATCTACACTCAGTTTTAGCTAAAGAAGACATTAAAATAAACTTAAAAATAAATAAATAAAAGGCTCAAACCAACTCAACAAAAAAAAAAATTTAAATAAAAGGCATAATGCCAAAAATATAATTTTAGGAAATCGATGACTTACTTTTCTATATGACCATCAACATAAGTAATGATTCAAGTAAGATACACTGAAGAAATGAAAGAATATGTGAATACAGAGAGAGAGTTTGCTGGCTTACCTCCTTTTTTCTGAAGAATCTCTCACCATGAAGCTTAAATATTTCGGCTACAGACATTCCATTCACCTCCTGCTCTATTAATGCGTCACTGAAAATTGTAGAATAAAGATATTCTTGAAACACAGATTAAAAAGCCCATTTAGCAGTCTTACATTGGTAATTGGTAGACATCAACGAAGAAATTCCACTTCTAATATTCAACCAAGACAATTAATGTATCGAAAATAGACCAAGTCCATGGACAGTGGAGTCTAATCTGAGCATACCAAGGCCTAAATAATTCAATTAATGCATGATCACCCATCATTAGCTCTTCTGACCAAGACCACTAATTCCACCCTACAAACTATAGAGGACAATATGCCATAAAGAAGAACTAGTAAACTTATGAGGAATGTTTCCATAGCTTCTGCATGTTATTTTTCTTCTTTCCAGTATCTTGTTGGAGAATGAAGATGATGCAGGACCTTCTATTTATATTATAATATTTATTTCATGTATTAGATAGACGGCTAGGGTTATTAGTTATATTTATGATTTAAACCTAGGGCCTAGTAAATTCAATTGCAAGGAAGAAAGCCTATATAAATAAGTTGTAGGCTTTATAGACATAATCATTATTCTTATTATTTTTCCTTGAAATATATAAAGAAACTAAAGGTTTTTTAAAACCCTAAGTTTTCTGGAGTTCTAGCTTCTTCCTTACCTTTTTGTTCAGACCAAAATCTTTTATTGATTCACTGGTGCATTTCCCCCTTAAACCACATCAATTTTGGTATCAAAGCATCAGAAGATTGCAACTATAGGACTCACAACGAACAAACAATTCAGAGTACAAACCTGTCACAAAATGAATAACTGAGTACGTTAGACAGAATTTTTCCCACTGTAGTTTTTCCAGAACCCATCAATCCTGCACATTCATGTTCATAAAGTTTAGATCCCAAAGAAAGTAAATCTTTGACAATATAAACTTAAAGAACTTGGACAAAAGGAACTGACCAACAAGATATATACTGTGCCCATTTAAATATGGCTCAACCTCTAGTGACTTATTCTGCAAATTTTATTCACATCATGTAAGATACAGTGGCAGAACAAATCTCAGATGCAGCACAAGTTAGCTTCCGTTTTCAGTGGTTGAGGCCTTAACTAAAAACTATATATATTACCAGAAATAGAAGCCAAAACACTAAATGGAAGAGATAAAAGATTAAAAAATAAATAGAGGTATCTAATCAGCATATTATAATTTATAACTAAATTTTTTTAAATAATTACAGGGAATTTTATCATACCTTTAACACTAAAGCTTCATCATAAGGTGCATGAACGCTACCAGTTTCAGTTGTTGAAGCTGTGAAATAACATTTTAAAACATAACATCATAGGGGTCAATCATATGTGTGATAAAATTTAAAAATCTCTAGAACAATTTAGCCACCTAGGATCTGAGTTGTACTGCTCTCACTTTGGATAATCTCAACATCAACAAAACATGCTAGTTTCATCCTATGTTAAAACAACATGAAATCCAAGAAAGATTAAACAGTACAACTTAGCAGAAAAGCGAGAACATGAAAGGAGATTTACATTTGACAGAAAGCAGAAACAAAATGAATTCAGATCTATGCTCCAAGTATTACAAATAAAACCTTGCATCATAATCTGTACATAAAAAAAAAAAGGACTTTACTATCAGTTCAATAGTAAATTTATAGTGTCGTTTGCAAACGTATCCATAATTTCTTTCCTGTCTATTTTCTTTAAAAATGTTGTTATTCTTTTATTCCAATATCATACCTTATTTGGCCCATTTAAGAACTTGAAATAGATTTTGAAACAGACAGGACTTGAACAATTGAATCAATTGTATAAAATATGATAAATGACATTACAATAATCATAAAACTGGTATATTTTTTTTTACCATTTAAGTACCTGAAAACTTCTTAGAGGAAGAGCAGGAAACCTCGAAAGAGACCGATCTAAACCGATTAGAAGATGTCAGAACCGGAAAGTGCGCCAACACAACCAGCCGGGCCTTGTGTTCTTGCTTTGCTATCTGACCGAACCGCAAAGAACCAGTCGAGTTCCTCCCAAACCTTTCTGACTCAATCCATGTCGGATAATTCAACTTGCATGCAACTCCTGCCTCCATTCTCAGCCCCTAACCGCCCTCGATTCAATAAAATTTTCAAAAAAATAAATATTCTCAGTTTTTCTTTTACTATTTAATTCAAGAGAATTTTTTATGCAGAAATTAGTTAATAATAAAGCTAATTAAAATTTAACAATAGGATTTCAAGGAAAACTTATGACCTTACCTTGGATAATTAATAAAGAGAAAATGAAATTTGTGAAGGGCTTTGCTCTCTGACTCTGTGTTTTAAGCGGTAAAGGCTCTTTTATCAGTCTATTTATGTAACATTTTAATAAATGCAATTTGCTTTTTATTGACATTGATGCATTTTAAAGCGAAGACTGAAGAATGGAAACTGTATACAAATTTTATATACACCTCTATTTAGCAGCTCAACCAAAGAACCTCTTAAAAAGAAGCAATAGATTGAACTTAAATAACACACCAACAAAACTATCCCGCATCCTAGCCTAATTAAACAGAGATGGACACTTAAATGAACTAGTTCAAGTTGGTCATGGACTCATAGTGACTGTATGATAAGCAAAGGGTCAACGTTCTAGGTTATACTATAAGCATATAAAAATTTGGTACATAGCGTTCCATTCAGTGTTAGCATGCGAAGCTTCAACGGGTAAATAGAGAAAACAAAAATGGAAAAGATATATAGCATACCCAAGAGAAATGAAGACTATTTCAGATAACTTACAGATCCCATAGTTTTAAATCTTTGCAAAACGGGTTCGGTTCATAATAAAAACCCTAAATTCAGATTGAAGTTGCATGCAATTGCTGAAATTATGTGCTCTACTTCACCAAAATGCAAAAAAAAAAAAAAACACTCAAAACAAAGCACTTTACAACATAAAATCAACATCAGATCCAAATAACGGAAAGAAACATCACCAGCCAAATTACCAAGAGACAAAGATGATAGTACTAACCTTGTCAAGAAAGTTAAAAAGGGGAAACGAATTTCCGCCGCTCCTTTAGAATTTGCCAAAACTAGAAAGCCCAAAAGAGATGGTAGTAACTAAAAAAGAAATATATGCTGTCTGGAAATAAAGAAAATCAGAGAAAAAGTACAGATAAAAGAGAGAAGAGGGTTAAAAATAAGTGGGGCGGAACAAATCAGTGAGTAGAGAGCAAAGTACGGTGGTATTTTGCCAATGGGGTTTCGACACGTGGTGAATGAATTTGGTGGGTAAATATGTCTTGGGTGCGCTGCCACGGCTGATGTATACTGTCTACCGTCTAGTAGTTTTGGCGGGAAAGAAACGAGTGCAAAACTCGAGGAACTGATTTGATAATTCAATAACTCTTTGTCTTTGGGCCCTACATTGCGGGTCTAATGGGCTGAAGTTGCTTCAAGGAAGTGACAGATTGACCCAAAATATGAATGTTGCCGCAATAGCCCCAAGTCCTAATCAATTCGCAATTTTCGTTTGTAAATTCGAGTCAGTCTGATCAAATACAGGTAATGTTCATCTATATTTATATATCGTAATAATTAATTTTCATTGTAATTATACAATTTCTTTATGATTTTATTTATGGTTATATGTTGAGGAGGAACGTGCAAAAAATATGTAAACCCAAGTGAACCGAACCAAAAAAATATTAGATATATTTTAAAGTGTGGTTTAATTGGTTAATTCTATCAGTTTTTAATATTTTAAACGATTAAAATTCTAATTATTAAACTCATAAAGTCATAACTCATTTACAGATCTAAAATTAGACCTTAAACTTAAATATTCATTAAAACTCAATACTCTTAAAAACCAAAATGCATTAAAACTTTTAAAACCAAATATCCATTAAAATTTAAAATCCAAATTGAAATGATAATTTTATTTTATTCTATTTATTTTATCATTTAATATATAAGCTAAATACCAAGAAAAACAAAAGCTAAGACTTTCAAATATTCAGATTAAATTTAAAAGTGATATGATAAAAAAAAAACTAAAAGAATTAAATTGAAAATTGAAAAAAAAAAAGACAATAAGGTGAAAATTTAAAGGAAATAAAAATATAAGCGCCTCAATTAGAAAACAATTTTTTTTCTGTAGAACTCAAACATCATGAAAAAAAAAACTCCAAAAGTTGTATAAATTCAATTGAAAATTTTTGGTATGGTTTTTCTTCCTAAATTGATTTGGTTTATTCGATTTACATAGATAATTCGATTTATTTAGTTTTTGATAAAAAAAATTTAAATAGACCGAATGCACATGAGTCATGAGTCGTATTGTACGTGAAAAAACCCCACTTTACCCTTTGCATTTTTAATAAGAGAGAATAATTATTTGATATACAAATAATTGAATTTTTTAACGCCAGAAATAGAGTTAAGAGATACTCACGTGACTCATTTATATTTTTTATTAAATATCTATTAGGGAAAATGTTTCATACACTACGGAAGAAGTTTTTAAACTCCACAAGTAATGTTAGAGGGTTGACAAATATTTGTAATATTACAACAAAAACTTTGAATATAGATGAACTCAAGTCTTGTGGTCTTTATTGTTTGTGTTCTATTGTGATTGATTTTGTGTTGATGTGATATCTCGTATTACTTGCTATTTGTCATATTGTCAACTTGTGTTTATTAGGCGAGAAAGAATATTGGTCGTGCTTTCACGGGTTTTTGGTGATTTAGTATCTTCCCATCAATATAGATGTATTAATTAGAATTACATTAAAAAAATCAAAATTGTATCAACAAAAGACATTTAATAATTAAATAAGTAAAATTTTAAATAAAATCATTCTTACCATATCAATTGGCCGGTAGTTGTATGTTTTAATTTATATGTAGCGATGGGGAAGAGTATAAGTCGGTTAAATTAGTTGTAGGATCGGTTAATATGGTTATATTAGTCGATTATCTGTTATTGAATCTGATAATCAAATCGACAAACTTAACTGATTAAATGTTTAATAATTTTTAATTATTTCAAATATATTTATATTTTATAAAATATAAATTGGTTATGTTGGTTGTTTTTATTATTTTAAATGTATTTTATATTATAAGTATATATACTTTATAATCTATAGTATTAATAAAATTTATGATTAAATTAGTGCCACGAGTTAACCGAGCATCAACTCAGTTAGAAAATTATAAAAATGACCTTCCTGTCATAAAATAAATGTGATAGAAGAGAGAGTGTAGAGAGAATGTATATTCAGAAGAGAAGAGAGTGTATATTATTTCTATTATTCTATTTTTTCATGAATACATGAGCCCCATATATATAGGGGTTGATAGTAACTCTCTAATTATTATAGTGCATGTAAAGGGTCATGACCTTTTAGATTTCATCTCCCATATTAATTGAGTATAGGAAGAGTCTTATAACTTATGAGACCTTTTACATTTCATCTCCCATATTAATTGAGTATAGGAAGAGTCTCATAACTTATGGGGGTGATAATGACATCCACATAAATATTCACAACACTCCCCCTTGGATGTTCATTATCTAATTATGTCTCGTTAAAACCTTACTAAGAAAAACCCAGTGGGACAAAAACTTAGTGAAGGAAAAAGAGTACATAATTATACGCTTGATATGCTGCCTCATTAAAAACCTTACCTGGAAAACCCAGTGGGATAAAACTGAGGTTAAGGGAAAAAGAGTACAGCGCGTATTTACTCCCCCTAATAGCTACATCACTTGAGATCTCGAAGGTGACGCATTCCAATGTAGTAAACTAGCTCCTGAAACACTGATGTAGGAAGCGCCTTAGTGAATAAATCTGTTAAATTCTCACTTGAACTGATTTGCTTAACTTTTATCTCCTTAAACTTCTGGAGGTCATGAGTGAAGAAGAATTTTGGTGCAATGTGTATTGTTCTGTCACCTTTGATGTATCCACTATCAAGCTGATCAATGCATACTGTGTTATCTTCAAACAAGACAGTTGTAGCTTCCTTTCCAGATGATAAACCACAATTATTCCTTATATGCTGAATCATAGATCTTAGCCATACACATTCACGACTTGCTTCATTGATTGCTAAGATTTCTGCATGATTAGATGAGGTTGCTGCAATTGTTTGCTTCATTGAACGCCAAGAGATTGCAGTACCTCCGTATGTGAAAACATATCCAGTTTGTGATTTTTCATTATGAGGGTTTGAACCCCGCATCTGCAAAACCAATCAACTCTGTTTTGGATTTATTATGGAAAAATAGACCCATATCTTTTGTGCCTTGGAGATAACGAAATATCTGTTTAACTCCAATTCAATGTCTCCGAGTTGGGCATGAGCTAAATCTTGCTAGCAAATTTACAGAAAAATATACATCAGGTCGGGTATGGCTAGCAAGATACATTAATGCCCCAATTGCACAGAGGTATGACACTTCAGGACTAAGAAAATCTTCACCATCTTCTCGATGATGGAAAGGGTCTTTACTCGGATCAAGTGATCTTACAAACATCGAGGTAGTTATTGGATGTGCCTTATCCATATAAAATCTCTTTAGCACCTTTTCAATATATGTTGATTGATGCACAAGGATTCCTTCTTTTAGGTGCTCAATTTGTAACCCCAAACAAAATTTCGTTCTTCCAAGGTCTTTCATTTCAAATTCTTTCTTCAAGCACTCAACAGTATTTTGGATCTCTTCAGGAGTTCCAATGATATTCAAATCATCAACATATACTGCAATAATGACATATCCAGATCCAAACTTCTTAATGAAAATGCTTGGGCAAATTGGATAATTCTTGTATCATTCTTTCAACAAATACTTGCTTAGGCGATTATACCACATGCGTCTGGATTGTTTCAATCTATAAAGGGATTTGTGCAATTTGATCGAATAATGTTCTCTAGAACCTGAACTCACTGCTTCAAGTAGTTTAAATCCTTCAGGGAGTTTCATATAAATGTTAGTATCCAGTGGGCCATAAAAATAAGCTGTTACTACATCCATTAGGCGTAAATCAAGCCCTTCTCTTATAGCCAGACTTATCAAAAATCTAAATGTAGTTGTATCCACCACAAGAGAATATGTCTCCTCATAATTAATTCCAGGTATTTGTGAGAATCCTTGTGCAACTAAACGTGTTTTATACCTCACAATTTCACTCTTTTCATTTCTTTTACGCACAAAAACCCATTTGTATCCCACTGGTTTCATACCTGTAGGTATACGGACTACAGGTCCAAACACTTCTCTTTTCGCTAGAGGTTTCAATTCAGTTTCAATTGTTTCTTTCCATTTTGGTCAATCATCTCTTTGTTTACATTCCTCAATTGATTTTGGTTCATAATCCTCTTTATTATTTATAACATCTAGTGCTACATTGCATGCAAAAATATCATCGACGTCAATTTGATTTCGGTTCCATTTTATACTGAACATGATATAATCAATAGAGATCTCTTCATTGTCAGGTACCTGATTTTCTTCTGAAACTATTTTTTTAGTCATGTCTATAGTCTATTCAGGAGATCTCGGTATAATCATTTTTTCTTCTATTTGGCCATCATTAATCTTTGCTCATTTCTTTTTTTGAGGATTCTTATCTTTGGAACCAATTAGTCTACAACGCTTCAGGCGTGTATTAGACTCAGTAGCAACTAGATTTTGTCATTTTGGGACATCAAGTTTTATTGGAGCATCCACAGCTGGTATATGTGACTTAGTCACTTTCTTTGGGTCAGAAAATGCGTCTGGCAATTCATTAGCTAAACTTTGTAAATGAATAATCTTTTGAAATTCTAATCACATTGCTCAGTTCGAGGATCAAGATGAGCTAATGACAACTTTTTCCAACTAATTTCCTTATCCAGCTGTTTGATTTCTCCCCCTAATGTTAGAAAAACTGACTCGTCAAAATGATAATCTGCAAAACGAGCCGTAAATAGATTCCCTGTAGATGTTTCTAGATATTTAATTATGGATAGGGATTCAAATCCAACATATATACCCAATCTTCTTTGAGGTCCCATCTTAGTTCTATGTGGTGGAGCAATTGAAACATATACGGCACATCCAAATGTTCTTAGATGGGAAATATTTGGTTCCTGACCATAAACTATTTGTAAGGGGGAGACTTTATGATAACTTGTTGGCCTGATGCGAATTAATGCAGCTGCATATAAAATTGCATGCCCCCAAGCATTGATTGGGAGTTTTGACTTCATAAGTAATGGTCTTGCTATCAATTGAAGTCGTTTTATTAAAGATTCTGCTAGACTATTTTATGTGTGAACATGAGCTACAGGATGTTCAATACTTATTCTAATGGACATGCAATAGTTATTAAAAGACTGAGAAGTAAATTCACCAGCATTATCAAGACGGATGGTCTTAATAGGAAAATCTGGGAAATGGGCTCGTAATCGAATCAATTGAGCAAGCAATCACGCAAACGCCAGGTTGCGAGTTGATAACAAAGATACATGGGACCATCTACTCGATGCATCGATTAAAACCATAAAGTACCTAAATGGTTCACATGGAGGATGTATAGGCCCACATATATCCCGTTGAATTCGCTCAAGAAAAGTAAGTGGTTTGTTATTTATCTTAGCTGGTGATAGTTGGATTATTAATTTTTCTAGTGAGCATGCAGCACATGAAATATTTTGAAGAATCTGCTAGCTCTTTAATGAATGTCCACATGAAATTTCAATTATTTTTCGCATCATTATTGAACCGGGATGGCCTAACCGGTCATGCCAAAGAACAAAGTCATTAATAAATTTCTGGTTTACTATAGCATGTGTTTCTATAGAACTGATATTTGTGTAGCACAAACCAGTAGAGAATGCAGACAATTTCTCAACAATTTGTTTATTGCCTCGAGCAATATTCGTAATTTGAAGGAATTCACAATTTCCTTCGTTTAAAGTCTCAATATGATATCCATTTTGACAAATATCTTTAAAACTCAATAAATTTCTTTGAGACTTAGGGGAGTATAATGCATTAATAATTTCAATTTTTGTTTTCATTGGTAATAAAATAATTGCTTTTCTGGAGCCTTCTATAATGGTTGTACTACCAGATATAGTGCTCACGCTTCCTTCTTTCATTATTAAGTGAGAAAAATATCTCTTGTCTTTCAATATGGTGCGAGTAGTTGTACTATCTGCTAGGTATATATCTTCACCATTCATAGCTGATTCCTTTTACGAGATAATGTTTTTCAAATAAACAAAATAATAACCACAAAATGTCACACATAATGGCGAAAACAGGTATTCAAAGTTCAAATTACTAAAAGGTCCATAAAACAAAATATCACATAAAAACATAGCACTTAGTAAAGGTCATAACACTATTATTAAAGTTACTAAATGAAACATAGAGTAGTAGAGGTTTATTTTATTATTTATCGAAATTTGTAGGTTTAATAATTTCCTTCAAGGGTAGAAAGAAAATCAGCCACTTCCAAGTGGGTTGCATTGCCATTATCAAAATCACCTTCGCCATCTTCATACACAAGATTGGTCTCTACTTTCTTTCCCTTCTATTTTAAGGACTGCTGATAAGATCAACTAGATGCTTTTGTGTGCGACACACACGTGACCAATGTCCTTTTCCTCCACAACGATAGCATACATTAGTCACATTTTCACCTCTTTCTTTCTTTTCCCTATTACCATTTTTGCGATCCCACTTCTGGTAGAAATGTGAATTTTTAAAACGACCACCTCGACCATATCCATATCCACGTCCGCAGCCACGCCCTCGGCCACGCACACTACTATTTGCATGGTGTGTTTCTTTTAATTATTGCCCATTGTGTAAACTCACATTCACTTCAAGGAATGGAGCAGAGCCAGTTGGGCATAATTCATGGTTTTTCATTAGTAGCTCGTTGTTTTGCTTCGCCACTAGGAGACAAGAAATTAATTCAGAATATTTCTGGAAGCATTTTTCACGATATTGTGTCTGCAGGACAACATTATTTGCATGGAAAGTTGAGTATGTTTTTTCTAACATTTCTGCATCAGTAATTTTCTCTCCATATAAATTTAATTGTGAAGTGATTCTAAATATGGCCGAGTTATAATCACTAATAGACTTAAAGTCTTGCAATCTTAAATTCAGCCACTCATAACGAGCTTTAGGCAAAATCACAGTTTTCTGGTGGTCATATCTTTCCTTTAGATTAGCCCAAAGAATTTAGGGGTCCTTAACAGTCAAATATCGGTCTTTAGACCTTCATGGAGGTGATGGCGAAGGAAAATTATGGCCTTGGCCTTATCTTGTGTACTTGCTTCATTTCCCTCCTTAATAGTCTCACCAAGACCCTTTGCATTTAAGTAAATTTCAACATCTAGTACCCATGATAAATAGTTATTTCCAGTGATGTCTAGGGCCACAAATTCGAGTTTTGTAAGATTTGACATTATAAAACTATAAGACAAAATATAACAAGTCAATAATGTAAAATAAACATGTACTATATGAAAACTAAACATAAGGGCGTCATACAAGTACAAAAAAAAAACAAAATAAAGCATGTTAATATGCAAATGAAATAACGCATATGCAAATGAAATAGATCAACTTGTTACTCTTACTTCACCTAAGCGTCATTCGGCAATCTTTAATGAAAAGTTTGTTTGCCTTGATTTTTTGTATTAGAGACTCGTACTGATAACGTGTTATAAAATAAATGTGATAGAAGAGAGAGTGTAGAGAGAATGTATATTCAGAAGAGAATAGAGTGTATATTATTTCTATTATTCTATTTTTTCATGAATACATGAGCCCCATATATATAAGGGTTGATAGTAACTCTCTAATTATTATAGTGCATGTAAAGGGTCATGACCTTTTACATTTCATCTCCCATATTAATTGAGTATAGGAAAAGTCTCATAACTTATGAGGGTGATAATGACATCCACATAAATATTCATAACACTTCCTTCTTTAAAACAAGTTAGAAAGATGAAAGGTTATAACAACCGGGCATCAATATTTAAGGTGCGACCTATATTATATATAGCAATCCTCGTTCTTTTATGCTATCCCACCTAAAAAATTATAACAACGTGAAAGGTTAGGATTAGCAATTAAGTATATTTCAAATTTGAAATTGAACAAATTAATTCTTTAAAAAAAATCAGAGCAATTTAATCCCTACCAATTTTAAAAGTGAACAATTAATGATAATTAGTCAAGAGTTAATGTTTTCAATCAACTGTACGTGATTTTGGTTAGCATAATAATAATTTAGAAATTAAAATTTACACATTATATCAACTTGGTCCTAATTTAACAATTTTATCTCGCGACATTTATGTAGATGTTAAGGTTGAAATTGTCTAATGTTTTAGAATTAAGGCCAAAATGACAAAACATGTAAATATTGAAGGCTAAATTTATTATTATACCAATGAAAATTATGTATAATTAACATAAGATATTAACGTCATGATTAATTGTCCTCAATTATTCACTTTCAAAATTAATAGAAATTAAATTACTTTAATTTTTTAAAATGATCAATTTATTCAATTTTGAAACTGAGAACAACTAAAAAAGTTGTTTTACCAAATATTTTAAGTTGGAAAGAACTCCCTTATTTGTAGAAACAAAACATGCATTCACCAAATGACTTGCATAAAACGCAACAATAAAAATCATTTTCAAGATTGGGACATTTGCAACAATGAATTTGCTAGTTTCAAGTTTTATCCAACTTTTTTTTTTTTATTTAAAAGTAAGTCATAGTGGACTTTACTGAAAAGAAAAAAAGCAAAAAAAAAATTGCAGCAGAAAAATGGGAGACCGATTGATAGAAAATGGGTCCAAAACATCCCCCACGTTAGTGGGAGGGTGAGGTGTTCGGTAGGGCGGTGGGAAAACTCCACTTTCAACAGCCCAACTTCGTTATATATATATATATGCTAGCCAATTATATAAAGCCACCTTCATTAACAAAAAGTGTATATATGTTTATATATCAGTGCTTTAATTAAGGATATTTTGGTAAAATATCTTTTTATTTGTGAATTGGTAAGAATTGATAGAATTGAGTTTAAATATTGATTAAAGTAGAGTTTGAATCGAATTCTATAATATGTTTTTTATTTATATTTTTTAGTAATTTATTTGAATCAAAGAGACTGGTCGGACGAGTTAGATCGAAAATCTATGGTTTGACCAGTTCAATTATCGATCTGGTTCTAAAAATATTGATATTTTATTCCTAATTAGGTAGATATGTTTTGATATATATTTGATACGTAAATTTTGATTGAGATGTAATTCATATATCAGTGGATATTTAATGCATTGTTAGTGAACAACGACATAACACCTCTTCATTGATAAAAAAAAAAAACAGTGAATGATTAATTGTTTTAAACATAAATTTGGAATTCAAAATCTGAATCCCATTAAGAGAGTAAAGCCATAACAGTAACGTATCTAATACAACTCAAACTCAAGCCACATTTAAAACAATAAACACCCTTACTATCAAGCCAACACACGAAATTTATAAATTATGCATAATCGAATCTAAATTAGAATTATATATGTATACTTTTATTAAATTAAAGTTTATATATATGTTACACATTAAATTAAATTTCATAAATTATTTGATATTTAATTTAAAAATGATATTTTTAGATTAATAAATGCATATACTTTTATAATTTGTTTCCTAATATATCATATTATTTTGCTGATAATGTGCTATCAGTGAATTAAACTACAGCGTCATTATAACATTTTTTTTAACTTTCGTTATCATAGTTGACTTATAACTAAAAATATATATTTCATCAACTGTAATTATTGTTTTTAGAATTAGATTAGAGTGGTTGAGATATCAATCTCAAGTAAGAGGTCAAATAGTTAAATTGATTGGATTGACCGAATCGATTTCTTTTAATATTTAATATTTATGTTTTTAATAATTTATTCAATCAAATCAGACGATAAATTGAACCGATCAAACCGGTGATTTAGCTAACTTGACTACCGGTTTGATTCCAAAAACCTTGACTACAACACGATTTCAAACAAATAAAAAGTACAATGGAAAGAACAGGCCAAAACTCATCCATGACATACAAACATATTAAAACTTAAGACTCACACATCGCAATTGCAAATGGTAAGACTTGAACTTGAATATTTAAAGACTGGAGGCCTCCACTTTAACTAACAATATCATAATAAGGGCGGCTAGGGGGTGTCTAGTAGGGGCTTTGACCTCCTAAAATAATAAATTTTTATTTTTAATTATTTATAATTTATAAAGTTTTTAAGTTGGTATATATAAATTACACTTTGACCCTAAAAAATGATAAATTTGTGATTTAATCTTTTAAGAAAATATAAAACACATAAACTATTAAAATAGAGAAATTATATTCTAATTCTCATAAAAACATACAATTTAATTCTGACCTCAATCACCCCTGACAATACATATAATTTAATTTTACTAAAATAATAACATCTGATTTATCTACAATTATAAACTTACACTAATAAAATTAAGGATGAAATTGAAATGTTCAATGAATCGACTCAGTGTCAAACTCAATTATGCATGTGACACAACATAGGCCTACAAATATCCATTATTAGTTTGGAGTTTTAGGTTATAGTCAATATCAAATGGTCAGTCGATCGACATACATATCATCATATAATTGCAAACTTCGACATTGGACTTTAGCCATCCAATATCATATAATATATTTATTTAAATGCCAATCCCAAAAGATGGCTTTTTTTTTTCTTTGTTGACCTTTTAGGTTTCCACCATTATTAATTACTTAAACGACGTGGTATGTTTTCCAATAACTTGTTTAATTTTAATGGGCATTTTGGTTAATGCAAAAACAGAACGCGTATTTATTTAAGGGCTAATTTCACTAAACGTCCTTAGTTTATTATTAAGATTTTTAAATTAATCTATAAATTTTAAAATGTTTTAATCGAGATTTGAAAAGATTAATTTTGTATCAGTTTTGTGATTTCCTTAGTCTAGCCATCAAATTAAGTGTTAAATGTTAGGATATGTTGTGAAGCATATTTAAAACATATGGATTAAATTGTTAATATATATAGGGTTAGAAAAAAATCAAAAACCCATTCAAAATGTGGTGTTTGAACAATTTTTTATTTAATAAGTTAAAAATTGAGGTTGTTTGAATACAACGGAATTTTATTTTTATTTAATTCATAATTAGTTATCATTTTTATTATGAAAAAAATAAATATTTAGTATTTGAAATAGTAAAAATAACTTAGAAATATTATGTAAATAATTACTTTTTGAAAAAATAGTATTTAAAAGAGTTATAATTTTTTTATTTACTTAAAAATATTTAAAAAATAAATTATGAAATTTTATCAAATAATATCCAAAAACTGTAAAACAAAACTTATATTGTCAAAAAAAACCCAAAATTAGTATAAAAAGACCGAGAACCAAATTGAGCCAAGCTGGATTATTATGGATGGTTTGAAAAATTCAATAAAACAAATTGAATCGAACTAAACTCAACTTTACATGTGTGTACTTACATCGTAGATAATTTAGATATGACAAATGAAAAAAAAGGGTTATGTTACTAAATTTTAGGAATTAGAAAGGGTATATCTTTTCTTCTTTTAATATATATATTAGATCAAAATTAAACAATATATATAAACGTGTTTACAATTTGACTCACATAATTTAAATACATTCCACATTAATTTGAAGTTGGCACTGGCTAAAGTAATGACTATGTCGATAAAAGAACTTGATTAATATAATATTAATATTTTAGATATCAGAACTAAATTGTTTTAAAATATAAAATTCAGAAGTTGTAGTGCAATTAATCCATAGCAAATAAATTAAAAATGTATTTTGTGGTTACAAAGTTGAGTGCAAAGGCCACTAAGCTTACGTTTCTCTGCATTATTCAGCTTTTGGAGGGGGGTCCTCTAAGTCGGAGATCGGCCGTTGCGCTGCTGAGTTTACACGTAGCCCATGAAATGGAAGCAAGTTTCAAGAAGAAAATCATGACCAATGCCGGTGCAGTCGTGTCACCGTCCACTAGCTATCACTTCTTTTTTTTTTTTTTTGTCAATAATAAGTTTTATGTTTGGACTCTAATTTTGGACAAATTAGGTTTATCAGTCTGGTCGTCGACTTGTCTTGTTTATGGCCGGCCTGTCTCTCTAATTCCTCAAAGATCAACGTTCTCTCTCTCATTCCATCTGCATGAGATTTTTCATCATACAATAAAGATCAAAACAAGCTTACCTTTTCTCTGTAGTTTCATATATGGTTTAAAAACAGTTAAATACCAAAAAAAAAAAAAAACTTAAAATAGTTAATAACCAACAAGTGTTGGGTACAATTTTAATGATGGGCTCATGTTTAAATCTTGAGATGATATTATTGGAATGAATAATCATAAACCCCGAACATATAACATAAAATAAACTTGAAAAATACAAAAAAAACTTTAGTAATATTTTAAATCTCTTATTTATTAATTTAAATTTTATTTAGTTTGATTATTATATAATTAAATTTTAATTTTAATTTTTTATCCGTAATATAATTATTATTTTTTATTTTTTATTATTTCATTAAAAATAAATAAAGAATATATTTATTTTTTGCTTTTTTTTAAACGTGTTTGTTTATCGTTAATGACATGTTATAAGTTTATATAATTTAAATGAAGTTGAATATATACAAATAATTTTAAATAAAATAAAGGTATAATAATTTTTTCAGTCCTCTAATTTTACAAAATAATTAATTCAGCCTTCCTTTTAATTTTTAATCTTTTTTAACCTTTAAATTTATATTATTTATCAAATCATCTTAAAATATATAAAAAATTAATATATGTTAACTTTACGAAACTTTATAATAAAATGATAAAAGCACTATCCTTGGAAAGTTACAGTAAAAGATAATTATATTACATAAAATTTTATGCTCAAATTAAGCAAATGTAGGTAATTATGAAGGTGGGGGTAAGTAAAAAAAAAAATGATGAGAAATTAACTTTAGCTAATAGCTTAATTAGAGAGGCCTACCCTTTTAACAGTTTGGTCAAAGACATAAAGTACATAATGGCGATGTGATTAACTACCTTTTTGAAAAATTAAATATTTAAAGTTATTGATTTCTATTTTGGCTTCACTATGATTACACCAAATAATAATAATAAAGTCTGTGGGCTTAGCTTTGGCCAATTAAAATTATTTAATCTTTTAATTTTTTTAAAATAATTTAATTATAAGTTATGATATCTATTTTTTTTACACAATACTTAAAATTACTCATAATTTTTTTTCAACTCATAAATAGGAGAATAATACATTTCAAAGCACTCGAACTCATGTCCTCTTATATTAACAATAATATCTGTATCAATCAAGCTAATACAAAGAGAAGATGAGTATAATAAAAAACATAAAAAGAGTTAGGTGAAGTTTATACTTTCTAAGCCCATGGATTAATTTATATTAATCCGATTATAATGCTATTAATTAAATAATTAAAAAAAGTTAATTTCTTTCCCAATATCTTTTGGCTTTTACCCAGCCAAACTCGACAACTCATCAAATCAATTCAACACATTGGAAAGCAGGGAATAAAAGATTAAGATAAAATATTAATCCAAACGAACCGTTTAGTTTGGTTGATAAAGTATATATTATTAGTAATTTAACGAAGTTATAAATAGTTGATTAAATCTTAGCTCGATTGGTATTGATACTATTGTTAATGTGGGAGAACGTGAATTCGAGTGTATTGAAGCGTACTATCCTCCTATTTAATGGTCGAGTTGAGGCTATAAATAGTTTTAAATATCGTATTAAAAACAATATATATTATAAGAATCTAGTAAAGTTAATATTAAAAAAAAAAGTTACTTAAAACCATTGATAAAATATAACCAATAAACCATTCTATAATAAGGCTTGCCATGCTCACATATACCTTCTTTTTTGTGTGAAAATAATAATAATGCAGAAATCATATCAAATTAGTTCGGTTTAAAGCTATTTTCGCTTTATTTTGATTCAGAGCTATTAAGACATCACGAGGACAATTATCATAGATTTAGAGACTTGTTTTTCTTTCTAAGCTCAATCTGACCAAATACTTAGCGACCTGATTTTTTTCTCTAGAAACACGTTGAATTTGAGTTAATTTTAATTTCATAATTATTATCATCAATGGCTTTTATTTCCCACCGAATGAAATACAATAATATTGCAAATCAAGCCTTGAATGTGTTGACAAATATTGAGATTTTTAATGTTGGTCAACACTATTTTGAAATTTTGTGTGGGGATAAAGGTGTTATGGAGGTTTTGGTATTAAGAGTTAAATTATATTTTATTTTATCTATTGACTAAATGGGTAAATTAGTCTATTTACGTCAAATTAAAAAAGCATTACGTCAAATTAAAAAAGCACACTGATTCTTTCTGTTAAAATTTGCATCTATTTGTATTGTTAAAAACTAGTGTGGCTGATAGAATAACCAGAACGTGTGTCTCATTCTAATGTACAGGAACTAATTTTTAATAAAAAGACCAGTTTGGTCTTTGATCTAATGCACATGGACAAATTTATTATTTTTTAAAGTAGAACGTACAAAATACAATTCAATTCTTAGTACAAAAGCTTCCATAGCCTTTTTTTCATGTGTGAGATGGTTAATTAGTTAATATATTTAATTCAAAAATTTGAAATCAAGATTTTACTATGGAGAATGAATCATTAATGGGTATGAAAAATTATTTAAATTGAATCATTAATTTTCTAGAAGAGACCAAAGATGCAATCATCCGTTCATTTAAGTGGTTAAAATGAACTAAATTAAAATATTATTTTTCAAGAGAGACTAGGAAGGGAGTGGTTGAAGTAGTTAGTTAATCAGTTATAAGTTAAAAAATAAAAATAAAACTAAATCTAGTTAGCAAGAGTACTAATTTTGTCAATAAAAAGATGTTACAAATAATTGTTTTTTTAAAGGAATTCCTTTTAGTGGAAAAATGATATATATGTACAAGATATATAGTTATTTGATTGCAAAAGAAAAAGAAAATTGTATATATATTTATACATGGGCCCCTCCTAGTAGGGTATAATAGGAAAAACAACAATGATAAAAACAAAGCTATTTTCCATTTTATGATAATGACAAAATATTTTTTCCTCTACACTAATATAATTAGTTCAAAAAAAAATAGAGAGAGCCCCTTTTAAAACAGTGGAATTATAATTATAATAATTCCATCATATGATTCATAAACTCTTGCTAGATTTTATTCTTCTATTGATCTCTTTCTCCAATTCTTCAAGTCCACCCACTTCCTCTAGTTCCTGTTGCACATGATCATATAATTAAATTTAAAAAAAAAAAAGCAAACTTTTTTTTTATTATTTATTAAAATAAAAGTTTTAGGTAATAGGTTACCTTAGGACCTAGAAACAGCCCATATGGGACACCTTGGAATTTTTCTGAATGATGGAGCTGAAAAACGCCAAATAAAAACCCAAATAAATAAACTTATTTATTTAATTTTTAAAAGTTAAAATATGTATATACATATAAAATTGTGTGTTTTTTTTATTTTCAGGAATTTAATTTTTTAAAAAAATTTAGATTCCATGAAAAGTTACAGAATAGTCACTTAACTATTTAATTTTATCTTTTTATGGTTACTAGCTGGCTAATGTAAAAATAGAAACACCCAATAATTAATATAATTGGGTGACCAAATAAAATAAAATTAAATAATTAAGTGACTATTTTGTAACTTTTCATAATTAGATGACCAAAAATAAAAATTACTAATAATTAGGTGATCATTTTTTAATTTTTCATAGTTAAGCGACAAAAAAACTATAACTAGACGAAGACTAATATAGTTTACCCTCAAAATTTAATGTAGTTTACCTTCAAAATTTACTCACATGATAACAACCATATAACAAAAAAATAACTTTATATTGAATTTAAATTTAATAAAAAAATTTAATGGTACTATCGAATTAACTTGAATAAATTCTTTAAAATAAATTAAAAAATTTAAATTGAACTTTTTTAAATAAATGTGGTGCATGTTAATTAACCTGGTGAGCCGCAGCAACTTTTCTGAAATAAGGCACGTTGGCAATAGGTCCAACCGGGAATCTCTTATGCACGAGACCATCGTGGACGAACATGTAAGCCATTCCAAACACAGTAATCCCAAGCCCCTGAAAGGGTATTATAGTCTTTTTGTTACTGAATATAAACATGCAGACAAAAAACAGTTTGCTAATCCCAAGCTACTTTAATCAGGAACTAAACCGTTAATCAAGGAATAATATAAACATGAAAGATTCAGAAAGATTACGATAATGAAAAAAAGCAATAATTAAAGACCAAAAAAAAAATACAAACAAACTTACAGCACCAAAACATAGACCAGGTACAAGTCCTTTGTTGAAGAAACCGTAAGACAGAAGGGCTATAGCTGGAACGGCGTTTATAATGGCGAAAACGTCGTTTAGTTCGAACGGACCTTCTCTTGGTCGATGGTGAGACTGCCCAATAAAAACCCTAATTTAGCAATTCATTTATATGGCTTTTTGATGGTCGGGTCGGGTCGGATTCTGTTTACCTCATGCATATGCCATAAGGAAGCATGCCAGAGAGCTCGATGTGCCCATCTAGCCCAAAACTCCATGCCTACCTGAAAATCAAATGAAGCCCAGTTTTTTTTTTTTTTTTTCAAGCAATGAAATAAAAGGTTGATTACAGAGAAAAATGGAAGATATTGAACTTACAGCGGCGCCAACAGATAGGGCAAATGTGCAGAACATTTCAGACAGGGGCACTTCTCCTCCCTTACAAAAAAAAAAAAAACATGAAACAACCTTGTTCAGTAATTTGATCGTGGTATTAAAAACAAAAAAGAGAGGAAAAAGGGAGAAGAAAATGGACCTCCATTTGCCATGAAAATCTATAATAAACAGCCATGATAGCCATGGAAGTGATACCGAAACTAGACATGACAGCAGCGACCAAGTAAGTGAACCTTTCTGATTTTTTTCTAGCTAATTTCTCCGCCACATGTGGAGGTATTAAGATCTGTTTGCTCCCAAAATCCTCGGAACCGGATCCTTCTTCTACGAGATTCACTCCGGTCTGGGGTTCAACATGTTTTTGTTCCTCCAACACGAAACAAATGGAAAGCGTTGTCTTCTTTCGAGCACCGTGTGTTAGCTGTGGGAAGCGAAGTAGAGGGTTGAAAACTAGCCTTGGCTTGGGTGAGGGATGAAATGAACGGAAAGGTTTAAGGGGTACGGCGGCGGATAAGCCGGCCGCCATGGGAAATGAACTGCGAGATGGTAAAAAACGGCGAAGCAATTAAGGTCCGGCGGAGGAGATGAAGGAGAAGAGAGAGGGGTCGGTGCGGAGAGGGTAGAGGTTTTGGGTCTTTTATAGAGGGAATGGTTCAGTGCACGAAGACCACAACTTTGTGTGTGATTTTTGAGTATTGGGGAAGTTTATGGAATTAAAACACCCGCTTCCTCGTCATCGCATATATATTTTTTAAAATTTAAACAATAAAGTTTAAAAAGGGTAAAAAATTGTTTTCTTCATTTTTCCTATCATATTGGCCATTACCACTATGATAGTATAATTCCACTCTAAAGGTAACACGTGGAGTGTATGTTAACTTATAAAGTTAGATTACTTATTATAAAATAATTAATTTTCAATCCTCAAAAACTTTTTGTATGGCAATTCAACCGACGTCTTTAGTTGGATTATCAATCTACTAAATAATTAAAAAATTCATTAAAAAATAAAATTGTTGATTTAAAGATGAATTCAATCTTTGTTTGGGTTAGTATATTTCTAAGTTCTCGATTGATCCCGCTTCGATAATACTCCTATGTACTATATACGATGGCCCAACTTGATATGAGTAATATTTGGTAGAGGTGTTAATATGTTGAATCGAATTGTATTAATATTTAATATAAAATATAGAGATAATATAATTTTTTGTCATTAAACTTGACAATTTGGTCTACTTTACTATATATATATATATTTATTTATTTTGGTATTTGAATTTGGCAACTAGACTATTTTTGATATTTGGGTTTTGACTTCGTTAAAATTTGATGATGTGGCCAGTGTTCTTGAAACATGACAAATAATTTGAATTGAGAATCGATTGATATGTTAGTCCGAACAAAGTGGTTGAATTGATTGAATCAGAAACTAATCGAAACTAAAAAAAAATTGGAAACCAGGATAAAAATCAATAGTTGAACATGTTAAACCAGTTTAATAAATTTTTTAATTTTTTATGAATTTTTAATTAATTATGTAATTATTGTTTGTCTAGTAGTTGTACCACCTAATCACTTAGAATTTTATATAATTTTAATATTTTCAAACGATGGTATAACACAAACTCAAAGTATCATGTCATTAAACTTTTATATTTTTTAAATTCGGGGATCAATGTATTTAGTTACCAAGTTCATGTACCGAAGTTGATTAAAAAAATATATGTACAAGTTCATGACCAAAAATTATATTATCCGCAAAATAATTTTCAAACCATAGCCTGGGCAAGAGCTCAATCTACACAAAAGGTCCATATCATTGTTTAAAAAAATAATAAAATATTAATTACAAAATAAGTCAGGTCAAGTTTAAAAAATATAAATACAGGCTAAGAGGATTAAGCTATCCAACTCATGAACAATTTTATGTTTAAAACATATTCAAACTTAAATTAGAATAAATTTAAAGAGTCCTCGTATATATGTAATTTAAATATCAATAAATTAAAAAAAAAACTCACAGAAAAAATAAATTTTCAATTTTTTAATTACAAAATTAGAAAAATTATCCTGTTAATCAATCTAAATAAGAGTCATTCATATTTTAATTATCTTAATTTTTTTGTTAATTTAGTTACTCTAAAAATGCAATTGATCAATTTAGCCACTGTACCGTTAGATGGTAACTGAATATTGACTATGCATTTTCTATTTTGGTTACTCTAAATAGGAATTGTTTCTATTTTAATCACTCGAAAATTAGGGTAAACTACTTAGTTAGTCATTCTAAAGAATAGCCATTTGGTCACTCAAAAAAATACGTAAAAATATACCATTAGTTTTTTGTTACCATTTTAATAGTGGAATAATTGGTCACCCAATTTTTAGGGCACTTTCATTTTGATCACCCAAAATGAAATCCTTGCAATTTCGTCACCTAATTTTTAAAATGCTTTCATTTTAGTCACCCAAGCATTAAATTTCTAATGACGGTTGATTGTACACACCATATCATATTTATACTTTTATTTTGGTTACCCAGCTTCTAGATCATTTTCATTTTAGTCACCCCAAAAATATCATTTTTTAAAGTATTTATTAGGGCAAAAAAATTAAGGATTAAAGTGGAAAAGCGGGTGAAACTAAAATAATATATTAAAATTGATCAAACTATACTTGTTTATCCCCTTGCCAAAAGTTTTATTTTTTTTTCAATATTGAAAATTTAAATTTCTAAACATCAAAACCGATTGAATTAATTATTGAAAAAATGTATCCCTTGATAGTGTTAGTCCATTTGTTACTATAATATTGAAAATAATTTAATTAATTTAATATTTTTATAAAATTTTTAAAAAATAATTTATGTTTCCAAACAAAAATAAAGTTAAATAATTCATATTTAATAATTGTCTATAAAATTTCTTTTAATTATATGATCTTTAATCTTCTATTCTAAGCTAAAAGTAATGAAACGATCTTTGCAATTAATTTAATTATTTAATTTTACCTTACTTGCCGAACAAAACCTAGAAAAAAATTCATTACTTCTTTACCTGAATGAAGAATAAGCAATTAATTTAATTAATTACAATGATTTAAAAGTGTAAATATGATGTGGCATGTACAGTTAACCGTTGTTAAATATTTAATGCTTAGATAACTAAAATGAAAACGGCTTAAACGTTGAGTGATGAATTTGTAAGGATTTCATTTAGGTGTCCTAAAAGTTGAACGAGCAACTAGTGAATTTACCCTTTACTTAAAAGTGTTTTATGAATGGAAGGTTAAGCAGGCAGGGAAGAGAAGTGGGGACCATTTCTGTTAAACCAATCAAATGGTAGCCTTTAAAAAAATAATTGACCGCACAACCTGAATTGAACTTTGTCTTAACTGTCATGCCACGTAATCAGCAGTACAGTAGCCTATTAACCTACCTATCAGTACCTTTTCGGAGATGTTGTGGTTTCCACGTGGGATCCGTTTATTGGGTATTATTAAAACACGCCTTCTCCTTTTAGCCGTTGAGTCGACCACCTGGCTGGAGGTTCTTCCACCCACAGATTCCCTTTGGATCACGTTATACTGCTAACACTTTTTTTTAGACCAAGCTCGAGCTCAACTTGTTGACTCAGCTTGTCTTCGGTCTGGTTAGGGTCCTGTCTGCATTCAACAAGTTGTTTGCTGGACTTGGGTTTTTTTTTCGGCCAGTGAATTTTTCAATGGTTGTTTGAATTAGGTTAGATGAAAAATTAATTGAGATATCGATTTGAGAAAGAAATTAAATTAATTAATTTAAAAATTAATTTTTAATTTTTTATATTTATAATTTTTAATAAATTATTTAATTAAATTAAACAGATCATTAAAATCGATCAATTAGTAATTTATTAAATCTGACTCTTCAGTAAAATAGGTTATGTGTTGAAATATATTAATATAAATGATATAACTCTTCAATAAAATAAAATAAAAATATTGAAGGAGTTATACTTGAATATTCTTAAATTTGTTATATATTTATTTTTAGTTCTTATATTTTTATTTTTTAATTTTTATTAAACGATAGCTATTAAATTTATTAATTTAAATTTTATTATTTCTAAAATTTGATGTGAAAAATATTTTATTATATGTGTTATGTCAGCTTATTATTTCATTACTCACCAATTAATGGACTAATGATTGTCAATTGCATCAAAACTGAAATTTTAAAATTTAAAAAGTATAAAGAATTAGAACAATTCAATCAAAAAAGTATATACTAAGTCTACTACTGTACATGCAGTACAAGACTAGTAATTGGATCAAGGGCGGATCCAAGGGGCTGGCAGGGGCCCCGACCCCTAAAATAATTTTTTTTTATTTAGGTCATTTATAATTTATAAAATTTTAAATTTGTAATGATAAAATTACACTTTTGCCCTCTCAAAATGATAAAAATTTGATTTAATCCTCTAAAAATTATAAAGATATGGGCTATTAAAATTATGAAATTGCATTTTTACTATCATAAAAATATATAATTTAATTTCGTCCCCCAGTTTTTTTTTGACTTCATCCTTGCCCCCTAAGTCGTATTATTGAATCCAACAAAAAAATAGTAACTAAAAGGGTAAACTGCACTGATAGTCATCCAACTATTAGCATGTTTTCTTTTTGGTTACCCAACTATGAAAATTTACAAAATAGTCATCAAACTATTCGATTTTTTCTTTTTAGTCACAAATTGTTAAATAGCTAACAGGAAGATGAGATGGAAGCTTTCAAAATTAGCATAATAGCAACTTTAACTCTCAACATTTATAAATTGCGTCAATTAAACTTTGATATTAAAAGTTTAACCCTCAACGCTTACACATTGTGTAATATATTTTTTTTTTTCAATTTTACTTTTATTTGTGACACTTTCACCTAAAAAGCTAAAAAATGTATCTAGTAAATTTGATCGGAAATTTACCAAAAATTGAAACACCCAAAAATCCAAGATGGTAATTTTCATATTTTATTCTTTTAAAATTAACCTTTAGTGTTATAAATAAAAATAAAACTGCAAAATTAACCCCTAAATTATACAATGTGTAAATATTGAGGGCTAATTTTTTTGAAATCAAGACTGAATTGACACATTTTATAATTATTGAGGGTTAAGGTTATTATGCCAATTTTAAAAGCTGCCAAATTATTTTCTCATTTGTAATTTAATGACTGGTGAACAAAAAAAAAAAATCAAATAATTTGATGACCAAAAAATAAACAAGTCAAATAATTAGATTATCATTTTATAATTTTTCATAATTAAATGAAAAATAAAATATTAATACTTGAGTGACTACCGGTGAAATTTACCTAAAAGAGATTCGCTTAGGCACGCAAATGTAGGCCTCGTCCTTTTTATTACAGTGAACGTTACAATTTGATTCTCACAATAGAGCTCACATCTCATCATGGAGTTTTCAAGAAAATCTCAGGTAATGTATTTCTTTGCAATTTACACTTCTTTAACTTATCTTTTTCCTTTCTTGAAAATATTGATGTTCTATTATTTAACTTTGATGATGATCGATAAAATGCGACAAAGAAACTGAAACCTGTTCGTTGATTTGATTAGGTGTTTAAGACACTGATCTCGGCTATATTTTTATTGGAATTACTGAGACCGAATGTAGCATTTCGAGCAGTGGGGCTTGCGACGAGCACCATCACGTTTCCGGCGCTGAATTGCCGCAAACATAGCGCGGTATTGACTGATTTTGGCGGGATCGGCGATGGTAAAACATCTAACACGAATGCGTTCGAAGCTGCGATTATGAATCTAAGCCAAGTGGCGCCGGACGGTGGTGCACAGCTTATTGTGCCGCCAGGGAAATGGCTAACTGGAAGCTTTAATCTCACCAGCCATTTTACGCTTTTTGTACATAAAGATGCTGTTATTCTTGGATCTCAGGTACCATTTTTGAGCCTTGAATATCTCGCTCACTCATCTCAATACTTTGCTGATATAATTGCAAGCGTGGCTACTAAACTTTAAACCGTTTGAAGAAGCTTTGTATTTAAAATTTGTGAACTCAAAATATAAACACATTTGTACTTATTGTAAGGATAGTTTGAATTTAATTTTTTTAATTTGTTAGATCTAATTACTCAATACAATAAGTATACGCGTATTGTTTTAAATATATTGTATGTCAAATTTGAACAATCATTTAATGTTCAAAGTTCAAACTAATACTTAGATCGGTAGTAAAATTTGATTAGTCCTTTGAGCACTTAATTAAACATTTTAAAATTTGAGACTGATTTAGAATCTGAGCTAAAATTTGAGGATATTTAGTGAAACTAACTCTTTTTAAGTTTTTTTAGTTGTTTGCTTTTACCATCTACTTCTTGATTTTATAATTCTATAATTTCTGGTTTTGATTTCAGTTAGGTCATAAAATTATCGGCCTCTTCCGGTAGTCAAAACATTTTGGGCCACTGCTACCAAACATGGTATCAAAAGTGTGTGTGTGGGTCAACAAACTACCAAATTTCCAATGACCAGAAATTTGGTTTGATCTTGTTGAATTTGCTACATATGTTAAAAACTGTAAATATTTGAATCAAACCCAATTTTATCATTTATTTTTTGATTAATTTTTAATTTTATATAATGTTTTATTTTTAAATAAAAAAACCTATGTAAGATGATATTTTTTAAAGGCTTTGTGAATAAAAAAAAGTTTTATTTAATTTAATAAATATATAAAAAAATTATTTGTATAATAGCCACCATAGCATGATAAAACATTATCACCTTCACTTTTTCTTGATAAGAAATTGAATAACTTTGAAGGAGATACATAATCTAGTTTGATCTTGTTTAAAGCAATGTGATGGTGATAATCATTAATCCTGCTTGTTGCTTGCTTAAACTAATCTTTGAAAATAACAAACAGGATGAATCGGAGTGGCCCCCTGTTGCGCTTTTGCCTTCATACGGTAGGGGAAGGGATGCCCCTAGTGGAAGGCTCAGCAGCCTTATTTTTGGCACCAACCTCACTGATGTTGTCATTACAGGTAACCCAAAACACGTTTAGCTTCTCGAGCTTTTAATCAAGTGGGGGGATTAACTATATGGCTTGTAACACAAGGTAACAACGGCACCATCGATGGCCAAGGTTCATATTGGTGGAAACTGTTCAGGGACAATAAAATGACTGTAACCAGACCTTACATGATCGAGATCATGTACTCGAAACATGTCCAGATATCGAATCTTACGTTGGTTAACTCCCCATCATGGAACGTTCATCCCATATACAGCAGTGATATAATAATCCAACACTTGACGGTTTTTGCACCGGTTGATTCTCCCAACACTGATGGAATAGACCCAGGTTTGTTTTGTTTTTGGATTCGCAGGTACAACATGTCTGTCATAGTTGATATGATGTTTTGACGGTGTATGTTTTTTGTTTCAGATTCGTGCACGAATACCCGAATCGAAGACAGTTTCGTCGTCTCTGGAGACGATTGCATCGCTGTTAAAAGTGGCTGGGATGAATACGGGATCAAATTCAACATGCCGACCAAACAACTAGTGATCAGAAGGTTCGCTTGCATTTCCCCGAGCAGTGCCACCATTGCTCTCGGGAGCGAGATGTCTGGCAGGATTGAAGATGTAAGAGTCGAGGACATAACGGCGATCAATACGGAATCTGGTGTGAGGATCAAAACTGGGGTGGGAAGAGGAGCTTACGTCAAAGACGTTTACGTTAGGAACACGACGTTGAATACGATGAAGTATGTGTTTTGGATGACGGGTGACTACGGCTCGCATCCGGATGCGGAGTTCGACCAAAACGCGTTCCCTGTGATCAAAGGGATCAATTATAGAGACATTGTGGCCGATAACGTCACCCAATCGGCACAACTGGACGGAATCGGAAAGCATCCATTCACGGATATTTGCATTTCCAATGTCAATATCAAATTGGCTGCAAAGCCAAAGGGGGTGCAATGGAACTGCAGTGATGTTCAAGGAGTTACCAATCGTGTGAGCCCTGAACCATGTAACTTGTTGCCTCGAAAGGAAATTGATTGTCCCTTCCCTAAGGATAGACTGCCCATTGAAGATGTCCAGTTAAAAACTTGTTCGATCAGCGGCAACTTTTAATAATTTTATCTATTTTATAGTTTGAAATTAATCTTATTCAAGTGCAGCTAATATTATAAAACTTTTCCGATTGTGATCAGTTCTAGGAACGTTTCAGTTCATATATTAGGTGCTTAGGAAAATGGTTGATAGGTGTTTTTTTAAGCTTTAGGTATAGACTATAGTATGAGTTAAATATATGGGCGGGTGAGCCTAGCTCAAATTCTTCTAATTTTATTTGGTCCAAGATTTCTGCTCGTAAATCGGCCTGGGCTAAGTCCAAGCTATAAAATGAATATTATTATATTAACATATTGTATGAGTCCGGATCAACTAGGCTCACAGACAGTTCAGCCCCTGCTCTAAATGAAATATATATTTATAGATTAAATCTAAAAATTCTTTTTTTATTAATTTGATTAAAATTAGGTAGATTTCATATTTCGCACAATTTTTTTATGATTATTCATATAAGGGTTAAATCTTTTAAAATAATTATACACGAGATTTCTGCTCGTAAATCGGCCAAGGCTAAGTCCAAGCTATAAAATGAATATTATTATATTAACACATTGTATGAGTCCAGATCAACTAGGCTCACAGACAGCTCAGCCCCTGCACTAAATGAAATATATATTTATAGATTAAATCTAAAAATTCTTTTTTTTTATTAATTTGATTAAAATTAGGTAGATTTCATATTTCGCACAATTTTTTTATGATTATTCATATAAGGGTTAAATCTTTTAAAATAATTATACATGAGTCTAATATTTATAAAATAAATATTTTAATAGAAACCAAACCTTTTAAAATGATTAGATAAAAGTTAACTTTTGGCTTTTTTATTAAACTAACCCAAAAAAATAAATTAATTATCAAAATAACCCACCTTTTTAATTAAATACAAAAACAACCCGTTTTCTACAGTAAAAAGTGGTGGAGCCATATGATATGGCGCCACCACAGTGCCACGTCAGCAAGGGGTGTTAAAAAATTATTTTTTGGTGGAGCCATGTTGAATGGCGCCACCAGTATAAAATACCAGAGAAATACTTAAAGTTCCGGAAAAACGGGGGACTTAAAAAAAATTTACCATTTCGGGTAGAGCCATTCTAAATGGCGCCACCACTTTTCTGATTCTGACACCTTTTTGTTTTTTTTCTTTTATTTTCATATTTCTTTTTTTTTTACTTTTTTATTTTGTTCCTTAATAAATTATATCTTTTAATTTTTTTACTTTTTTTTATTTCATTTTGTTTATTTTATTTTATTTTTTATTATTAACTTTAAAAAATTTGTAATGTATATTTAACATATTTTACAATATTTTTTAAAAATTTTAATTATTATTTTTAAAAATATTTTTTTAACTTTAGATACATATTTGTGAAATTAATTTTTTATAAATTTTAAAAAAATTATTTTTCAAATTAATTTTTTAAGATTTTAAATATTATTTTTTAAATATTAACCATATTTTTAATAATATAAAAACATTTAAACTTTTAAAATTTGTATATACAATTTCTTTAATTTCTTTTTACATTTTTTAACTTTTATTATAAAAACAACTAATTAGAGATAAATATTTTAAAGCAGTCAAAACATGTTCAACAGAGTAGCAATTAGCAAAAAAAAAATGGGAAACTAAACCAATTTTTTATTCAATTTATAATAAATTTTACTGTTTTGTCTATCATCGATGAAGTGTGATCCGTATTTACTCTAAAAGACATCTTGAAATCTGTATAATATAAAAAAATAAAAATACAATACAATTATTTATTATATTACATTAACTATAAAATATAAAAACAAAAAAATAAAATTTTAACAAACGTACATTTTTTTTCCCTCACTCAACTTCTTCATCTATACAAGGGGGACCAAGCCCCACCCATATATATAACAAATTTTTTTTTTCAAAACAAAACAATAAAAAAGTCAAAAAAGAAAAAAATATTTAATATATTTTTTATAATATTTATATTTATATTTAAATTTATTAATAGTCACATCACTAACATGATCTGACTAGTTATAATAAATATATATATATTTTAATTTAAACTTTAAAATTTAAATATTTATATCTAAAGTTAAAAAAAGAATTTAAAAATAATATTTCAAATTGTAAAAAATATTATAAAACATTTTAAATATACGTTACAAAATTTTTAAAATTAATAATAAAATAAATAAACAAAATAAAATAAAAAACATAAAATTTCAAAAAAGTAAAAAAAAAATGAAAAAGGCAAAATTTTAAAAAAATATTTAAAATATTATGATTTCTTATATTATTAAAAAATTATGATTTTTTAAATATGTTTAAAAATTGTATTTAAAATTTAAAAAAATAATCTCAAAATACATATCTAAAATTTACAAATATATATATATATATATATATATATTAATAAAATATTTCAAATTTTTTAAAGTTAATAATAATAATTAAATATAAAAGAAAAACAAAACAATAAAAAGAGTAAAAAAAGCAAAAAAAATATATTTTATTTAAAAAATAATATTTAATTTTTTTAATATTTATATTTATATTTAAATTAGTTAATAATAATTAGTTGTTTTTATAATAAAAGTTAAAAAATGTAAAAAGAAATTAAAGAAATTGTATTTACAAATTTTAAAAGTTTAAATGTTTTTATATTATTAAAATATGGTTAATATTTAAAAAATAATATTTAAAATTTTAAAAAATTAATTTGAAAATTACATTTTTAAAATTTTTAAAAAATTAATTTTACAAATATATATCTAAAGTTAAAAAAATATTTTTAAAAATAATAATTAAAATTTTAAAAAATATTATAAAATATTTTAAATATACATTACAAATTTTTTGAAGTTAATACTAAAAAATAAAACAAAATAAACAAAATGAAATAAAAAAATAAAAAAAAGTAAAAAAAATTAAAAGATAAAATTTATTAAGGAACAAAATAAAAAAGTAAAAAAAAGAAATATGAAAATAAAAGAGAAAAAAAACAAAAAGGTGTCAGAATGAGAAAAGTGGTGGCGCCATTTAGAATGGCTCCACCCGAAATGGTAAATTTTTTTAAGTCCCCCGTTTTTCCAGAATTTTAAGTATTTTCCTGGTATTTTATACTGGTAGAGCCATTCAACATGGCTCCACCAAAAAATAATTTTTTAACACCCCTTGCCGACGTGGCACTGTGGTGGCGTCATATTATATGGCTCCACCACTTTTTACTGTAGAAAACGGGTTTTTTTGTATTTAATTAAAAAAGTGGATTATTTTGATAATTAATTTATTTTTTTGGTTAGTTTAATAAAAAAGTCTTAACTTTTAAATAAGTACTTTTCAAATGTCGTACATCAAGTGTTAAATTATATTTTTATTTTTAAGTAATATTGTATTCTAAATCTATTAATATTCATTTAGGGGCGAATCTCGGGGGCTAGCAGGGCTCTGGCCCCCTAAAATGAAAATCCATTTTAGTTTCTAAAATTTTTAAAATTTTAAATTAGTAAATATAAAATTATATTTTAGCTTCCTTAAAAATAATAAAATTTTGATTTAATCTTTTAAAAATTATATTTTTACTATCATAAAAATTATAATTTAATTTCGACCCTAAAAAAAATTTCTAACTTTGCCTATATATTTATTTGATTTTTACTTAAATTGGGTTGAAAAATCTCAACATTTTTATAAAGATTAAAACCTTTTATAATTAATGTTTTGCCGTTAAAATTTAATCCCTTATACAACTCATGAGCTTATACTTTTTTTAAAAATATTCTAGAAGTATATTATTTTTTTATCAAAAATTTTAATTTTGAAAATACAACATATGTTTAATACTTATTATTCATATTAAAAACGTAAGGATAAATTGAATCAGTGGAGCATATACTAATCAACGATCATCCACAAAAACGGTTACCTGAATGGGAACATTCGAGATAATCATAGCTGGCGCGAACATTCTCGACTCTCTTCCTAAACCGCCGGTTCACCCAGCCAAACAAAAACGTCACCGCAAAAAACAATTCGAATTCATAAACGACCACCGTTGACTCGCTTAGAAACAGAAAGAAAATCACAAAAACGCCATCGTTTCATAGAACCATCCAGAACCCCTCACCCGCCCCCTTCTTTTTCCCTCGCTAAAATAATATACGCTGAGAAGAAGGGACTAGAAGAACATCATTCAATATATAAATACCTTCAAATTCTTTTCTCTGAAATCAGATCAGTTCTCTGTTATACAAAGCAAAGTATAAAACCCTTAGCTTCCTTTTGCTAACCTTTCTTTTTCAAATTTGCTTTGTTTTTCTGTTCTGTTTGGTTCTGTACGAGGGAATGGCGGACGTGCAGATGGCTGATGCAGAGACCTTTGCCTTTCAGGCTGAGATCAATCAGCTTTTGAGTTTGATCATCAATACTTTTTACAGTAACAAGGAGATTTTCCTTCGTGAGCTTATCAGCAATGCCTCTGACGTACGTATTCTTTATCTCTCTGTTTTTGCGTTTTCTTTTCTGTTTAATAAATATTCCTACGCCTATGTTCTCTTATGTGTGTTAGAATGAAAGTCTGTACGCTAAGGTTTGCATTGGGATGCTTGATGTTTGAAATGAACTTATTTTTCTGATTGGCCTAGTGTTTGGCGCCCTTTTTTGTTCAAAGTGGTGATTTGCTCTTTGATGATATTTTGTGTATGGTAAATCAATTTGTTTTACCGAGTATTCAGGGATCGTAATTCGTAGTGGTTAGGTAACTTCATTTTCTGTAGAAGATGCGGATTCATATATCTGTTTAAAGTTCAGATTCCTTTATTATCTGCAATTTTATTTTGAGTGCTACTGTTGAAATTTGAATTAGTTTAGTTATTTGATAAATATTCGAATAATTTTGATCTTCTGGAAGGTCAATATAAAAACATTTTGTAATAGATTTTGATGTTTTAATTATAAGTGCTTTTTTTTTTATACTAAAATATTGTTACTCTGGAAATAAAATGGATTTGAATAAGGATATTTCAATCAAAATTATCCATGATAGATGTGAACTCGTTTTGAATTTTGCTATAGATCTTAGAATATTCCGATCTAAGTTTTCTTTATGTGATGCTGTGTAGGCATTGGATAAAATTCGATTCGAAAGCTTGACCGATAAGAGCAAACTAGATGCTCAACCTGAGCTTTTCATTAGGCTTGTACCAGACAAGGTTAACAAGACCCTCTCCATCATCGACAGTGGTATTGGGATGACTAAAGCAGGTAATATGTCGCTTGTATTCACATTCTTAAAATCGCCTGCCATAGTGTTGATAGTTTGCGGTAATTGGTACTACCATAGATTCTTGACTTGAGCTTTGTTGTTCGTATATGCAGATTTGGTGAATAACTTGGGTACAATTGCAAGGTCTGGTACCAAGGAGTTCATGGAAGCATTGCAAGCTGGAGCTGATGTTAGTATGATTGGACAATTCGGTGTTGGTTTCTACTCTGCTTACCTAGTTGCTGAGAAAGTCATTGTGACCACAAAGCACAATGATGACGAGCAGTATATTTGGGAGTCTCAAGCTGGTGGCTCTTTCACGGTCACCAGGGATGTTAATGGAGAGCAACTCGGTAGGGGTACTAAAATTACCCTTTTCCTTAAAGAGGATCAGGTAAACATTTTGCTTTTTTTAATGAAAATGAACTTTAGTGTTTATAATTTAGGAAAGCTAAATGGTTGTTTCTAAATTGAATTTACAGCTTGAGTACTTGGAGGAAAGGAGGATTAAGGACCTTGTGAAGAAGCACTCTGAATTCATTAGCTATCCGATATACCTCTGGACCGAGAAGACAACCGAGAAAGAAATTAGTGACGATGAGGAAGATGAACCCAAGAAAGATGAGGAAGGAAATGTCGAGGATGTTGAAGAGGATGAGTCGAAATCGAAGAATAAGAAGAAGATCAAGGAAGTTTCTCATGAATGGCAGCTCATCAACAAGCAGAAACCGATCTGGTTGCGAAAACCCGAGGAGATCAGTAAAGAGGAGTATGCCTCTTTCTACAAGAGCTTGACTAATGATTGGGAGGATCATCTTGCTGTCAAGCATTTCTCTGTTGAAGGTCAGCTCGAGTTTAAGGCGATTCTGTTTGTACCGAAGAGGGCTCCATTCGATCTCTTTGACACGAGGAAGAAGATGAACAACATCAAGCTATATGTTAGGAGGGTGTTCATTATGGACAATTGTGAGGAGCTTATCCCTGAATACCTTGGGTTCGTGAAAGGTGTCGTGGATTCCGATGACTTGCCGCTTAACATCTCTCGTGAGATGCTACAACAGAACAAGATTTTGAAGGTGATTAGGAAAAACCTGGTGAAGAAATGTATTGAGATGTTCAACGAGATTGCTGAGAACAAGGAGGACTACAACAAATTTTACGATGCTTTTTCGAAGAACCTGAAGTTGGGTATTCACGAAGACAGCCAAAACAGGGCTAAGTTGGCTGATTTGCTCCGATACCACTCGACGAAGAGCGGTGACGAGTTGACGAGCTTGAAAGACTATGTCACCAGAATGAAGGAGGGCCAGAAGGATATTTATTACATCACTGGTGAAAGCAAGAAGGCCGTTGAGAACTCTCCGTTCTTGGAGAAACTGAAAAAGAGGGGATACGAAGTTCTTTTCATGGTGGATGCCATTGATGAGTATGCGGTCGGACAGTTGAAGGAATACGACGGCAAGAAGCTTGTCTCCGCCACAAAGGAAGGTTTAAAGCTTGAGGACGAGACGGAGGAGGAGAAAAAGAAAAAGGAGGAAAAAAAGAAGTCTTTTGAAGATCTGTGCAAGACAATCAAAGATATCTTAGGTGACAAAGTGGAGAAAGTTGTTGTCTCCGACAGGATTGTAGACTCACCTTGCTGTCTGGTCACCGGAGAGTACGGATGGACTGCTAACATGGAAAGGATCATGAAAGCACAAGCTTTGAGAGATAATAGCATGAGTTCTTACATGTCCAGCAAGAAAACAATGGAGATTAATCCCGATAATGGAATAATGGAAGAGCTAAGGAAGAGAGCTGAAGCCGATAAGAACGATAAGTCCGTTAAGGATCTCGTACTGTTGCTGTTCGAGACTGCTCTATTGACCTCTGGGTTCAGCTTGGATGATCCGAACACATTCGCAGGTAGAATCCATAGAATGCTGAAGCTGGGTCTAAGCATTGATGAGGATGAGACCGGTGGTGATGATGCGGACATGCCTACTCTTGAGGAAGATGAAGCTGAGGGAAGCAAGATGGAAGAGGTGGATTAAAAAAATCATTATTAATTTCACTTTTCTGCTTTCTGATGATTTCATGGTTTTTGTTTTTGTCAAAAAATGGAGTCCTACGGACCGACAGGGAGTTGTCTGTGTGTCTTCTCTTGTCTCTTTTTTCTTTTTCTTGTTGTCCAAATGTTATTAATGATCTAAACTATTAAGCGAAATGCTGTTCAGTTTTCGTACTTTTTCTGTAACTTGCATCATAGATTTGAACAGAGTAAATTTACCTAAAATATGATCTGAAATATTAAGCAAAATACTGTTCAGTTTTCGTACTTTTTCCTCTAACTTGCATCATAGATTAGAAAAGAGTAAATAATGAAACGAAGGTTAAAAACATAGCCGATCAATTCGAGCTCAATGAAAAAAAAATTTCAAAATCCTATTACCATTGTTGAATATTGGACCAGGTGGTACGGTACTATAACTTCCCTCACCGCGTCTCAAGGCCGCCCTATCACCGAGGATGTTATTTTTATTTAAAACTATTAAAATTTTGATTATAATAAAATTAACATTTTAAATATTTAATTTTTCTATTTAAAACAATATTTATTATATCAAATATCATTACAGTGAAATTTGAATTATCTCAAAACGTCATCTTATTTTTATAAATATATTTGTGTTTTTAATTCAGTATAATCCTAAATGATTTCACCGCCTACCCAGATTTCAAAGCAAGGAAAAAGAACTTACAGCCAACATATCGATGGTAAAAGGGAATAAACTGGAGCCCATTTAAGCACTATGGCCGATATAACACATGAAATTTACCCTGAAAGCAGGCTGGGAATCTGCTGGGCCACCTCCATAATCACCACCCCCTCCCCGAGGATCTCCACAATAACCATTTCTATCACCCAACCTCGAATGTTCTTGTTCAAATCGAGCAATCACCGGGAACGATAAAAGAAAACTAGACTGATTTACAATCTAAAAGAGATTTTACCAAGGGTTACTTAAATTAAAATTTTTGAATAATTTAATGTTAATTTTATAATTTTTTAAAAATTGTGTGACCAAAATAAAAATTAATTAACAGTTTAATAATTTTGTGTGTCATTCTTTTTTTAATTTGAACTATTTGTTCTCAGAATAATTATTTTTTCTCCATTTGGTAGCTAATTTTTTTTAGCTGCATAACTGATTTACAAAAACAGTCCAGTTGAAATGAACTTTCATGTATCAAAGCATTATGAAAAAATATTTTAAATACTAAATTGAGAAAAGCTAGATACTTGAGTGCAAATACTGCATTAAGCCATATTAGAAATCGAATTAACAAGGCTTTTTTTAAGAAAAATTGAATCTGTTTATTACCGAAAATAAATTTCGAGTATCAACATTTCGAATTTAAGACATTAATTTTTTTGAATATTTAAATTTGTTAGAAACTGCATTTAGTTAGTTCAAACAAATTAAATCTAAAAATAAAATAAGTTCCGAGTAATATGAACATCCTAAACTAATACCTGCACCCATTCTAGCATAACAAATACTATATCAATCTGTTTTATTTTGGATAAACTATTAAATAGTTGCTTTTGTTTATCTCGAGTTACATTTTAATTACTTATGTTTGAAATATTACGTTTTAGTTACTTACGTTAACATGTAATATTTTAGTCACTGAACCGTTAAATATTGTCCATGGTGTAATGGTAAGCTGACATGGTATGTTAAATCATCATTTCAAACAAAAATTTAAGTTAAATTATACAATTAGTCCCTATTTTTTTTTAGCAATTAAAATTTTTTTATGTTTTTCTGACTTTACTTTTTTTCTCATTCTTTTCCTTCCTTCTCCCTCTGTTTTAATATAATTTTTCTATGTTTTCTATTTGTTAAAACTAAAGGAAAAAATAAAAAAATTTAAATTATTTAAAAAAATAAAAATATACAAACTAATTTTAACAAGTAGTATACCAATTTTTTTTATTTTTTTATATGAAGAAATATATATTTGCAAATATCAAAATCCATAAATATCCTTGCTGTAAAAACGTATAAAGCTTTTAAGTGTAAAAAACATATATATATATATATATATATATATAAATAAATAAAGCGAAGATATTTGTGACTGGAAAAGATTGAGTTCTTTTCAATATATATACAATATATTTTGATTGAGATGGTTGATGTTGATGGCAATTATTAAATTCATAAATATCTAACTTAATGTCCAACTAAGTAAAGCAAATAAAAATATCTCTAAGCAAAAAAAAAAAACAAAGTTCTTAATGCGAAAAATCTTCTTTCTGGGTCTTCATTCTGATAGTGGTGAAAATGTTGTCACTGATCTTAAACAATAGAGGGGAGAGATCCCAAAATAATGGGCACTACCCGGAAAAAGCCTCCGACGAGAAAGGCAAAGCCCTAACGCAAAGCTAAACATTATTTTTCTGAAAGCGATTCCCATGACGTCGAAAAAACAATCGGAGAGTGGTGAGAAGAGCTACCCAACAATTAAAGTGAAGACAAAAAGGAATGGCATGACTAGTCCAGAAGGTTGCCAGTGACGTTGACAATATCCCAGAGGGGAAGGAAAAATACAATGAGATACGACTGACACAAACCAACGACGATGCAACCCCCGATTAACCAAATAAAAGCAAAATTCCCCCAAAGAAGTAAAAGTTTATGGGTTTTGGAGACAACAAAGCATTGTATGATCCATTATTTGACCATATTAGGTGACCTTTGCTATTTTCATATCTTAAAATTTCAATCCTGCATTTCTAAACACTTTATTAAGATACACCTTGAATTTACCCTATCAAATAAAATACTAACATTTCCAGTGATTTTTATTATTAACGAATATGTAATTGAATTTATTTTATTTATTCCAAATAAAAAGTTAATGCATTTATCTCACATTATTAAGTATAAAAAAAATTTTAAATATTTAATATATATTTGTAATAAAATATAATTTGAATTTGACAACATTTTGAACAAATTTGAAATAGTTTTATAATTTTATAGTAAAAACGTATTGTACAACAAATATGAAAAGCAATTTTGTCTAACAATTAATGGTTGTGTGAAAATAATTTCCAAAAAATATATATACAAAACCAATCTAAGAAAAAAAGTTTACCCTTCACTCAAACCCCAAACCTCACCCCCAGAAATTTCTGGGAAGAAAAGAACAGCTTTATACAGCTCTATTCCGCTTAGAGCTGTCCAATGACCGAGCTTGAATAATGTTTTTTCTACCTCACAACCGATCCAGCTCGAATTCAGTTTAAATAATAAAAAAATGCTATTAAATTTAATTAATATTTTGGATAGTGAAACAAGCTTTCGGGCTGGCCGTGTTGGCCCGAAAACGGGCCTAAGTTTGAAACTTTTTTAAAACCAAACTGCAACTCAACCCGACCCGACTATGGACAGCTCTAATGCATACAATGCAATAAACAATGAAAAAACAGATTTTTGTACATAATATAACCCAAAGCAGCATTAGCGGCAACTTCTTACATAAATACTATGTGCATATACCAACATAGCATATATATATAAACAAGCAGTCAAAACTTGAATACACAAGACACTGTATTGTACAAAATACCCCCTTCAAAAAAAAAAAAACCAAAAAGATAAGCACTGTACACTCTTTGCCATTCTTTTTCCTTTCATTCTGCTGCACCCAGTTCTCTCACAGTGTATATACAGACCGCAGAATGGGGGAAATTATTCGGAAAATTTGCAGCCGTTGATCCTAACAAACAATAAATATACTAACGGAACATCATACGGTATATGTCGCTTTTTGATTCTAGAGCTTCTTGGCATGAAAATAGAGTCCATATTAATTATGTATGAGATAAAAGATGGTATGAACAAAGATGAAATTAAAAGCAAATGCCATCCCCTACCTTATTAAGTAATTTCCAGACAGGTCAATGTCAAGTACCGACAGCTTTACACGCACCGCCATGATAAATTGTCTCTGTGTCAATCTCGTAGGAAGAAAGCAGCTTTCTCTGCATCAACAGATAAAAATGTAACTTACGTTTTTTCTTTTTTTTTTAATTATGAAGGGAATGAAAGATTTTAAAAGTCCCACAAAATAAACCAAAGGAAAGACTCCCAGCAAGAACCTTAAAACGAAACTACACCTTTTACCAGTATGCTAAATAGTCATGCTACATCAAGACTTCACACTATAACATTAAAAAGAGAGAGGCATGCCATTATTCATTCCATTCTATTCCAGCTAAACAGCCGAGACGTGATGTTCTAACAAAACATTTTGTGTTTTAGGGTATGAGGAAGTATCATGGAACAACTTTGAACAAGCCAAATAAACCATACAACAGAGCATTACACTTGAGATAGATCTATAATATCAAAAGAATTCATCATTTCTTAGTCAAACTGTCATATTTATAACATAAAACTCATGGCAGTTTACATGGCAGAAAGCACAGGGATGCAAACTGTTGAAACCAAAGATGATGGCCCACTGATTTATGCTAGGCAATAATGCAATTCGAATCATATCTGCCAAAGGAAATATCTTGATATTCAACCATTTGACCCATTATAAAACGAGCAATACTACCATGAAGAGACCTACCAAAGCAAAGAAGGATACCAAGTACCAGAGCATTACAAATTTCACTAATCTAGTTGCTTCACCCTGGAGGAAGAAGTAACCATCAGTAAGAGCTAGAAACTCACATGATCCTCGAAATCAGGACTTGTCAGATTGATGGAGAGGTTTCTCATCAACAACAGCACCTGAATAAAAGAATGAAGTATAAGCAATGACAGAAGTTGCATGATCAAGCAAGATTGTATAAAATGTCATGGTCACATATATACCGTTTCAATGTCTATGGGATCCATCTTTTTAAGTTTCTGCAGATGACCGGTAGTGTTTGGATCAAAGACACTGCCAATAAAACTGTATACTTGAACAAAGTCAGGCAACACTGCATCAAGCAAAAAGCCATTTTAAAGGATGTGAGGATAATATAACTTAAAAAATTAAAATATTCAATTAGCACTAACACAAACCTCTTAGTGCATGACCATGATTTCCCTGATTAGTCATCTCTCCAATTTGTCGCCTCTGTGGAGTGCTCATTGAGCTGCCCCTAGATTTATTGGCCATTCCAGAACCTATAATTGAAAGTATACATCAAATAATCAAAATCTTGACTCCCAAGGGGTCACTGACACCATAAATGAAATGATAGAATTAGGAAGAATAAGAAACCTTTTTTAGCTTGTGAGAAACTGATGGTTTGTTCATTGTGTGTCCAGGAAGACGCAGCAGCAGCAGTAACAGGGTTTATAAGCATCAATGAGGGATCAGATCTGAGAACACATCCAGTGTCAACTAATGCATTTGATGATTGAAGAGACCCTGATGCTTGTGGCTGTACATGAACTGCCAGATGTGACACAGAGAGTCAGGATTTCTTATGTTGAGTTTTTTCTTTGATCACTGATCATGCGTTGAATAAAATATTCTCACCATTTTTTGAGGCTTTCTGTGGATATGGATGAGCTGCTTTCCTTTTAGGTCGAGGTGGAGGTAGGTGTTCATTTGTTCCATTCTTCTGAACCTTTAGAAAATATTTCTGGGCATGACTACGAATCTGCAAAAAAAGGGCACGTCATTTTAAATGTTTGTTATGGGCATTGTCGCCCACAGATAATTGTTAAAAACAAACAACCTCTAATTAGAAACGACACTGGTTTTCACATCATCACAAATTTGTTGCCTCTTACCGAAATATCAGAAAGCCTAGGATCCAGGGGAGAGATTACTAACTACGATTGAAAGGAATAAAGGATACCCTTCATTCCTCAACCACCCTCCCGCTTCTTTCCTTTCAAACTGCAAAACGAAACTCGACTGAAAGGAATAAAAGATATCCTTCATTCCTCAACCACCCTCCTGCCTCATTCCTTTCAAACTGCAAAACGAAACTTGTCTAAAGTAATAAAAGGTTAGATACATTACAGCTTACCTGAATAACAGTCTTTGACCCGACAAATGCTTCAATCTTTTTCCAGTCACGGTCAAATCTGAGCATAATCAATCGAACAGAAACAATTAGCAAGAGCAGGAAAATCTTTTCGATGAACAAACTCATGCAAAGTGCATAATTCAAAAACTCAGAACCAATGATGCATATTATACTATAACAGTTTCAGCCAGATTTGGTGCATGAATTCAAATATATGCAAAAAAGACTATCAAAATTCAATGCCTTTTCACTTGTCCATAACAAATTACAGTCATCCAAGTATCCAATTTTCAACTAATAAGTATAAAATTCTTTTTAACAAGAACCGATTTAGAAATTTCAAATCAGCTTCTCAGTAATTAAGGGAGAAAACAAAAGCCTTCAATATCAAAAGGTTAAAACCGACACGCAAAATAACAAACGTAAACAATTTCCAAAAGAAATAGGGAAAAAACCCTAATTTGAAAAGAAGCAAAGGAATTTCCTATAATTAGAGAGAGCAAAGATTTAGAATTTACAGCTGGAGAGCCTCAAGGAACTTCTCGTGTTCAGGTTCAGTCCAGCTCTCTCTGGACTTGGTTATGGTGTAGGGCTTTCGGATTTTCTTATTCGGATCCTCGGAAGATGAAACGGTGGAAGCCGCCGCATCTGTGGCGGCGAAGGGTCCCAGGCCTGGCAACGCCATTCCAGTAGAATCCAGGTAAAATCCCTCGGCCGGGTTCGGGTTTTTCGATACCATGTAAGATTTTTGGGAGGGTTTCTTTTTTTTCCCCTTAATTTTAGCTTTTTTGAAGTACAACGAACAATGTGGCGTTTGGAGAAGGCGGTTGAGTTTGTATATAAAGGGATCTCAGGATGTGGATTATATGCTACGTGGCCTCCATTCGAGATGTAAATATAGCGAATACTAGTCTGCCACGTGTATTTTTATTGTTTATACGTTAAAATTTTTTTGCTAACAGTTCTTAAGGGGCATTTCATAATATTATCTTCCATTTTAATTTATAATTAGAAATAATTTAATAATTACTATTAAAAAATTTTAGATGCCTTAGAAGCAATATATATGCTCGTCAGAAATTATGTTATCGGTTGTAATTAAAATTAATTAAGACAATACATTCAAATTTTAAAAATAATTTTTAAATTTTGTTGCCAATATAATAAAAAATAAAAATTTTAAAAATTATAATTATTCCAAATAAAACGTTATTAAAGCAGCATCAGCAACGACAACTATGTGTAATTTATTAGCTTAAGAAGACATTCCAACAACCTGCGGCATCTTTGTTTTAAAGTAAATCACTTATTAAAAGACCCTTTTTGGCCAACTTTATGTTTTACATTTTTTTCTTTTTATTATATCGAACCAAAATTATTTTTAATTAAATAGTTAAACAAAAAAATTAAATAGATCTTTTTTGATAAATTAAAATATAATTTTATCGTATAAATTTACAAGAATGCGAAATTACAATTCTTCGTTTTAGGTGTAGGGCCCGCCTGCCCCCTTTAACATTCCTCTATAAAGATTTCGATACACGTTATTTCAACAATGTTTGGGCAATAGGATTCAACCATCAGAAAACTAGTCTTTGCTTTATAGAAAGGAAAGAAATTTGAAGGGGTAAAAAACTAGAATAATTAAAAAAATTATTATTCTTTTCATACGTGTTTGGTAGAAATAAAATTTTCTTTCCATTGGTAAAATTAAAAAAATGAGAGTAAAGAAAAATAATTATTTGAAAATTTAATAATTTTGAACTAGCATGCATTTCTTTTTGTTTTATCTCTTTTTGTAATTTTGAAAAATGATCATCCATCATATTTTTTTCTCTCTCACTTTTTTTCCTAATCAAGCACACTTAAAATTTATTATCCTTTTAAATTTTCAATCCTTCCCCGTCTCTCTATTTTTTCATTCAATCAAGTACACTTTAGTGCGAAAGCAATGTCATGGCTTATTATACAATAGATACCATGCATGAAACTTGTTAATGTTAAGTTGCTCGTTCGTTGTACCTTAACTTGCAATTAAAGAAACGATTAGAAACACAAAATGGATGTGCATTTTGAAATTATAAATTGAATATAAAACAGATTCTTTAATTGGATTTGGGCAATGAGGTTACGGTACACCAGGATGCATAGGATTTTGTCTACACCAAACTAATCCAAGTGGAGGAGAGGGCCGGCGCTAAGGTGAAAAGGACAAGAAAAGAGATAGAACGTGTCGAAAACAAGAAGCATAGGAGATGAGATGTATGGTGATAATGAATTCCAATACGCTAAGTGGCCAGCAGCAAACCCACGTGATTTTGCGGCATAAGATATTTTGGGGTGGGACCCAATTTAAGTTGCCCAGTTCTTCAGTTTTATGTTGCTTTTGATTTATATTTTTCTGTCTTGAGATATTTTGGTTCAGCCTTTCAATTCACCCCATATGGGAAAGCCCGACAGTAGATTTTGCTTTGCATTTATCTTTTACTCACGTTTGTGTACAAGGAATATCCCTCTCCCTCTCCAAATCATAAAATTTAAATTCTGAAATAAATTACTTAAAATCAAATCAATAAAAAGTATAATAAAAAAAATCGAACGAAACTAAATAAAAATCCATCACAATTATATATGATAGTACTAAAACTTGAATTCGGGGCTTGATCATGACCAATAATGTCAATATTTTATTGTTAAATTTGAGTTTATTTAATTTAAAAACTCTAAGATTGAATACTTCTTTTTTCATTACCGGTGAAAAATTCATTGAAAAAAATGTCCATCTGAAAAGAAAAATGTTATATCAAAAGTAAATTTTCAAAAATTGAAGATTTTTGATAGCTAAATCATGTATTTTCAAAAAAAAAAAAAGTAATTATTTTAAGAAAATGTATATATTAAAAAGCTCTTGAGAAAATATGAAAAAATCAATTAAGTCACAGTATTAATTTTGCACCTAATTAAGCTCCCGCTATTGACCATGTTCGTTATTAAAATAAAATTGACGAGCTAATCAGATGATGACACATGACAGCTTCAGGTTTAATTTAATATTTTCTCAATAAAAATAATTAAAAAACATAAAAAATATTTTTTAAAATAAGATAATCACAAAATTAAGGAAAAAGTTAAAAAAATTATAAAAATGTAAAAGTAAAATTTTCTAAAATTTTTAAATTGATATAAGTTTTTTAAAAAATAAAATATTGTAAATATTACAAAATAATATAAAAATATAAAATTAAATAAAAAATATTTAAAATTTATGAGAGTGTATTAAATTTCTATAAAAATCATAAAAATTATTTAAAATTATCATAAATTGATATAAACTTATAAATATTATTTAAAAATCATAAAAACTTTAATTGGGCTAGATTAGTTAATTAGATTAAAATCAATAAGGGTATCAATCTGAAGAAAAATATTAAGACCAGTTGGCATAAGAACTGAACGGTTGAATCTATTTTTTTTTAATGTTTTATTTAATTGAATTGGATGGTCCAGTCGAACTAGCAAACTATTGGCCTGATTAGTTCACCCACCAATTCAGTTTTGAAAATATTGGTCAGAATATATCATCTTGGCATATGCTAATAGTTAGATAATGAATTTTTTGTTTATTAAAATATATTAAAAAAAACAGTTCAATCGTCTGATTTTCAGGTCAATCGATCTAGTGGCTTTTTCCGGATTGGTATCCTTTTCAATTTTGGTTTAATCGGTTCAACCAACTAATCCGATGCAGTTCAAGTTTTTATGATTATTTAATAATTTTTATAAGTTTATATCAATTTTAATATTTTAATAATTTAATAAATTTTTATAAAATTTTAAATATGTTTTATTAATTTTATAAAAATTATACTTTATTAGAATTTTTATAAATTTATATTAAATTTAACAAAAAATTTAATTTTTTTATAATTTTTTTCTATTTTTTATGTTTGTTAATAAAATTTATAGATAAAATATTATATTAAACTATAAGCTATCACATGTCACTATCCGATTGGTCTATTAATTAATTTTAATTGTGAAATGACAAAAATTATTAATGGAAGGGAATTAATTAATTATTTTAATTAACAATAGGGACCTAATTAATACAATATATTTTTCTTTTTTATGAGATTATTATTATTATTATTATTATTATGGGTAGTTAAATAACAAAAAAGGTAGAGACAAAGGAGAAAGCACGACCAATAAATTTATAAATTAAGATTGAACGACTCATGGGCCATACAATTAAATTTCATTAATGGTCGTTTTCATTAAATAAATCCAAGTAATTAAATTTTTAAACCAATCAAACATGAAGACTTGCACTCCAATTAGAGCCCAATGAAACAAAAGCAAAAGCAATGCATGTTTTAGATTGGGCTCCAATAATCACATTAGAGAGGCCACTCCATCTTAACATTTGACACGTGTTGAAATAATTATAAAAATTAAAACGAAAAAGATTAATTTTTTTAATTTTAAATTCATCCACGAAAAAGATTAATTTTCAATAAATAATAATCAATAACTCTTATATAATATTTATTTTTAAAAATAAATTTGTATATCAAAATTTCAAGATATTTTCATTGTTTAAATATAAATTCTTTTATATTGTAAAGAATTATTATAAATTAAATTAAATTTTGATTTAATCTAAAGGATGGCAATTTTTTAGCTTATATTCTAGAAATTATTCAAAAACTTTGGTTCTAAACTTCGACTGAGTCAAGTTGAAGTCAAAAGATTAGTAGATATTACTTTTGCCCAGACTCAACTTAAAACATGGGCTTCACAATTAATCAAAATCCAACCTTACATAAAAATAGGATAATTTGAATCCAATTTTTCTATTTCCAAAATTATACATAAAACATAAAATTTAACATTCAAGCTATCATTGAGATTAATAAATTAAAATTCAAGTGAATTACTCACGGACAGCAAATAGCGACGCCATGGGGTGAATTTTGTAAAATTTGGACTGAATTTTGGGAGGTTTTAGTAAAATTTTAGAAGTTTAATGAAAATTTTAAAAAAATTTATGAAATAAATGACAATTTTTTAAAAAAAATTTAAGAGGTTGTAATTAAATTTTCGAAATTTCCTGAAATTTTGAAGGCTTCCCAATACCCCATCAAGTTCCACCTTTGATTATATATATATATATGTATCAAGCAATATATATTGCTTAAGAATAAATATCTTTCAAGAAAAGAAATACTTCGATAGCAATCAAACATAACAGAGTTCAAAAAATTTACTCAATACCCGACATGTCTAATTTCATTTCTTCAAATTTATTTTTAGGTTTTTTTTTTAATCAAAGCTTTATCATATTTCGAGACGGATCTTTTAAGTTTTAGTGTGCAACTCAATTATTGAACAATTCTATTTGGTGTAGATCAATTTTTAATATCTTAATAAATTTTCAACTCTATTTCATGAATTCACTTATATTATTTTTAGATTTCACAAATATTATTAAAAATATGATGATAACTCTTTTATTTATATATTTTTTATTTTGTACTATACTTTATAGGATATATGTCACATCTAGGAATGAAGTTAGAAAATTCTTTTAGGGAGTTAAAATTAAATTGTAATTTTTACGATAATAAAAATATAATTTTATTATTTTAATAGCCTATATATTTATAAATTTTAAATAATTAAATTAAATTTTTATCGTTTTCAGAGGATTAAAGTATAATTTTACATTTACTAATTTATAATTTTAAATATTTAAAAAAATTTAAAAAAAAATTCATTCTATATTTCTCGCCCATAACCATCCCCTAGAGATTGGAGACAAATGGGAGGCTCACAGTGGCCTTGCCACTGTCCCACCCCTAATATTTTAAAATTATATTTTTAGTCCCTTTTGATTTCTAATTCTAATTCTAAGTCTACAAAACCCTTGCGTTTACAGACAAATTTTCACAGAACAAATTATTAATGAAGGAATCTTACAATTAAGCGGAGCTTATTAGGTGGTGAAAATGAAGTAATGTAAGTGTAAACACGCTGACAAAAGGGTTGTAAATTAATTAAAAACAACTGGAGTAGTTTCCTTGTCGTTGAAGGAGACGATGTTGGAAACCGACAGATCTGTCTGAACAGAAATACTACTTATAACTAAATCCCCAAAACAGACTTCAGCGAACATAGATTGGGCAGACTCTTGTAAGAACAGACCATCTTCTCATCATCTCCGTTTTACTCTATTTATATTCATATTTTAATTAATTATATGTTCTTTTAGGTCTTATAATTTTGGTTTTTATATAAAATATATTTACAAGCATTGATATCCATACGATAATAATGTTTAATTGGAACTTGAATTTAAATAATAAATAAATTTGTGAATTTAAATTAGAATAATTAAAAAGTACAAATACCTGAGTAAAATAAAATAGCTGTCATGTGACCGAGTCGTGGTGTCTTAACCCCATGTGAGAAAGGACCTTTTCTAGTAATATCGTCAAAGAGGAGAAAGAAAATAATATTTTGACCCATCCACTACTTTCATCATCATCTTCGAAATTGAAAGGTCCAATGGATGATGAAAGATGGAATATTTGGTATTTGAAATTTAGATATTTTATTTTATTTATAATGAAAACTACATAAAATTCTTAGAGTAAAACGTATGTTTTTTGAAATTGAGCTTTAACTTAATTGATATTGTTGTTATCATAATAATAAAAAAGGTGTGGGTTCGAGCATATTATAATTATGTATTTTTTTAATATTTATGAGTTGGAAGAAGTTATGGATAAAAATATGTATTATATAAAAACAATTGGTATTGTTAGAAAATATCACTTCAAGTGCACTTCGGCATTTTTTAAAATTTTTTTTTAAGCATGGTATAAAAAAAGGTAAATTATGTTTAATGCACTAAACTATTAGTAAGTTTACATCTTGGCCACTCAACTTTAAAAAATTATAAAATGGTTATTGAATTATTTGAAAATTTTTATTCAAATCACTAGGCTATTAAAATCGTCACTATATAGCTTTTTTTGTTCACGTTGTTTACGCCAATTAAAAGTTCTTATTCCTCTCGCTATTACAATTTGGTTTTTTTCATGAAATAGCTTTGAATTTTACAAATCTACAAAATCAAATTCTAAATAAACTTTTTCTTCAATATTCAACACTGACCGTTAGATCAAATTGAATTTAAAATATATTCTTTCACATATCAATAGGTATTAATCTATCGTATTAATTGTCGAATCATCACTTAAAACTCATTAGTTAAATTAAAAAAAAAAAAAACTTAATAGCTTAAATAAAAAATTTTAAATGATACCATCACTATTTTATAATTTTTTTTAACATATTTCTTTCATCCGAAAAAATGAAACAGAATATTCATGATTACACATACACATACGTCATACAGCAGTTCCTTACATTTCCTTAGCTGATGCCAAGTCGACCAGATTTTCCTTTAACACGTGAAAGAAAATAGTAAACTGGACCCTCAATAATGAAAGAAAAAAAACACATAACAGCCACAGTGCCCCACTTGACTTGACCCAGTAAACTGGAAGGTTTATAGAAATTTCAGGTTTCTTTTTTCTGTATATTTTCTTTTTCAAAAAAGGAAGAAGCCTTTTTTTTTAATAAAAAGGACCCAAAAAGTCAAAAAAAGCTCAATTAAAAACATCTTGAATTACAATGTTATGAATTTCCAAGGGATAATCCATTTAAAAAAAAGCAAATTACATCTCTTTTTAATTTCTAAGGGATAATTCATTTTTAAAAAGCAAATTACATCTCTTTTTAATAGCCAAATTACAAAGCAGATATGCTACTTTGTTACTGTTACGGTTAGCCCATTTCATATGGACCGACTTAAATCTATTAAAGTCCATACACAGCTCTTTAGCGTACCGTCGGAGGATAGTCAAATCTTCATTTCTCTTGTTTACTTTATCAACCAAATCTGCATTTTTAATTTCAAAAAAAGGAGCTTGAATTTGATTGTACGAAATGACGTCGTTTACATGGACGTATCTTCGACGAACAAAGCAAGTAATTGGCAACGAAATTGCATTAAATTGGCCGAAACTGTAATGATTTGACTTAAAGGTTGACTTGGCTCTTTTATAAATTTTGCCCAACTTTAAAGCTTTTCCATCATTCCCTAACCCACTTCACTTCTAAGTTCCTTCTCTTTCAATCTCTCATTTTCTTCCCAAAGCTCCAAAATGAAGGTTAGATTTTCATGTCTTTAATTTGTTATTAATTTTAATTATCTAGATAAAATAATACGTACTCCTTTCATTTTCTTAAAGGTCGACTTAAAGGTTTTTTTTTTTGACAGAAAATTGTGTTGAAGTTGGATTTGCACAACGAAAAATGCAGACAGAAAGGCATGAAGATAGCCTCTGGTCTTTCAGGTATTATATCTATTAACACAAATTCTACAAACCCTAAATCTTGAACCTTGCCAAAAAAAAAAAACCAACTGTTTTTTTTTTTTTTAGGGGTTGAGTCGGTTGCAATAGACAAGGACCAAAAATTGACAGTAATAGGAGATGTGGATCCAGTTAAGGCAGCTAAGAAATTAGGCAAGTTATGCCATACTGAAATAGTTTCGGTCGGACCGGCAAAAGAGCCGGAGAAGAAGAAGGAAGAACCCAAGAAAGAGGAACCAAAGAAACCAGCGGAACAAAAGAAAGACCCACCGAAAGAACTTGTACTACAATACCCGTATCCAATGATATGTCACCCTCAATACTATCCTCCGTTTCCCGATTATTACTGTAAACCTATCGAGGAATATCCACCTGCTTGCATTATCTCGTAATTTTTTTGGTTTTTTAGATATCAAAATTGTAATATTATATAATAATATATAAATAAGAAAATTAAAAAAAAAATCTTTTCTAATGTCTTTTAATTGCAAAAGTTTTGGTTTACCCAGGGCTAGTTTTTTAATTTCTAGTTCCATTTTTTCAGTGACGAAGTTAAAAAGTTTTAAAAATATTAAAATTAAATTGTATATTTTTATCATAGTCGTAAAAATATAATTTTAGTATTTTAATAATTTATTTCTTTTTAGTTTTTAAAAAATTAAATTAAATTTTTATATTTTTGAGAGGATAAAATATAATTTTGTCATTATTAATTTTAAATTTTATAAATTATAAAGAGTAAAAAAAAAAAGAAAAAAAGAAGGCTGTTGCAGCTCCTAGCTCCGCCATAATAATTATTTCAAATTCTGGTTTCCGTATGTAAGTATTCTCAAATTTTGGATTCGTTGGGTTGATTTCAAAAGTTGTATTTTAACCTAGTAAATATTTTCATATTCTAGTTTCACCCAAATTCATTTCCAAGCTCTAGTTTCATCCAACTTCATTTTCCAAAACTTCTGATCTTACTTAAGCAGTTTTTAAACTTAAAATTATTGTATAATTCTTTTCGATTATTGTTCTAATACTCGGGAAAATTACTATACTAAGAAAGTAATATATTGTTTTTGATATAGTATAACAAGGAAATTAAATGATAAAAAGGGAAATTTTGAGTTATGTCAACATTGGGAAGTATATTATGGTATATTAATTCAAGAAAGGACTAAATCGTAAAAATAAGAAAAGTTTTGTGGCCCAAAAGTAAATACCCAAAATTTGATGGGGTTAAAGTGTAAATATAAAAAGTTAAAGGACCAGTAGTGTAAATATTTTAAGGGCGAAATTATCTAGAAACTAAGGAAAACAGATGAATTAGAACAAAATTAAATAAGTGGAAAAGTATGAAGGGTTAAATCAAAATTTACCAAAATAAGTGATGTGTCAATGGAGGAATTTTGAAAAATCACGACGGGCAAAATGGTCATTTAGCAAGGAAGATAATTTTGAACAATAATGATAATGTCGGTGATATTTTAGATTAAAGAAATAAATATTAATTTATTAATATTTTGATTTGATTTTTTAATATATTTTATTATTATTTTATTTAGTATATAAGGAAAGAAGTGAGAAGAGAAAGAAATTTTATTTTCTTTACAATTTTGTATTTTTACCAAAAATTCACCATTTTCACTTAGAAATCAAAAAAATTTCCATAGCTACCGAGAGAGAAAAATAATAAGGAGACTACAGGGAGCTAGAATATCAAGTTAGATTCAAGAAATAGAAACTGAATGAGAGAGAAAATCAAGTTAAAGATTGAAATCAATAGGACAACATAAGAACATCAAGATTTCAATATATTTTTAAGTTTGATATTATTGAAAAAGCATGAAAATGATGTTAAAGAAGAGTTTTCTTATATAAGGTTCTATGTTCTTGAATATGTAAGTGGAGGGAAATAAGAGGAAGTGAAATGAAATATTGTATAGAAAGGAAAGGAGGGTATTATAAACTTGATTATCAATATTTTGCACCAAAACAGTTTTAGATAGCAGCAGTAGTTTGACTCTAAAAATTCATCAAAAATTTTAGAAATTGAATTATAGGTTAATTAAAGTATCAAATTAAATCTTATTGAGTCTGGTTTTACATAGAAGAAACGTTGTAAGCAAAGGAATTTCATATTATGAGATATATAAATTTTTATGAGACAAGGTCGAATTGATTTTGGGTTCCCCTGTTTTGACTTTGGAAAATCATAAAAAATTGTAAAAAAAATAATTAGGGGTTTAAATTTATATGTTTAAATTCTTAATGAATCTATTTTCACGAGAAACAAATAGAAATATAATCCAAACCCCCTATAAAGAGATAATTAATTTATAGTAAAGAAAGGTAGAAGCTGTCAATCAGTAGAACAGGGATAAATTTGAAGATTTTACTGTACTTATTCGCTAAATTATAAATTCTTAAATTTTTATGGTAGAAAGATATTTGAGTCTAGTTTCAAAAACATCAAGCGAAACTTAATTTAAAATTCTGTAGCTCAAGATATAAATAATTTAGTGACTATAACTCAAGTGGAAATCTTTGATATGAACATACAAGTAAATAGTGGAATTACAGATAATATTACATATAAGCATGTTATATACATTATGGATGTGGAATGGAGAGGAGGAGGAGAAAAAATATATATGAATATTCAGCTAGCATGGTTTATATTAAAAATGGCTAATTTGCATGTTGTAGGCTTAGGGACTAAATTGAATAAAAGTAAAATTTTAATGGCAATTTTGTAAAAATATCAAAAATGACCAAATTGTTTGAAATGAATTGTTTTATTGTCTAAGAAAATATATTGAAAGAAATTGTTAATATCAAGTGGGTTTAGTGCATTAATTTTGTTGTATGATGATATTATAAAGTGATTTTGTTAAATATTGATGTTAGTATCAATTTGTGAAAATAGTTAAAATATTAGGTTTCATATTAAATTTCTGTTTTATTAAGGGCTGTATGCTAGCCTAGAATATTTGGATAAATTATTAATTGATTAAAAATTAATTGATTTGATAGATTACCTAGTAAGGGACTAAATTGTAAAAGTTGTAAAAGTTGGAGTAATTGTATAAATTTGAAAAAATTTGAGGGGCATAAATTGTGAAATGAATTGGAATTGAAATATATGCTAATAGATGAGTAATTTTATAAGTTAGATAAAGATTTCGTAGATACTTGTGAAAAAAGGAAAAATAGCAGAATAGTCCCTAAACTCCTGCAATTATTACAATTCACTTCAGTTGAGTTCGTACGGTTAAACTTTAATTTTTATTTATTAACTTTATGAATGTTATTATGTATTTATTCATATCTATTGTTAGAAATAAAATTATTGTTAAATTATGAAATTGAATTAAATGTTCAAAACGAGTGGAACACGAGATTGAGTACAATCATTCTGTGGCAAAAGATGAATTGACGGTATATGCAAAGGATGAATTGACGACAAATTTCTCAAGTAAACCGAGGTTCAGCATTTGTTGCGAACTTTCGTGTTTACTTTTCGTTTAGCTTTCACGAACTTCTATTTAACTCATATGAGTTTCTGTTTAACTCTTATGGGTTTTCGTTCAGCTCTACTGAACTTCTGTTTAACCCTTATGGGTTTCCGTTCAGCTCTATTGAGCTTCTGTTTAACCCTTATGGGTTTTCGTTCAGCTCTTGTAAGCTTCCGTTCAACCCTTACGGGTTTCTGTTTAGCTCTCATGAGCTTCTGCTCAGCCTTTAGGCTTCTAAAAAATGATGAACTCATATCTGTAAGTCGTTCTTCGAATGGTAAGTTATCAGGAGTTGTCTTGGATGATATATGTACATGAAGAAATAGTAAAAGATAATATGTATCATAAAATATATATGTATATATATATATCAATATCTTGATATGTTGATATATGAAAATTATATAAGTTGAGACGAGTAATAAATTCAAGTGTGACATGTTGAGATAATAAGGCTATTGATGTTGAAAATATATGAAATATGTTCAAGTATGCTAACAAGTGTTGTTGTTTGACATTTAGGCAAGTGCCCGATTTCTTGTTGAATGGTAATATGTTTAATTACAAGATGCATTGAAATGGTAAGTGTTCAAATGAAAACATGTTGGTACTCATGAAAAAGTGTTATGCAATTTCTTATGAAACGAGTTATCATGTGATTAATTTGAAAAAGGTCCATGTTTAAATGCAATAGCTTGTAGCTATAGTTAAATGGTACACTTATGATTGGCGTGTTATGCATATGGAATGAGTGTGAAAAGTAAAGAAACGCAAATGAAAATAAAGAAATTTTGGAAGAGTTAAAGTTGTTTAAAATCCTACTATGCTAAGAATAACATGTATAGGTGATACTGTAGATTTATTCACTTAGTGAGTTGTTAAATATAACTTCATGAGTATTATGGTATCAATATTGGATTATTTTTTGTATGTATAAATTTCATATTTGAAAAGAAGTATTATGATTAAAGTTTATACGAGCTTACTAAGCATTCATTACTTATGTATTTGTTTTCCTTTACTTTTTAGATCATCGAAAGCTCGATTGGGTTGAAAGCTTGTCGGAGTTGTATCACACTATCTATCGGTTCTATCGGTACTTTCGAATATTTTGATTTTGATTATAATGGCAGGTATAGGTATTTTGTTTTATGATGGCATATATGTAATTTGTTGAGTTTAGCCACTTATTTTGACTTGTTTTGGATGTCTAATTATGGCTTGTAAAATGGCTTATTTTCGTCCACACTGGCAGAGACACGGGTGTGTGTCTCAACTATGTGTGGCACACGGCCAGATGACACGACCATGTGTAATATCCCTAATTAGGGCCTAATTGGAATAGTGGTCTCGTGACTACAAATCCGAGATAGAAATAATTATTTTATAATTATTTTGAGGTTTATGATATGATTGCATGATTGTGTGAAAATTTCGTGAAGAAATTCCATGCGTAAAGTGTTTAATTTGAAATTAAGGACTAAATCGAATAAGTTGCAAATTTTGCATTCTAGAAGTTTTTAGTATGAAATTGCTTTGGAATATTAATTAGGAGGTCTTAAATAGCAATTTGACCAAATTCTAAGTTCATGGACAAAAATTGGACATGGGGGGAATTTTTGAAAGTTTAGTAAGGAAGGGCATTTTGGTCATTTGGACATTAAATGAAATAAAAAGGGAAAAATAACACAAAATTGATTATCTTCTTCATTAGTTGCTATCGAATGCTCCCTCTTTCCATAGCTAGGGTTTCTTCAAGTTTCAACCCGAGGGTTAAGTACATACCTGTCCAAAGTATCCATTTCACAACACTTATCAAAATGATACTTGCCTTTTGAGTGTTCTTTCATTTCGCTAGAATTTTACCCGTTGAACACATCAGAATATAACTCGGATACATGGATAATTTGCACATAAGTGCCACATATGTAATCAAGCAACCATGTAACCCGCCCATAACAAATTAAGCACTTTACGCATGGAATTTCTTCACGAAATTTTCACACAATCATGCAATCATATCATAAACCTCAAAATAATTATAAAATAATTATTTCTATATCGGATTTGTGGTCACAAGACCACTATTCCATTAGACCCTAATTCGGGATATTACACCATGTCTCCCCTGTATCTAAAATTTGTACAAAACAAAATACTCACACGGCCTAGCATACGAGCGTGTAACTTGGCATTGTGACCTAATTCAGTATACTTACACGGGGCGAGACACGACCATGTGTCCTTATTTCGAATACCAACACTTCCAGAGACACAGGCATGTCTCTAAACCGTGTAAGTCACACGGCCTGGCCACACAGCTGTGTGACCCTTGCAGTGTCAAAAATTTTAAATATTTATGAAAAATTTTCTGTGTTTTTGATTTAATCCTTATGTAACACCCCCTACCTGTATTCGTCGCCAAAATAGGGTACGAGGAATTACCGGAGTTTACTAAATTAATATTTCCGTTATTACGAGTTAAATACTATTTATTTACCGAAACATGTTGTGACGTCCCGTAGATAGGTCTCCGAAGCCCAAAACATACATCGGGACCAAACCGAGATTTAATCGAAACCATAGGAAATTTTTTTAACTCAATATAACCCATTTATAGATATCTAACATTCTCTACAAAATTTAAACCAATACCAATCTAAATCAACAATCCAATTCAATATATTTTCAAGACAGATTCATGCATATCCATAAGATAACCTTATCACATACCAAAACCAAGATTTGTTAGCCACACCAATGGCTAACTTTACATTCATTTCATATTAACATTTAATTTATTAACTTATACATGCCATTGATTTCCAAAATAAAGTTTCTTGATATACCAAAATGTTGAGGTTGATAGTGTGATGTGTCTCCGACCGAATCCGACCTCCGAGCTTTTAATACTACAAAACAGGGAAAAATGAAACAGGGTAAGCATATTGTGCTTAGTAAGTTCATGTAACAAGAATTATATTTACCTAATATTTTCAGTACAATACAATAAACATTCATACATCCATTCAATGCATTGCTACCTTAACATGCACAAACTCAGCATTTAAGTTAGTCCAATAATTACAATGTATTAATAATATATACCTTGATTGATGAGCTCATCAATACCATGATTTTCATTCCATTATTATTTCCCTATATTTATCCCGTTGAATTTCTCGGAATTTCGATAGACTTTTAGGAGTACACTTTAGTGTACAAATCCAGGTCCGTCAATTCATATTCATGTGCGCACATTTTCATTTCAGAGAGCACACTCCCACGAACCTCATCCTTATAGCGGGATTACCAGTCCAGGCTAAATCCCCTGTAATATAAACTCATAGAGCATTGTCGGGATTATCAATCCAGGCTAAATCCCCTGCAACGACAATTACTCTAATGAGCTTGGATCTGAATTACTAGTCCAGGCTAAATTCAGGCCCTAATTCGGATTACCCGTCCGGGCTAAATTCATTTTACACATATTCTTCGGGAGGGCTATATCAGGATAGGATCACCCGTCCGAGCTAAATCCTTTTTACCGTCAATTCATTTTTAGAGATCCATCGAATTTTCCTTTCATTCAACCGAGATTTCTTCCATTTTTTATCAAATATATCAATGTTTAATCAATTTTCATACAATAAACATTCAAATCATATTCACATCAATAACACACGTTTCAAGCATTTAAGAATATAATTCAAGTTACAAGAACTTACCTCGATACTTGTTCGTATACAAAAATCTACTAATCTCGAACTTTTTCCTTTCCTCGATCTAGCTTCGTATTTGAGTCTTCGAGATTTGGTGTAAAAATTATGAAATACCAGCTTAAAGAACCCCTCCTATGGTGTTTTGGCTGATGAGAATGAAGAGAAATCACAATAAATCTAGATATTTCCATATTAATCCTAGTTTTATTTAGTTAATAATGCAATATTCCAAATCTGCCCTTAAATCATCCATTCTCCTGATTTTTCTCAGTTTATGCCGCCCAAAATATCTCTTTTAGGATTATTTACACTTTTTGACAATTGAGCTATTTAATCCTCCCAGTAAGTTTTACACCTTTTTCAATTTAGTCCTTTTCGTTTAATTGACTGCCCAAACGTTAAAATTTTCTAACAAAATTTTAATACCATATTACTAACATTTCATAAATATTTATAAAAATATTTCTGACTCGGTTTTTCTAGATCGAGGTTTCGATACCTTGTTTTTATCTAATTTCTTCAATAATTTTTATTTTTTAACTAACCACTAAATCGGTAAAATTTTTCTATCGATATTTTTATACGATTTTTCTATCATATAAATATTCATGCAAAAATATTAAAATAAATTTCTCTTTAAATCGGATTTGTGGTAACGGAACCACTGTTCCGATAACCTTGAATTTAGGCCATTACACCTTACTTGTTTCTAATGTATGTTTTTGGCCTCGAGGGGCCCATATAAGGGACTTATTAAATAATTTCTAACATAAATGTTAAATAATCTAAGATGTCTGTATTTAATTTATATATTCCGATAATGTTCCATAACCCTGTTCTTGTGACTGATACGGATTAGGGGTGTTACAATTGTTTTATCAAAAGCCTCGAAATTGTCATCGATGTCATTTTTATTTTTTGTTTTATAAAAAAAAAATGGTTGAGTCTCAAGATTGTCATCAAAATTGAATCTACTTTCAATAAAATGGGCCAAAGCTTGAAGTTACAATCAAGGTATTTTCACTTTTCATTTATCAAAAGTTGAACCTGTTTCCAAAAAATATGGGTCGAGGCTCAAGATTACTGCCAAAGCTATTTCGGTTGTTGTTTTATCATGGATTGAATTCGTTTTAAAATAGATCGAGCCTTGTGATTATCGTTGAGTTCCTTTAAGTTGTTGTTCTATCAAAAGTCAAATCTATTGTCAAAAAATTGGTCAAGCCTTAATACTGATCTTGACACTTTATCATAAATTGGTCTCTTTATTTTTACAGTATCATTAGTTAGTTTAAATGATTAATATTGTTAATTATTTTAATCACGATACAGAGGTTAATTTTTCTTTAGAATGCAAATTCAACCCAAAGCAAATATCAAATGAGTTCAAACGAGTGTTTTTTTATAAAAGAAATCATAATCAATATTTTCAACGTTATTTTTATTATTATTAAATTTTAAAATATCACACTATGAAATTTAATAGGAGTTTAATAATGATAACAACAAGACTTGATTTTTTAAATTCGAAAAATAGATATACTAAATTCCAAATATATGAAATTTAGAACGATTTAAAACATATTTTAACCTTTAATTTTTCCTTTTGAAATTGGACATAAACAAATAAACAAACAAAAACATATCAACTAGTGTTGAGCAAAACCCGATTTAATTAAAAAACTCGATAAAAAAATTAAAATTTGAATTAAATAGTTTGAGTTATTCAGATCAACTTGAATGAAAAAAATCAAAATTTTTAGTTTAACTCTAATATGAATTACACAATTTGAGTTATTCAAAAATCCAAATAAGAAAATGTAAAATTACGTCGTTTTGATAAATGTTTACCTATCAACCTTACTTATGTAGTTAAATAGTCGTACTTTGTCTACTAGTTACATAATTAGTCCATGTAAATATAACATTAAGTATAAATAATATGATTTGTTAACTCGACTTGACTCGCATTTTTTTGACTCAATCCAAAAAAAATTCAAATTGAGTTTGGTTATTAAAATATGATTCTTCAACTTAATTAACTTAAAATTTTGTTATTACTAAAATATAATTCGTCAACTTAATTAACTTAAATTTTTTTACTCAATTTAACTCGATTCAATCGAATATGCAAATTTAATATCAACCATACAAATTGTATTATATATCACAGTCACAGTGTTCTAATTGGCCAAGTAAAGAAGCTTTATAGAAGTTTGAAAATTCCATTTTTTTTTTTTTTATAGATATTTGCTTCTTCAGAAAAGGAGGAATTTCAAAAAAGGGGGGTTGATTTGATTGTGGGAAGCGACGACGTTTAACATCGGCATATCTTCCACGAACAAAGCAAGAAATTGGCAATGACTTGACTTAAAGGTTGACTTGGCTCTTTATAAATTTCTCAAACTTAAACCTTTTTCCATCATTCCCAAAGCCAAACCTGCTTCACTTCTACATCTCATTTTCTTCAGTTTTTTGCTAAAAAATTATCCCCAAAGCTTGAAAATGAAGGTTAGATTTCCATTTATTTAATTCGTTACTTTCAGTTATTGTGCAATTTCAAAAAAAAAAAAAAACTGAAACTGAAACTAGTATTGTTTTTATTTTTGTTTTTGTTTTAAATTATTATTATTATTATTACAGAAAGTGGTGTTGAAATTGAATTTACACAACAAGAAATGCAAACAGAAAGCCATGAAGATAACCTCTGGTCTTTCAGGTAATATTATATCTATTACCACAAATTCGACAAACCCTTAATCTTGAACATGGCCAAAAAAAAAAAAAACTAACTGGTTTTTGTTGTTGTTGTTGTTGCAGGGGTTGAGTCGGTTTCAATAGACAAGGACCATAAATTGACAGTAACAGGAGATGTGGATCCAGTTAAGGCAGCGCAGAAATTAGGCAAGTTATGCCATACTGAAATAGTTTCGGTCGGACCGGCGAAAGAGCCGGAGAAGAAGAAAGAAGAGCCCAAGAAAGAGGAACCAAAGAAACAAGATTCTAAGAAAGAAGATACAGTAACGTACCCGTATACAATGATATGTCACCCATTAACAGCTCAATATTACACTCCGGCACCCAATTATTATGCTTGTTGTACACCTGTTGAGGAACATTCACCTGGTTGCGTTATTTCCTAAATTTTTGGTTTTTTAATTATCAAATTCATATTTTTATATGAATGAAGAAGAAAAACACAACTGTTTTCTCCCTTTCTGTATGGCATGGTGGGTTTACTGTTAAGTTTTTGGGTATACAGAATACAGATGCTGTAATTTCTTAGTAATGGGAAATTAAATTACTATTTTTGGATATTTTATGATTGTGATAGTAATTTTTTTATATATATTTTTCATCAATTTTACATAAATTTGATTAATAATAAATTTAGCTCTTGTAATTTATACATTCTATCAATTTGGTCATAATTAAATAAATTTAATACCCAATACTTTTTAGAATCAATATCAAATTAATAAAAATATATAAATATTGAGGGTTAAATTTATTATTATACCAATCATATTTATGCAAAATTGACTAAAGATATTAAAATTATGATAAATCTATACTTAATTGCTCACTTCCAAATTTGGTAGGGAATAAATAGCTTTAAGGTTTTTTCTTTTAAATAAACTAAATTGCCCAATTCAAAAGTGAGAGAGACTTTAAGGACTTTTTACGTAAAATTTTCCAAGTGTGTATATTTTCATCTTCAAAAAAGAAGAGAAACGTAATAATAAATTATAATTTTCATATTTTGTCAATTTAATTCTTATTTTTTAAAAACTAAATTTACCCATTAATCTTAACAATTTTAGTACTGACCATATGGTAACAATTAAATCTGTTTGGTTAAATTTTGCCATTAGTCTTTGTATTGTGCCTTAATTATAGATTTAGTTTACATTCACCAATTGGATCATTCTTAGTGGTTGTATCATCAGAATTTCAAAATTTTAGTCCTAATGCAAACGACAGTAGTTAAATCTATTAATTGATTTTTTATAAGTAATATATAAAAATAACAAACTGACATAGCATTACACAAGTGATAATAAGTTTGACACGTCAAATCTTAAAAGTAACATAACTTAACAAATTTAATGGTTATTATTTAGTTAGAGCTAAAATATTTTAAATTCTAAAAGTACTAAATCAAAATTCGAACTTAAATCTGCAATTTATGCAAAGTAAAATGTGTAAAGCAGAATTTGACCTTAAATTATTGTTCCATCACTTTCCTCTTAGGTAACAAGGAAATTGCACTGAAGTAAAATTTCAATGCATGCAATCATTAAAATTTGAAATTTATAAAATTCTTTTTTTTAATTACGTAGGTGAGATGTTAATATTTAATTAATTTTTTAAAATTTAAATTTTTTAAAATTTTTAAATATAAATTCAATTTATGTTAAATTTTAAATCTAATTCATCTCAATAATCTCAAACATTTTTTATAATATTGTTAGAATGGAACCAGATCGATTGGATTATGAAACTCGGATATATTAATTTAAACAAAAAAATAATCGTTCTCTCAACCAATAGCTCGAAATTAATAAACAATAAATAAATTAAAATTAAAATTAAATTGATTTAACCAATTTATATTGTTATAATTTTATAGAAACCGAGTAAAGTGGAAGGTTTATAGAAACTTCTTCCACTATCAATTTTTCAAAGCGACCTTTTTCTTCTCTTCAAAACTGAAGGCGGCCCTTTCGCTTTTGATTGCGTAGAACAACGTCGTTTTGTCGACGTATCTTCCACGAACCTGAACGAAGTTTTTAAGAAAGGCAAGCACCCATGTGTATAACTTGACTTCAGTTTGACTTGTCTCCTTACATATTCCGCAAAAACGTTCAGTTATTTCCCGTCAAACCCAAAGCTTCTCCTACACTTCTACTTTCCTCTCTCTTTTTCCCCCCTCTGTTTCTCTTTCAATTTTTGTTACACAAATTATCCCCAAAGCTTGAAAATGAAGGTTAGATTTCCATTTCTTTAATTTGTTTTCTTACATAATATAAATATATATATATATGTTTACTGAAACTGGTTCTGTTTTCTTACAGAAAGTGGTGCTGAAATTGGATTTTCACGACAACAAATGCAGACAGAAAGCCATGAAAACAGCCTCTGGTCTTTCAGGTACTGTATATTTGTATCTGTTATCACCAACTTAAAAGACCCAGATCTTGAAGCCAGACAAAAAAAAAAAAAAAACTAACTTAACTGAATATTTTTGGGGGGTTGCAGGGGTTGAATCAGTTGCCCTGGACAAGGACCAAAAACTCACACTCATGGGAGACATTGATCCAGTCGTGGCAGTAAGGAAACTAAGGAAGGTATGTTACACTGAAATAGTCTCGGTCGGACCGGCGAAAGAGCCGGAGAAGAAGAAAGAAGAGCCCAAGAAAGACGAACCGAAAAAACCGGCGGATACGAGCAAAGATCCACCCAAAGGCGCGGTGGTACAGTACGTTTATCACCCCTCAATGCCTCAATACTATCCGCCGGTACCCGATTATTACAGTTACGGTAAAAGTGTGGAGGAAGATCCGGCTGGTTGTGTTATCTGCTAAAATTTTTGTTCTTTATATATTCACATATTAGTTGGAAAACTCAATGAAGAAGAAGATGAAAAAATAATAATAAACCACATTTTGGATTGGTTTTTTTCTTTTTAAATTCTGTTTTTGTACAGCATGGTGGATTGATTTTAGTTTTGTTCTCACATATGTTGTATTCTCCTAGTAATGGAAAATTAAAATTATTATTTTGAGTAATTTATGTACGAATAGGATGTGTATTATTATTAATATAAGAGAGTATGAATTCAAATATATTGAAATTTATTATTATTATTGTTAAATTAGAGTAAAGAAGATAGAAATGACCAAAACCAATTTCGTGATCAAATTAGAGTAAAGAAGATAGAAATGATCAAAATTTCGTGACTGTAATTATTTTTTCTTTGAATTTGAACTCTTGTTCCATCATTTTCTGCTTAGGTAATCAGGAATTTGTACAAAAGGGTGAATTTTTAAATTTTATATGTGATGATGCATACAATAATAATTGAATTAGCTGGTTTATTCATTAAATTAGTAAAATAATTATATAAATCCAATGATTTGTTAAATCGAAATAATCAAATTAACAAATCAACAATTTGAAGGATGCGTTGAAAGGTGTTGAGATTTGGTCTACGATATATATATAAATATATACTTTTCCGCTTAACACAAATTTTCAATGGGTAAATTATACCTAAGGTCATTGAGTTATTAGTAAGTTTATGTTTTAGATACATAATTTAAAAAAGTTATAAAATAGTCACTAAAATATTCGAAAAGTTTTTATTTAAGTTATTGAGATTTTAAAATCGTTATTGTATAGCCTTTCTGTTCAAACTATTTGCGCCAATCGAAAACTCTAATTTTTCTTATTTTTTGCAACTTAGTTTTTTATGAATAACTTTAAATGTCATTGACCATCGGTTCAACTTAAATTTAAGGTATGTTCATCTACTTTACAATTGGTACTGATTCACCATACTAGTCGTTGAATCGTCGCTTTAAGCTCGCTAGTCGGAATTAAAAAAAACTTAACAGTCAGTGACTTAAATAAAAACTTTCAAATAGTTCAATAACCATTTGTAACTTTTTGAAATTGAATAACCAAAATATAAATTCACTAATAGTTTAATGATTTTAGATGTAATTTACCTATTTTAAATTGATCTCTAAACTTTTAAACACTTTAATTAAAATTAAATCTTCGAAGAAATATTATTGTACCAATTAAGTCTTTTTATAGTCTTGTCATTAGTTTAAGAATTAAGCATCACTCAAATCTAACCTAAAACACATTGATCGAATTGTAAATAGTGTGCATTTATTATATTGACAACTTAAATATGAAGGTGTTAAAAAATATCTTAAATTTTTTTGTCTTATTTAAAAAGAAATTGTAATACTCAAAATAAAGATGTTATAAATTAAAGGTATAATAATAATATTAGCTCTTAATGTTTATTTATTTTGTCATTTAAGCTCTCAACCTTTAAATTTTAGTTAAATTATTTGGTTTTGGACAGAAAATTTGATTAAACTATTAAAAGTTTAATGATATTGATATGACCACTGGTGTGACAAAGCACGTATAATTTATAAAAGTACTTTAAAAAACCATCAAATTTCAAAAAAGTTAATAAAAATTTATAAAAAATTTATTTATAATAAGAATGAAATATATGCAAAATATTATGTGAGCTGTCATATTAAAATTATTAAAAATTTAATAATTTAATTAATTTATCAATAAAAAAAGTAAACAATTAGATTCATTTTTAAAAGTTGAAAGCTTAAATAACTTAAAAAATTAAAAATTAAAATGACAAAATAAATATACCTTATGATATAAATTTATCTGTATATCTAAATTAAAACATGACTATAACTTACTTTATTTTTTAAGTGTATCTTACGTTAAAACCAAAACTGACATGAAAATATGACTAATTAACGAATCATTTAAAAAATCGAGGGGTAGTTTTAGCGGCTTTTGGGGTTAAATTAATTAATTTTCTTTTAATTTCGTCGATTACGTGTTGATTGGTTCAAAGGTTAAAAAATAGGAAAAGCAAGCGAAATGGAACACGTTTTGATGAAAAAGATCTGAAAACGGAAGCTAAAAGCTAATGTATTTTATCTCCACTCGTTTCCATCTTTATCTTCATTCCCTCCTCTGCTTGACGTGACGTCATAATTATAATTTCGGTCTCCGGTCTTCATATAGATAGCTCATCTATCGTCTTATAATATAATTTGGCAAGTCAAATATTGCACAAACATTGCAAGCACATACAGGATAGCACTATGGTGTCTCTCAGTGGCGTAGTCGCCAAGTATGAGTTTAGATAGATGGTACAGTATTTTTAGTTTATTTTTTATTTTATGTTATAATATTTAATTTTATTATTATTATTTTTATACTAACGATTAGTTAATGCATTGTTTATTTAAATTCATATTAAGAAATTTAGGGTGAGTTATGGTCCCTAAAATAGTAAAATTTTAATTTAAGCCTTTTATAATTTATAAAATTTTAAATTAATAATTATAAAATTATATTTTGTCCCCTAAAAATGATAAAAATAATTAATTTAATCATTTAAAAATTATAAATATATAAATAATTAAAATGATAAAATTATATTTTTATTATCGTAAAAATATATAATTTAGTTTTGATTCTTCCTATTTTTTTTTTTTATTTTGCAGTTGGTGCCTCCTATGTGCCCTTGTTTATGTTTTGGGTAGTACTGTTTGACAATACAATCCTTTTGTTGCGATAACAAATAAGTGACATGAAAATATATCTGTTCGAGAGTCTGAACAACTTTAATGAGATGAAAATATATATCAAGTCACTTTATAAGATTTTATCATTCATATATTCTTTTTTTTTTAATATATTTACTGGAACGAGTCTAATAACTAATTTTTAGTAATTTATAGGTCCATTAAGGGGACAAATATTGGCTACAAATTTTAAAATTACTCCATCTTTAATGCGATGATCGAATCGCTAACCACTAAATTGAGATAAGAGAGACTACTGCCATCTTACTTAACTCGTGTAATTTTTTTATTCAATAACGAAAACGATTTTGATGCAATAGTTATTCTAACATTTGTTGAATACAGTAAAAAAGATGTAAATTTTGTTTTATAATCACTAAAAAAGGAGCAACGGGACCGATGTTGATTGACCCAATTGGCATTTACTAGTGCCTATTATTTTCGAAAATGTCCATAATTAATTTTATCCAATCCCAGAAATCTTCAATGGGTCGCAATCAATCCCTCGTCTCAGCATTGATGAATGATGGACCCTAAAAGTTATAAATAATAAGTGTAGTAGTCAATAATGGCAGCCAAGTATTACATAATCTTTTTATTATATTTTAGATTGCATTTTAATTTTTTATTTTAAAAAATAAATTAATTAATTTCTGTACCTTAAATGTTTGTTTTGCTGTTATACGACGTATAATAAATTTCCCTCTTAATTTTTACATATTTATTTAATTTAATCTTTACTTTTTTATTTGAAGTAATTTATCCATTCAACCAACCTTCCTACTCCTTTGAAATCTAATAAACTTAAAGGTGTGAGGACAATTAGACAAGGAAATCATATCGTTGAAGGAAAAAAAGTTGCGCCCTTTTTTTTTTTTGTCCAAATTTCATCCGAAAAGCCAACGCTTATTTTTTTAGGATAAACTATTAAAGTAGTTATTTTTGTTTAATTCAGATTAGATTTTAGTTATTTATGTTTAAAATATTATGTTTTGGTCACTTATGTTATTGCATTGTAACATTTTAGTCACTGAGCTGTTAATTGTCATTAACGGTGTAGCAGTAAGCTGAAGTGACACGTTAAATTATCATTTCAAATAAAAAATTTAGGTTAATTTATATAATCGGTCCTCATATTTTTTCTTTTTGAGTAATTTAATTTTTTTCTTTTATGTTATTTTAACTTTCTTTTCATTCTCTTATGCTTCTCTCTTTGTTTTCCTCTTTTTTTCATTTCTTTTAACATAAATTTTTTATATTTTCCATTTGTTAAAATTAGTGTTTATATTTTTATTTTTTGAAAAATTTAATTTTTCAACTTTTGATTATTTAAAATAATAATAAATACGTTCCAAATAGCAATACTGATACTGTCTAAATCGAATGCACTGCACACTTACCCTGCATCGTTAACATTATTAAATTAAACATCCGATTTTGGCCTTAAAAAAACTTTAAACAAGAAGCATTGGATCCATCACAGCAATTGGGTAATTAACATAATCCAAATATTTATGTATATTATAGCTTTCAGATCCATTAGATTCTTCCAAGATAAAAATATTGTTAGTGATCAGGGAGGGAAAGAAAAAGAGGTTGGTTTTTTAAAATTTATTTTCTTTAATTGCGAACGTGAAAATAAAATCAAATTCTTATGGTCTAATTATAAAGTTAAACTCTCTATTTTATGAAAATTAATAAATTAATTTATTTCTTTGAATTTGTCAAATTTTAGTTATCCTATTTCAAGAAAAATTAATATATTCGTCAAGACTTAAACAGAACAATGATTATCAGTGTCAATTTATATTTGATGGTACGACAAAATAAAAAATTCAACCATAATATTTTGAACAATTTTGGTCCGCAAGTTAAAATATCATAATTATCTAAAACTAAAAGTGTCTATGAGATTCCAAAATAATTTTAGAACTTGAGTCAAACCCATAAAAAAAATCATATTATTTTAAATTTTTAATCAACATATATTTATATATTTTTACAATTAAATCTAATATAAATATTAAAAAAATCTAATTTAAAGTGAGTTAGATCGAAACAGGTTAGATCCATCAATTTGAATAAACCACCCAACTCATGGATAAAATTACCCAAACTGAAATAATATTTTTTAGTTTTATGGGTAAAAGTAACACAAAACTTCTTATATTATATCATCGTTTGCATTTTTGTTATTTTTATTGAAAAAATAGGTAAATTAGATCCTGTATATTAGATGGGTGGGCAAAATAATCTCTCTGTTAAATTGTGGTATTTAAAAATAAGGTATAACAATAAATTTAGCCCTCAACATTTACACATTTATTCAAATTGACCCTTACTCATTTATTGGAAGTAAATTAGAAAATTTTAAAACTAACAAAACTAATGGGTGAAAAAGGCTTAATAACAAATAAAAAAAATCAATTAAGCCCTTTTGAAGTTTAAAATTTATTTAAAAATCATAAAAACTATAAACAAAACTTATGGAAATTTTAAAATTATAAAATTTTTATTAAAAAATAATAATATGACTCATTAAAATCTAATGATTATAATAATTTAAAAAATTTGTCCCCTACTCTTTTATCGGGTTGGTATTACTATTTTTAATAAAAAATTATAATTATAATTTTTTATAATCATTTTTAGCTTGTTTTAAATGTAATTATTGTAATTTTGACCCTTAAAAAGTTCATTTTAATGCAATTTTTTTAGCTTTGCACCCCACCACCCAAATTTTTTAGTTTTGTCTTGGCACTCCATCACATAATTCCTAATTTTACTCCTATGTATCACATGTCACAATTTAAAGCTTGTGACAAAGGCACAAAAAATATCTTATAGAGGTCTACATACTAAATAATGTTTATTTAATCCACCTAACCCAATTTGAAGAATAAGTGACGAAACTCATTTACTTGAAGTTTTAGTGACTCGGCTCAGTAAGGTAATTATGGGAAATTAATAAATTAACAAATTAATTCATTTATTTGAATTTGTCAGATTTTAATTATCATATTTCAAGAAAAAATAAGGTATTCATCATAACTTAAAAAGAACAATAATTATTTATGTCAAATTATATTTGGTGGTGCGACAAACAAAAAATTATTTCAATCATAGTATTTTGAACGATTTTGTTTCACAAATTAAAAAATCATGATTATCTAAAATTAAACCCATAAAAAAATCATATTTATTTAAAATTTTTAACAAACACATATTTCTATATTTTTACAATTAAAAAAATAACAAAAAAATTTATAAAAATTCAAAAAAATTAGCATGATGTAGATTTTTCAAGTTTTTATGTTTAAAATTTTAATGTTTTAGTTAAATTTTCTGTTAAAAAATAATAATTTATTTATTTTTAAAACATCGCTAATTAAATTCGATTAAGTTGAAAATGTGAAGATTTAGCTTTTTAAAGAAGAATAAAAGTGAAATTTTAGAAAAAATATATTGTAAACTTTAAGTGATACATCCATCATTAGTTAAAATGTACTTAACATTTGGTATAAATTTATGAAGGAAAACAATAAAAAATTCATAAAAACTATAAAATAAAAAGAACGTTAGGGATTTCCACTAAAAATAGCAGCGAGATTGAAAAATTAAATTCCCGCTGAGTTAGTAGCAGTGGAGGGAAAAAAGTAAAGGAAAACAGACAGAAAGAGAAATGGGAAGGAAGAGAAATGCGAGCACAATGGACGACGTTGATCGATTGTTCGAATGTTTCAAGTGTGGCATCTCTCCTCCTCGTAAGTTCCTCTCCCTTTTTCCTTAATATTGTATGTGTGTGTGTTTCCCCCAATTTTTTGTATATTTGTTAAGTGAATTACACTGCAAAATTTGAAATCCGATGGTCGAAGATGATTTTCATGAAGCGTGATAGTTTATCAAATCGTTTATGAGAGATTCGTTGTATTTTCATTGAATTTCAAATTTTATTAGTAAAAAAGTTTCAAGTTAGGGCAATATATTGCAAGCTTCATCATCATTGGTTATCGAATTAGTGTATGAGTTGGTACCGATTTCAGTCCACTGCAAACTTTCGTGATTTTAATGTGTTTGTACAAATTAAAGAAAAGCAAAAGAGGGAATAATAAAGTGTCTTGATTTATTTTTAACTAGAATCTGCTGTAAGGGAAAGGAAAGGGTGTAGAAGCAAGATGAATCAAGGAAATTCAACCAGAAAGGTCTCCGCGTCACCTTGTTCGCCTTCCCTATCTGAACAAAGAAAGGCAACTGCAACCAGTGCACAACTCTCTGTCGAAAAGGTATTTTAAGTTGAATTGGCTTTGTTTTGTTTAAACTTAGAGTTTACTGGTTATGCAAGATTTGTGTATTTGGGACAAACAGAGTCCTGAAAGATAGTCTCTTTAACTTAGACTTGTTTGTTGCCAAATCGGTTTTTCTTTGCTATATTAATGTAGAAATTGACTTAACTTCATGTTTCCTTTAGTGTGTTTCAACAGCAGTTCAGCCAGGAAAATTTAGCCGTGGGAAACAATTCTCGCCGGTTATATTTTATGGGTCTCCACATGGCGTTCCTCCAAAAAGACCATTGAGTTTGCTGCGCTTGTTACGTGAAATTCACATTGATCTCAGTGAACAAGAAAAATCGAATTTAAGGTAGTTGTTTGACTCCATCTCAGCACTTCTAGGATTCATGTTACATCAACTATTTTGACTAGAAAGTATTCATTGTCTCTTTTCTTATTGTTCTTTTTTTATTGACTTGGCTCTTGTTACTCATTCCTTAGAACACAAGTATGGGCTACATTTCCAAGACAGGATGAAGCAGTAAAGTTTGCTAAAGTACATGCAAATGCACATGTTTTTAGTTATCAAGATCACTATAGTGGACAAAGAAGATATCTTGCTTCTACATATGAGGAGTTCTGGAAGAGGTCTTTACTATTTTTTCTTGCCTGTTCAGATTTGATTACTTCATGAGAATTATCCTTTTAAACTCTTCTTTTGTTGCTTTCTTATCCTGTCATTCCAGGTACAAAATAATGGAATCAAAACTTCGCCATCACTATGAAGTGATTCTGGAGGTAGAAATCTCTACACATCTGTCCGTAATTGAATGAACATGTGTAATATTATATGATTTCAGTTTTCCATTCTAGCCAATTGCCATTTATAAAGTTTGTCTGTGCTTGAGTGGTAAAACCTGAAACTAACATGAGGAGATGTTTGACTCTTCTTTTTTTTAATTGACATTATTTTATTGATTGTGGCTGCATTGTTTCTAGGGTTTCCCGTGCCACTTGTACTTTGATTTGGAGTTCAATAAGAGAGACAATTTGGGAAGGGATGGAGATGAAATGGTTGATCTCTTGATTTCTGTCATTCTAGAGGCCTTACTTGAAAAATACTCTATCAATGGAAATCAGGATTGGGTGGTGGAGCTTGATTCCTCTACTGAAGGTACCGTTCTGGGGTGTCTATGATTTGTGCCCCTTAGAATTTGTGATATCTTTGTACTTCTGATAATAACAGCGAACATCATAGAAATGTACATCAAATCATTTATTTGCTTTTATACCGGGGTTTGTTTCTTAAAATTATGTCGCATTGGTATAAATACTCAAATGCAGAGAAGTTTTCTCGCCATTTGATCATGCCGATGCCAAAGACTGCTTTTAAAGACAACTCACATGTGGGTGCATTTGTTGCAGAGGTATGCCTTAAAAATTAACTGTGTTAATTAGTGTTATATATAGCATTGTTTTGTTGCCACCATCAGCGGAAACCTGCTATAGTTAACTTTCTTTTCTTTTTACTCTTATGCATCAAAATGCTAACCATTATCACTAGTTGTTGACATTTATCAGATATGCTCACGCATAGCAAGTGCAAAGGAAAGGGATGAAAGATTTGAAAAGTTATATGTAAAAAAAGATTCAACCTCTGATTCACCTGACCAACTTTTTGTGGACACTGCTGTCTATTCTAGAAATCGTTGCTTTCGCCTGGCTCTATCATCTAAGGCAGGAAAGAATTCCTTCCTCTTACCTACTGGGCGTTTCAAATGTAAGGACATGGTATGCTAATTTACTCGCTTGAATCTTAAAACTTATATAGCAGTGACTTTAATTCTTGACAAGGAATTCTGCTGCTTTTTGTGTGTGTATTCATGCATGTTGGAGAAGATGCTCCATATACGGTACTTGCAAATTTATTAAAAATTTCTAAAAAATTTCTCTGTGACCATTTATATATGTCTGTAGTGCATGATTTATCCTTGCATGCCAGTAGAATGGGCATAAATCATAATTGTATGAAAATTTTTAAAGTAAAAGTTACTATTAATATTTTGTTTTCTCAATATCTTAATCAGTATCTTATTTTCCTAATGGTGGCATGTCCCATTGGCTTACCAGGGCTTGCTTTTGTTTACTAAGGAGATCTCATTCCCATTTTTATCCTTGCTTATCCTTAAAGAACAACAAAAAAGAAACAACAACTAATGTTCGGTGCAAAAATATGCATTGTTCAGAAATTTACAGCCATGGAAATGTTGAATGAACACTGGTGCTGTAGGATGACACGCCATGAAGAATCCCAAACCAAAATATGCAATTCCTTATCAGAAGCTAACTGCTATAGTTTAAGAGATAGAGCTGCCTTCTAACATTAATTTTGAATAAACATATTTCGTTGAACAACAGGGTGAGGAGGACATGTTCATGACATCCTTGATTTGCAAAATGGATGATGATTGTGAGAAGCTATTGGTCTGCAAAATGGAACTAGATTGTGTGAAGACTCTGCAGTTTGAGACAGAGGTAGTCTGAACTTTGCCTTGGGTTTCATCATTGTACTACATTGTCGTTTATTTTTCTGTCTTAGTACACGTTTTACATTAATTTACTTGCGACTTGCAATATTTTTGGTTTCAAAAGAAAAGCCAAACTTCAAAGCAAGTAGCATTTACCCTCACATCTTGACTATACAGAAGCTTTTATGTCCTCTTTCTTACTGAATAGAAGAGAATTTTACTATTGTATTGAGACATTGTCTGTCAACCATCCGAATTCTTCTGTTATGCAGGTAACTAGTAATTTTGGAAGATATTGCAGAGCTCCAGAAAACACTGGCATTAGTGATGTTTCTACAACATACCAAACGGGAAAGTCACCCTTCCCTTATTTGGATGAATTTATAGTATCGATTGCCTCCACCGGCAATGTACCAGGTTGTATTATGTACTTTTTACTTATATCTTTTTTCCTTCACAAATCAAATACTGATTACCCGGTTAAATTTGCTGTGATTATAGGGAAAATACGCTGCTGGTATTGGTTCTCTGAATACGGATTAGTCATCTACAGCATGTTGAGAAATCGATACTGTGAACGAATTGGTAGAGAGCATAAGAGCAATCATGGTATACTTATTTTATCTTAATCTGCAAGATGAGAACCAAATTGTCAATATTAGTTATAATTATTAGGTTCATCAATGCCATACGTTATCATATTTATCCTTTATGTTCTCGGTAACGTCAAACCCGTACAGTATTAAAAAGTTAATTACCAAAGTAAGCTGCAGTTGATATATTTGTGTATGTGACAAAGTTCATCTTTGTTGTACTGCTTCAGTTATGTATGTTGTTGATATGAGAAGGGCAGCTTATTACCAGAAGTGTTACGATCCCGATTGCAAAGGTGCGAGAAACTATTTGTTGTCATTAGTTTCCCCTCTATGCATGACTGCCAATTTGCAATGTTGCCGATGATCGCAGGTTACCGATCTCCCCTACGTCCAATCCCGACAGATTGCGTTCCTGATTCTTCATTTTTCTTTGATTCAAGTGATGACGGGTCGTTTACAAGTAACAATCTTGAATACCGATATGTTAACAACGACGAAGATAGAGTTTTGCTTTACAGTAACGAAGGTGATTTAGACTACTTTACTAAAGATTCATGGTGGCTTGAAGCTATAAAAGTTGCAGATCACATCGAAAGTAAGCCGGAAAGATTAATGCTCGATGACACGGTTAGTTTACTTGATACAAACTAAACTTTCAACTGTTCTTTATGATGATTATGTTGCTGATCTTATCTTATTATAATGAAGCAATGTTATTTTACTAATTTTTCCTAAAATCACTTTACCATCAGGAGAAGATGAATGATGAAGATGATGAGTGGTGGATGGCAGTGGAAAGGACTGCAACACAGGTTGAACTTACGCACTCGGGTTAATTTAAGGATTAAAAATAAATAGTTGATAAAATATTCATGTCTAACACATTCGAATACGAATAAATATAATATAAAATAGCTCGAATTTTACCAAATTGATTGTAAATTGTAATTGTACGTACATATTTAGATAGTTATAACGCCATCCATAAGAGGTAGAGTCGTGAGACTAAGAAAAGTTTTTTTTTTCCTTTGATATTTGTAAAATTATTTTGGAAGTGAGATATTTATGAACTAGATAAGTTGATGCCCAAGATTTAAGTGAAATTACATATTTTGAAAGTAAAAAAAACAAAAAAAACTGTAGGGTAGATTTTGTTTTTAAGGTAGCGTGTATATATATTTTTTAAAACGATATATTAAGCAAATTAGTTAATCTTAATTTGAATATAATTTAATCAAACAGCCCAAAATCACCTAAAATGAAATAACTCGAGAAAAAAGCTAAAAAAATAAACTCAATTCGCACACTCACACAATCTAAATTTGGTGAAGTAGAACCAAACCGGCCAACCCGCGATTCTGAACCGAATTGTATTTTGGCTCTGCTAGCAGTTCGATGAAGACGGCTGATAGTTGTCGTATCCACAACTGGGTTCCACCAATCTTATAAACCTGACACGTCTCAACATCATTTTCCCTTTTAAATCGACAAAATTTCCCAAGTTTCAACCCCCATCTGGTCTTCCTCTCCTCCCCCAATTTCCATCCTTCACCAGAGCTTTCACTAATGGCATCGAATCCTAATCCAATCTTTATTTCCTCCGATTCTCTTCACTCAATCCTTTCCCACAGCACCTTAATCCAACACTTCCATTCTTCTCTCCCCACCGTCTCCTCCGCCATCAACACCCCAATCCGCCAACACTACTCTCTTTCACCTTCCTCCTCTCTCCTCCTCATGCCTTCCTGGTCTTCAGCCCCATCTCTTCCTTACATAGGTGTTAAGCTCGTCACCCATTTCCCTCAAAACTCCACCATCAACTTACCCGGCATCCACGCTAATTACGTCCTCTTCTCCTCCACCACCGGCCAACCTTTAGCTTCAATGGACGGAACCCTTTTAACCCTTTACAGAACAGCTTCCGTTTCCGGCTTAGCTTCCAAAATATTAGCCAAAAAAAACAGCAAAATCCTCATCATGATCGGTGCAGGTGCTTTAGCACCTCATTTGATCAAAGCCCATTTATCATCAAGCCCCAGTTTACAAAAAGTGATAATTTGGAACAGAACGATCAAAAAAGCCATCGATTTAGCCGGAACTCTACAAAAAAGCAACGAATTCAAAGGGGTTAGTTTCGAAACCAATGAATCGTTAGATGAAATCGTTCCATTAGGTGATATTATTAGTTGTGCGACGAATGCGGAAACGCCGCTTGTTAAAGGTGAGAGGTTGAAACATGGAGCTCATTTGGATTTAGTGGGCTCGTTTAGGGAAACCATGAAAGAATGTGATGATGAAGCGATTAAAAGAGGGAGAGTTTATGTTGATAATGAAGCGGCGCTTGTGGAAGCTGGGGAATTGGTAGGTGCTTTTGAAAGAGGAGTGATCGGGAAAGGAGATGTTGGGGGTAATTTAGTGGAGTTGATTGAAGGGAAGAAAGTTGGGAGGAATGATTGTGAAGAGATTACTGTGTTTAAATCTGTTGGTTCGGGTGTTGTGGATTTGTTGGCTGCTCAATTGGTGTATGAAACTTGTATGAAGAAGAATAAATGTTGAAGACATGGTTTTTCTTTTTTGGGCTCTTGGTTTGATTTTTGTTGTTGTGTGTTATGATAGGTATGGAACCTGTTTCTGTGTTAAGATGGCTATGAATGAAAATAATTCAGCTTTTATACTTTAGGGTTAATTCGTATCTGCCATTTGCATTTGTTGGATTGCCTCGAATCATTGTTTTAAAAAGTGGTTGAACGGATGACATCCCTCATTTTCAGATTAATTGATCATATTTCGGTTTAACGAGTTTAAGCTGAACCAATTTTATTGGTTTTTGATCCAACGGATGTAATCAACTAATTCAGTCTAATTCCAATAAATAATTTCAATTCCAAACCAAATTGACATAAATCGAAACATTTCCAAATTCAAAATGATAAGCAATCTGGATTATCTAAGCAACCCGAACTCAACTCAAAATAACACGAATCCGATACATCCAACTAAGTTTTTGAAAAAATAGTACACTAGTGTCAAATCCCTGTAGTATCATAGTTACTTTGAATCTCTGAAACTTATCCTCCTCAATTTAATCACTATTTAAAAAAAAAAAGGTTAAAAAGATATTCTGAAAGAGAGAAAAAAAAGTAGGGTTTTATTCTTCTAAATTAAAATTGGAATTTATTTGTTTCATTCCTCATCTGAGCCTGAACCTTCGGAGCTTGAGCCTTTATTATGCACTGCACCATTAGCAGCAGGGCCCTTCTTTTTCGTATCCTTCTCCTCTTCCTCCTCTTCGCTATACTCACTCTCATAATCGTCATAGTCCTCTTCGTTCTCCTCTTCTTCTTCGATTCCATCCTCCACAATAGGTCCTTCTTCCGATACGATACCACCCCGAGTACCGGCTCTTGTTCTTTTCAGGATTTTAACCTTCAAGTTTGTCTTCTTATCGCAGCCTATCCAGGAGTCGCACAAGCAGAAACAAGTCAAATTGTAGTTTCCTTCAGTTGGAGCGGGGAATCTGCCCATCAGCAATCTGGAACCACCTCGAACCTTCTCTATGGTTCTTTTGACAGCTTCGCTTGTCTCCTTGGCACTTGCCCCAGAAACCTCCATTGTCTCCTGAATTGTTTTGGAAGCGGCAGTTATTGCTGTAGCTTCGTCCATGAAGCTCACCTTTTGGGAAAACCATACATTGTTTGAGACAGAATCTGCAAGCAAGAACCAGAAATTTTCTTCCTTGTGGAATGGGAAATAGGGGGCATGGGGAAGAGCACCGATCAAGCCATTGCCACGCTCAAGGGTTATCCAAGCTTGAATTGTCACAACATCACGCTCTTGTATACCCTCTTCACCCTCGGTCTCACATGTGACTTCAACCGTTAAGGTAGGCATCATTTCCAATACCATCTCAACATCTTGTACTTCAGCGGGAGAAAATCCAGCTGCTTGAGTTAAAAGTTGGGCACGATCCTCCATAGTCATGTCTCGAAGGTCTTGAAACGTTCTTACCTTCTGTAACAGAGAAATTTCTCCTAACCATGAGATCAAAGGAAATAACAAAAAATAAATATGTAAATAAATTGGGGAAGGGGCCTAAGAGAAAGAAAACCTTCAAGCAGTTCTCTCTATTTTGTTCGTACAGATACCCCATTTATGTCTAATTACCGAAAGATTCAGTTGAAGCTCCCAAAATGAGTAGTATCTTCCTATGTATTTATCATTTTGCAAGGTTCAAAACCTACTTTCTAAGAGCCACGAAGATCGGTTACTCTCAGTAATCCAACTAATACAAAACAAGATCAAACCTCTCTCTAAGTAATCCAATCTATGCAAAACTAGAAATACATGGCAAAGCTTAGCAAAAAAAATGGCATATGGCAAAACTAGACTAGAGCACAACTGATATCAAAATTTTGCGTATATTGCTCAAGTACAAGTCCAACATCTATTTACAATATCTCAACCATAGAGAAAAAGACTGCACGAAAGCTCATTGAGATCTAGCTCTTTTGACAATTGACAGCTAGACCTAGAAGGTGAAATGTTAAGTAGTAGCATTCCTGCTAAAAGTTTCAGACTTACCTTGCGAGCTATCTTTTTTATGACAGCCTCACTAAAATGTGGCAGCTGCAAGAAAGATGCAACGCCTTCACTAGATCCTCCAGTTGCCTTTCTTGCACTGAGTGGAACAGCCTGTGTTGCATCAATCAACATAAATAACTCCAAGCATTAATATGGACTAAAAAATAAGGCAATTGCAGCTTATCTCATAAATTAATTTTTCCGAGCTAGTATATTAAAAAATAAAAACCTTAGAAGGTACAATGCAATTGAGCTTACATTGAGAAAATTAAGAGATTTGAATATGACAATGGAAATGTTTGTTCAAAGCAAAAAGGGGAGGACATACTTAGACCAACTTCAATAATTCCAAAAATAGTTTAAGCTATAATATTGCACTCAGAATTTTAATAGATGAAATTAATAACAGGCTTATGCATGACTTAAAAATGATAAGCAGTAGCAAAATTTCCCAAGATAAGCACCTGAATAATACATTGAGAAAGCTCCACAACTCCTACAGCTGGTCTCAGCCATCCATGACCTTGGGCAGTACGAGGTATAAGTGCCATCTGCAATAGAGGATACATAATTAATAACAGAGAAATCGCACATGAAAGATACTTAATTTTTATCTTCCAGACTAACTCATACTTAAATTTGATTACTTGTAATACTAATTGTTTGCAGTGGTTTTCATAGAGCTGCTTATACATTTGTCTATAATTTGATCCTTCGCTCCAGAACCGAACTGCCCATCTGACTCTCTATTTCAGTGAATTTTCTTAAGGTCGTAAATATTCAAAATCCCTAAACAGTGCAAGTTTTGACCTTTCAAATAACACTGTCATCATGCACATAGCCACACATGACTTTATTCAATTTGATTAATTTATTGTGTACTTGAAAATTACTTAACTAAACAGACAGTAGTTTCTATTAGCCAAATACAATCTTACACGTTCTTATTCTGAATATTAAAGATTTTCACAGCATTCACCCATGGAGATGGTTGTGTCTACATAGCAACAAGAAGAAGCATAAACTGCTGCTTTTATCTTTTCATTTGAGAACTGGGTTTTGCAGAAAGTACATAGAGTATAGAAGGTCTAGAACATGTTCACAAGACATGATACTGTATAATAATCAGTCCTGGAAGCCTACTCAGACAGAAATGATAGGAAGGTTTAGATCTGACCTTCTGTAATTCTTCCAGGAGTCGAGGTGCAAGTTCTAGCATGCGCTTGAAATCACCAAGTAGTGCTGGAGATAAGGCAGCTGATTCACGGGTTAATTGTGCCTGAATCAACAGCTCAGTCTAGATAGAAAATGGCACAAAAGAAACCATAAGTAGCTTAGTCAGGAATCAGAATAATTACATTTGATTTTCTCAATACCGATAAATCTCAGCAGATAATTACCTTCACTATAGCAGGATGCTGTTTCCAAAATTTAGCTTGCTCTTGCTTAATGTTCTTAAGGTCCAAATTCAACTCACTCCTAACTGACATAAACAGTTTCTGGAGAGGTTCATCATCAGTCCTACGAACTGGTATTTCCATATATTCAGCAGCCTTAATGAAGACTTCCATGACTTTGCTGTAAACCAGGTACCATAATTTATCAAATCATTTTGTAAAGAATTACACAAGCAACTCCACAAATCCATACAGTGAGCAGATTAAAAATGGAATTCAACTAAACATCAAAAAAGGTTAAAAACTATAGGTATCAGATTTCAAATTAACATTAAATCAAGAAGGAATTCAGCAGCCTCAGTAATGGTGCCCGATACATATTTTTAATGATCCCTGAATACACCAATAACTTCATAAACACAAGGTACAAGATGATTATATTGAAAGCTTCAATGAAGAAGTGCTTATGTAACTAAAAAACTTAAGAAAGAGGAAGGGACATCACTATTTCCTAACTATAGCCCCCACTCTCCAAAAAAAATCTTGCTGACATGGTTAACACTAACTGCATTTTTTTGGTAACCGACCCATCTGTCCTAATTGATTCACTAGAGTTTGCAATTAGTGATCATAAATATTTTTAATTGCGACAAAGTACCTTGGGGCCAAAGAAGGTTTCATGAAATAATAGTAAGTTGATAGAGTTTGATGCATGACATAGTTTCCGGTATACTTTGATGATCTAGAGAGATATATGACAGCAATCACCAACGGCAAGAGAATACAAACACCAACGATCCAGAGTAGGAGAATGCCCCCAGATGCTCCATCAATGTCCAGCAAGAACTGGGGAAGAGCAATGCCCATTTGAAAACCCTGCACCAAAAAGATATGGCATTGTCTTAACGCTTGAAGAGGATTAGTTATCTTAATAATTACAATTAAAACACATAGCTGCTTATTCTAACAGATAAAGTACTTGTCTTCCATCTGGATGTCCATATTTCTCAAAATTTTCACGGGATATAGGATCTGTGAGAGCCTCGTAAGCCTTGGCTATGTACTCCATGAAATACTTGTGAGCCTCTGAAAAATTGATATAATTAAATTATTAATGAATAAATGTTATCATTCAAATGCCGTTTCTTCTTGCTAATCTAAAGGAATTCATATAACTACATAACTAAAACACCTTCAACCTGGATCTGGATTTTTATCTGGATGGTATTGAACAGAAAGTCTCCTATATGCTTTCTTTATTTCAGAATCTGTAGCTCCAGGCTGCAACCCAAGTATACTGAAAGGCTCGAAAACTTGAATCTGAATAAAGAAAACAGTGTAGTTCAAAAAGTGCAACTCATAATAGAGATTTAAACTCAATGATTATAGAAGCATGAGACAACCAAAGGAATTCTAACAGCAAGATAAGAGCCAAAGAATCTTACATATGACTCATACTGTACTAATTGCATTTACCTCTTGGCTAATGCTCCTGATGTAATAAACCAAGAATATCATGATGACCCAGAGCAGCACCAGAGTCAAGTTACTACAAGTTGAGAAGTTCGAGATCTGCAAGAACAAGACCAAATAATTCCAAATTTGAGGATGTACCATAATGCCAACAAAAAGTTGAAACTCCCCATAAGTTAAATTTTGAATAATGAATTGAAGTGGCAACAGAAAAGCTTACCCGCTTAAAAATAGATTTGCGGTACTTCCCTGAGCGAGAGCATTCTGCACACTGGCAATGAATTACCTTTGTTTTCTTGGATGCTGCTCGGCACAACTTCAGTATTGTATACGGCACCAAAGGCAGTGCCATTATTGTTAAAATGAAAATCGGAAACAATGCACTATTCTCTTCCGAAGCAGCCATGGCGATCTTCTACCTTAAACAAGTTCTAATCAGTTACTGGTAAAGTCAGCAACTCTGGCATAATCTACACTTCCTTCTACGACAATTAATTTTAAATGAAATTATCAAAAGAGCAAAAATCAGTTACATAAAAAAATTCGAAAATGTCTCGTTTTAAAATAGATTCAGCTCGCCAATTATTGGGGGAAAAAACAAAAAAAACCCTAATTACTAACTGATAAATCTGGTAGCTAAAAAGAAATCAAGCCAAAGGAGTAGAGCTGCCAGCACCGCCAAAGTCGACCAACAGCTAATTAACTCAAACCAATTAGGATAACAAAATTAACAAAAAAAAAAGGAAACACTAAAAGAACCCTAAAATTTGAAATTGGCACAAAATTTTGAGGAAATTAGCTACAATTCGAATAAAATTTCTAGCTGCAATATATCATTCATGGTTATTGGAAATTTTTTTGTAAAAAAAAAAACCCCGTCAAATCTCAACATATTTACATATAATTAAAAGACCAATGAAAGGGATAAAAGAAATTATTTAACCTTCGAAAATTAAATTTCAGATCGCGATCTGCTTCAGAGCCGACTTTGCGTAGGATGGCGTGAGAAAAAAATATAAAAATGTATGCGAGAGAGTAATGTTCTTGGGCTTTTGTATTGGGCAGGGTTTGGTGTAGTTTTCCCAATTTAGCCTTCGAGAAAATTCATTAACTAAGGTTATTAATTGGCATATTCAAATTTTAAAAAAATATGTTCACCGGCTTCTGATTTAGGGCTAGTTTGGCAATACTTTTGAAAAGTGCTTTTGAAAAGTGCTGTGGAAAAGTGCTTTTGAGAAGTGTTTTTAAAAAGTGCTGTGAAAAATTTGAGTGTTTAGCATTATTGTGAAAAAGTGCTTTTGAGAAATAAAATATCCATTTTAGACATGTTATTATCAAGTAACAAATATACATTTAAATAATATTCAAATTAGTTAATTTATTATATTTTAGTCAACATATAAAAATTTATTATAATTTCATTGTAGACACTCAATTTTGCCTGGGCCCAGAAATAAGTCCAAAAACAAAAATAATAAACCCAAAAAAAAAACGAAGTCCAAGTCCAGTCCAGAATTACAAATATAATTTGGCCCGATCGGAATGGCCCATTACTTGAAAAGATTTAAGGCCCATCTACAAGCTTGACTCATATGGAAATATAATCTTCAAGGATATGCAATCTTAGATATGATATGCAATCTTAGATATGATACAATCTTAGATATGATTGCAATCTTAGATATGATATGCAATCTTAGAAGATATGATTTTGTAATCTTAGAGATTTAATTTGTAGATACCTTTTAATCTTAACCGTTGATGTAATTTATCTGTACCGTTGGATTTGAGGAGGCTCAACTATAAATAGAGGCCTCTCATTCATTGTAAAGGACACTTGAGTTTTGAGAAGCAATAAAAATTCTTGAGAGCTTTCACTCAAATTTCTCTCCCTCTTACGTTCTTATTTTCTGCTGTTTATTCTTATTTTATTCTTTGTTCATCTTTGTTTTTCAACCTTTTTTTTTATTTAATCCATGTTTCCTTAATTTTATTTGTTTTTTTATTGTTTTTTTTAATTTTACTCAAATCATTGTTTTAAAAAATATATTTCATTTAATTGTCGTTTTTATCCAAAAATTGTTTTTTTTAATTAAAGGCAACATTTGACATTTAGGATTTTCGAGAAAAGTAGTGCTCTAACTTACTGGGTTGCAATTTTTCTCGTCGAATTCGAATATCCAAGTACCCTTCTAAATGTTTTGAGTTTTAAAATATAAACAACTATTCTTGAGATTTCAAAACGTTGTATCCTAACTTACTGGATATGGCGTTTTGTTGTTTCAAGATAGAAATTTTCCAAAGGCAAGCTTAGCTTCAAATATTTTGAAATATTGCGTCCTAACTTACTGGATGTGATGTTTTGATTCGTTTGAGATAAGTGAGTCTTAGTTTTCAAGTTCGAGGCATTCAAATAGTTTTCTTTCAAAAGAGGATTGCATTTTAAAACTTTCAAATTTCCGACATAAAAAACGTCAAATAATCAATTAGGTACCAATTTTTGGGCGTTACGAGGGTGCTAACCCTTCCTCGTACGTAACCGACTCCCGAACCCGTTTTTTCTATTTCGTAGACCAAAACTAATGATTTTAAAACAAAATGTTTTAAAGGTGATCCAATCACACCTAAAAAGATTGGTGGCGACTTCCGTTTTAGTTTTTTTAAAGTCGAACCCCGTTTTTTAAACTCGTAAAAAATAGTTTCGACAGCTTGACGACTCCGCTGCGGATGTTTTAAGAGAGTCGAGCCGTATAATTGATTACCTTTTGTCTTAATGTCGGAAATTTGAAAAGTTTTAAAATTCAATCCTCTTTGCATTACATGTGTTTGAATTATTGCATGTGTTGCTATATTCTGATATGCATTGCATTTGCATGACCATTGTGGTCATACCCTTAAGTGGGAGTGAAAAACTACGCCTTCGTGAGGTTTTCCCCTCCGTGCAGGATGGTGGATCACTTTCGGAATACATCCGTACCTATGGTTTCGTGAGATTTTCATCTCCGTGTAGCCATAGGGAAATGTATTCCCCTGAACTAAACTCGATTCAAATGAGCCTATGATGGGTGAGGATTGAGGAATCTGCTGGTTCAGGTACCCTTTTCCTTTAGAACCAAAAACTCATATAGTTAACCCTAGGAGCTTGCCTTAGGTAGAACTTTGTTGACCCATAGCAATCACCCATATAGGTGCTTGTTTATTTTCTAATTCCTTGAATTATGTTTTATATACTTGTCATTGACCAATTTTATTTTTGTTGTTATTACATGTCATTTTGCATTTAAAAGGTATCGATTCACGGTCAGTTTCTAAGTTAGAAAGTTTTATTATGGAGAGCGGACTTCTTGATAGAGTGGAAGACAACGCTAACGTCCATATATGGTCAAAACAAACTCAGTTGGTAAAGGGAGATAATTTAGCTGTGAGATATGTGTCAGAACTATCAGATTACCTTCGTATCATCATCACACAGAATAGTCATCATAAGTTAAAGGAAATATGGGATCAATGGAGTAGCGAAGCCAAGCAATTGTTCTACAACAACTATGGGGACTTGCAGTACTTGTTTGACTTATACGAGAACTTGTTTTGGGCCATCACTCAGTATTGGAATCTTGTATACAGTTGCTTTACGTTTGGAAAAGCCGATATGGTACCCGTGGTAGAGGAATACTTAATTTTTTGGTGTTGTCCTAAGATTCAAGTTGATAAAGTTTACTCAAGGGCTGAATGTATGCCAACTTTTGTGAGGAAATTGTGAACTTTATAGGGAGAATGAGCGAGCTAAAAGGAAAGAGCAATAGGGAAATGGGGCAGCATTGGAATTCCTGCCTCTTCCGCCACTGGTGCTTCCTAATGTTGTTCCAATCAAAGCAGAATTGGATGCGAGGAAGATTGTTCGACACCCTATGGCAAGGCGTGCTTCAGGAACTAAAGAACAGAAGGTAATGTACTCACCAATCACTTCAAGGTGAACAAGAAGAGTACTGATGGACACTTCTACCATTACAGCATTTCTCTTTCATATGAAGATGGTCGATGGTAAAAGTGTTGGAAGGAAACTGATTGACAGAATGCATGGGACCTACAAAAGTGAGTTGGATGGAAAGAATTGTACCTATGATGGTAAAAGGTTTATTTACTATAAGATCGCTACCAAACAACAAGCATGAGTTTACTATGTTGTACCTATCAGAGACAATGGAAATGCAAGCCCTGATGGCCTGCCCAAATGGACGCAAAAGAAAGAGATTAAAGAAGACCATATCATTTAAAGACCTTTAAAGTGAAGATTAGCTATGCTGAGAAGATACCCATGTAAGCATTTCAAAATGCTTTGCACGGACAGGAATCTGAAAGCTCTCAAGAAACACTGAAGGTACAGGATATCATTTTAAGGCAGCATGCTGTGAAGCAGGAATACCTACTTGTTCAATCTTTCTTTCAAGATAATCAGAACAACTTCACAGACATTGGATGAGGTGTCCATGGCTATAGGGATTATCTCATGGGTGAAGCCATAGCTCAAATTCGAGATGGTAGTAGATCATTTATGGACCCTGAAGGTATAAGCTGATACATCGAGCGCGAAATATGAGCTACAGTCAGATCGTGGTCAAGAGTTAGCTTTGTCGTTTAGGAGAGTTAAAGCTTTGGGCCATAGGGCGAAGGTGTAATTGTAATCCATTCATATGTAAAGATATTATTTTTCTAAATAAAGTTTTCTAAATGAAATTGAATCGAGATCGATACCTTTTTGCATTCATGCATTTGCATTACATTACATCAAAGAAAAGAAGGTATTGATTCGAAATTCGATTCCTAAATAGAATAGTTTGTCATAAGGAAACGAATTTCTTGATAAAGTGGATTATAGTATGGTCGTCTGAATATAGTCCAGGTAAACACGACGAGAGAAAGTTGGTAGTCCACGGAGGAATACATGATTTAATTGCTAGAGATTCAAGCCAACGAAGGTTATCCAAGAGCATGATGAGAGAAAGCCGAAAGTCCACGAAGGAATACATGACTTGATTGCCAAAGATTCAAGTCAACGAAGATGATCCAAGAGCCGACACTTTTGATGAGTATCATGGAGATAAGCGAGCAAGAGATTGAGGCTCAGATCAAGCAATAAGGAGCTAGCAAAGACATCTTTTGGAGAATTTACAAGATTCGACCATGAAGAAAAGATCAGCGTTTACTGGGACTATGAAGGGCAGGACCTCATATGTAATCCATTTTCATGTAAAGAAATCTGTTTTCTAGAAAAGTTATTCTAATAGAATTGAATTCATGATCAACATCTCCTTTTCTTTTACATTCATGCATTTGCATTGCATCACATGCATTTAAATCCATAAAAAGACCCTAATTAGTTAAGGTTAAAAAGAGAAAGGAAAAGAGAGAGAGAGAGAAGAGGGTCACGGCTAAGTGGAAAAGAAGACGTTCCCTTACGTATCCCAAAATTTTGTATCCGGAGGGATAGCTTACCCGGAGACGGGGGTGTTTTGAAATGAAAATCGTTCCATCAATGCCATACATAAAGAAGGGACTAACTAAGGAAATTTAGAGGGCATCCGTTCTTACGAATCAGGAAAGTCCTTAAACAACTGGACTGTGGAAGAACTTCCTGTAGTCTTTAGAAATTATATAGAGTAATCTGTAGAACACTCTTGTTACTCTAAAGCCTAGGAGTAACAAGATTTTATTTGTGAAATAGGCTCGTGTCCAGACATTGTTGTTTCAATAAAACATATCTTTCATGATTAATGCGGGCAAATGTTCCCTCATTCTTTATTCTTTGATTTTCTAATTTTTATCAAATTTCTTCATTTATAACATGTAAATAGTTATTCTTGAATTCATACCTTGTACATTCTTTTGTGCCTATCATAACTACAGATTCAGAGTTCCTTTTGAGTGCGACATGTGTTTAAATGAATCTCAGTACTTTGAAGATGGCTGAAATTGTAACCTTGTTTCTAAATTTGTTGAAAATAGTAAGGCAAGAAGAAGCAAATTTTACCCCATGAAGAGATGGAAGAGAATTTAGCCTTAGAGAAAGGAAAGGTTGGAACGCAAAATAAGACATTGTGGAGGCTATTTTGGGAATTCAAAGACATTGTCAAGGTTAAAAGAGGTTCAAAGGAATGTCAGAAGGACACATGCAGGAGGATTCATAGTGGCCAAGACGAGCATGAGGTTTGGGCACTGTTGGTCTACCATGGAAAGGAACCGCGACAATTATACCATAAATGCCGAATTGAAGTAGTCGAGACTTATATGCCTCTTTCTTTTCTTCGCAAGCTTTCTATGTATGGGGCATATATGTTATGGGCCCGAGCTCGTCAAAAATTTCAGTCTAACAATGGTTCATCTTTGTGGTTGTCGACTGCTCCATTAAGAGGGTGGAGATAGCTTCATATGCCAATATTACAAAGTCAATAGTTATCTATTTTGTAAAAAAAAAAAAAGAAAAAGAAAAAAGATCATATCCAACTGCACAATGTCAAAAGTTTGCAGTCTGTTCAAAGATAAGGCACCGTACCACAGTACAAGAAAGGTTGCCAAAAAGAAAAATAGAATAAAAAATAAATTATAGGAGATGACCGAGACTGGTAAAGATTGGCAAATGAAACTACCACTTACTGTCTATGCTTACGTTGGAGCAAACACCTTCAATTCCAGTTGTTTCGAAGGTTCCAACCATCATCCTTGAAATGGATGCATTGTTTAGTTCTCCTAAGTAGTTTGATGTGCCGTTAATAGCTGCGATGGTTAGTTCTAAGTAATGGCCATTGATTTCCAGCTATGGGGCATCAGGCCATACACAGATTCTGAAGATTGAAATGATAGATCCTCTCTCCAAACCAATTTCTGACAAAATGGATGAGGGTATCATAAAGGAAGCTCTCTTAGACCTCTATACAAGTTCAGGGAAGAAGAAGCCTGATCAGATCATTATTTTCAAGGATGGGGTTAGCGAGTCTCAGATCAATCAAGTTTCAAAGAACTTGATCAAGTTATTGTGGCTTGCAAGTTCCTTGATGAAAATTGGAATCTTAATATTGTAGTTATTATTGCACAAAAAAAAACCATTATACCAAGTTTTTCCAGCAGGGATCTCCTGGCAATGTACTACCTAGTACTGTCATTAACAACAAAGTATGTCATCCAAAGAATAATGATTTTTACCTTTGTGCCCATGCTGGAATGATAAGGAACCATGAGGCATACTCATTATCATGTTCTCTTAGATCAAATTGGTTTTTCGGTCCATGATCTGCAGGAGCTAGTCCATGCTCTATCCTACATGTATCAAAGGAACACCACAGCCATGTTTGTTGTGGCCCCTATTTGTTATGCCCATTTGGAAACTTCACAGTTAGGGCAATTTATAAAGTTTGAGGATGCTTCAGAGACATCATCGAGCTATGATGGAGTAACAACTCCGAGAGCAGTTTCTGTACCTCAACCTCGTAGGTTGAAGAATAATGTCAGCAGCTCTATTTTCATCTACTGAGAATCATTAAACCATCTTTTTGTGTAGATCTTTTGGATTTTAGCTACCATATGCTCTCTATGCTTGTCAAACGTCAGCCAGGACTTTTCAAGATATTTTCCTCCAAACTTCGATGGAGTCAAGAATTGAATACCTCCAGTGAACTTAACTTGAAAGTATCCATCCTAATCAAATGCACCAAGAATAGATGGCACAGACATATGATGAAAAGGGTTCATCTGCAAGAATTTCTCAAGGAAGCCAAAGTGAAAACCCGCAAAGGGCACTTTGAGACTTCTATTTAAAAAAAAATGAAAAAAGGAAAAAAGAAAAGAAAAGAAAAAAGAAAAAGAGAAAAAAAGAAAAAAGAAAAAAGAGAAAAGAAAAAAGAAAAAATAAAATGGAGAGGCCAAGGTGAAAACCCGCAAAGGGCGCCTTGAAACCAAAGGGGTTTTGAGTTGAAAACCCGAAAGGGCGGCTCAAATTTAGAAAGGAATGCAGTAACCTTGCTATACCGGATTCGACAAGAAGTGAAGTATTTTACATACCGAGGCATCAATAAAGTACTTTGGGTCTTCTAAACACATGTCAAACTCAAAGTAGTCTTCATGGAATTTGTATATAGAAGCCCAAGCTGTGATATCTAGGGTATCTGATTTTTTGTCCTGTTTACTATCTTTGGATTCTCTTTCTTCTCAAAGATAAATTCCTAGATTAATCTCCTTTGTATTATTTTTAATAAATCATTAAACTCTAATTATCCTCAAAGATTAATTTATCTGTTGTCCATTATTCATAAAGCATGTTGCATTGAAACAATGATTGATGAACAAAAATATTTTCACAAACGAAGTTTTACATATTGCTCTGGAAATTACTGGATAATACAAGAAACTGAAACATGACAGTTGTTTAAGGAATTCCAATTGAGTAAGGATCGGAGGTCCTTGAGAGAATTTCTTCTTCAGTCTAAATGATGATTGGACAATTTCAAATGATTCAATCCTAAGAGAGGATCACTTCACAAACATCTCCAGTGGGTCATAACATTTGGTAATGGTACAGTGGACGAAATTGAGGGAGAAGATTCTAAGCATACGAGCAAAATAGGATTAGTACCTTAAAACGAAACTTGAATGAATCGAGACGTTTGAAATAGGAGTCATTTTCATTTTGCATCATAAATATGTCTAATTAAGAACATTTGACTCATTTCAATTATGGCATCCTAATCATCAGGCATAATCACACACGCATTCTACAGGTTATGTAGATCAAAGACGACGCGCCTTAACTCTCTAAATGGTAGGGTAACAGGCTAAAATAGCAGATCCTATCTCATTGAGTAGTAGTGGAGTGGATCAAAGACTTGCCTTAATTCCCTAAGCGATAGGGTAACAGGCTAAAATAGCAGATCCTATCTCCCTAAACAGTAGTGGAGTAAATCGAAGACTCGCCTTAATCCCCTAAGCAGTAGGGTAACAGGCCACAACATAGTAGATCTGGCGTTCAGGTATTTATACTGAAGCAGATCCAAGATGGTTTGGCATCATTGTTTTACAAGGAGCAAATCGAAGACATAGCTGATTTGGCTTTCGCGTGCCTACGCTGAGGCAAATCTAAGATGATTTGGCGTCTTTGTACTGGCGGAGAGCAAATCAAAGTTTGGCATCTCTGTATTCTGCAGAAAGCAGACACATAGCAGATCTGGCATTCAGATGTTTATACTGAAGCAGATCCAAGATGATTTGGCATCCTTGTACTGGCAATGAGCAAATCGAAAAAATAGCTGATTTGGCTTTCGCGTGTTTACGTTGAAGCAAATCTAAGATGATTTGGCATCTCTGTATTAGCGGAGAGCAAATCGAAGTTTGGCGCCTCTACATTTAGCGGAGGGCAGGCACATAGCAGATCTGGCATTCAGATGTTTATACTGAAGCAGAATCAAGATGGTTTGGCATCCTTGTACTGGCAAAGAGCAAATCGAAGACATAGCTGATTTGGCTTTCGCGTGTTTACGTTGAAGCAAATCTAAGATGATTTGGTGTCTCTGTATTGGCGGAGAGCAAATCGAAATCTGGCATCTCCATATTCGACGGAGGTCAGACACATAGCAGATCTGGCATTCAGATGTTTATACTGAAGCAGATCCAAGATGGTTTGGCATCCTTGTACTGGCGAGGAGCAAATCGAAGACATAGCTGATTTGGCTTTCGCGTGTTTACGTTGAAGCAAATCTAAGATGATTTGGTGTCTCTGTACTGGCGGAGAGTAAATCGAAGTCTGGTATCTCCATATTCGACGGAGGGCAGACACACAGCAGATCTGGCATTCAGATGTTTATACTGAAGCAGATCTAAGATGGTTTGGCATCCTTGTACTGGCGAGGAGCAAATCGAAGACATAACTGATTTGGCTTTCGCGTGTTTACGTTGAAGCAAATCTAAGATGATTTGGCGTCTCTGTACTGGCGGAGAGCAAATCGAAGTCTAGCATCTCCATATTCGACGGAGGGCAGGCACATAGCAGATCTGGCATTCAGATGTTTATACTGAAGCAGATCCAAGATGGTTTGGCATCCTTGTACTGGCGATGAGCAAATCGAAGACATAGCCGATTTGGCTTTTGCGTGTTTATGTTGAAGCAAATCTAAGATGATTTGGCGTCTCTGTACTGACGGAGAGCAAATTGAAGTCTGGCATCTCCATATTCGACGGAGGGCAGACACATAGTAGATTTGGCATTCAGATGTTTATGCTGAAACAGATCCAAAATGGTTTGGCATCCTTGTGCTTACAAGGAACAAATCGAAGACATAGCTGATTTGGCTTTCACGTGCTTACGTTGAAGCAAATCTAAGATGATTTGGCATCTCTGTATTGACAGAGAACAAATCAAAAAAGCAGATTTGGCATCTCTGTGTTCGGCGGGGAGCAGATCGAAGACATAGTAGATCAGACCTTCATGTGTTTGCATTGAAGCAGATCCAATATAGCAGATTTGGCAGTCCCTATATTGACAGGGAACAAATCGAAGGCAACAGATTTTGCAATCTCTGTATTAGATAGGGAGCAGATCGAAGACATAGCAGATCTGACCTTCATGTGTTTACATCGAAGCAGATCCAAGATGACAGATTTGGCATCTCTGTATTAGACTGGGAGCAAATCGGAGATAACAGATTTGGCATCTCTGTATTGGACGGGGAGCAGATTGAAGAAGCAGATTTACCGTCTCTGTATTAGACGGGGAGCAGATCAAAGATAGTAGATATCGCCTTCCTGAGTTGCAATGAAGCATATTGAAGCTGTCAAGAGGCCTCAAGACTCGGCAAGCCCTGGCAAAATTGGTCCTTTTATAGTCTTTGCTCTATTCCTGTTACACAGCAATGAGCAAAGAGGGGCAGCTGTAGACATTCAATTTTGCCCGGGCCCAGAAATAAGTCCAAAAACAAAAATAATAAACCCAAAAAAAAAAACGAAGTCCAAGTCCAGTCCAGAATTACAAATATAATTTGGCCCGATCGGAATGGCCCATTACTTGAAAAGATTTAAGGCCCATCTACAAGCTTGACTCATATGGAAATATAATCTTCAAGGATATGCAATCTTAGATATGATATGCAATCTTAGATATGATATGCAATCTTAGAAGATATGATTTTGTAATCTTAGAGATTTAATTTGTAGATACCTTTTAATCTTAACCGTTGATGTAATTTATCTGTACCGTTGGATTTGAGGAGGCTCAACTATAAATAGAGGCCTCTCATTCATTGTAAAGGACACTTGAGTTTTGAGAAGCAATAAAAATTCTTGAGAGCTTTCACTCAAATTTCTCTCCCTCTTACGTTCTTATTTTCTGCTGTTTATTCTTATTTTATTCTTTGTTCATCTTTGTTTTTCAACCTTTTTTTTTTATTTAATCCATGTTTCCTTAATTTTATTTATTTTTTATTGTTTTTTTAAATTTTACTCAAATCATTGTTTTAAAAAATATATTTCATTTAATTGTCGTTTTTATCCAAAAGTTGTTTTTTTTAATTAAAGGCAACATTTGACATTTAGGATTTTCGAGAAAAGTAGTGCTCTAACTTACTGGGTTGCAATTTTTCTCGTCGAATTCGAATATCCAAGTACCCTTCTAAATGTTTTGAGTTTTAAAATATAAACAACTATTCTTGAGATTTCAAAACGTTGTATCCTAACTTACTGGATATGGCGTTTTGTTGTTTCAAGATAGAAATTTTCCAAAGGCAAGCTTAGCTTCAAATATTTTGAAATATTACGTCCTAACTTACTGGATGTGATGTTTTGATTCGTTTGAGATAAGTGAGTCTTAGTTTTCAAGTTCGAGGCATTCAAATAGTTTTCTTTCAAAAGAGGATTGCATTTTAAAACTTTCAAATTTCCGACATAAAAGACGTCAAATAATCAATTAGGTACCAATTTTTGGGCGTTACGAGGGTGCTAACCCTTCCTCGTACGTAACCGACTCCCGAACCCATTTTCTCTATTTCGTAGACCAAAACTAATGATTTTAAAACAAAATGTTTTAAATGTGATCCAATCACACCTAAAAAGATTGGTGGCGACTCCCGTTTTAGTTTTTTTAAAGGCGAACCCCGTTTTTTAAACCCGTAAAAAATGGTTTCGACATTCATATTAATATTTTAAAATATAAAATATAAATTTCAAATATTTTTAAGCAATAAATATTAATTATTTATAAAATTTAATTAGAACATATAAACTATATTTTAAATATTTAAATATAACTATTAAATATTTGTAATTAGTATTTTAAAAAATATTTTTTATTTTTAATTAATGATTTTAATACATTTGTAATTAAGTATAAAGAAAAAAAAGAGAAAGTATTATGTTATTGAAAGGGTAAAAAAGTAATTAAGCACTAAAAGTGCTTTTAAAAGAGGAAAAGCTAAAAATTTTAGCTTCTCCTTTTCAGAAGTGCTTTTGAAAAGAACTTCTGAAAAGCTAAAAATTTCAGCCAAAAGCAGCTTGTTCTGCACAGCTTTTCTTCCAGAAGTGCCTTTGGAGCTAGAAGTGCTTTTAAAAAGCAATGCAGAACTGGCCCTTAGTGGTAAGAGTACTATTGTTCTTCGATAGGAGTACTATAATGACTCGTGTATTATAATAAGGATTCAAGTTATATTTTACTGTTTTTATTAAAAAATAAATAAATTAATTATTATACATTAAATTAAACAGTAATTAATCTTTTTAGTTAAAATTTCATTTATAACCAACCAGTTACACATGACGTGTATAAAAACATATTTTTAATAATAAAAATAAATAAAATTTTTAATAGAACGACTAGTTTACTTTTTAATTAAGATACACTTACTAATTTACTCATTTTTAAATAAAAGAACAAAATGCAATTCAATTCTTAATATAAAGTCCTCCATAATACTTTTATATTCATATTGTATAATATAATAGTTTAAGGTGATTTCTAAAAATAAGAGGGATACAAATAAGATAGACAACGTAATTGTGACTGTATTATATAAATGACAAAAGCCAATACTGTCAAAGCTTTGTTGGGAAAGGTTCAGACTTTATAATATACATTCAAGTCTTACTATACGCAAATGTCATGTGTAAATTTTCAATCTAACCATGTACAGTTATTGTAGGTGGATTTTGTCCAATTCTTTATTTATTTGCACTTTGTTTTGTTTTGATTTTATCTTATAACTATTCAACCATGTATTAATAATTACATTGTTGCTCTTGTACTCTTAAACTCTCAAAATATATACTTAAGTGATATTGATTTCGAAGAAAATCTATTTTGATCATCGTCTGAAAATTAAAAAGTTAATCAATCGTAACATATATAAGAGTTAATTAAACCAAACATCTCCAACTCATGGCCCTTATTTTAAATTGATTCTCAAGCTTTAAAATATTTTAATTACATTTTCAATCTATCAATATTATATCAATAATGTACTTTTTATTACTAAAATTGTTAATTTAACCATTAAACGATATGTCAGATATTATATGATGTAACTAAAAATGAAAATTTTAAAGAAAAATAAATATTATAAAAAATAAATGTTATAAAAATTTTAATTTTGAGATTTTCAAAATTTTTACAAAAATTATTGTTAATTCTTTTTTTAAAATTTTATTTTTAACTTTTAATTTTAAAAATTATATAACAATATTTTACTTAAAAATATTATTTTAAATTATATCACATCAGATTTTAAGATGAAATCAAATTCACCCAACTGCTCTTCTACAAATTGGATCTACCTTTATTAAAAAATTTAGGATAGATTTTAAAATATAATTAAAATTATTTTAAATTAATATTTTTATTTAAAAATAAAACGTAAGAATATTTTTAAGAGGCGGCTGTGGAGTGTGGAGTATGGCCTGTGGGTGATCAATTGCAACCGCCTTCAGATGAAAACAAATGAAAAAGAAAAAAAAAAAAACAATCAAGACCACAAATATAATAATATGGTAACATATTATTTATATGAAGAAGATAAATTATATTAGGATCCTGCTAAAAAATATAATTTTTAAAATAATGTTATATCATTAAATTTTAAAAATGATAGAGTACATTTATTTATATCTAATATTTTTTTAAACTTAGTTTTAATTTTTTTAAAATATAAATAAACATTCTTTTTTACAAATTTTAATCATTTTATTTTTTTATAAATTAAAATTTTTTTATTTTTGTGCAATCAATTTAAAGAAAAATAATATTTTTTGTGTAATCTTTTTCATGTCATTAAAATACAATTTTGGTAATTATTTTACCTAAAACTTTGAATCTTGAACTCGAATCTTAAACTTTAAACATTAAAACCCGAGTTCAGGGTTTAATGTTCAGAGTTCGAGTTTAATGGTTCGGGGTTCCATGTTTTGAATCTAGGGTTTGGAATTTTAGATTTAGAGTTTAGAGCAAAATTTTTATCAAATTTATATGTCAATAACTTTGACTATGACTTGTTCAAATAATAATTAAGATGAAGCATAGTCAAGAACAACGATTCTCTTTATGATAAACAAGTTCATTTTGCAAGTTTATTATTATGGGTAGTTCCTACAAAGGATTAAACTATGACATGAAAAATTTTGTTGAAATGTAATTAAATATTTAAAAAGTGACCATAAATAATATGATGAGAATAATCTATAAAATAATTTCTTTACAAATAAGTATATAATAATTTCATATTTTTAAAATTGATAATGTGATAAAATTTTATTAATACTTAAAACATTAAATTTTAAGATCACCCTATCTAACTTATTCCTCCATATGACAATTTATTTATTCTTTTTGCTCATTACTTCACTTTTTGACTTGAAAAATAATACATATATTAATATTATATATAATGGTCTTTTTCCTTTTTAGCAAATTGATCATTACTTTCACATAGACTTCAACCGGGTCTGGTACAGTGAAAAAGTTTTGGGTATACGACGAAATCCATAAAGTTGGGCAATTTATTTCCATTTTTGGTATATACAAAAAATAGAAAATCTCCATTTCGTGATGGACAAAGCACAAACAAAGGCCAAGAATGTTTCGATGTGATTTACTTTTCATGTATACCTCTTCAAACATTCGGGTTTTTTTTAATCGAAGATTATATTTCAAAATAAATAAATTAATCATTATACATTAAATTAAATATTAAATTAGTTTTTTTTTAATTTTATATACTTGTATTATTAAAAATTGACATGATTGATGGAATAACCAGATAATGTAACATGTGATATGCCACGTGTATTTTATGTTGACATACAAAGATTAATTTTCAACGACAAAAATTGTATTTGATATGTGTATTGGCAATTCAAATTAGCAACATCGTTTTATAAATTTTGTACATGCAAAAGATTAATTTAACCTTTTTTTGTCATTTTTATTTGAAAATTGTTATATAAGATTACAATATTCAAATAAGTCTCTCCTTCATAAGATTTTTTTTCTCGTGTCAATTTTTTTTATCTCATTTGAATTTTTTATGTAATATATGTTTTAGTGAATTATTATATTTTGTTTTTCAAGTTTTAGGTATAATATTTTTCTTTCGGGTATTTAGGATCATGTTCATTTCTATTAATTTAATTGATTAAAAAAATCGTTTTCATAAAATCAAGACAATATTGATATTTTTTTTTGGCACAAGTAATGCTACATTCATGTTATCATATATTTTGCTTCCTTTTCTTTCTAGTGACACTTTTAAAGGTCATCCTGCCAAACCCACAAAACTTAAAAGATATTCATACACTACCCTTCTTTCCTTTTTCTAGTCTTTTCTTTCACTATCTTCTTTGTTAAATCAATTGCCAAACCCACACAACTTCCTGTGGCTGCATGATCCCTGCTAATTTAATGCACATTAGTCATATCATTCATCTTATCCTACTTCCACAAAAAAAGGGCATATGATAGCTATATTTTCATAGAGGTTTTTTTTTTTTTTTTTTTCAATCTAATCTAAATCCAATTGAAATTAACTCAAGAAAATTTAGTCAAATGGTGTAGTCTTTGTATATATAATAACATTTTAGTCCAACTCAAATTCTCTCAACTTTTACCACACTAACCCCAAACAAATCAAGCTAAACTATGAATTTAGATGGACAAAAAGATTAATTTCGGTGATATTAGAAATAGCAATGGTAGTGAGATTTGTTATTGTAATTACGAGACTAAAATCTGTTGTGGGATATGTATTTAAATTCAAACGTAATTGTAACGATAATGTAAGAATGAAGAATAATTGTTAAAGACATTAATTTAAAAATTATACGTAGTGAAAGTTTTAAATTATTTCATTTTAATGAAACTATTTAAAATATATCAAATTATAATTTTTTAATAAAATAATATTATCATGATATTTTAAATTTTTTATTATTTATTTAAATAATTATTTACATCAATTAGATTGTATCGGTCATCATTTGCATTATTAATTTTTTGGCATGATGATTTTTTTGACCCTCCAAATTTTAAAAAAATTATTTTTAGTCCTCTATTTTTTTTTATCTCTTTTAGCTCTTAAACTTATTTTGTTTGTTAAACTACCCAAAAATGTATATAGAAATTAACGTTTGTTAATATATGAATGATATTTTATTTATTTATTTGGATTTGTTAAATGACCAATTGTATATCTAAAGTTTACTAATAATAAGCATTTTATATTTAATATTTTTTAATCTCAAATTTTTAATATTTGTAAATATTTTTCACATATTTATATTAAACATTTATTTATTAAAATATCGATAAATTTAGTACGGTTGAATATAAAAATACTGATACTTACTAGTACTAATAGAAAAATAGTATGTTGACCTGTAAGATTTTGTCTATCATTGACAGTAAGATGCTATCTATCATTTACACTATCCCAATCATGAATTTTCTTAATCTCCAAAAACAAAGGTAGATTTTTTTTTCTATATAATCAGAAATTTTTTATTCTTTATTTTTATATATTTAATTTCGATATATTCGTTTCAGCTGTCTAAAAATATCTAAAGAAAAAGAGAGTAGTTTGTCTACTTTGCCTAAAATGGGAAAATATACATTTGCTTGAAACAGCTCTTAAGTAATTGTTTTACGCCTTCAAGCATGCATGGAACTTATTATTATGTCGCGCCAAAAATTCGATTGTTGCGAATAGCGTGTCAAAGCCACTTCATCTGTTTGATCAGGATCATAATATAGTTTGGTCATGCTATATTATATCTGTATTTGAAATATTGATAAATCGAAATTTAATGGTATTAACACGCAGGGATTGGTAGGGACTATATATGTAAAATAGAAAAACTATATATGTTCACTTAGGTGTGGTGTTAGTGGGACTAGTAGGGACTTCAACCCTCTCTAAAATAGAGAATATCATTTTTAATTATTTAAAATTTATGAAAAATTAAGTTAGTATATAGTAAAATTACACTTTCACTCAAAAATAATATTTTTATTTAATTTAAAAAAACAAAATAAATAAAATTATTAAAATGAAAATTACATACTAACTCTCATAAAAAAAATATGCAATTTAATTCTACTCCTAAAAAAATTTTCAAACTGAGCTATTGTGTCCACTGCTGCGGTATAAGCTATCTTGATACCATCCCAATCATGATTTTTCTAACCTTCAATACATAGGTGAAATAATATAATTATATTTTAATATAAAATTTCTACTTCTATAATATTGTTAGTAAATATAAATATTCAATTAAAAAACAAACATATATTTTTTTTATAAACATTCATCAACATAATTATTCGACATTTTAATCAAAACATTCAAAAGAGATAAAAGAAAAAACCATTAAAATCACGTGTAAATTGGAAAAGGGTCACGTGCTCTGCCACACAGGGGGGATGGAGGAAGAGTTGTAAAAACAATGTCAAAAGGCTGAGATTGCCCCAAAACTCAAAGATTCCATAATCTCTATTAGCAAATTTAGTAATGTGAAACAGCTCACACCTGATAATTACCCTCTGAGAAATATGATTTACGTAAAACGACGGGTGGAAGGGAAAAAAAAGGATCCAATACTTTTCACTCACACAGTACGTTCGAATCATACACCGTTAAAAATGCTAATATTCCCGACTGAACAAAAAGTAAAGCTTCCCATTAAGAAAATGGCACACAAAAAAAAGGTATCCAACAAAAAATTAACGGTACGAGATCTTTCAATAAAAGAAGGTTACACAAAAGGCAAGCAACAAAGGTACAGATTATTTTTTTGAGATTTTGCCTGGGGTAGGGGGACCCACTAAATCACAATGGAAACGTGCCACGTGGGATTTGATCGTATGATCATGATTGGCTTACGCTGCTAGGGGGGTAGGTGGACCAGGTCGCACTATGAGGATGATGTGTAGGGTGCCAAACAACTGCTTTTTCCATTGAATTACTATCTCATACATAAAGAAGAGTGCCCAGGTCCCAGAGTGGTGAGCCGGTGGATCTCAACGCTAAGTCGCCCCCAAACTTTTATATTCTGTACGCGCCGCCACTAGAGTGGCATAAAAGGAAAAACAAGTGCATCACGCCACGAGAGAGGTGCCCAAATAGTTTGTGTGATTAATGCCGGAATCGAATTACTTGAAATATAAAAAATTTTAACCGTTAACCTAATTAAAAAATTTTCAAATACATTAACCGAACCAAAATTTATATGTTTTTTTTAGTTAAAATAAGTATAAAGCATATATAAAATTACATTGCTAATGTTCATTTTATTTTATTTAATAGTTTAAAAAAACTTTAAATGGAAGTGAAAGCAACAAATAATATATTGAAACACTACAAAAGTCTTGACAACAACAAATATTTTGACTAATTGGTTAATTCGATTAATTACTCGATTTTAAACAGCATTAATCAATAATTGAAAATTTAAAAAATCGTTAACCGACCTCCAACCGAACTAAATTCGACCACCGACCGATGAATCAAATTAGATTGGTTCAGTAGGTTAATTCGATTTTAACCAAACTGTGACCACCCCTGAATATTACAACACACAAATATCATATGTAGATTCTTTTTTGAATTAATTCTAGGGATAAGTATTATAATGTGTGAGTACTGTTTGAATTTATTCTAGTTTAAGTTTGAACATATTTAAATTTTTAATTTGACTATACTTTATATTAATCGATTTGATTTTATTTATAATTATTTGCACATATGTTTTTTGTGATTGTACTGATAAACCCTTTAAAAATTATTTTGAAAATAATATCTTTGATTTTTATTATATATAATTATTGTAAAATTATAATTTTAATTCGAACTATTTTTAGAAAATATCGATTTTAATATATATTTTTACATATTGACGAATTGTTGAATGAATACATGAATACGTTTCCAATAAAAGTAAGAAAAAGAACTACAAACTCTAATGGCAACTTTATGTAAAATACTAAAAGCTTTTAATTTTCAAGTAGGGTACAATCTAAATGTACCAAAAATTATAGGGTCCATTCCATGTACTAAGATTAATGCATCTAATTTTCCTTATTGGGTGATATCAAATTTATAAATTCAATACTTACCAAATTATTTTAATTATCGTCGAGAATTATATATATATATATATATATATATATATATATATATTGATATGGCTTTATTTTTGTGCAATGATTTTTTTTATTCGGACCATTGAATGCAACAAATAGTACCTTTAGTCGAAATAGCAATTTGAAGTAGGACTAAAACAAAATTAAATAATATTAATTAGGTATAATAAATTTTTTTTGTACTTTAATTTTATAGAAAAAAAATTTTAGCCCTCCATTTAATTTTTCATTTCTTTTAGAATTTGAACTTATATTTTTTGTCAAATCACTCAAAAACGGATGAAGAAGTTAATGCTCGTTAATTACTTTTTATACTTTTTAATAATTTATTTTTTTAAAAAGTTTTTTATTATTTTATTGAAATATTTAAATAAAAAAAGAAAATAAATGTTGATGTATCATTCCCGTAGCAATCAACATGTATGTTACATTAACAAATTTAAAAAATATTAACTTTTCATCTATTTTAGAATGATTTGATAAAAAAACAAATTTAAGAGCTAACAAAAGCGAAAAGTTAAAATGATTTTTTTTTGTGGAATGAGTTATTATGGCCTTGTTTGAAGCTGTTTAAAAATGGATGTAGATTAATTATAAGACATGATTTAGCCTTTAAATTTGCACGTGAATTGCTAGATTAATATAATTAAATAATAATATTTTAATTAATATTTTTGTTTTAAAGAAAATGTTTTAAATATTTTTAAAATATTTATGATCAAAATTAACTAAAAGAGAATAAAAAATAAATTCTCAAGAAATTAAACCTTAAAAAATAAATTGAAAAGGAGCTACCGAACTTGAAGACTAACGCAGTCTAACATAAGAAATATTACAACTTTAGGGACTAAAAGACTACTTTAATCTCAAGACAATATTCTTAAGCGTGTATCAAACTGAAAGACACGCACGTGAAGAGAGCGTGGTGATGATGCCCCAATCCTTTTTGTCCATAGATATCCAGTAAGATTTCGAGTAGGGAAACAACAAGAGAGATGGCGCGCGTGTATTAAAAAAAAAAGGAATTTAGAAGCATCGAACTCACAAATTGCCCCCAGTACTGTGTCCCCACTCCTTTTTGACATTTTTACAAAGTCAAAGAAAAAGCTAAAGTGGAGAAAGATCAAAAACTCATCAATGAACCTCCCTCAAAAAATCAACTATTTCTTTTTCCATTTATTTAATTTTTTTCTTTATAAATAAATTAACAATTACCAAGTCAGTGCACCGCCATTTCCTCTCTTTTATGCTCTTTTTTTTTTTTTTATAAATGTTTTCCTTTGTTTCACACCAAAATAAAGTCAACGCCGTCCTTTTTGCCTGTGTTTCGTTGTTTCTTTTTTCTTTTCCCAATTTGCTTATAAGAAAAAAAATAGAACACAGCAGAGGTTTTTATTTTGAATTTGAAAGCTTTCGTTGATGGCTGAGGATTGGGATCTTTATGCGGTGGTGCGGAGTTGTACGTCGGCGGCTAACACCACCAGAGCCGTCGAAAATAATAATAATGAGAATTGCAGTAGTTCCTTTGAGGACCCTTTGGCTTGCTTAGCGTCGTTGACGTTTGAGGAAGACGATGACCCGTTTCCATTTCCCCACCTTTCACAGCTCGCGGAAACAGGTCATCTTCAAGATTCTTATAAACCCTTTTTGCCAAAATCCGACCCCATCGCCGCCGCCGCCAAAGATCCCTGCTCTTCAAGTTCACACCACGGAGGATCCAGCAGCCAACTTCATCAGCACCAAAGGCCACAACACCAGCAAGAACAACCCGCCGCCGCCGGGATTGGCTCCCCGTTGACTCCCACCTCCGCTCCTCTTTTCACTTTCGTCGGATTCGGAAATCAGCAACAAGTACAACCCCAATCCCAACAGCAGCAGCAGACACGAGCTCAGCCTCCGGTTCAGACCCCAAGATCAAGAAAGAGGTAAACCGGCACAGTATTTGTATTTGTTTGTGTTCATCTTTTACAATATTAAAAAAAAAAACACCATTTTTTTATTTGTTTGGTTTCTGGTTTTGTAGGAAGAACCAGCAAAAAAGAACAGTATGTCATGTAACAGCAGATAAATTGTCGTCAGATCCGTGGGCATGGCGTAAATATGGGCAAAAGCCCATCAAAGGCTCTCCTTATCCAAGGTTCCGTACCTTTTCGACGTTTCTTTCTTTTGTTTTTTAATGTCTCAGAAAAGTGTAAAATTTTTAAAAAAGATGAATTTTGGTTTCTCCTATTTTTCAGAAACTATTACAGGTGCAGCAGCTCAAAAGGTTGTTCAGCTAGAAAACAAGTGGAGCGTAGTAATTTAGATTCCGATATCTTTATAATCACCTACACCGGCGAACACACTCACCCTAAACCCACTCACCGGAATTCCCTCGCCGGCAGTACTCGTAACAAGCTTTCCACCGTACAAAAACCCACCACAACCAAAGATTCCGCCGCCGAAACCATCCCTACCACCTCCACTGTTTCTTGTTCCTCTCCTCGCTCCGCCACGAGTCTCTCCCCTATCTCTCCCACGACAACGCTTTCGGCACCCGAAGACACCGCCGCCGCCGTGCACAAAACCGGTGATAATGGAGTTGAAGAAGAAAGCGTTTACATGGATGTAGAAAGCGATGAAGACGACGATGATCTTCTTATCCCCAACGTGCATGTCGATGAAGATTTATTCAAGGGATTGGAAGAACTGGTTGGAAGTGGTAGTAATGGAGTAGGAATAGGCCCGACCTTTGGTGATAACTTCTCGTCTTGGAGTACCGGAAACTCCGCTGCCGCCGGAGCCGCCGCTAGTGGTGGCTGTTAGATATTGATTTCCATTTTTAATTATTGTCGTCATTTTTTTTCGGTTTGGGTACAAAGAAATTAAAAATACTTCGATTTTAATTTTTTTCCCCTTTTATTATTTCTTCCCAGCGAGATAAATATGTATGATAAAGTGCATATAACATCACAAAATTTATTTTAAATTAAGTCCTCTTATATGCAATATCAAAAATTATATATATTATAAAAATCAAATTCATAAACTTTACTATGATATTACTAATTTATTAATTGTGTAGAAAATTCTACAATCATTTTTTATTAATATATAATGAAATTAAGCATCGTAGTACAAAGGTGAGTTTGGATGAGCGGTGCATATATTTGCGATTTGTGTAAAAACAGTGATGGCAGTAAAATTAGATATTATAGTGTGAGTCAAAAAATAAACTAAACGCACCGCACCACACCTTACTGCTTATTCAAACTCATTGTAAATCATAAAATCCAATAATAAGAAGTATAATTAGATTGTAATTATATGGTATAGGCAGGCTTTGATATCTCGAGTACATTGTTATTGCCTACTTTAACTAAGGCAACATCCCTGATAATAATAATTAATTTTTTTATCGTGGGTTTTCTTCGAAAAGATAAATAATTGGTAATTAAATATAAATCATGAGACAATATAATTATCACTAATTATTAATTGTAAAAGTTTTTTTTCTACGTATCTTTGATTTTCCCTCCTCTATCCTCCTTTTCTCTATTATCACCGCCCATCACATCTCCGAATTCGATACTTTCTCTTTTTTTTTTTGGTAAGAGGAGACTTTTTTTTTTTCAAAATAATAATTTTAGCTTCGGTGTTTACACGTGGTTGTTTTTATGAATGAGGTTTTTCCTCAAGTTGGTGAGCACTTGTGTTTTCTCTAAAGGCAAAGGGTGGGACTGATAGCAACCTAGACTCCCTTTAAAATAAGAAATTATTACTTTAGATTTTTAAAATTTATAAAAATTTTAAATTAATATATGGTAAAATTATAGTTTATCTCTAAAAATATTAGAATTTTGGTTTTGTCCTTTGAAAACTATAAAGATGTACACTAATACAGTGATAAAGTTTCATTTTAGTTCTCATAAAAATACATAACTTAATTTCGGCTTCTAAAAAATTTTCTAATTTTGTCCCTAATTTTCTAGGGTCTATAACAACTCGATTTTCTCGAGTTCAAGCCAACTCATTTTTGCCTACATTTAATTTGAAAATTTTAACCTTTTATGAGATTTTACATATAAGAAAAGAAAATTAAAATCATCAATATTTGATCCAATATCCATATTTCTTAAAATCAGATTTTTTTTTTCCGATATAACTTGAATTTCATTAAGCATTAATATTGTTTTTTAATAAAAAATATATATTACCAACCTTTCAACTTTCATGATGATAATTCCCCTAAATAATTCACCGAAATAAAGAATGATTTTGATTACGTAAATCAGTGAAATTAACAGCATTTCACATTTTAATATGTTCATATTATTGCATATGATCATAACGATGCCTTTTCATGGAGTGATTATTTTATATATTTTTTCATCATGTTATTCATTATTTTTTTTAATTATTTAATAATATTTTAATAATTTTAAATAATTTTTTTCCTTGAATATTGATTTTAAAATTTAATATTTTATATCTTAAATCTTAAGTTGGAATTCAAATTTATTAAAATTATATATCAATAACATAAAAATTTTATTAAAATTTATTAAAATGATTTTTCCTTTTTAATGTTGTCATTAACCCATTTTCCCTTCGCTTATATATATAATTAATTTATAAAGTTATGTAAATTAATGCTGTCATTTAAACCATTACAATTCTTTGGAGCTCTCAAAGTCGATATTAGGTAGAAACTAGTAAGTTTAAAAATTTTAATTGCAGACAAGGTTTGGGATTAAATTAATACAAAAAAATGTATCCACAAAAAAATATATAAAAAAAAACATTTTTATATCTCATATCTGAAAAATAATTACAACAACAATAATTGCAACAATACAGCTAGCACTTAGCACCTCCCATGACTAATTATATATAATTAAAAATGTAAATGATAAACTGTGTAATCGATAAATGCGATTTAAATATATATATCAATTGTAACAATAAAAAATTATATAGAATTATTAAATGGGTACATTACATTTAAAGTCATTAAATTATTAGTAAATTTATGTTTTGGTAGCTTATCTCCAAAATGTTATAAAATGGTCTTTAAATTATTCAGAAGTTTTCATTTAAGTCACTGGACTGTTAAAATTATTGTGTATGTTCTTTGTTCACACCACCTACACCAATTAAAAGCTATTCTTTCCCTTATTTTCTACTGTTTATTTTTTTAATAAAACAAATTTGGTCATCATGAATCGACAAACCAAAATTTAAATAACTTTCTTTTATGGTTTTTAACTTGGATTTAAAGTATGTTTTTCTACTCATCAGTGGGTATTAATCTACCGTACCGATCGTTAAATTATTGCTTAGAGCTTACTAGCTAATTTTTTTATATAAAAAAAGCCTTAACAACTCAAAAACTTAATTTAAAAACTTTCGAATAATTTAGTGATCATTTTGTAACATTTTAAAATTAAATTAAAAAATGTAAATTTATTAATAGTTTAGTGACCTTTGAGTATAATTTACCCAAAAATTATATAGAATTATTAAATTGGCCAGCATTTCGGAACAGTCAAAGTCAAAGTGATAAAATGACGGTTGTTGTTGGAACCGCAAAAAAATAAAAAAATTAAAAAAAAAAAAGCTTAAATGTAAATCGGGGGTACAGACCATGAAACCATGCCCGGTTCGGTCAGGTGTGAAAAAGGATGCCCTTTTTGACAAGACAAAAGCCAAGATTCGTTTCCTGTCAGTTCACACGGTGGACTTTAGCTATAATAAATTGGGTTTCCAAGGTCAAATATTTTTTTAATTTATAGATTTTTAGAGTTAGTCAAACTTGTTTTTATTTGGTTTAACTCTACAATTATTCTAATAATAATATTTTTAAATTGATTAGAATATTGCAATATTTTAATTCAATAGAGAAATAAAATAATATAAGGGTTTGTTTGGATGACGCAATTTAATTAAATGAGAGTGTAATTATTTTATTGTAATTGCAAGTGATTGTAATTTTCTAAATATGCTTGAATGATAGAGTATAATTATATTGTAATTTTTTATGTTATGTTTAATAGTACAAATTATAATTACATAGTTACATAAATTATATTTTTAAACAATAATTACTATAAAAATTGTTAGTATGAAAAAAATAATTTCTAAACAAGTAATAAAAATTAAAATCAAATCAACACATGTATTATGTCTAAAAAAGTAGTTGATAATACGACCGCTAATAAAAAGATAAAAAAAGACATCATATGCTCATTATTATCATTTTTTGGTCATTGATCGAGTTCATTATCATATGGATTTGAATTTTCATCATTAGGATGGATCATCTCAATTTCACCTATGGTTGAAGTTATAAAATATACATATTAACATGATTCAACATTTCTTTTTTATGTTATACTAAGGTGATGTTAATATCAGAAACATTTTATATAGCAACGAATATCTTCTCAAGCACATTTTGAAGCCTTAAATGCCTAAAATTAATGAGTTCACGAGCTACCTATGGTGCTTGTATCTGACATCGTTCTCTCAAATGATATCATATCCCATGATATTGTGTAAGAAAACATTTTCTATTTACATAATTAACTTTGCCCTTATAATATTTGGGTTCACAGTCCGATTAATTTGTAACTTTAATTATAAAAATTTATATAAACTCAATTTGGACAAAGACTTATGTTAAGTTATATCTTTTTTTTTATAATACATAAATTAAGTAAATATATATAATCTTTATAAAAAAATATAAATTGTCGAAAACTTTCGTAACAGCTCTCATAAATAATATATATTTTTTGCAATATCTTTAGAAAGTTACTTTTTATAAATAAGTTATGATAAAAAATTATAATATTATCTTTTACGAATAAGTATATTATTTTATAATATACAACATAAACACACAAATAAATTACGTCCATATTTATTAGACATAATTTTTATAAATAAATATATTATTAACTGATTCATAACATCGAAAACTTTTGAGCGGTAACTCTAGAAATTTTTTAGAATTTAAGTAATATATATTTTAGTTATAACTTTATAAAATATACATATTATTTTTATAATATAAATTTATAATATTTACAATTTAATAATTTTTTACTGTAACCATCCTAAACTCTCATATATGTTAATGTTTATAATATAATATTTTATAATTTATATAAAACATTTTATTTGAAATTAGATTAGGGTGTAATTACTTGTCGAATTTCTTCAATTCTCACCCGCCCCTAATAATTAAAAAGTGTAATTAGGGTACTCCAATTACACCTAATTTGGTGGAGCTCACCGATTACAATTGTTACACAAACATGTCACCATTGTATAATTACACCCTGATCTAATTACTAGGTGGCTTTACAAACACTACCTAAATGTTTAACAGGTTTAAAATGTACTAACACTAGTATGGTTCTCACCCCATTTCATGTTGGGTTAATTATTTATTTCTTTGGCTAAATTACAAAATAAAAATTTAAAAGTTTTAATATGCTTAAAGATCTTTTACCCTCGTATATTGGGAATTTAATATACATACTCTGATTTTTAAGAAATTATTTCCTCTACTTTTTGAATTTAAAAATTTAAGTTCGTTTATTAACATTGTTAATTTTTTTTTGTTAAAATTGATGTGATATTTTGAAATTAAAAAAAAATACTCACTTAATATTCATGTAACAAAAAAAATGGAAAACATTCTAATCAACCTGAATTTAATAAAAAATTTTAACGGTGTTACCAATTATTAAAAATTCACATAAACTTTTTTATCATATTAAAATATATAACATAAAAATTAGATATCAAAATACGTAAAAATTAAAGTATATAAATTAAATCTTAAATTTAAATAAAATAAAATGTAATCAGTATTTTATACTCTAAAAAAATAGAGAGGTTAGAACTATAATTTAGCGATTATATTTTTATGCGTAAAAAATAACAACAAATAGATAGGTGTCATGTAAGGAAGATCTAGAACCTTCCTTATATATAATAGTACAGATAGAGCCAATATTTTTCAATTTAAATTTATTTATTACATTTTGTTAAAAGTGTTTTAGGGTTTAAAACGTTTCTAACATATATATCCTCACCATATAATTTATGGTTTATTTTTAATTATATAATAATGTTTTAATAATTTTTTTGTGTTATTGATATATAATTTTGATAAATTTTTTATTTTAAACTTTAAATTTAAAATCCTAAATTTTAAATCTCGTGTTCAAAGTTTAGGATTTTGAGTTCTGAGTTTAATATTTGGATTTGGAGTTTAAAGTTTAATATTTAATGTTTAAGATTTTAAGGTTAAGGACAACATTCATAAAACAATTTCCGTATATTTTGAGATAGTAATTAAAATTTTATATTAATTTATATTTGGGTTCATAATTTTTCAATTTAAAGAATATAAAATAAAGTGGAAACAGATTTAAATTAAATTGAAATTAGGTTGACTTTACATAGGATTTTTTTGACGTCATGATGCATTGACAAAGTGAAATCTAATTCTATTTTGAGCTTTAAGCTTCAAAGAATATTGAGGGGTGGGGTGCAATAAATAATGAAATATTCTTAGGAAATAATAAAAATAATGTGAATGATGAATAATCATAGTGAAGGGTAGCACAAGAATCTAATGATGTAAAATAGGGAGAATGCAAGTTGTTAGGCCAATCTTAAAAAAGCTACTTAATGGAACAATGTATGACCTAAGGCATCCCTTTGTCCTTCTATACCCCCTTAAGGGATCATTTTTCTTTTATGTAATAAATGAGGGGAAATCTAATTATTTTTTCTCTAAAAGTGCAACTTTATTTTTAGCATGTTTGAGGTATAGAGTTTGGATTATTATTTAGTATTAGGATGGTTTCATGTATGAGTGAGTTAAAAATATTATCATATATATCAGAGAGATATCTGTTTATATTAGCGTAAAATTTATAATTTTTTATACGATTAATATTTTAATAATTTAACCATTATAGTTATCAAGATATTTGTACTAGTAATGCATGTAAAATTTTGAATTGATCTAATATTTCTATATTATCGATCTAAAATATTGTCTATATTAATATATATTTAACAGTTAAATTTTTTTTTACATAAAACTAATAGTTAAAAAATTTAAATTATCCAAACTTGTCATATATAATCTACATGAATGGAGAATGTAATATGACGGATAAGTTGTTAAAATACTGATCATATAATAAATTGTAAAAGGGTGTAAGTAAATCTTATGGAAATGTAATGTATCTTATTTATTTAGTTATGGAGTTATTTATTTGAATAATCTCATTATAGGTTCTGATCACATCTGTTTTTTTGATACAATATTTAGAACTACTTATAACCCCTTAAATAGGAGGATAATGTGCTTCAGCGTACTCGAAACTACATCATTTTATATTGACAATAATATTTATTCTAATCGAATTATGACTCAATCAATGAAAATAATTAAAATTTTTATACGAAAATTAAATTTTTTATAAATAAAATTGAAAGATAATATGTAGTCAAACATATTCCAACTTACGAGCCTCTTTGCAATAATAATGATAGCAAGTGGAATAAGGTTTAATCTTTTAAATCTTAATTTGATTTTTAATTTTAAGCCAAGATTAAAGAGCATAAAAGAAAGTGTGGAGCTCTAGTTTTGTCACGAATTTATTTTCCCTTTCGCCATTATGGGCTAAGGCTGGCTAGTCTTGGCCCAAGACGTCTTCAAATTAGGAGCCCAGAAAGAAACCGAAACCTTCCGATCGTTGAGACGTTGACCCACACGAAAAAAGTCTATGGTTGAGATTTCTTCATCCTATGAATTCGCCACACAATATTCAACTACCATCTAAAGCTCAAACTCAATTCCATTCTCTCGCTTTCCGAGCTTTGTCGTCCTTTAATTCATCGCAACAGAAGAAAACCACCTGAGGGAAGGGAAGGGAAGCGATACGGCGGCGCCTCCTGATTCCGACGATAAATAGCACAAGCTTTAAAACAAGAAAATGTTCCTGCGATTGGTCTCGCGGCCATTGTTGGCGAAGTTCAAAGAGACGACGGGGATCGTCGGATTAGACGTGGTCCCAAACGCCAGGGAAGTCCTTATCGGGCTCTACAACAAGACCTTGAAGGAGATTCAGGCCGTACCGGAAGACGAAGGATACCGTAAGGCCGTGGAGAGCTTCACACGCCACCGTCTGAAGGTATGTCAAGAGGAAGAAGACTGGGAAATGATCGAGAAGCGCCTCGGATGCGGCCAAGTCGAGGAGCTTATCGAGGAAGCGCGTGACGAGCTCACTCTTGTCGGGAAAATGATCGGTTCGTTCCATTCAACCTTTTATTTTTAAAAAAAATTGTTCAGTTTTTTATACGTCATTTAGGGTTTTTAGAAAGCCAAACTGCAATGTTCAATCAAGCATATGATTGGTTTACGGTTTCTTTAAGCGAATCTGGGTTAAATTAGAGCTGCTTATTGCATTGCTTAACCAAGGCTGCTTATGGGAAATCAGATAATTTGTTAATAAGAAGACTTTAGAATTGCTTAATTATATAATTTAACAATGAACATGGGAATTTGAATGAATTTGATGGTGAAAGTATTATAGAAATCGACTTGGTATCAGCGGATTGAGTCTTAGCTCAGTAAAGAACATGAGTTTGAGCGTGTTTAAGTGTTGGATAGAAGTAGGCTTTGATAAAAATAAAAAAAATTGAGACCGATCTTCATCTTTTTGTAAATCAGTTTATACTATCATTTTTGTCCATGCAGTGAATTGTGTGTTCATCTATCACCTCAATCTTCAAAACTTGCTTTATTTAAATTTGAATCTTTACTTTTCAAGCATTAGATTGATTTTATTACATGGTGTTCTTCTGGTTTCTCATCACTTGCCCTTCTGCTTCGAACTTTAATGGCCTGGTAGTTGTTTTTCTTATCCTTGGCATATATTTTGTTTCCGGTAACTCATGTTCATAATTTATCAATGCATCTATTTTTAGTCACAGCCATCGATGATTCTTATACACTCCATGTCAGGGTGTTTTTGGTTTTGTTATCATGTTTGTTGGCACTTTTGTTGCTGTTTGTTGTGCTTTAATCTGCTCTTGACTGTCCGGTTAAGATACAAACTAAATTGCAAGAAAACTTGTTATATTTTTTCATTTTCGAGTAGCGACATGTTGGTTTTGCAGAGTGGGTTCCTTGGGGTGTTCCCGATGACTACGGATGCGAGATTATTGAAAATGATGCTCCAATTCCCAAGCATGTACCTCAACACCATCCCGGTCCTCTACCAGAGGAGTTCTACAAGACGCTCGAAGCTGTTTCCAAGAAGGATGAGCCTAAAATCACCTCTGGGGAGCCACAGATAAAGGAGTAATAGCATGCTGAAAAGCATATGGCTGGAGACAATTAGGTTTTAAGACTCGAGGTTTGCATTTTTTTTTTGTTCTCATCCTTTTTGTTTATGTTTTTCAACCCTGAATTGGTGCCTGTTTCTTCGATGGAACAGGGTTTAAACCCTAATACAATGGAACCATTCAATTGCTAATAATGTTAATATGGGTCCCAAAAATTTTGTTGCCCTCTCAGTTTTTTTCTCCATATATATACATATGTATATGTGTATATATATTCTCCAGCTTGAAATTGGTGTTTGCAGGATTACAAATATGGTATCATGATGTTGAAAATTGCGGGTTAAATTTGTTAAATAAGGACCAAATTGCAAGAATGTGTAAATATTGCAAGCTAAATCTGTTAAATGAATATCAAATTGATAAAATGTGTAAATTTTGAGAGTTAAATTTATTCTTGTGCCAATAAAAAATATATACAATTTGCAAAAAATATTAGTTAGTGATTAATTGTTCTTAATTGCATTGCTCTATTTTGTTTAGGGAACCAATTTGCTCGAGGGATCAGAGAGTTCTTTTTACCAATGAAAATTAAACTTATTGCGAAATTTCATGCTGAATTTATCATTTAAAAAATCATTAGGCTCTACATGAACACTGTCCCTTTCTAAAGGAATGCAAACGGTTACCCTCTCTTACAATTATTTCCCTATCAATCAACTGAGTCACAAATTTCATAAAGTTATGGCAATCTCTGCAAATGCTACTATTCTTAATCACATATATGGTAGCTTTAGAAGGTGTATTTAAAAGACCAAATACAACTGCTAGCTTCTCACTGTGATAATATGAATGCCCAATGCCTTGAAATAAATATCCATGCTTCTTAAACTCAGCTTCAAAAGATTCTATTTGCTCATAAATTTCATTTGTTCGTGGATGTGATCTTTCCCCTGCAACAAAGACATGAACTTTGTCCCTAATCTCCACCCAGCTATGGCTAGGGTTCTTCTTCAATTGTTTTTCTTTCATAACCATAAGTGTCCTCTCAGCTAAGTCATGTCGACCGGAGTCATGGTATAAGTTCGTTAGCAGTATATAGAAGGCTGGATCCAATGGGTCGAGTTCAAGGCCTTGTTTAGCTGTATGTTCGGCTAACGGTATGTTTCTATGTGCTTTGCAGGCTCGGAGTAATGTTTTGTAGATCGAAGTGTTGGCTGTAAATGGCATTCTTTGTATGACTTCCATAGCTTCCTCTAGGCGGCCACCTTGACCAAGTATATCAACCAAGTGAACATAATGGTCTAATTGTGGCTCTATGTTGTATATTTCTCTCATGGATTGAAAATGCTCAAGGCCGAGATCGGTTAATTTACCGTTACTACAAGCAGACAGTACGGACAAGAATGTTATAGCATCGGGTTTAACTCCGGATAGTTTCATGTCATCGAAGGTAGAGAGAGCGGAGGGAATGTACCCGTTTGATGTCAATCCAGATATCAACCCGTTCCATGAAAAAATATCTGGCTTTCCAATCTCCCCGAAAGCTCTTTGTGCATCATGTATGCATCCGCATTTTCCGTACAAGTTGACTAGCCCGTTTAATACTGAAAACCACTTGTACAAACCCGATTTTATGGAATGACAGTGAAGTTGCTTTCCGGTCATTATTGTGCCCAAATCGGCTGATGCAGATAGGAAACTGGCTGTACTGAATTCATCAATCTTGATATCATCATTGTTCATATCAGTGATAATGTGCAATGCTAACTCATGATGACCCATTTGATTCATTCTCGAGGCCAAAGTAGTATATGTGATTGCATCTCTACGATTCATCGTATCAACTATTTGCCATGCATCATTTAGCATCCCGAATTCGGCATAAAAATCTACAAGAGCATTCTGAACAGCTATATCTTCATATAAATTTGTTTTCACAACATGTCCATGCAGCATTAGTGTTTGAGGAAGCAATTTTGCAGCACCAAAGGACCTGATGATGCTAGAGACGGTAAAAGAATTCGGTTCTATTCCTGCTTCTCTCATCTCCATAAACAAGTGAAAAGAATCGAGTTGAAGACCATGTTCAGCAAAACCTGCAATCAAAGAGGTCCACGAAACGACATTCGGTAAGCTTATTCCTCTAAACACTCTCAAAGCATCTTTGACATTATCAGAGCATTTGACATACATGTTGATAAGAGCATTTCCAACTGAAACATCACCCTCCAAACCGGTCACTACCACCCTCGAGTGAACTTGTTGACCGAGTGCCAGAGACAACATCAACGAGGAGACATTCAAGATGCTGGAAAACATATAGTTATTCGGTACAATTCCAGAGACCCCCATTGCACGAAACTCAGATACAGCCTTTCGAAACATAGAGTTTTGTGCAAACCCGGAAATAAGAGCTGTCCACAACATGTTATCATATTCAGGTGTCGAATTCGAGACCTTTATCGCATCTTCCATCCTTCGAAATCTCGAGTACATATTGACTAAGGCCGTTTTCAATACCACATTCAACTTGACTCCCCTTAACAATATATGAGCATGAACCAATTTTCCATAGTTTAAACCATGGACACTGCATGCTCCCAAAAGCTTCACAAAAGTAAACTCATTAGGAGCAACCCCAGCCTTAACCATATCGACATAAAGCCGAAAAGCTTGAACCCATCTCTGAGCTAGAACACATGAAGAGATCATCATAGTCCAAGTTACAGTATCATGATTCCCTTTAGTGATAAACAAGTTAGAAGCTTCAGTTACTAAACCAAATTTTGAGTAAAAATCAATCAAACCGCTGATTAAAACCGGGTTTTGATCAAACCCTTCTTTTATCACATAACCTTGAATGCAAGTCCCATAATCAAACTCCCCCATAGAAGAACACGAACGTAGCACACTCGAAAGCGTGAACTCATTCGGGGATTCCCCAGATATTAACATGGAATCAAAAACACGAAGGGCTGTATCATGGTTTCCATTCTTGACATAAGCTGATAGAATCCCAGTCCAAGAGACCACATCTTTATGTGGCATTTCGTCGAAGAAGTGGCGTGCTTTGTTCACTCCAAAGCATTTGGCGTAGAGAGACAAGAGATTGTTGTTCAAATACAAATGATGGTGAAGACCCAGTTTAATTACAGGGCTGTGAACAGATATACCTTGTTTCAAATAGTTGGAGTTGCAAAATGACAGGATCCTCGAACATGTTTCTTCCAAAAATGTTGGTTCGTTTCGGTTAATGACCCGGTTTGCCCCTTTGCAAAGCATGAAGATCAATGATATGGAAAGTGATGCTTTAAAAAAGTGAATCTACTGCTTAATCAGAATCGCGGGACCTTGCGTGTTTATGAGATAATAATGGATTCGATATCGATTTAGAAAGCAAGAAGCTTAATTGCTTGGAAGCATAATTATCTGGTCTACAATAGTCGCTCTACGTGAAAGGAAAAAAAAAGGGTTAATATATTATTTTGTACCTTAATTTGCTTCAATGTTCAATTTAGTTTATTCTTTAATTTTATGTACAGAAAATTTAGGTTCAATTATTAACATTGTTTATAAGGTCATTTTATTTTTATTTATTTTAAAAATATCACAACAACAAATTTAATAATATTAATAATTAAATTTAAATTTTAAAAAATTTTAAAATTTATATGATGCATAGATTAGCCTTTAAATTGCTTAATAAACTTTGCCCTACGTAGAAGCATGGAATCTGATAGAGAACAGAACGGAAGCAAGAATAAGCAAATATATATACACATATATTTTGCTTGCTATTAAATCAATAATTAATGTGTTTTTAGATTTGAGTTTTATTATATATGTTTACGTGATTTTTTTATTTATATTTTATTTCGGTTTAAGTTTCATTATATAGCATTTTATATATATTTTGATCTATATTTTAATTATTAAATTAGTATATATTTTAATAATTGATTTTGATCGTAAATTTTTGTTATTTAAGTATTTATTGAAGTGAGCTTAGTAATTAATCTTTTATGTTCTATGGACTCAATAAAGAGTAGATGTTGTTTACGGGTTTCAAAGCTACTTCATACCTAAGACGAGGATTGAACTCTTAATTACTAGTTAAAATTTTCGATTATCAATTAGTATACATTCTAATATGAATTTATTAATATGATATATGAATTTATTAATATGATTTAATTGTAATTTTTTAAAAAATTGAATGAAAAACCAATAGCCCAAAAGGTTGAACCGCTCGGTATAAAATTAATAAAAATGGGTTAAAAATGGTTTGGACCTGATTTAAGTTAATTTAATTTTGTAGTTATAATTTAAAAAACTGTGGGGTAAACTTGTAATTTCGGAATACAATTATAATAAAGAAATCATATCGTTAAAAAAGTCGGAAACTACTCGATCTGTTTATATTTGTTTTCTTTGAGGGTCAATCCTATTCAGAAAATCAAAATCCCCTCTTCCATTGATCTTTTGATCTTCTAGAGACTTCTTTTCCTCGTTGTGTCTCTCTGGTTTTGCCCTGGTAATGGCGTCTGCTTTAGAAACCAAAGCCAAAGAAGCATACTTCGATGACCACTTTGAACTCGCCCTCGATCTCTACTCGCAAGCCATCGGAATCAACCCTAAAAAGGCTGAGCTCTACGCAGACCGTGCTCAAGCCAACATCAAACTCAACAATCTCCCTGGTTTCTCCCTTAATTTTTCCCGATTTATCTCACTTTCTATAAGTTTCAAAAAGAAATTAATTGTTAATTCTACTTGTTGCTTTGCAATTTTGTTCGCGCAGATGCTGTGGCAGATGCTAACAAAGCAATTGAGTTGGATCCGTCGATGTCGAAAGCCTACTTGCGTAAAGCGTTAGTTCATTTCCCCTTACCGGCTTTTCTTTTTCCTTTTTAATTTGATTATTTGGGCTCGTCCAATGCTTTAGTCCTTTTAAAAAAAAAAAAATTATATACTCTTTATTCCCTTGCGTAATATAGTACTTTCTGCACTGAAATTAATTATTTCCGCATCGTATTTAATGTATAATTACTAAAGGAATTTGTTGCGTTGTTTTTGTAAAAGATTATTATAGGAGAAAATTTTAGTAGTTGATAGAATAGCTAAATTTGTATTCACCCTTTTCCCAGAACAAGCCTTTATAATAATATGTAAACGTATGTTTGCAGTACTGCGTGTATGAAGCTTGAGGAGTATCAAACTGCTAAGGTTGCGTTGGAGACTGGGGCTGCTTTGGCACCAGAAGAGTCGAGATTTTCCAAGTTGATTAAAGAATGTGAAGAGCGCATTGCAGGTATATTGTCTTAAAGAACGGGTTTTGGTAAGGGGTGAATTTATCCGAAAGAATTGCTATATAATTAAAAGTATTATGTTATTGTCTCAGTAACCTCTCTTGTCTTGCTATATAATACCTTTGTGTATTTGTTTAGAGGAAAATGGTGAGTTACCGAAGGAGACGTTGGAAGAGGTACCGGCAAATGTTGTACCTGCGAAAGACGTCTCTTCTGTCAAGGATGTACCTGATCCCATGACTGTTGCGGCACCACCCAAATCAACTTACAGGTTTGTTCCTATGAATTCTCATTTTAATGTCAGTGCTATTTTGCATTTGGTGATTTGCAGTTGATTTGGTAAAAAAATATTGTGCAGGCATGAATTTTATCAGAAACCAGAGGAAGTGGTTGTCACAATATTTGCTAAGGGAATACCACCCGAGTGTGTTAAAGTTGATTATGGTGAACAAATAGTAAGTTGCATTGTAGTTCATCTTTGTTTTGCAATTTTGTGTGTTTCTTTCCTTAAGTGTTCCATGAGTAGCGTCGAGTTTTTTATTAGTAGGCTAAAGATACACCATCTTTCTTTGTTGCTGTGCAGCTAAGTGTCGCTGTCAATGCACCTGGCAAAGATGCTTATCATTTCCAACCTCGCTTATTTGGAAAGGTATTACATGAAATTTGTGTTGATTATTTTCTGGTTTGTAAGAGTAATATGGTACATAAGGTTGGCATTTTCCTGGAAATTATTTAAAATACTTTATTGAAGTGGAATTCCTTTTTTTTTTTTTTTTTTAAGTAGCAACAAATAGGCTTAGTGTTCAATCTTTCGCTATGTGATTGTATCTCTAGCTTAGATGCTAAGTTGTCTTTTTCGGGATTGCCAATGTTTGAACAGATAATACCTGACAAGTGCAGATATGATGTTTTGTCAACCAAAATTGAAATTAGGTTAGCAAAAGCTGAACCAATTCATTGGACATCCCTTGAATTTAGCATGGAAGTTGCTGTGCCCCAAAGGATTAATGTATCTTCTGGTAAGTTGATCTCTCCATTCCCTTGAATTTTTCTTTCTTGTTCACATTAAAAGAATTTCATCTTAATTTGTTTTCAAAGTTCAAACAAACCTGCACAGCTATTTGTTATTCTGCAATATGGGGTTCTTATATTTTAGAATTAGAACACATTGATATCTGCTTCAGTAATGTTTGACCACACTCCATGCCCATAAATTTCTCGGTTTTCTTTGTTGATGCTTTTGCAATTGAAAATCTTTTCCAGTATCATTTGATTAGTTGAACTTGATCTTTGAGCGCACATGCTAGTTAAGTGTTCTATGAAAGCTAGAATATCCCCTCTAATAATTTGGCTACTAAAGTATCCTTTTATCGACTTGTGGCCATAACTAATTGTTGTCTTATAGTTGCTGCAAATCAAAGACCACCGTACCCATCCTCCAAACCAAAAAGGGTTGATTGGGATAAAATCGAAGCTCAAGTAAAGAAGGAGGTACATCAAATATCTTAATTTTTATATGTTTCCCATTGTGTGGATGGGACAACTTGCCCAGTGTAAGTTTGTGGGATGCAATCATGATTTAACACGACCGTTTCTGGCTGGTTTTTCAGGAGAAAGATGAAAAGCTAGATGGTGATGCAGCTTTGAATAAATTTTTCCGCGACATTTATCAGGATGCTGACGAGGATGCAAGAAGGGCCATGCAGAAATCCTTTGTAAGATATCTAACTCAACAAGCTTGTTATGCATAACTATGGTCTTTGGGATAAAATAATGGGGCTTTGAACAATCTTATCTGCTGTATGCATTATAGGTGGAATCAAACGGGACTGTTCTTTCGACGAACTGGAAAGAAGTGGGTGTAAAGAAGGTGGAAGGAAGTCCTCCGGATGGTATGGAACTGAAGAAGTGGGAGTACTGAGCTCTTTGTTCTCAATGGTATGCTGTTTTGGCCTCCATTATCCAAATGTTGGATACTTTCTCTTCAATCTAATTATAATGCGTCACTTTGCTATGCTTGATTGTCCAAAATTGCTCCTAAGTAGAGGTAGATGGATTTTCTTTTTCCTTTTACTGTGTTTTGTACCCTTCGTTCTAAAGCTTTCTTTTGGAGTTTGTGTAGTTATACTTTGGTAAAAACCTTCCAACACTTTTAAGCTTTGCAAAGAAGAATGTGACCGTATTTTGTTTTTCTATCTTTATAAACTTGTCATATGCATAGCTATATACCCTGAATATAGGTTTTCTAGTCCTTCTAATCGTTCGGGGAGGCTTAGGTTTTCGATTGCATTCTCCACTTGATGTTGTTGGGTTTGTAGCTTTAATGACCTTCGATTATATGGGACATTGGAGAGCATTCTTAACAAGGGGATCAGTTATTGTCTATTGCTCCCTATGGATAGCCTAATTTAGATAATCATAATAAAAAACCCCTTAAATCTTACAATTTTAAGAGCTTTCAATTTCAAAATACCAAATAAAATTCAATTACTTCATGTGACAAAAAGTTGGGAATCTTGTTTTCCATTATTACGAAAAAATAAGGCAACATTCACAGGATGATGGTAATAATTTTTCCGGAAATTTTGGCTTTTTTTAGTTTGATTAAAAAATTTGGAATTTATCTTATTGAAACCATTTTTAATTTGAAAAATAGGGGTCAACTTTAAAAATGAAAATGGAATCGCCACCGATCTTTTTTGAGTTGCAATCGGGTCACTTAGGGATTAACTATTTTAATAAAACATTTTGATTTGTTAAAATAATAATTTTGATTTACGAAATCTTAGAAAATGAGTTTGGGAGTCCGTTACGTATGAGGGAGAATTAGCACCCTCGTAACGCTTAAAATTGGTACTTAATTAATTAACTAATGTCTTAATGTCGAAAATTTGAAGATATTTTAAAATACGATCTTTTTTATATTTTAAAAAACTTAAATAAATCGAATTGGATGTTAAGATCCTCTTATCTTTAAGTAATGAAACGTTATATCTAATAAGTTAGGATATATTTTAAATCCTCAAAATTAAGCTTATTTTTGGCAAAACTCATGCATTTAAATTTTAAAAGGATATTCGGCTATTTGGGCCAAACGAAAAAATCAGAACTCAGTAAATTAGGGTACGATTCCTCAAATTTCCGAATACAGAATAGTGCCTTTATTTTTAGTAACCCTTATCTCAAGATAACAAAATGTTACATCCAGTAAGTTAGGACAAAACACCTCGAATTCCCGAGAATAAGCTTTTACTTGAAACTTATATGTTTTGATTAAAAAAAGGGTATTTGGTTACTTAGATTCGACGAGAATAATTGAAACCAAGTAAGTTAGGGCATAATTTTCTCAAAACTTCCAAATACCGAGTATCGCCTTATTTTGAAAGATCATTTTTATGAGTTTGAGTAAAAATGTAACGTTTTAAAAGATATGCGTAATAGAAATACAATGGACGTGAAAACGTAAATAATGATAATAAGAATAAAATAATCACATATAAATAAATAAAAAAATTTAACAAAAATAATAAGTAAATAAATGATAATTAATAAAAAATTTAAATAATAAAATAAAGAGAAAAGTTGAAAAATAAGAAATAAAATAAAGGAAAAAGATTAAATAAAATAAAAGAAATAATAATAAAATAAAAAAGGTAATAATAATAAATTAATAAGGGTAAGAATAATATACTAATAATAATAACATGCTAGTAAAAATAATAATATTTGATAATAATAGTAATAATAATAAAAGATAATAGTGATAATAATAAAAATGTGACAATAATGATGTTAAGCTAATAATAATAATAATAATAATAATAATAATAATAATAGGATTCAAATTAATTAATTTAATAATAAAAGATAAAAAATAATCGAAGAGGGACCAAATTGAGTTGAAAATAAAAGTTTTGGGGCCAAAACAGAAATAAAATAAAAAGGAAAGACCAGATTAAAATGCGCGCTCAACGTGGAGGGACCAAAATAGGAAAAATCCCTGCCCTCCAAAACGGCGTCGATCAGACGCGGACCAAATTAAAACAGATGAAAAATTATTGGGCAAAATTGAAAATACAGAGAACTTGATTTAAAAGAAAGAAAGTGTGGAAGGACTAAAAGCGCAATTAGCCCATCCACGTAAAAACACGCGAATCCTCACTTGAAGCAGGTCGGAGCTCGGGTCAAAGGCTCAAAAAGACGTTGTTTTAGCCTCTGAACCTAATTTGCAAAACGGCGCCGTTTTGATTATAGTATAAAAGTTAAAAATTTTTCAAAATTTTCATTCTTTTCTCATTTTCAGAAAAAAAAAACTTTTCCCCTTTTTGTTCTTTGTAGGCTTGAAGATCCGACCACTCTCCAGTGCCCTTCGCGGCCGCGCCACCGTGCTGGCCGCTGTATATTTTATAAAAAGTAAGTTTTTTTTTTATTTTAAATAAATATATATAATAGATTCTGAAAAAAATAAAAAAATGGGAAAAAATAAAACAAAAGGAAAAATAAAAAACCTTAGGTCTCTAGATCCTGTTTCTTGCTTACTGTTCTTCTAGTTGTTTGGTGCACTTTGAATCTATTTTTGTATTCAAAAAATGTTTTTGTATTGCTCTTTTGTATTGATTTTTTTTCTTTACAAAATTTGTATATTGGCTTTTATAGCACACATTTACAACTTATTCTTGCATATTTGCAGGTACGTGAGTGAACATGCCACTGACGTAACATGGTAGAGCAGCGCACGCTGCGGAGGAGTAGCATGCGGCGCGTGTGGTGGCTAACTTGGTTGCAGCGGCTAAAAATTTTAGGGGCTAGGGTTTTCTTTTTTTTTTATTGGGTATTGGGCTAATTATTTTGGGCTGTAAAACATTAAACTATTTCGGTTTTTCCCTTTTAGTAATTTGGGCTGGGCCAGGCAATTTTTGCCTATTACAGTAATATTAATTTTTTTATGTTTAAATTTTAAATAATATTTTTAGATTTTCAGATCTATCCTATTCCAAAAACATGGTTTAGAATCGTCGTTGACCGTCTTTTTGGTTCACTAACTCTCGTTTATTTCATCTCTTTCACAATACATCATCTTTAAACTCCTATTCTTTGTGTTATTTCCCCTCCAATTTTTCATAATCAGCAATGGCGGAAGCCATAGTTATTTACCCGGCACCTTCGCTTACCCACCAAACACCCATGGTAGAGTTCGCCAAGCTCCTCCTCACTCATCACCCTTCCCTTTCTATCCACATCCTCTTCGCCACTACCCTCTCTTCCCAACTTCCCTCCTCCGCCATTCCTCCTAACATCACCTGCCACTACCTCCCCGCCGTCGACCTCCCTCCTCCCTCAACCTGCCCATTATCCGTTCTCTTCGATGTCATCCGCCTCAACAACCTCGACTTCCGCTGTACCCTCCTTACCATCTCCAACAACTATACACTTAACGCTGTTATCTTCGACTTCTTCTGCACCAGATTCGCTTTCGAAGTCGTCTCCGATCTCAACATTCCGGCTTACTGTTTCTGCACCGTCGCCGCCGGTTCCCTTGCTTCCTTACTTTATCAGCCCACCCTTCACAACAAATTTACTCAAAACTTTCAAGATCTCAACGTTCTTGTCGATATCCCCGGAGTCCCACCGATTCCATCCTCAGATATGCCGTCGCCGGTACTCAAACGCGACGAGTGGTATGAAATTTTCTTAAACATCTCCACTTGTTTGCTCCATTTAGCTGGGATCATCGTCAACACATTCGAATGCCTCGAGTCCAAGGCCATCAAGGCTATTCGCGATGGACTCTGCGTACCGGAGTATCCCACGCCTCCCCTTTACTGCATTGGACCTTCCATTGCCTACTCTACCGCAGACAGCGACGATGTTCCTCATTGCTTAAAGTGGCTAGACTCACAACCTAGTAAAAGCGTAGTGTTTCTTTGTTTTGGTAGCTCGGGTTCGTTTTCAATGCAACAAATAAAAGAAATAGCTGTTGGATTAGAGAGCAGTGGGCAGAGATTCTTGTGGGTGGTAAAGAACCCACCATTAGAGGACCAAAGCTTGGACCCAGATTTGAATTCATTGCTTCCTCAAGGGTTCTTGGAGAGGACCAAAGAGAGGGGACTGGTAGTCAAATCATGGGCACCTCAAGCAGCCGTGTTGAATCACGACTCGGTTGGTGGATTCATAACTCACTGCGGCTGGAACTCGGTGCTGGAATCGGTGTGTGCAGGGGTTCCAATGTTGGCTTGGCCACTTTATGCAGAACAAAGGCTCAATAGGGTGTTGATGGTAGAAGAAATGAAGATCGCATTGCCGATGGTGGAGTCGGAAACAGGGTTCGTGTGTTCAACTGAGGTGGAGAAGCGAGTCAAAGAATTGATTGAGTCGAAAGAAAGTGACTCAGTTAGGCAGCGAACGTTAGATATGAAACGTGCAGCCGAGGTAGCGACGAGTGAGGGAGGTTCCTCTCGTATTGCGCTAGTCAAACTTTTTGAGTCATGGAAGCTAAAATGACTCGGGCCGAACCGGTTGTTATTTTTGTTGTGTTGGTCTAATTAACCTAAAACGATGTCCGAATCTTGACGGCTTCGAGTTTTAGGTAAAATTCCAAGTTTTAGTCCCTTTACGATTTAATTTTTATAATTTAACTTTACATAACTTTTGCACTCAATTGATCAAAGTGAAATAATATCTCTCAATGCATACATAAAAATATTTTTATTTCAAATGAACAATATATTAATGAATTTTCCATATATGAAATCATAATTACTGATACCAGCATGTTTTACATAAAGCAGGGAAACTTTTGTCACAAAAGAAGTAGAAGTGATGTTAAAAAAATTTCGTGGATTCAACTAATTATCTTAATTGTGAGATATCATTGAGAAATAAATATCCGTGTTGTAATTATCTTTTTTTATTAATTAGAATTAAAATTTGACTTTATTGTTAAGATAAATATATTGTTTGTTACTTGAATTTAGCCTTAATATTCAATTTAATGCTTAATTTGATACCATTATTCAACGAAAATAAATACAATAAATGATGGAATAGTTTACATCACAGCAAATGATAAAAAGGAAAAATAAAAAAGCAAGAAATCCATGATTTAAAAGCACCCGCCTCTCAGAGCGTGTTATATTTTGTACGAATTTTTGTGGCAAATTAACTGAAATGGTGCAATCCATTCCTGCAGGTCGTCTCCTACCATTCACCTTCCTCTATTCCCCCAAGACATCAAATAAACCTTACCTTTCATCTTGGACCCGCAGTAAATGTCAAAAAATTCGACTCGATATTATTTCTTATATTGTTGAAATTCAAGTTCAGTATTAATTTGTCGATTGAGTCTTAATTCGATTAGTGTTAATATTATTATCATTATAGGAGGACATGGGTTCGAATGCGCTAAAACACTTTATCTTTCTATTTAAGAGTTGAAGAAGAACAATGGGTAAATCTAAGCATTGTAAAAATATTAATAATAACTTATAATAAGATTAATATTGAGCACTAATTTTTTCTGTAACTCTTGTTGTTGGGCCTAAACCCCCACCCCCCAACTTGTTTACCCTAACACTCATGGTTCCGTATATGAAGTAGCTGAAATTCGGGTTCTTGACTGTCATTTCAGCGGCTAATCCGATGTTGAACGAAGGGTTGGGTGAAGTGCTATAGTTGATCCTTCAAGTACACTCAATCTTAGATCTGTAAGATCCTTAAAGTAGCAACCAACCTTCAATACCAACAAGTCAATAACCAATGAATGGATCAAATAAAATAAATATAAAAAATTCAATTTTAATGAAGATTTTAAATTATGTTTCAGTCTTGGTTCAATTGTATGATCGAGACATTGGGAAAATTGAGATTCTAAATTCAAGTTTCATTCTATAATATATAAGTTTTTAATTAGATTTATTCTGATTATAAATAGTAAATTTGAGTTTACTGAGTTACTACTTGTAATTACTTATAATATATATAAAAGCATCAATTTGAAAAAGTTTTTGAATTAATGAGAATATTTTTTTATTTTTTATCATATTATTAAATTAACATGTAAAAATAATTTACATTTATTACTTAAAAAGGTTTAGATTGAAGTAAAATTTGACATAATCTTTTTTTACAATTACAATCATTTAAAAAAAAAAGTTTTTTTATTACAATCATTTTTAAAAAAAAAAGTTTTTTTACTTTATTTTTTGCTTTATTTTTTTGCTATTAACTATATATTATTTACAAATTATTATAATTAATTTTTTGACCATTAAGAAAATAAAAAGAAAGATTGAACCGTGAAGAGTTTATTTTGCAATATACCAATTTTTTAGTGTTTGTACAAATGCTTTAATAATAAGAATTTTTTATTAGTACTATATTTGAATTATAGAAATAATTAATATATTTTAATAAAAATTATTAGTTATTAGTTTAAATAATGATTAGATGAAGTAAAAATTAGATTGTATATTAAAAATAGTATAAATGTTTTAATTATGATTTGGATTTTTTTAATATTATTAAAAACTTTACTGATCTATTAATACGATATTTAAAAAATAATTATATTTAAATTATTATATATTTTAATTATGAAGAATGAATTAAAAATCAAATATAATAATTAAAAATACATTATTTAAAAATTAATTAAAAATTTAAACGTGTAATTAGAAACTGGTTTATTCAAAATGGAAGGGTTAATACGGTTGTAACTTCAGAAAAAAAGGTTAAAATGTGTTGCTAGTCCTTTTACTTATATATAATTTGAGATTTGGCCCTTATACAATTTAAAAATCTAATCCAATCATTAACAGTTGTGTTATTAAAATTTGTAAATTTAACATGTTTATTTTCCGGTAATTATATGTCATGTCATATAAGAGAGTTTAATCAAAATATTGAACTAATAAATTTGACAAAAATTAAATACGATTATAATGACTAGATTAATATTTTTAAATAAAAATTTTAATTTTTAATTGTTTTTAACCGAGGCACTAAATCTAAAATTTTATGAACTTACAAGGAGTAATAGCATATATATATATATATATATATATATATAGATATATATCCAAATGTTTTCTTTATGATTCATATATAGATTGTGTCTTCCATTTTTCATTCTCACCAATGGAGGAAGCCATAGTTATGTACCCAGCGCCTATGCTTACTCACCTAACACCCATGGTAGAGTTCGCCAAGCTCCTCCTCACTCACCACCCTTCACTTTCTATCCACATCCTCATCGCAACCCTTCCTTCACAACCTTCCTCCACCGTCCCCTCCACCGTTCCTCCTTCCATCACTTTCCACTACCTTCCCACCGTCGACCTCCTTCCAACCTCAACCGACTTAGATCCCCTTCTCTTCGACGTCATCCGCCTCAGAAACCCCGATGTTCGCCGCACCCTTCTCACCATCTCCAATAACTACACACTAAACACCATTATCGTCGACTTCTTCTGCACCAGCGCAGCATTCGAAGTGGCCTCCGATCTCAACCTTCCAGCTTACTCTTTCCTCCCTTCCGCCCTCGGTGCTGTTGCTTGCTTACTTTATTTGCCCACCCTCTGTAACAAATTCACTCAAAGCTTCCAACATCTCAACGTTCTCCTTGATATCCCTGGCGCGCCACCGATTCCATCTGCAGATATGCCGCCGACAACGTCCAAAGGCAACAAGCTGTATGACATTTTCTTAGATATCGCCACCAACTTGCCTCGTTCAACTGGGATTATTGTGGACACTTTTGAATATCTCGAGCCAAAGAGCTTCAAAGAGATTAATGATGGACTCTGCTTGCCGGACTACCCCACGCCTCCCCTTTACTGCATCGGACCTCTCATTGTTAACACCACCGTGGATGGTGATGGTGTTCCTCCGTGCATAAAATGGTTAGACTCTCAACCTAGTAAAAGCGTAGTGTTTCTTTGTTTTGGTAGCTTGGGATCGTTTTCAGTGCAACAATTAAAGGAAATAGCTGTTGGATTAGAGAAGAGTGAGCAGAGATTTTTATGGATTGTAAGGAACCCATCATTAGAGAACCAAAGCTTGAACATTGACACAAAAATGGACCCAGATTTGAAATCATTGCTTCCTCCAGGGTTCTTGGAGAGGACCAAAGAGAAGGGACTGGTAGTCAAATCATGGGCACCCCAATTAGCCGTGTTGAATCACGACTCGGTTGGTGGGTTCGTGACTCACTGCGGCTGGAACTCAGTGCTAGAATCGGTGTGTGCAGGGGTTCCAATGTTAGCGTGGCCGCTTTATGCTGAACAAAGGTACAATAGGGTGTTGATGGTAGAAGAAATGAAGATTGCGTTGCCGATGGTGGAGTCGGAAACTGGGTTCGTGAGTTCAACTGAGGTGGAGAAACGAGTCAAAAAATTAATGGGGTCGAAAGAAGGTGACTCAGTTAGGGAGCGAACCTTAGCCATGAAACATGCAGCGAAGGTGGCGACAAGTGAGGGAGGTTCCACTCGCATTGCGCTGGCCAAACTTGTCGATTCATGGAAGCAAAAGCAACTCGGACTGAATCGCCAAACCACCACGTAGGTTGTGAGGTAATACCCATGATTAATAAGTGAAACACAAGCATTCGACTCGGTCGTTATAATCCCTATTGTGCTGATTCGACAAACTAAAAACGTTGTTCGAATTAGTATTTTTATTATCTTTGTTGTTGTGGTGGTGATTTATTATGCTTGTATTTTAAATTAATTAATTAAATAATATCCTTAGTTCAGATATTGATATGAATTTTTAATTTCTTAAATATTTAACCATTTATTTGGATTAGTTATTGATTTTATGATAATTAAAATTGAAAAATTAAATCCGATTTTTTTTGGGAAATAATACTGGTATTCAATTAATAATGGATGAGTAGCTCAAGAAAAAAACTGACAGAAGAAAACAGAATTGTCAAAAGCAATAAAAACACATTACAGACGTCATAGGTGAATTTTTATCTTAACAGGGATCTGAAGGTCCCAAATTGATGTGTAAAGATTTTTGTTGTTATCATTTGTTAACAAATTACTCGTTGTATGTTAGGTCATTTTGTAAGTAACGTTTGATACCCACTCTTGACCGAATACTCCCCTGAAGCATCATGACGCCATACTAGCATGTCTGGAGCACTACACCCAACAAGAGGGATGTTGAGGATGCGCCGAGCTTGTACGTCATCAACTATCCTATAAATCACCTCCTTGTGCCAGGTACCAGAATCCACATTTAGTAATTGATCAACAGTAGACCAACGAGTATCCATAGTCGGAACTAACAATTTACCATTCCCAGGACCACGAAGCTAGGGATCATTTCAGATATTCACCTTCGCACCAGTGCCAATTTGCCACAGAAGCCCATCATCAAACATATCCCTAGCACAGCAGATACTTCTCCAGGTAAAAGAAGGGTAAGAGCTGATTTTAGCTGACACTATATCAGTGAAAGGATAATAACGAGATTTAAGAACTTGAGAAAGAAGACAATTGGGCTGGGTTAAAAGCCGCCATACTTGCTTCGCTAAAAAGGCTTTATTAAACAAATATAGATCGCGAAAACCCAGCCCACCATTAACCTTCGGCAAACAAAGCGCACTCTAAGTGCTCTAGTGAATTCCATTAGCAGATTTACTAGTTGACCACCAAAACTTGTTCAAAATACCTTCAAGCTGATGACATAAATTTTTAGGTAATGCAAAACATTGCATAACATAAACCGGGATTGCTTGAAGGATTGCCTTGATAAAAACTTCTTTATCGCCCATCGATAGATACCTCAAACTCCACCCCTCAATTCGCCTTCAAAATCTGTCCACAAAATTAGCAAAAGCCCATTTTTTCTTCCTCCCAATCATCATAGGCAAACCCAAATACTTTTCTAGATTCATTTCCATTCTAACACCCAAAATGTTTATAATCAAATCCCTATCCTTAGACCCTACACATGTGCTAAAAAGATAAAATTTACATTTGAAAAAAAAGATAAAATTTACATTTAAATTACTAAAATGATGAAATTAACTCTAGATTTTTTTATTTCGCGTAGTGAGTCAAATAATTCCATCAATAAAGGGCATGGTCCCAAATCAATATACCATAAAGACATGTTGTCATTGTTACTATGTTCCCAATGAAGAAGAATCATCGGAAAGTGGTGTTAGTTGCCAAGTCTAGCATTCCACCAAATCGTCTTCGTGTGATGGATAGATGGACAAGTACAAATGTTCGACAATTCCTCGCATGATAGTCTATCACTTTTAAGGGTTAGTTTAGAAATATTTTTCAAAGTATTTTTGGATAAAAAAATATTTTTTTTATTTCAAAAGTATTTCTAAACAAATTGTTTTTTAAGAAAAAAAAGTATTTTTTTAAGTCAAAAATTGGCCTAAAAATACTTTTTTTTTAGAGATGTCATATATTTCGTTTCAAATTTCCTTGAATTTTGATTTTTATTAGTGTTTTTTTTCCTAAATTGTCAATAATGAATGAGTATTTTGAATCGGCATTAGTCACCACGATCCAGACCTTTAATTCTAATATGAAGTGAAGATATAGTGGACCACCATAAGTAAAGCCTATGTAGGAAGGGGTTGAAGCATCTCACCAAGCCCATGATCTCTAACCAGACTTTTTTAACAATGGGTCCCAAATACAAAAGCAACATAAAAGAATTGGTGGAATATTTTAATTTTATAATGTTTAAATATTGTTATGTATTCATGTTTGTTTTACAGTTTATATTCGAGTTTTATAACTATCTCTTCCAACGTTGTTACTCCAATTTTTGAATCTACATTCTCTTCTTCGAAATACAACATATCTTACTATTACATCGAACACTTATTAATATCGTTACATAATTTTAATTTTTTTACTATTTCCTAAGAAAGGCACGTCACTTTAAGAATTTTGCTTACAAACTCAAATAATAATAATGTACCAATTTTTTTTCTTTTAATAAATGGTATGTAATAAGTTAAAATTTTCAATTCTTAAAACATGTATCTCTTCCCTCGCTTAAAGGATGAGTAATCGTTTGATCCGATTAAAAGAATACTAGTAATTGATTTAATCGGTTCTATATTATATTTACTCAAAATTGAATCGAGTTGACATAATTGACAAAATAATTTTATTTTCAAAATTTTAAACCACATTACATTACAGTTTATTATACAATCCAAACCAAAACAGCCTATACTATAACATTAGTATTTACTATTTTGTTTAAAATTTTATTTTATTTTATTTTATTTTTATATTTTAATTTGTATAATACTAATTGGGTTTAATTTTTTATTACATTGAGTTTGTTTTGGATTTGGCCTGTGACAACATATTTGAGTTTAAATATATTAAAATATATAAATTTAATAGATATATTTATAATTAATTAATTCAATTTCAAATTTTAAAATTGAAATTAACCAACTTGAGATATGTTTATTACTTAATCTCTTCAATTAAGGTTTGATTGATTTAACTAATTTTAATCTACTTTTACTCTCCCATCATTATCTGAAAGTTGAAATCTCTTCTACCCAAAAGAGTAAATCAAAATATGAACCTTCTATATAATATCACATCTTTATTATAATAATGCCTTCAACTAAGATAAACGTCCCCTATTAATTAGGTCTCAACTCAATTAAAAAATTATCAAAAGCTATTTCTTTTATAAAATAAGTTTATCTATGGTAGCGAAATGTATAATATTTCAATTCTCCTATGTTTCACTATCATTCAATCAATTTTGTTTCACTTGGGGTAAATTTAGCATTACTTTTAAGAAACACTGTAACACCCCTTAACCCCAAACCATCGTCGAAACAGGGTTATGGAGCATTACCAGAACTATCGGACAATTTACAATTAATACACAATTATTAACAAACATAATATAAAATAACCTTATAGTCCCATATATGGATCTTCGAGATCCAAAAATACGAGTTAAAAGTAGTTCGAGACTAATTCGAATACTCAGAAAATTTTTCGAACATTTTAAAATTTTTCTCAAATACTAGGCTCACATGCCCGTGTTAATGAACCGTAAGGTTCAACATAGCCGTGATGGTTTGGGACACGCCCGTGTCCCTTACCCGTGGAGCATTCTGATTTTTCTCACACGGCCAAGCCACACGCCCGTGTGCCAGGCCGTGTGGACTCAATTATGAGTCTTAGACACTAAACTAATCTTCCTGCACATTTCAACCAAAAATCAATGTACAATTTATGTAGCAACCAATATATTTACATATATAAACATATCTAACCATTTTTAATTTATTTATCTATTTGTTCATTAATCATACATACACTAATTAAATTCATAAAAATACACTTTAGTTAATTCCATTTCATATTTATATTTAACATGTCATATTAGTTCCCTTTTTATACTTTTAACCAATTTAAAAGATCATTTCACAACCGTCATCATAAGACTCTTATACTTAACATATTCATTACCTAGGTACATGCCACAACTACCAAAGGTAAGGTACATAATTAAAATTTCCCTAAAGTCGGGGTTGATCTGGATGCTGGACCGGACACTGGCTTTCTTTTAACCTGCGCACGGAAACAACCATACGCTGAGTATAGGTATACTCAGTAGTATTACTATAATTCAAATTCATATCACTATATGATAAAATATGTATATTCAATTTATACATATAATCTTTCAATAACTATTTCATATATTAAATCAATTTATAAACATTTCAACAATAATATTAATTATCTCAAAACTTGTATTCAATTGAATTTTTGCACTTTTTCATTACTTCAACCTTATTTGATTTTCAAATCTCATTTCTACGACTTATTCCATTTCTTATACAAAATCATTTAATTTAACAATTATTTCGTATCAATAGCTATTTAACTATTTTTTTTTCTCTTTTTCTTAGCTTATTCTGATTCATATACAACTTATATAACTTATCACTTTTTCAATATCAAATCTATTGTAATTTGCGTCTACCAATATCATATGTTAAAAATTTAATCTCAATCAAATTATAAACTTTGGGCTCATACTATTAAAATTTCATACCTCAATTCCTAATTCACATATCAAATTCACACTCAAATTATATAATTCAATTATATTATTCTTTTCAAATAACTTCTCATATTATTTATTTATATAAATTTCACACAAATTATGAACTTTAGTTTCATTTCTCAATCTCATATAATATTTCAATTCATAATCCAACTTTGAATACTTCATGAATCTTTGATTCAAGCATTCAATCTCATAGCACAAATCTCATTTCATATTTTATTTCATAAATTCACTTTACTATTTCTTTCCATAGCTCAATCACAGTCATTCGGAATTTATCATTTCACTTATTTACCCCTATTAACTTGACTCGGACCCTGGCGGATACACCGATCTAATTAAACATATCAGAATGGCGACCAACGCCTCATTTGCTTAGCCGAAGTAAAGTGGCTACCAAAGCCTCATCGGATAGTTCGAAGTATATCTATGACACACCAAGTGTCTCATCGGCTGAGCCGAAGCAAAGTGGCTACCAAAGCCTCATCGAAACTATCCGAAGCAAATCTTTGGCACACCAAGTGCCTCATCGACTCAAGGTCGAAGAATCTCTGAACTGTTCCGATCCTATGGCATGCCAATTATATCCACTAAGCCCGACTAGTTAATAGGGTATCGAAATCACATAGTAATTTCACTTTCAATATCGAATTCACATCAATTAACACTTTGGTCACATTTTTCACATAATTCTCAATTCAATCACAATTTGTTTCAATTTCACAAAATCAGATATTTTCACTTCAATTCACATTTTAACTCAATCAATTTCTCATACTTTCATTCCATATACATTTCATAATAATCACATTCAACTCAAATTAATTCATTTCCAATCATAATTCCTCATATATTCCATCAAATACTCATACATATGCATACTTCATTTCAATATCATTCAATTCATAATTTTTCATATTCACAATCCAAATCAGTCTCTCAATTCAATATGTATTTCAATACCACATTGATTCTTTTAATTCAGATCATATTACCAAAAATTTCCATTCATTTCACATACAATTCAATATATAATTAATTCAATATCAATTTTAACCTTTATTGTATTTACTAAACATATTATTCAAAATTCAATATTTACTAATAATAAATTCAATTCAATCTTGATACTTACCTTAATTTGCTTGTCATGTATATTAATTTAAAATTTAGCAATTAATCAAATTCGAATTATAGTAATACTAACCTGGATTTCCTGTTTTTACTCCTCATTTATTTTCTCTTTTTCCCTCCTCGCTCGCTGTCTCAAGTTCTTTACTTGCTACGCAAATAATAATTTACATTACTAATTACAGCATTAAAATTTAAATAATTGAATTTTTATTCAATTCTTACTCTTCCTCTTCATTCTACATTCTTTATACCCAATTCTATCATTTATTCATATATTCTTTTGAAGTTGTCTTCCTGCGCAACAGTCACTAAATTGTTTATATCTGGAGCTACGAAACTCCAAATCAAGTTCCGTTAAGTTTCCCTGAAACTAGACTCATGTACCTTTCTACCATAAAATTTCCAGAATTTTTAATTTTTCCAATTAATACAGTTTATTTCTCAAAGTTACCCCTGATTCACTGTCTGGCAGTTCCAACCCTCCTATACTAAAGTTCAATTATCTCATAGCTCAGGACTCGGATAATGTTCTCGTCTATTTCTCTTGAAACTAGACTCACTGAGGATTCTAAAAATATAAATTACATCTCATAATTATTTTTGTATAATTTTTAATGATTTTATCAAAACAGAACAGGGGATTTCTAAGTCATTCTGAACCAGTCTTACAAAAATTTAAATATCTCAATCTACAAACTTTATTTGCTTGTTCTGTTTCTTTTATCTAAAATTAAACTCAACAAGCTTTAATTCTATACCTCATTTAACTTCTAATCCAATTTCTACTATTTTTGGTGATTTTTCAAATTTAAGTTTATGTTGCCGCCCAAAACTGTTTTCTTATAGCTTATTAAATCATTTATCCAATTCTAACTTAAAATTCTTTCAATTAAATCCCTAATTCATTTTCTAGTTCAACATAAATCATATTCAAAACCTTAAAACTTCAAAGACCTCAACTTAAATTAATCAAAACTTTATTCTAAAGCTTATAAAACATCAAAATTAAAAGGAAAAGGCCTAATTAACTTACCTATTAAAGCTTTAAGCCTCAAATCTCCAATTTTTCCTTTTTCTTTTCCCTTTTTCTTTCCTTCTTTCCCGTTTTGCTCTCTGTTTCTCTTTTTCTTTCTTTTTGTTTTCCTTTCCTTTTTATAGCATATATATATACACACATATATAATATTTTATAATAATTATTATTATAAAAATCTATTTAATAACAAATAATTTAATTACACTTGTATCCATACACATTTTACACTTGTCTCTATTTAATTTGTTCACAAAAAAAATCTTATAATTTAATTAATTATCTAATAAATATCTTTTATAAATAATAAATATCTATTTAATAATTAATATAAACATCACATTTGTACATTTTCATATTTCTACACATGTATTAAATTTTTACCATACAAGTGTCACATTCCAATTTATTTAATAATATAATAATATTTATAATTCAATAATAATAAAATTAACTACTTAATTAATTAATTAAATATCTAAGAAAAATCTTAGATTTTCATATGTTTGCCGCCTCAACTATTGCCAAATGGCATATTTGCCATTTTGGCCCTTTATAATTTCTATCAATCTACAAATAGGCTTTTACCTCTTATTCAATTTAGTCCTTTTTCCTAATTGCTCTTGATCGAGCTAAATTTACTTAATTAAAACCTAATTAAACACATCACTAACTTTATAAATATTTTTAATAAATGTTTACGAGTCTGTTTACTGAAAACGGAGATCCGATAACTTATTTTTTGATACTCGTACTTTTGAGGTCGTGACAAACACTTTTAGAATAAAAAGTATTTTTGAGATAAAAGTATTGCTAAATAAGATACTTTTGAGCTTTTAAAAAGTCAGAGGGGGATTTAAGGGGGCTGGTAGGGCCCCGACTCCCCTAAAATGTAAATTGTTATTTAGGCCCTTAATTTTTATTTAAAATTTTAAATTAGTAAAAGTAAAATTACACTTCGCCCCCTTAAAATTATAAAAATTTGATTTAATCCTTTATATTATAAAGATATAGATTATAAAAAATTAAAATTTCATTCAGCTCCCATAAAAAATTGTTCTGCTTTCACCATTGTTAAAAGTACTTTTGGATAAAAAAAAAAAAATCTTTGCAAAAACACTCTTTTAGCAAAAAGCAAAGTAGAAAATTTTAACTTCGGCTTAAAAGTGTTTTTGGGTCAAAAACACTTTTAAAAAGTAATGTTAAACTAAATCTTAATACTTATAATCAATACCTTTCTCCTCTTACATAAATTTAATTTTCATTTGAACAAAACCAAAAAAAAAATGGGTACTTAGCATTTTAAATCTTCTAGATGTAGAGATGATTTGGTTGAGATGTTGACCTTTAATCCATGAAATCATGAGTCAAATTTGAGAGAAATTTCAGCTACAATTCAAAGTAAAACAGTAAGGAAAAATAGGTCATTTTTTGTAAGGTACTCATCCAATACCAACATTAACCAATGAAGTTACAAAGGCATCAAATCCTCCAACTTGCCTAACGCGTTTCATTGTCAACAAAAGCATAATTGATAATACCACTAGAAGAACTTGACTTGCTGTTCCTTTTGGTTTTTCAAAGTCCAAGTATTTGCCATGAAAGCCCATGTAGTAATAGTTATATTGTATTTTGTCTTCTCTACTTAAAAATGAATAAATTAATCATTGTATATTAGATCAAAAAATAAATTAGTCCTTCTACTAAAATTTTTGTCTACTTAAAAGTCTAGCATTGTTACTGGTTCCTAGTATTGATTACACATTTCAAAATGGATTAATATACTAATTGGTACTTATATTTGATTTCAATATTCAATTTTGTACCTGAGTTTGACTTTCAATGTTCAATTTGGGACGTGAGTTTTTCTTTGTCTCAATTAAGTACCTATATTTTTTTTACTAGAGGACAAATGTCAAGTATTTATTGAACTACATGATGTTGTTTAGTTTGAGTACCAACTCGAACATTAAAGCCAAATATAGATACTAAATGGTATATTAACCCTTTCAAAATCTATCAAATATACGTATTTCTTTTATCTATAAAAACTTATTAATAAGCTCCATTTTTCTTCTCGTAACTCATTCTTCACATTCTTATCCCATTAGAAATTCCTTTCCACGGCTTTTAAAAAAAAATGGCAGAGAAGATGAGTGATGAAACCCCAAATCCAGAGAAGATCAGTGATGAAACCCCAAATCCAGAGAAGATCAATTATGAATCCCCAAATCCATTGGCACCTAGTAATGACGAGGAGTCTATCACGGCTCACTCGAAAGACCAAAATAGAAAGAAGCAAATGAAGTGCCTGTTGTATATCATATTATTTGCCGTGTTCCAAACAGGGATTATATTGCTTTTCGTGTTAATCTTCATGCGTATGACAAACCCAAAGTTCCGAGTTCGATCGGGGTGGTTTATCGACGCTTTTAATGTTGGAACTGAAGCTTCCCCTTCATTCGACTTGCGAATGAATACCCAATTCATGGTAAAGAACACGAATTTCGGTAACTTCAAGTACAAAGATGGTACCGTTACCTTTGCATATAAGGGCATACCGGTTGGCAATGCCACGATCGAGAAGGGTCGAGTCGGGGCTAGGTCGACCAAAAAGGTTGATGTTGTAGTCAAGTTGAGATCAAATGGTTTGTCATTGAATACAAGAGATAATGAATTGGGAAGTGATATTAGTTCAGGTGTTCTGCCATTGACCAGTTCGGTAGAGTTGAAAGGGAAGATACATTTAATGAAGGTGATAAAGATGAAGAAATATGCCCAAATGAATTGTAGTATGGAAATTGATATCAACTCTAGAACCTTGGGAAATATTATATGTAAGTGATCAAAGTTGTTTACGAACTTTGATTTTTTTCCTTGGAATTTTTCTTTCATTTTTAGTTGCATTTGTTATGGATTTTGCCTTGTGATTTTTGTACCGGAGACTTATGATTATATGAGTCTCCTTTGAGTGTGTTTTTATAGGATTAATATACTATTTGATACTTGAATTTAACTTTAACATACGATTTGGTATATAAATTAAATCGCATCATGTGGTCTAATGTTTAGTAAATTGAATATTGAAACTAAACTCACGTATCGAATGTATATTAATGAAAATATATATTCGAAGATTGTTTTGAAATGAATATGAGGCAGGTATGTTTTATTAATGAATATTGAATCATTTTGGGTAAATTACACTTAACATCACTAATTATTAGTAAATTTACGTTTTAGTCACTTAATTTTAAAAAGTTACAAAATGGTCACTGAACTACGTTTAAGTCATTACGCTATTAAAATCACTTATATATGGCCTTTTTTGTTTGCATGGCCTGCCTACAGTAATCAAAAGCTTTCATTCTCATTCTCTTTTATAGTTTAGTCTTTTTTTTCATGAAATAGCTTTGAACATCATGAAACTGTAAACTAAAATCCAAATAGTTTTCTTTTCCAATCTTCGACACTGGCCAAAAAATCAAACTTCGATCTAAGATATGTTCTTCTACTCATTGATAAGTATCGATCATCAAATCGTCGCTTGGAACTCACTAGCTAGCCCTTTAAAAAAAACACTTAACAACCTAATGACTTAAAATAAAAACTTTCAAATAATTTAGTAACTTAAATGAAAACTGTCGAATGATTCAACGACCATTTTGTAACATTTTGAAGTTGAGTGACTAAAATATATACTTGCTAATAATTTAATGACCTAGGGTGTAGTTTACCCATTTTTTTTTTTACATTTAATATATCCGTTTTACTATATTAAAAGAATATTAATTATTTACTTTTGAAGATAAGCTTAATCAATAAGATTAAATAATATTGGTAAGGTTAAGTGGAGTGGACTGGAAAGTGGAAATCAAGAAATTCTAAGTTGTAAAAGCTTAATAATTGTGGTGTGGATTTTCAAAGTGTGGTGAGTAACTAACCTGAAAATCGTAAATTATTAAAGATTTATATTTGATTTATTTATTGTGTATAATTATAAGCCTATTTAATTATAAGATTATTTCTTTATTTAAATGTAGTGGTGATTAAATTTTTTGTTAGATACTTGTTTAGTATAAATTTAAATTGTGTTTTTTAGTTGTTGTATAAATAAAAATAATTAAGTCAAATCGTATTAATCTTAAAACTAAATAGATATAAATTAAACTTTCTTTTTTTTAATTAACAGTTACAATTAAAATCAAATATTACAAACATTAAATTTAATATTTTAAGTTAACAACAATTATCACATAATTTTTAAATATTGAGAATCGAATATGTGTGCTCAAAATCCCAAAGCCCCTGTCTTTGCTAGCAGCACCAAGGCGTAGCTATTTTTTTTTGGTGAAATAGACAAGGTACAAAAGAAGAATTAATGAATGATTGACTCACTCGTAATCCTGTTTCTATTTAGAAGAGTATGAGATCCTTTTGGAGGAGCGTCAAATACTTGCATATTAGTTTTTAGAAACAAAGCTTGTTTGGCTAACTAATCTGTAACTTGATTTTGATCTCTCAAAATCTATCTGAGTATCCACTAATTTTCATGAGACAAGATGTTGTGAATGCGCCTGATTAGAGCGGAGCTAGAAGTTGTAGAAGAACTTCTAAGGATGGCTTAGCTACTTTTGATACGTTAATTGATTATTATTTTTAAAATAATGACAAATTTAGCTCTTAACATTACATATTTTGTTAAATTATTTTTGAGCTAAAATTGGCTCTTAATATTTATAAAAATCAAATTTGACCATTAACATCTTAAAAAGGGTCGATTTGATTTTTTTAACGGAAATATTAACGAAAACATTAAATTTTTAAACATGGCCGCCTGCTTGGGCAAACCACATGTATTTTATGCTATTTATCTTGATTTTTATGAATTTTTTTATATTTTATGTATTTTAAATTATTTGTTGGCGTTGCATATAAAACAAATAATGTTATGTCAAAATAAAGTATATGTAGACTACCATGCCATTGCCATTCCAACATTGTTAAAAAAATAAATGTCTTAGTTAATATTTATTTTTAAAAAAACGTTTTGACTCTTTTTTAATAATTAATGATCAAATTTAGCTAAAAAGATAAGGGTTAAATTGATAAAATTATAAACATTTGAGCTAAAATTATCATTATGCTTTTTTTTTTCTTATTTCCCAAAAAAGATTTTGAAGTTTAAGGAGGTTTTGTCATTTTCATTTATAAGAAGTTTTCAATCAACTTAAGAACTCTATTTTCAAATTGGCCCTTGGGTAAACTACATGGGCCTAACTCATGTCTACGATGGTAATTTTCTTACCTTCTCGACAACAATGCTTCGGCCCAATAAAACATGAAAAAACAAAATTAATCAAAATTATAATTATAATATTTTTACTAATTAATTTAAATGATTAATTTATTGAATATGTAATATTACAGATATAATGTCAGGTACCATACATTACCTTGTTTGGTTCATTTAATTGCAATAAAAAATTTTCGTGTTTGGTTAATGGAGTATAAGATTATTTAAAAACACATTTTACTAAATTGTTCTTATTATAAAATTTATTTTTTAACAAGTTTAATTTTTTAATATTTTTTTAGTTTCAATTTTCATAAAATTGTGATAATTCTTGTTTTAATTACGATTTAAATATTAGTAAGTAAATATATGATGTTAAAATAAAATTATAAATTATAATGATAATGATCATTTTAACTTTAAAATATGACATTTATTGTTTTGTGGTTAAGAAAATGAAATAGTTTTTAATTAGACTTAATTTTTATTTTGGAACAAAGACGAAATTAATTAAAATAAAAAAAGAGATATATCAATATTTTTATTAAAATAATATAAAAATAAAAATCATTTTTCAAAATAATATGTTTCTACATTATCTCACTATGTCATCGAACTAGTGTACGTGACGAACTCAATTAATTTAATCATAAAAATTTAAAAATAACATTCAAAAAAATAAACAAATATATTTTAGAAGGGTGTCATCTACTTGAATGTGACATCCCATTCAAATATTTTTTTTTCTTCATTTTTTATGAGTTTTTTACAAAAATAGAACTAAAAAAATACCAAAATAATACATTTAAGAAATTATGTACTAAAATGGTACATTTGGGTGGTCATGCCTCTGCCATGGGCGGCACAGGTCACGCGTAGGGGAGAGGCGACACTGGTCACGCCTTTCTCATAGGCAGCACCAGTGCTGTGATGGAGGAAAAAGAATAAGAATAAGAAGAAGAGGGCGGCGGGAAAGGAAAGAAAGGAAGAAAAAAAGAAAGAAGAGAGAGGGAAGGAAAGAGAAAAATAAGGAAAATAAATAAATAGAAAGGAAAGTTTAGGGTTTAGGGAAGAATAATTAAAGTGTTAAAAGGGTAATTTTTTTTGTTATAAAATTTAATTTGTTTTTGTTATTATTGTTGTTGATTTAATTAGAATTTAATTTTTAATTTTATTTTTATAAGGTATTATTTGGTTAAAAAGAGCTATTAAGGTATGTTTGTATTTATTTTATATTTTTATTGATTTATAATTATTTTTAATGTTTATTGAAGCAAAAAAACCTATTTATGTTATGTACAAAAAAATGTTTTATTTTTATGTAATTTATTTGTTATGTGTGTTTTCGGTTGATTAGATATATTTTTTTATGTAATTTAAATTATTTGGCATGTTATAATTATATGTTGTAATTAATCGTTACAAATTGGTTACTTATCTTGTACAATTAACATGCAAAATATTACACTATACTAAATTATGAGTTAAAAAATTATATCAGCTTTTAAAATAACATAAAAAATTATACCGACTTTTAAAATAACAATACATACAATTATACATATAATATTTCTATTAAATAAACTAACAGAAAAATAAAAATAAATATTACAAATTATAAGCTTAAATATTTACATATACAAATAATATAGAAATATAAAAAAAGAGAGAGGGAAAGAAAGATAAAAATAAACTTAAATATTACAAAATAAGAAAAAATAAGAAAAAAAAATAAATAGAAAGGAAAGTTTAGGAAAAAAAAGTAAATAGAAAGGAAAGTTTAGGATTTAATATTACAAATTTATAAACTTAAATATTTATATCTACGAATGAATGATATTAAGATTAAACTCTTTATTCAATTTTTTTTTATTTGGTGACTGAAAAGAAAAGATACAACTAGTTAAACTATACTAAAGTGATTATCTGTAAACACATGTAAACCTTCTTCTCTATTAAAGGTTGTTTTAATTATTCGATCTGCTTCAGTGTTTTCTTCTCTAAAGATATATTCAAATTCCTATTTTTTATATTCTTTAAAGGATGGTGAATACATCTTATTATCGTTGACTTTAAGGGTATTTCAATAACCTTCAAACTGTCAGTTTGTATCAACAATTTAATTTTTTTTATATTAACGATAAATCATTAAAGATACCTCATAATTTAGCATTAAGTATTACATATTTTTCCTAACTGTGGATAAAACCCGATGATTCAAACCCACCTTTACTAATATTCTATGATTTGTCCGGCCTGGTGCCGTCCTCATTCAATGAGCTCAATTTTTCATCCTCAGATTCAGACTTTATCAACTGTGACATTAACTACTCACCTTAAATTGTTGATCACCTGTTTATAGCTGGATGACATCCACACCCATATAATCAAAACATTAAATTTTTTAAAACATGACGTCATATAAATATAAAATTTCAATTATTAAATATTTTTTTGAAATCCTTTGAAAAAACTGACATCTTTTATTTTTAAAAAATAGAATCAAGAAGAAAAATCCATTACATGATGAAAACCTGAAAAGTTGAAGTGGGGAGTAAAAAAAAGAAAAGTAGAAACCCTTTTTTAGAAAATCAAGTGCCTCTTACTGTTCACTTTTTTTTTTTTTTTTTCATTTTATGTTATTATTTTTATCCTTTTAAATGTTGGTCGGAGAAAAAAAACAAAAAAACATGATGTGCGAGCAACATTAGATTACAAAAAATGTGTTGGAGAAGTGAACCGATATCGTCCGGTCCTCTTCTTATGTTGGTGACCTGTGAGTATGAATGAAGTTGACAAATGCTATCAAATCCCATTTCATCATTATAGATGGGCGCCCCCTCCCTTTATTCAAATTTCAAAGCTCATGAGGTGGTGAAGAATGAATTTCAGTTTATCAATTCCATCGTCCGTCTGATTCTTATAATATTACTTATAATGAGAACCTAAGTTAAGTTGTAATGCAATATAATACCAAGGGTTAATAGCATTCGGACTCCTTAAATTATGATTTAGATTCTACGTCCATCCTCACATTTTAAAATATTTTGATCGTGTCAGTTAAGTTTTTACTTTAGCTTAGTCATTAATTTATGTATTAAGACATTGAACATATTTTAAGATACGTGATAAAATTATAAATATGTGTAGACTTACTGTATTGCTAACTTAAATTTAATATGTTTAAAAAAATAAAATATGTTTTAAATATATTTCATGTCAAATATAAATTGAAAAAAAGAACATAATTAATACAATTAGAAAGTTTGTATACTTAGGGAAAAATTTAAAATTTGAAAGTGAGAGTATCATAAAGATTTTTGTATTATGAGTGGGATTACATTTTGTTCTCTTTATTAAAAAAATAGACACATTAGATCAAAGAACAAACTGGTCCTTGCATGTTAGAATGAGACACATGGCATGCCATGTAGAATTGTTTGGTTAATAAAAGCTATTACATAGCAATCAATCTAGGAAAAGAAAAACCAGCAGCATCTTCATGTGACATGTTCAAAGCAAAATCAGGAGGTTGAGATTGAGAGTAAAAGTCAATAACCATTCCTTCTACAGCCATTGCTAAGCAATCAACCGTCCTATTGCATTCTCGATGCACATGCCTAATACAAATATCCCAATCTCTATTCAACAGGTCAGCAACCCCAATTTTTAACAATAGAAAATGATGAAATTTTTAATAGAATGAACAATTTGTTCATTAATCTAACATACAGAAACCAAGTTACCCATTTTTTAAGCAAAGTGAACAAAATACAATTTAATTCTCACTACAAAAACCTCTATGATACTTTTACAAAAAAATAAAATATATTTAAAAACATTCAATACAATTAACTGAACATAAAATAATAACACATATACATAAAACATACCAAATACAATAAAGACTAGATTGGAATATATAGACAAACAAGTTGTGGGTAAACATTGTGTAGGGGTACCATGGCATATTTTGGAGAGGAACCATACCAACAAGGGTATATGAGCATGGAATATGAAGGGGGATACAGTGGATATAGGCATAAATCCTTCAAATTAAATGGTGCAGAGAATATATATTTATGGCTGTGGCATGTTGAATGGAACGTTCAACTTACCTTCTGCCCATATAGCAGGGATGGGTTGCCAGAGCATTTGTTTCAATTCACACTGCTTTTTTCTCTCTTTTTTTCCCCCTAGTTTTGAATTATACATGAACTAGCATTTCTTGTATTCCAAGAAATCCTTCAAAGTTTTAAAATGCATTGAATCCATCTGATTAGTCGTAAACAAAACAAGTTGGTTCAGATTCGAGAACTGGAGTCATTACAAACTCGAGAAAAACATGTCATCTTGAACTTGGAAGAACATGTCCTTGTTGACTCAAAAAGCCTCTCGTATAGGCTGAGCCAAGAGAAAGAAAAACCTTTAAGCCTCGTATGGATGCAGAAGAGGTGTTGAGTGGAACAAGAAAATGGCGTGGAAAGAAAATAGAAAGGAAGAGGAGATAACCGAAGAGAGACAAGAAAGAAGATCGCTATCGACAAAGAAGAGTTGGCAATACGAACTCCGATGACCTTACATTTTTTCTATTTTTTTCAAAGTTGTTTGAATCAAATCAATTGGATTGAAAATTGATTGAGATACCAGTTGAAGAAGGGCAATAAACTAATCGACCGAGAATTTATATATATATATATATATATTTACCATTTGAACTAAATTTTTAATGATGTATTTAGTACACCCAATCAACCACTCCCTTCTCTTGTGGATGGTGTGAAATTGTGAATAGTTTTTACTGTTGAAAGCATTATAGAAGATTGGAGAAAACAAATTCCCACTAAAAATACTACCAATTGTGGAGGAAATTGAAAAATAAATGTGAAAGTCATTTTATGTCCTTCAAATCCAAGAAAATCATGATCACATCTTTGAACTGCAGAAATTTAAGACCAAACACAAATTCTCACAACAACAAAAAGAATCCAAATATAAAAGAGTTAACTTTCAATTCCTTCATAATGACAAACAACTTCACCTTTACAAAGTGAAAACTACTCTCTCTACTCACTGCTCATCATAAACTAAACAATCAAAAAACAATTACTACCCCTTCTTTTTTTTCTTTTCTTTTTTAATTTTCCTTTGTTTCCCTTTTTCAATTTTTACATCATCATGATCATGAAATTTTTTGAAGTCTATTAACAGTACTTTTTCAGGTGGTGATGCCATTGCCTTCTTCGCTTGATGTTCTTGCTGAATCCATTAGTTTCTCGTATGATGAAATGCTTGTAACTCGTGAAAATAGAGAAGACTCTGAGAAAAAAGAAATAAATTTAGAGCTCAATTAGCACTTAAAAGTTAAAAGAGAGTGCAGTAACGAATTTAAACAGTGTGGAAAACTTGTATACCTGTTGAAGATGCATTGCTTAATTTCTCTTGTGAAGAACAATCGCTTGTGCATCTCGATAACCATGAAGATTCTGCAGAAAATCCAAGAAGAAACAAAGTTAAGCATTAAACTCTGATTTCTGAATTAAACCCAAAGCTTAAAATTAACTGCAAAACCGAAAAATGATTGCCTCTGGATGAATTGAAAGATCTCTTGCAATGTAAAATGGCGCTTTGGATCCCATCATGTTGAAGCAGCAGTGAATCATCTCTCCGGCTAATCGGCGACGCTGCAGCCGAGGCTGATCGGCTTTTTCCCAGATGCTTGTAACCCGCTTTAATATTAGTATTTCCCTGTTTCTCCTTTACAGAATATACCGTCGCCGGAGAAGTTGCCGAGGATAACGTTGATAAGTCGCCGGACACTTCGAACGTGTGGGTTTGACTGTGCTTTTTGGAGATTTTTGTGTACAATGGTTTGATTACATTCAAGTACTTATGTACCAAATCTTTTGATAATCTCTTCGAAGGATCATCTTCTATTTTGCCTTTTGTTCTTCGGAAACTGTTTTCTCTAGTGAAATGCTCTCTGCTATTATGGTTTTCATGCTTTGGGGTCTCCATTGAAGCACCTAGAAGCTTGGTTTTCTCCGGTGGGTGTGTATTGTTACCGGTATTCGCCATTGATTTGGATTTCTTGGGAGCAAAGACTCGAAATCTCTGAGCTGATTTTAGCAGAGCAATGGGCGATTGTGGCTTGGAGATTGGCTCGATAGGCATAATCTTTCTCTTCGAGAAGTGATCGGAGGGAGACAAACTAAGCTCTTTGTTACCAACAACATTGTTGGTCAGTTCACGGCGAGCTCCACCATTGCCATTAAAATCACGCAGAGGAAACTCCAAGTCGATGAAAGAGTCCTCCCCTTCATCCAACTCATGATCCGAAACAACCCCAGACGCGGCGGTGGCAGTGACGGTGACGGTGGTGGCGGCGCCGTTTCCATCACATGGCTGGGTTTGATTTACTTTATGAACCCCATTACTAGGTTTCCAAAACATGAGAAAATTCAGAGCTTCCATGGCTGTAAAACTCAAAAAAGAGAACACGGGGGAAAACAGAAAAGACAGAGAATCCAAAGAGGAAACGAGGGTGGGTTCTTTTAGGGTTTCATTTGGGGGCTAGGGGGAGGGATTAAAAGCATTTAAAAAAGCAAGAGAGAGGCATTGCACTGCCTTTGATGGGGTTTCAATGACAGGAATTGAAAATGGTGTTTCAGGGGAGAGAGTGAGGTAAGCTTTTGATACCACTTTTTACAAAGAGATTCGTATTAGAAAGAGAGAGATGGGGATATTAGCTTATTAGCTTTGCAGCCTCTGCTTTTTCAACACTGATGAGGTTTTTTTGGTTAATATAATTTTGACTCCCTAAACTTAATAATTAGTCCATTCGGATAGTCCGTAAACCAAGTTTTAATTAAATAGATTCTTAAATTTTTCACAAAAGCAAAATCATTTTAAAAATAGAGAAAAAACTATTCAACCAACTTTTTTTAGCTCGATTCAATTAAACTCTTTATCCGGACCAATATAATGCTCGATTCTCAATTCAATAAATCTGATTGATTGATCCAATCCAATTTCTAACAATCAAAATCTTAAGATTTTCTTTTAAAAGAAATCAAAATTTTTACATTTGCCTAGTTCATAAACTAAAATAAACCTAATTATCAAATTTAGGTACCAAAATAAAAAATAAAAAACCAAAACTAAAGGACTAAAATTTGTATTTACCCTTTTTTTTAAATTGCAAATTTACAGAGGGAATAGTTGAGTATAGGTTGCGTGATAGAGAGAGAGAGATGGAAAAGGTAGAGCACGTGAATGGAGCTTGCGAGTGAAATGAAAGACAAAATCTTTTTGCAAATGATGCAAAATTTTAGTCCGTAAATAAAAAAGGATCATATTTATCATAGCTTTACGATACACAAAATAAATAAATGACAAGTTTTTATTTATCAATTCAGAAAAAATACAGTGAATTGCAGGCATTGGGCTCAGCCTTTTTTTTCGCTTTGCCATTCAGAAACTTTCCCTCAGTAAAAAAAATAAAATGGAATCCTGGATTTACATGCGCACTGGTCTCGATCACTACCTTTCTTTATCTCTTTTGTACTTTTCTACCCCCTTTACCTATTCCTTTGTTTACGAATTCTTCATCAAAAATTGAAAAAATAATTGGTTAATACACTCTTTCATACCTAAGGTTAATTTTAATATTCAATTTAATACTTAAATCTTTTCAATTTGGTATTTTAATTTTTCTCCCAATCAATTTTATGTATCAAATGATATGTTTCTCAACATCTGTAGGCGAAAAATTATTTAATATTAAATAAGATTTTTTTTAATTTGATCATCTATGTTGTTTTTTCTTTTTTAAATTAATCGATATATGCTTTTTTCATTGCCTTATAAAACGCGATTTCCTTTCTCTCTCTTGAAAATACGGCAACGACGACATGCTCAACAGTAATGACGAAGAGGACGAGGAGTTGTTAGAAGAAGAAGAGGAAGAAGATTTTAATTCCTCCTCTTTGCTACCTCAACCGATTGCTGTCGTCGTACCCTCCGTCTCAATCCCCGCACCATGACTGTTGCTGTTGTTCCTCTCGAGGATTCGACTCCCAACTCCAAAAGCCAATGAATTGATTCTATCGTCTCACAGAAAAAACCTCCTCCGCCGCAACAATTAGATGAATCGCGATGATTATTTAAAAAAAAAAAGTAAAAACATGTCTTGTATATCAATAATATTTTTAAAAACAACATAAATGGTCTAATTTCTTTTTTTGGGGGGGCATATAGGTAAATCACCCCATTTATATGACTATATTTTTATAGATATATATTTAAAGTTTTTGATTGATAAGTTTTATGTTCTTTCAGTTTGTGGCATCGATGAATAATTTTTTAAGATTATTTGAATTATTTATTTTTTAATAATATTATTATTATTATTATTATGTTTTCATCGTCGGAACATTAAATCGTAGAACAAAACGTACCAACAATCTTTTCAATTACGGGTTTACCTTTTAGTTTTTCCGTTTGTCCAGTATCAGGTTTTGTTTTTCGTACAGTACTTTTTGCTTCTACGTTACGCGCCAATATTTATTTATATAACTCCGTAAAAAAATAAAATATGCTATCAATCCTTCCCTTATTCATAGTTTTATAATTTAGTCCTATTTTTATTTAACAGTGTTAACAACTAAATCTGAATTTTAAAATTTAAAATTAAAAAGGTAAAAGAACTAAATTTCAAGTTTTGATCTTGTATAGGGACTAAATTCCAATGAGGTATTGACATTGATGGTTAAGGCAGAAGCTTCGGATCATACTCAAGTTTGAATCTCACAATACACAATTCTGATATCTATATCTCATATATAGGTTTTGTTATGATTATTTTCGATTCTTCATATGTTGTACTTTGTATTGATTCAATTCTATGCTATAATTACTCGGATATATATTTATACGTGTACACTATTTATAATAATAAACAATTAAAAAAATCAATGAAGATAAATTAATTGAGCCACATATTGGTCTTCTCTCTCTCTTTTTATTTGTTCTTTTCACGTTTAGGTTATGCATTAGTTATATGTACATTGTTGACTTTTCCAACAAAGAAATTATTTGGAGGTGTAATTCAAAGATGATAATGAAATTGCGTGAAGAAATTGTGGGTTGGGGGTGCAATTTTTCTTGGGAGACTTTGAAGTCAACTCAAATGTTTTAAAATGTCGGGGGCAATGTCGGAAACCAAACTTTGGCTAATCCTATAGTCCTTTTCATCGATTTGTTTAGATTTGAATTAGTAAATAATAACAAAATCTTTTATTTTATTTAAATTATTTATAATAATAAATAATAAATAAATTATCAGAGCCAATTATATTTCATTATTTTTTAAGTTATTATTATTATTATTTAATTCCGTTCGTAAGTCAGCGAAAAATGTTTTAAATTTTACATGGTTACTTTTATTTATTTATTTATTTTATGTATAGACAATTTTTTTCTCAATTTGGTCTCTGTACGCCCTTTCATCACCTGAATTTTTTTTAAGAAAAAATATATTTTTAAATTTTTGGATTTTATACAATTTATTTAAGGATATTAAAGTAATTATGTGACACAGTCTTGATATGGAACAATCTTATAATGTTATGTTATCATACCTTAATAGAATCGAAATTTATTAACTCAATAGATAAAAGAAATTTTGAAACTAATATGAACCAAAAAAGTTTCAAGGACCAAATTAAAAAAAATTGTTAAATTCAGAGACTAAATGTTATTTTATCTCATTAAAGAAAGGCAAAAAGAGAAGCGCGTGGAGCAGGAGAAAGAAAGAAAAGGCTTTTAAAATGGCAGGGGTAGTTTGACTGACGTATTATTATATGTTTATAGAAAAGAGATTTACGAGGCTGACGACAAACATCCAAAAAGAGCCATTTTTTTTATTAAAACAAAAGCAAAATGGAATAGAAAAAAGCCAAAACGAACAACACACAAAAAAAAAAATGGAAACGCTAGGGGTTAGCTGAGAAATGAAAAAAAGAAAAAAAAGAAAAATAGTTTACTTATGGTGGCACATGGCCTTAAAAGAAAAGCCAATGTGGGGTTATTTTTCTTTTAAGGTAAAGGCAATGGCAATGGCAAAGGCAAAGACAAATGTAAATGCTTTTGGAGCCTTTTTCCTTTCATAGAGAACCTAAAGCTTTTGCCTTTCAACTTGGAAGAGGTCCAAGTCCAACCTCTACATCTTTTTTGGGAGTTGAATTTAGGTCAATAGGTCCAACTCTTACCTATAAAATTTGGTGATTTTACTCCCCATTCATCTCATCTAATAGTTGTTTGAATTAAATCAGATTGGTCTGGTATTAGATTGGTTAACTTACAAATCATTACGAGTCGATTGAATCGATTTTTTAATATTTTCATTTTTAAAAGTAAACTGCAGTAGATGTCATTCATGATTTTTTTTGTATCATCAAATTATGAAAAGTTATAAAATGGTCATTTAACTATTTAATTTTGTCTTTTTTATCACCAACCAACTAATGTAAAAATAGAAACACCTGAAAATCAAAGATAAATTGAGTGACCATTTTATAACTTTTTAAAGTTAGGTGTCCCTAGAAAAATTACTAATAGTTAAGTGATCATTTTGTAACTTTCTATAATTGAAGTAACTAAAATTGGTTATATGATTACTAATGTAATTTACTTATTTTTTTAATAATTTATTTGATCAAACTATAATTATATCGATAAACTGATAATCTAATTGTTCAATCATCAATTCAATTCTGAAAGCCTTAATTTTAATACTAACGTGAGAACTAATTGAAATACATAATTTGATAATGATTTCGTTTGAATGTTTTTCAAATTTTCGATGGTCTTTTTACTATGAAAGTCATAATAAAAGTATAAGAACTTAAGCTCAAAAGAAACTAAAGTAACCTTAAGCATACGACTTTGAAGGGTTCTTTTTTTCTTTTCTTTTCTTTTCTTTTCTTTCTTAGATGCTAAATATAAAGTATAAAAAAGGAAAAATAAATAAAAGGAAAAAGAAAAAGAGTAAGAACATTAAGCCTTTAATTTTCTACTTCCCTTTGGACAATATCATAGGGTTCTTTCTTATCTGTTTTCCCAGTAAGCAAACAAAAAGAAAATTGGTGATTATTATATTATTATAATGATCAAATATAATATTCAATTGCTAATCTATAGTTACTGAATACTGACCAAACTTACATACTTTAATTAATATTTTTTATTTTGAATAAATGTGTATTTTATTATCAAAAGAAGTACAAGTTTGCTACAAACAACAATGTGTACAGGAATCAAATAAAAAACAAATCAGCTTATACCTGGAAAAAGTTTTATGGAGGTGATTTGTATTAAATGTTAAATTAAATTTAATGTTTTTATTTAAAAAATTTATTTATTTTTATTGTTAAATTTTAATGTATCATATGTCATTGTCTTGTTATCTGTCAAACATGTCTGTTTTTAATAGTACAAATGAATAAAAATTTTAACAGAAATAATAAGCTTGCTCTTAATAAAAATACCTCATCCTTTTACCCGTATACCCTATGTAATTACTTTATAATACATATTTTATATAAAGTTGGGCGTTTACTATTATCAATTTTAGAATTTAAATTTAGATAATATTGCTTTGTACATTACTGTGGATCTTCTTCTTCTTCTTCTAAAAAAAAAGAAGAAAAATTTTAAACTATTGCATGATAATTAATCTAGAAATAGATAAATTGGTAAGATCTCCATGCAGCACATTTAGAGTAAAATTAAGGGGTTGAGAACAAAGGTGAAAGCTAATGTCCATTCCTTGTGCAACATTTGCTAAACAATCAACCAACCTATTACATTCACGAAACACATGAATTAAATTGACATTCCAATCACACCTCAACAAATCTCGAATTGCACTTATGACGTGGGATTCCGGTTGATTGATTATCAGGTCTTCCTTTATATGGTGCAACGCTTCCAAATAATCTGATTCTAACAACACATCTCGACAATCAAACTTCCAAGCTTGTTCAAGAACATTAAGTATGCCCCAAAATTTTGCCTATATGTTATAGAATCCTATGTTCCTCACAAATTCCAAACACTACAAATTATATACATCTCAAATTACACCAGCAATCATACCTATTTTATATTCTAAATTTTGACCGCCATCCTATTTGGATCTTCATTTTTAAATGGTGAGAAAGAATGATTAATGATGTATCACATTCGTAAAAACTACTTCGATTTTCTTAAAAGATAATATTTCCATTATTCTTTTGAAGATTCGTGGCCATATTTATGGTATGCATAACCTTTTTATTTTAAAAGCTGACCATTAGGGTATTTTCTTTTTATTCTTACGTCTAATTCCTTATTCAATGCTCAACCTTTGGAGAGTTGCTTTAAATTAGAATGTAATGATTAAGGATATAAACTATTGGGGATGTAATAAATTAAATATACAAATTAGATGAGAGGGATGATAATAACTGGATTTAAACCCCAAGGGACTTAGTCACTGATTTCTTTTATATTGTTGACAAAGTTGAAAGAGGAAGACAACAATCCAAATAATGAAATTAACCTTTCAGTCCCCTTATAAGCAAATTTATACTTTAACTTAAAAAGAAAAAAATATTTTAATCCTTTCAAAAATAGTAAAATTAAATTTATATTTATATTTTAATATCTCAAAAGTTTATAATTCAATTTTGACTGTTATTTAACAGAATCATCTCGGAAACACATGCCTAACCTCAAACAATAGAGTACAAACTTGAAGTCGGGTTCCACAACTACATCATAGGTTGGCAAATAGAGGCATTGGAGGCCGAACTATCCAAGGCACGAGTCAAGAGACAGTCCATTCGACCACCTCAGATATACTGTTCTCTTCTTCTTGTTTTCTTTTCTACTCGATTTTCAGAGCCTTTGCTCTTCCTGTTGGGACGTCGGCGTTGTTGTCGGAAATCTGTCAATGATAGTGTTCGATGGTGACTAACGTAATCGCACCAGGCGCCTTACTTGATGGCTGTCGTGGTTGGTCAGTCAAGGGTGGTACCGTCTTTTTGTTTTTGTATAGATTTTCAATGAACCAAAAAAATAAAAATAAAAATGTACAATTTCTTCAATTTTGTTCCGTACATCGTCGGTGTACTGATGTTAATATGTACATATATAGTCAAGTACCATAACAGTACATTGCATGTTAAACTAGATATTTGCAAAAATAAATACAAATAATTTATTTTTTAAAACAATTGAATATATAATTAATTGATAAATACATTAAATATGAATTAAAATTTTAAAATAAATAAAGAAAACAAGATATGCGATTATTGTCAATGGTGACGATGAGGCTATGTCACTGTCTGGCTCAAAAGACGGAGTCAGGTTGGTGTGATTTCGTAGCCGGAACTCGGCATAAGAAAAGCTGAAGCTAAGATTATATGGTTGGACTTGGATTTGGCCATCATTCCTCGAATCTAAATTTGGTCCTCACTCATCGAAAATGATAATTTTTTCAACATTATTTTATATCAAACTCAAAATCACCAAAGGTAATGATAATAATATAGGTTTTGATTAAAAAAATATAATAATATAAGTAAAAGTAGAATGTAATTAATTATTAAGAATTAAATTATATTTTGTTATTTTTATTTAAAAAATAAGTAAATTAATCATTAGATGTTAAATTAAAAAGTAAATTAGTCATTTAGTAAAAAAAATTCATCTACTTCTATTATTAAAAATCGGTCTTTATACGTCAACATAAGATCACATAACATGTCATGTGTTACTATTTAATTATTTCATAACTATATTAATTTTTAATTATATAAATAAATTAAAATTTTAACAAAAAAATCAATTTACTTCTTAATTTATCATACATACACTAATTTATTATTTTTTAATAAAACTAAAATATAAATTAACTCTTACTATAACCACCTCTATAATAATTTTACTATTAGATATTCAAAGACAAACACATTTTTGTGTTGAACAAATGTACAAGAATCTCCTAGCATTGAGCATGGCATAATAATTATCATGGGTTACTTCCAAGATTCTGCGCAACTAAATCATGATGGTAACCTGCAAAATGGATTATTATTTTTAATTATTCTATGCCTTTTTAATATCTTTGAGTTTTTTTATTAAAAATAAGATTGTATCATATCTTTATTAAAAAAATAGTAAATTAATTTATATACATTTAATTAAAGAGTAAATTAATTTTTTATTTAAAATTTCATTAATTTCTACTATTAAAAATCAGTTTTTATACGTTAGAATAAATATATCTAGCATGTTACGTAAAACTATCTGATTATTCTATTGGTCACGTCATTTTTAAAATAAAAGTAGATGAATTTTTTAACATAAAAAATTAATTTACTCTTTAATCTAATGTACAATTATTAATTTACATATTTTTTTAAATAAACGAAATAAAATTTAATCTAACTCTCAATACAAATATTTTTATTATAATTTTATTATTATTATTTATCTTTTTCATCATTATCACTAAACTGCTGTTAATTAATTAACACTTCATTGTCACCATCTCAGGTATTGAAGACCAATCTATTCTATAAAAAAATTGTATATAAATTTACATTTTTGGATAGAAATTTGGAGTTGAAATGTTGAATATCATCACCGAATAATCTTTTTTCTTTTATAAAAATAAAAAAGTATAAATCTCATTTAAAAAAGTTAATAAAAAATGTTGCTTGCTATGCTCTTTAATCTTTACTCTTTATTCTTTATCGTGGCTTTGCCACATATTTTTCAAAGCGAGAAGAATTATCTAAAGCAGAGGCATCTGGTTATATAAAATACCTTTTTTATATATAATTTAAACCATGGGGAAAAAGCCAAAGAAAAGCCAAAAAAAAGTTTAAATATGAAGTGATTGTTTATTTATATTTTAGTTATTTTGACATTTTAAAATTATATTATATCATTATTTGAAAATTTTAAAAAAATTAAAAGGTATAACGAATTTTTTGAATTTTTATTTTCTAAAATTCTAGTGAAGACATGACACATTTTCAAATTAAAAAAACTACTAAATTTCAAGATTGATATGAACAAAAAATTTCGAGACTAATTTTATCATAAAAATATAAATTTTATAGAAAATACTATAACTTCGAAAAGTGAAATACAAAATTATTTTTTTAAACATTAATTATAATATCAAAATAAAAAATTTTAAAATGTAAAGTGATTATTTTATTTTTCCAAAGTTCGGTATGTTCTCAAGTTTAATAAGAAAATTGTTTATTTATTGTGGTTTTACAAAACCCAATTATCCCTTGAAATTTGATGAAAAATCCAATAACCCATAAAGTTTATTTGATTAAAAATTAATAAAATCACTTTTTATCATTTATTACTTGTTATTCTATATATTTTTATTACGTTCAAAAAGGCAAGAGTCACAATTATAAAAAATATATTCAAATAATTATAACAATAATTTATCATTTATAAAGCACAATTGGATTGAATATATATAGACTTATACTAGAATAAATCTATGCAATAACAGTAGACGGTGGGACATAAACCAAAATAAATATGAATTTAAAATTTACACATGATTTACATAAATCAGTGAAGCTCGAATATAAAATTTTAAAATTCTCAAATACTTAACGTTGTCATTAAGTCAATATCTCATTGGACGTAAGTTTATTTAAAACTTAATTTTAATTTAATCATATATATTAACTTTGAGATTATTTTTTTTATATTTTAACCTCGTCTTTTACATTAAAACCTTCTAAATAATGGTAATTAATTAATGTTACATAAAAAAATTAATGAGTTCATCTCGAGATTAATAAATAGGAATGACAAAATCCGAATTACTTGATGGATTTCGAACTGATCTACTTTGAATGGAACAATTTTTTTTTGAAAAGTGGATGTGGGGTGAAATGATTTTTTTTTGTTATTTCACAATGTGCATAAAGTGGTTACGGTAATTGTTTGCCCCGTCGCGACCCACTATATGAAATTACCATTTTATCCTTTGTATATATAGCTATTAAAGGGTAGAAATGTAATAAAATATTACAAAAATCTATATATTTCATGTTCAAATATTTACTTGACTTTAAAAACATTGAAAATATTAAAGATAAATAGTAAAAATTAAATTGAAGTGGAGTGGAGTGGAGTGGAGATGGATGCATGTAACATTCATGGAAGTGAAAGTGAATTTTAGGATTATACATCCATAGTGAAGGGAGGTGAGTGGTAGAGTAAAGTGTGCCAACTCAACTAAAGTGCATTAAAAGCCCTTGTTTAAATACTTTTGTAAATTTTAAATCTTTATATGATCATTTTGTAAGGTTTAGCTTTTATGTGAATAATTTCTTAAAAATTAAGTGCTAATTTAAATATTTAATTTATTTTTTACATTATTTTTTTACTTACTATATAATAAAAATTTTCAACATTAGTCTCACGCATTTTTATTCAAATAAACGGTAAAATTTAGGATTTTATGTAGTTTTAAGCCTTTAAAAATGAGTGTTCAAATTAGCAAGGATAACGAAGCCAAAGCAATAAATTAGCACGTCCCTCGTTTTCCGTACCACTCGTTAAGGCTCATCCCATCCCGAACCTTAGCTGCGGATTACCATTCCCTCCCCATCGAAAACTACAAATTATATTCTTCTTGCTTTACGCCCTTCGTATCCTTTGAACCAAACGCAGATAGAAATCCTCAATGGCGGACCACAAAGAGTCGAAAATGGAGGAGCTGGCCCACAAGATCCACAGAAAGATCTCCTCGCCGTCATCCTCCGATTCCGACGACGATAAGCGCTCTCGCGCTTGCGCCGTCGCTCTCAAGGCCAAAGTTTATCGTCTCTTCGGCAGAGAAAAGCCTCTTCACCAAGTCTTAGGCGCCGGAAAACGTACTCGCTTTTATCTTAACCTTAACTCATTTCTTTTGATTTACTGCTTTTATATAGATATAGATTCTGCACATTCATTTTATTAATTGTTTTACGGATCAGTTGTGACCTCACATTACGCGTAATGCTCTGTTTTACTGACTGATATCGTATCTGATTCCTAAATCGAAGAACTATTAATGTAATTTTACTTCGATCTGATCGATGCTAGTTTCTTGGAATCATGCATTTTTCTCACTAGTTTGAAATTGCGTTGATGAACGAATGCATTTTCAAATCTGTAATTTGAATAATATTACGAGTTGATGAAATATTGTTTAATTCCTCAATTGATATTTCAATGAAATTGCGTTGACGAATGCATCTTTAAATCTGTAATTTGAATAATAGTATGAGTTGATGAAATCTTGTTTAAATTCCTCAACTGAGATTTCTCAACAAAAAAGCTAATGTTGAACGAATATGTACTGTAGCATTGACTATTATCATTGGATATTGATTTTGCAGCTGCTGATATCCTACTATGGAGGAACAAGAAACTTTCCGCAGGCGTGCTTGGTGGTGTAACATCTCTCTGGTTTCTCTTTGAAATGCTTGATTACCATTTAATCACTATGATTTGCCACTTAATGATACTCGCATTATCGGTCCTTTTCCTATGGTCCAATGCGTCTAATTTCATCAACAAGTAAGACTTTTTAATCATTCTTCTATTGGTGCTTATGATCGTGTAATTTTAACTCTTATTGTAACTCATCAACTTTGTTCATACGAAGTTCTCCACCAACCATTCCAGAAGTTGTAATCTCTGAAAAGTGTCTCCTTAAAGCTGTATCTTGCTTTACGTTTGAAATTAACCGAACTCTGGATATTGTACGGACCATTGCAACCGGCAAAGATTTGAAGACGTTTCTTGGTGTATGTTAATGCTAAATTTCTGCTATGCTTTCTTCTAGTTTGCTCTTCTATTAAGCAAAAAACAAGTTATAAATAACAGGATATGATTCTTCAAATATTTAAAAGAATTCGAAAATTTAAGCATAACGATGTTGAATATATACCTATATTCGGTACTCACATTTAGGGAATAGTTATTGAGCATTTGTGCTATGTTTTCAATTCACTAGGTAGTTTTGCTTTGCTTCTGTAGGCTATTGCTGGACTATGGTTTCTGTCAATTCTGGGTAGCTGTTTTAACTTCTTGACGATGGTCTACATAGGTAAGGAATTTGATTGTTTTCTAATACCTTTGCATTAATTCCATCATTTTGTACCCAAGTTATGGGAAAATTTCTTTTGTATTGATTTCCGAACTTCAAAATGTTCTAATTGAGTTATCAAAGTATTAAATGTTAGTAGTTTGAATCTAGCAATATTTTAAATATAATTAATGTGTTTTAAATATGTTTTATGTCATGTTTGAACTAGAACTTAATGCCCAAGTCAACAACTAGCCTAATAGAAGTAATTAGATTGATAGGATATTGATTTTTTGAGAATTCAATTAGTTTGTCTTGAAGTTTAAGGATTATTTTTTAGAACCTTGACCATAGTTTAAGTACGTCATACTGAGTTAATCCGATATTATAATATTTTTTGAGTTTGATGATACTCCCAAGTGGACTTTATGACAGTATTTATTCTGCTATACACTGTACCGGTATTTTATGAGAAATACGAGGACAAAGTGGATGCATTTTCTGAGAAAATGATAATAGAGCTTAAGAAGCAGTTTGCAGTGCTCGAGAAGAAGGTTCTGAGTAGTATGAATAAAGAGAAGAAGAAAGATTAGTGTTTGTTTTTTTTGGCTGAAATCAATTGTTTGATTGTATTTTTTTTACCTCTCATCATCTTTGAGTCTCCCTGTTTTAACATTGCACATATCCTCGTTGAATATGGTTTTTCAACAATGTCTTAGTTTTTAGATCATATGGTTTTTGTATGCATGTCTGTACATATACATACACGCACATATTGTTATAATTAATAAACTCTACAGAGTAATTCAATTTATTTTACAGAGCATTCGACATCCTTTCGTGGTCAATATGCATGATTTGTTTTTTTGTACCATTGTGATATTGAATGTTGAAAGAAATAAAATTCCGTTCTCTTTTGTTGATTGCATCTCTAGAAGAATGTACTACTTAGATTGATATAATTATATGTAGTACACAATTTAGCGACATTAGAATCAATGTAAGTAGTACATTCTCTTTTAAGAGTTGATATTTATTATTTAAAATTTTCGCTCTTTTAAACATATATTCTTAATTCTATTCTCGATTAAAGTTGTTGAATAAATGAAAATTCAATTAACATATTTTTACACATTTTAAATATATAATCATATCAATTATTAAATCACTAATAAAAAAAAGTCAAAACATATAAAACCTCATCCATTCAAAAAGAAATCATTATTTAAGTTTAATTCCACAAGCAAGTAAGCTTTCGTTTATTTATTATTTTATTTTCTTAAATATCAATTAAGGATGGTGATTTCAAATTAAAAGACTTCACCGACCCTTAATTTGTATTGTCATATACTAGTCGACCATTTAATCTCGCATAAACTTGGTTGTGTTAACCAAAACAAAACTTTAAAATCCTTCTTCCTCTTATTTGATCGCCAAGAATAATAGTATGAAGCAAAGATTTGATCCGTTGATGGGTTTGATGGTCCATTAGACACACAAGCCAGACTTGATTCGTGCTTAACCTTGGACAGTTTTGGACTTGACCGAACATCATTTAATTTTACTGTTATTTTTTTCAAATATATTTTTAATATAAATATAAAAATAGACAGCATAATTATCTTGCCCATCCCAGTGAAATTAAAAGTCCTATCTGACACCCAACGATACGAGTTCAAATTTTATTATTCTTTTTCCCTCCAATATATAATGATCTACAAGACAAGCTCCGCATAGGTCATAGGTCGTTGAACCAACCAAAAAATGAATGCAAAATTGAACTAAACAAACTAAGATTAATCAGTTCAATTTGATTTGATGGAAATAAAGATTACATAATTTATTTATTTTACAATTAAGTATCGGTATGTTCTAATCTAAACAAATTAGTTCACCTTAAGACATTGAATTAAAAAACACTACTTATAGAAACACACAATCGCATTCATCTTTCTTAAATATAATTTCATTGTATGTACATATGATCTTAAAACAAAATGATATTTGCAACTAGTTTACCTTATTTTGACCACTAGAAGCAGAGCAGCAAGTATATGGAGGTCTCTATTCCCCAAAACTACCATCTAAACAACAGGCTTTTTCTCGATTCTAAGTATGTCTTTTGGATATGCCCATAATCTGGAAACGGGCTCTTCATCCGACTCGCTATCGCTATCTGAAGAGGATATCACTGATGTATAACCATCCATTAAGTAGTCGACGATCTGAAACACATGCGACGTTTAGAATATGTGAAATTGAGAACCGAAAAAGCAGTAATGGAGGTTATAACTTACAACTACCTGGTGGGGTGAAATAGGCTTAATCTGTGCATTTTCATGTTTTGGGTCACACTGTCTGTTTGAGCACTTCAAGTTCTTGAGCCAAACTATCGTGTCGCAATACCCGCAATATCCCCTACTGGACATTAATTTCTTTGAATAAGTGCCTGACATTTTAAACAAATGGTAAAGGTGAGAAAAGATGATGCATTTGCAAGTGAAATATTCAAAGCCGGAGAGAGTTTCCGGGATATAAACATTATAAAATGGAAGCCCCAATATCGCACACCTTTATATGCTCTTTTAAAGGTCTCTTTCCAATCAATATCAGTTCGACTAATCACATTCTCCTCCCAAAATGTATAATCCTTGTTTACTGATATATCACTCCACTGTGTCTTAGTTCTAGAAGAATTGTTTGATCTGCCAAAGAATATCGTATATTGCAATTCCCATAGATGGTTATCATTTGCTGCTAAAGTCCATGACCTTCATAAAGCAGTCAAAGTCACTAAAATAAGCAAAAAAAAAAGAAAGAAAAGGTTTCAAGAGAATCGGGGAGGGATACCAACAGATACCTAACGTCTTTTAATCTAGTAATTACGTGATAATCACTGCAAGTTTGAGCATCGAAAAGGGAGGAAACATTACCTGCAGACTAGGCCTGCAGAAATTAACGATTGCAAATCGAGTAAACAGAATATGTGAACAAGAACATCTTGAGGCAATTGAGATGGCCCTGGAATATGTAGGAAGGTAAGAAATAAGAAGTAATTAGACCAAAAACCGATATTCGATCAACTACATGATTAAATTTCTAAACTTTATAATGTGAAAATTCAAATTGGCTAAAGGGCCTATTTTAAAAGTTTTACCTTTTTCTTCCCTGTGTGCTTTACTGCGTCTTTTATGAGCAATCTTTGCTTGCTTAAACTCCGTAACGACCAAACTCTTCTTCTGTTTCGGAAAGGCAGCTTCTGCACTCTGAAGTAGGAAATGAGCTGCTGCAACGGCGCTACCGGTCTGCATTCTACATTTTAAAATAACATTCATAAATAAACGATGAATTTCATATGCATAGTGTAAGGTAATAATCAACCATAACATATAGTTCCGATTCGATAATGATGTTTTGAAGCAGTCTCATCTATCATCTAATTGTGCACCCCTTAACCAACAGAACCAAGTTCTTAACACAATGAATGCATGCATAGATGCAACAAACAATTCAGGACCTACTTTTTGATCTAATCAACTATGCTACGAAACAGTCATTTACAATAAATGTATCCCCCCCTCTCCCCCTTTCTATTGCTAAGAAACAGATTAAATCCGAAGAATACAAGTTTTGCATTTGGGAATAGTGTAATCTAAAGCCACTCTCATTCATTTATTTATTTAAATAAATGGGAGAAAACTACGAGCGAATTGCGTTCTAGTTTTCGTTCTTCGTACCAGACCAATCCACATTCCATGTAACATCGGTGCCAAGTGATCATACCCACATTAATTAGGTAAAGCTTAACCATTTCGGAACCCTTTTTCTCCTCCCAATAACACCTTTCAAATACTCAATGATAAATAAGTGCTCAATTTAATTCAGCAATCATGAAAAATTGCTTAATTAGCTAACACCTAAAACCAAATTCCCAGAAATAAATATACAATTCAAGTTTCCCAACTTAATCAAACTACACCCAAAACCCAAATTGAACCCAAGATGGTGCAAAAGAAACTGAAATTCGCAAGCAGGAAAATAAAAAGGGGGGGGGGGGAGGGGCTTACTCGGGAAGGAGACGAATGGCGGTAAGGGTATGCTGAAAGACGAGGGATTGGAGAGGCTTGGGGAGATTAGCATAAGCGCCTCTGAGAATAAAGCTCAACTCTTTACATGCAATTGGGTATTGATAGATTCTTGAGAGTGATTCTTCAAGGCATAGCGTTTGGTATCTCTCTGTTCGATTTGACATTTTCAATATTTTCAGGGATTTGCCACTGATTTAATTATTACAAAATTCGGTGAACCAGATGACAATGACAAACCCCTTTTTCCCTTTACCAAATAGGAATTTTATTTCTCGGTTGTATACTTTTTGCGGGCAATAATTTAAATCTCTATTTTCTTTAGGTATAATGACTTTTTCAGCCCTCCAATTTTATAAAAAAGTCATTTTAGTCCTCCACTTAATTTTTTTACCTCTTTTAGCCCTTAAACTTGCACTATTTGTCAAATCACCTCAAAATGGATGGAAAAATTAATGTTAATTTTGCTAATCCACATGTATTCCACGTTAACAATAAATTATTTTATAATAATTTTTATTTTGTAAAATAATATTTATATTTTATTTGATTTTTAAAAAAAATTTAAAAATAATTAATTGTTGATGTGGCATCCATTGTATGCCACATCAGCAAAGTTAATAAGCATTTTTCATCTATTTTGGGGTGATTTGACAAATAATGCTAGTTTAAAAGTTAAAATAAGCGAAAAATTAAATGAAGGCTAAAATAACTTTTTTTTAATAAAGTTGGAGGACCAAACAAGTATTATGACTTTTCTTAATTTCAACAAGTATGATATGTTTGGTCTGTTTTCTAAAATATTCAATTATAATCTATACAAAAGATTAGGTTGTAGTGATTTGTGACCGTTTATTTGAAGGACGGAAAGTTATAGATAAACTAAGACGATCAAAATATGAATACAAGGAGAAAACTAAAGAGAGGATTAGACTAGAGAAGAGTTTGATTGTTTTTGATTGGGAGGAGGTGGCTTGGCCAATATAGTCGGTTCCGTATTGGTTTCAGTCGTTTTGGTTTTGTGTGCATCATTTTAGTAATAAATTAGTGCAATCAATTTTACTTTTCACATCGATTAAAATTTTCATCCGTAACAATTATATCGGTCTATTTCATTCAATTATGATTACATTGATTGGTGCATGAATAATATTAAAAAATATAAATGTTATATTAAAAAATATAAATGTTCTAACTTTTTACCATTGTCGTAATAAATAATAAAAACTTTCACTAGAACATTGTACATTGATTTATGTATGAATATTTTTGCAAAAAAATCAATAAATATTAAACGATATACCAAAATAAACCAATATCGATACACACTAATTCTAATAAAAAAACGTGTCCACCAATGCAATATTAAGTATTGACTACCTTGATCTTAGCCCCTTTTCCTAGTTTCAATAATTTTTAAATGAATTATTTGATAATTTTCAATGGGTCATGAGTTGATATCATATTGATTTTAGACTATTAATGTCTATCAGGTCTAGAGAATGATTATATATGTGTATATATATGACAATTAAATGGCAAATATCATGTTGTTGTCAAGCATGAGGTCTTGATGGATTGGACTTGAGTGTTTTAGCTCATAAAATGGTCCTCTTTAATTAAAAAATATTAATTAATCACGCGAGATAGGTTCATGATTTATAAGTATAACCCACAAAAATAAATAATTTATTCAACAAATTTACTTAATTCAAATTAGCTCACTCAAACATGATATATACATTTATAATTTAACTTTGACATCTCAAAATTCTAAGTCAGTCAATATTTTTATTTAATTAAAATTTAATTTACAACTTTTGAAACATAATTATAAAAAAATAAATATTAAAATTAGTATAAATTTTGTAATATTTTAAAGTTATTTTACTAATAAGTTAGTTTTCTTATTCTAGCTTCATTTAATAATTCCAATGATTTAAAAAAAAATCTAATAGAAATGTTAGGCTCAACCTGGTAGCCAAGTTTTATAAAGTGGAGTAATAAAATTCACTAACAAAAAAGCCATGATTTATTGATATTTTTTAGTTAGGTTTCAACATAACTAAACTATTAATAAGTTTATATTTTAATTATTTAATTTTAAAAAGTTATAAAATAGTCCTTAAATTATTCGAAAGTTTTTATTTAAGTCACTAAGCTATTAAAATCACTACTATATGGCTTATTTCGTTTGAACTATTTGCACCAATCAGAAGCTCTTCTTTCCCTTCTCTTCTACAATTTAGTTTTTTTTTCATGAAACAACTTCGAATATCACGAATCTGCAAACTAAAATCCAAACAACTTTCTTCTCCGATCTCCAACACGGACTATCAAATTGACTTGGATCTAAGGTTTGTTCTTCTACTCGTGGATGGGTACTGATCCACTATATTAATCATCGAATTGTCGTTTGGAGTTCATTAGTTGGACTTTTTTATATAAAAAAATTTAACAACCCAGTGACTTAAATAAAAACTTTTGAATAGTTTAATGACCATTTTATAAATATTTGAAATTGAGTAACTAAAACGTAACTTACTAATAATTTAACCACGTTGAAAGTGGTTTACCTTAAATTTTAATTTTATAAAATTAATACATAAAACTATACATAGGATATTACGTGATTAAATACATTCAATCTCATATCCTTTAAATTATAATAACAACATACAAATCAAACTAAAACTTAACCGATTAAATATATCAAACCTAATCGAATTCATTAATCTCAACATCAATTCAAAAGAAAAAGCTAAAGAAACAAAATGTTTCTTCTTTTTAAATAACTTCAAGTCTCCAACTTAAAGGTTTTAACCTTATGCTTATTATAAAACCTTTGATTGAGTTAGTATCACGGGTTAACTGAGTACTAACTCAACAGATGAAAATCTTTTTACTTTACAAAGTAAATTATATTATTTTGAGTATATTTTGACATTTCATATCTTTTATATAGAAAAATAAAATAAACATGTACATGTAATAAAATCTGAATCCATACCTCTTTAGTATTTCATATTTATATTTATCATTTAACTAAAACTTTTTTTATTATTTGTATCAACTTTTACAAATATATTTATTACATAATTTTAATTTTCACCCACATTTATCATATAATGCCATAATAATACGTCTAAACAAATTCGATCATACAATCAAAACAACCAAAAAAAAAAAACCCAATCAACTATACATTTAACCCATAACAGATTTACATGTTAGGCATAGAAGATAACCAGAAATATTAAATTATTCAATCCAATTCTAAAACCATACCATAAAGTTGTACAAATGCTACTATATAGAGAATATAATCATAAACTTTATTAACTACATAATCTCAAACAATCCAATATTAAACCCCCTTCCTCCACCTAGGAATTTCCAAGTACCACACATTCACATTAAACACTACTAAACATACCCAAGAGACTGGTGGCAAATGGTTAATGGAAAAGACTATTTTTCCAAAAACCCTTTTTCTAAGCATCATGTACAAATCCCATATACATATAAATGTATGTACTCTAAAAATGCATTTCACACACACCCTACAAAAGAACTCTGTGGTTGTATTGTTGAAATTTCAGATCCCGGCCGGAGCTTTCCATCTTGATGCTACCCCATCCAATGTAAATTCTATATTTTTGTTGAAGGGGGCTTTTGGCATCACCAAATTTTTACATCTCTTCATCGAGAACTCTGTTTGAATGATGTGAACATGAGATGCCTGGTTTTTGCAATCTAAAGGAAGTAAGTTAACTGCTCCTTCTTCCTTGAACCGCCTTCTCCATATAAATCGTTCCATTGCTTTAGCTCCACCATTACTGATCCTTCGGAAGCAAAGCTGGCAGCAACCTACAATGTAGTATTTACAATAAGATGGACATTATGTGGTAAAACTTTATAAGCCTAAAATACCATGCAAACAATCCTAGTTATGACTAGAAATTTTACCTGATTCTTTGCTTGTCTCATATCTTCCATGTTTAAAGGCCTCAAAGCAATTACTCGTTCTTCCTCATTCTCGTCTTTTGTATCTGAAGCATCTTCTGAGTTCTTGCTTGCCTCTTCTTGCCTCTTCCTCTCCTATTTAAAGTTATTGAAAACAGAAATAAATAAGATAGATTGTACACACATGCTAGTAAAACAGTGAGAAGAAATTTTGCAGTCACCTGATCTTTCAACCTCTCTTGCTTTATCAGCTCCCTAACAGGTCGATAAGCCGCTGTTATGCACAAGTTCTGTTTCCAGTAGTTTTTTTTTTTTTGGTCATCAGTTGATAACAGTAAGATATAAATTAATGGTAAATGCTGTGAGATAAAAAAAACAAACCTTGAGATCACTTCCACTGTATCCTTCTGTCATGGTTGCAAGCTCCTTGAAGTCGAGATCTTCAACTTTCTCTTTCGCCAGTAAAGTTCTCAAAATTATTTCCCTACTCTCAATGGATGGAAGGCCAACCATAATTCTGATCAAAATGGAAAGCACGAGAAATGTTAAGATGCTCATTCATTTCGAGCTGTAAGCAAGTTAGTCCATGGCTTGCATGCATGATAATTGTAATAGTACCAATCAAGTGTCACAAGATCCTTGATATGAAACATATAAGGTCAAGAATGTCTGACAAACAATAAATATACCTGCGCTCAAAACGCCTAATTATTGCTTCATCGAGGTCAAATGGCCTGTTGGTTGCAGCAAGGACAAGAATTCGCTCACCAGCTTTGGTCAATAGACCATCCCAATGTGTCATGAACTCATTCTTGATTTTCCGCATAGCCTCATGCTCCCCAACTCTAGTCCTTTGCCCCAGCATGCTATCAACCTCATCCACAAAAATAATAGTTGGTGCAACCTTTGCTGCTAGCGTAAATAAAGCTCTCACATTCTTTTCATCTTCTCCAAACCATTTGGACGTGATGGTGGACATCGAGACATTAATGAAGCTTGCTCCAGCTTCATTTGCAATGGCCTTCGCAAGCATTGTTTTTCCAGTACCAGGAGGTCCAAAGAGTAATATACCTCTACAAGGCTTGAGAAGTCCCCCATTGAAGAGATCTGGCCTTCGTAGGGGGAGCATGACTAGCTCTTGAAGCGATTCTTTGATATCATCCATAGCACCGATATCGGCAAATGTCACACCAATCTCATTTGCAGGTATAACCTCAGGCCTTATTCTTTTCTCAAATTCATTATCAGGAGGAACTTCCTGCAAGAATGTTATATCTATAGTAAGAAAAAACCAAAAGCACATAAGGAAAAAGACACCAGAGAAAGGTAATGGACATAAACTATTAGAGCTGCCGAAGACTTTATGCAAAAACACAAATGTATTTATAGTTACCGTGCTCATAAACCATTCAAAACTCCTAACATTTACAGCATGAATCTGGCTAGAAGTGGAAAACAAGAATAAACTTGATATAATAACTACGATGATCAGCTTTCCCGTGTTTGTTAGGCAAGAATAAACTCCTAACAATTATATACTTTACATGCATAAGTTGCTGAGCAACATCTATTTAAATCATATTCATCTCAATTTTCAGTTAATTATCCACAGTACATAAACTTACAGGTGCTTTTGCTGCTGGTGGGTTCTCTCCATCCTTCTTCACACCAGAAAGAGACTTCTCGGTCTCACTTTTGCTTTCAGAGGCAGGTGCGTCAGGTTTTGGTTCTGTTTTTGCACTTACAGCCTCTTCACCTTCTTTTTCCTAAAGGTTAACAAAGGGGATAAATAGTTAATCCATAAGTATAAAGTTACTCTAATCCTTAATGCTTGATTTGTTCTAAAGGCAAACTACCATTAAAGACAAACCTTGGAAGATTCAGCATTTGTCTCTAATTTTAAGGTACCTTTCCCACAGCTTTTTCCTTCTTGGAATATATTCAGTCCATGGGACAAGCTGCTCCAGAGCAGAAACTAATGTTAAGCTATTTCTGTATTATAGAAAAAAGGGGTTGAAAAAAATGCCAAAAAAAATTAATTTCTACCTCTTGGATGATATAACAAGCTTGCCATTTCGATATTCTGGATCCTTATTGTTCATCAAGTGATAAGAGATTGCTGATACCACAATTTCTTCAATATAATTACCTAAAATCATGGTGTCTGCGTAACAAATAGAACCCAAATCATCGCACTCAAGGTCATTCGCCGCAAGTACCTCAGCAATGTGGTTTCTGTTATCTTGAGCTTGAAGCACCTTCATATCCTCTTCCAGTTTGGCTTTCCAGCTATCAAGATTATTTTCATCTTCGGGTGGTTTTATCTCGATATTGTATGGGAATAATGCCGAAAGCCTCTCATCCACCTCCCTGTAATCATCTTCTGGACCCAACATCCTAGAACCAAGTATCAGCACTGAATGTGGAAGTTTGTTCAACAACTTTTGAAACAGAGTATATAACCGTTCTGATTGGAGTAGGAGCTTCTCAACATCCCTCAGGTATAAGATGATGGAGCCAGTTTCTGATACTGAAACCAGTACCTGCAAAAGGATAACAGCATAAGGCATGCAATTTTAGACTCAGATAAAGAACTTGCTGAAGCGTACCAGCATATGTATAGTATGGTGTTGACATGCAACTTATGTAAACATATAAAGGAGTGCGTGCCTAAAAGAAGGAATAATCTAGAAATACAATTCATGAATGGTCTCCAAACTGATTACTCAGTATTTATGGCATACCTTGTAAAGTGACTGCAGAAAGAGTTTCTGATCGAAGCACCAACTGCTAGTGCGCTTGTGCACTGCTTCAACAAATAAAAAAGACAAAGAATATCAATATTTTTTACACATCCTATCATGTGCCAAGAAATTGAGTACTAATATATATGCTTAGCAACAGCCAAAAGATTATGCATGAAGCCTAGAAGATTCACTTCGGTTTAAAGGATTGAGTACTCTATCAGACACTAGAATATAATAAGGAGGAACTTATCGAGCAATCATCAGTTGAGTTCACCTTTGGCAAAATACAATTTCATTACACTCCAATAAATCCAAACTATCAGGTAACAATTCAACCAGGTAAGTAAGAGGAGTTCACTGAGCTAACTACGCAATATACAACAAGCTGCAATCAGAGAACGTAAGTTATTTGAACAGAAGGTCCATGAAAGGATGATCAGAAGAATCAACTATTTTTCTTTTTTCTTTTTTAATTCTTGACTGCAATAACTTGATGATATCATACAAATCTTTAAGCTTTCCATACAGAACTGAAGAAGATATATAAAGGGTAACCTGGATTTGTGACAGAAGCTGAAGAGATGTTACTCATATCAGATGCTTCAGAGAAATTTCTATGGAGTTTTGGATGATTGTTTGAACCTTCCACAGCCCTGCAAATACACGAAGGAGAATGTTATAGGGGACACCTCATCTCTGATCCAGCAGTAACAACCAGCCCACGAAGTATAATAACCACTTTATATTCTTGCTCCATGAAAATGGGAAAGTTGAAGGATAAAAGCAATCACCTGGACTTAATATCAACAGCACTACCCAGTCGACGTAATGTACCTGTAAGAAAAATCTTGATTAAAACTATGGTGAAATAATGTTTTAGAAAATGAAAAACCAACATGATGTAAAAGATTAAGATGACAATTGAATACTAAAACCAACCAGATTTTCTAACATAGTCTTGATGACAACTCAAAAATAAAACCATGACTGCCTAAGCAGGATTCAGCAGAGAATCAAAATGCAGAAAAATGAGAACCTAAGGGGGCAATATTCTTCAGTGAATAAATACAGTTTACATGTTGAAAGAATACCATTTGTTTCTTCTCTTGGCGATAGGAGCGAAAAGGAACCAAACAAGCCGTTCATTCGCTCTAGAGTCATCTCTGAGATGGACCTCTTCAAAGCCTGCAAAAGATGCAACTAAATTAGGGTGTGATGTGCATGGTAGATATTGTGTTGACTACAAATTAATAAGATTGAATTAACTCAAGAAATGCACTTGAAAGGGTTAAATTGTTGAACTTTCATCTGCAACACTCAATTTCATAGACAAACATAACCATGTCAAATGCTTGCATGGAGTTTATATAAAATAAAAAATAAAATAACTTACAAATTCTTTCTTGGTACAACCATATTTGCTCTGCATCTGTGACAATGAAATTGTAGAAAGAATAAGTAGGACTTTATGACAGTTGAAACTTAATGACAACAAAAGTTGTGTCTATTCACCTTAAGAGAAAAATCAGTAATGTCCAAAAGCAGTAGCTTTGATTCAAAGTAATGCGCCAAAGCCTTGGCAAGCATTTGCTGGTAAAGCTCTTCACAAGAACAAAGGGCAGCACTTTAAGTTAAAAATGAACTCCAAAAGATGAATATCTTAATATAGAATTAGAGAAACAATTCCAGAAACATACCAGCAGGTCCTGAGAGCAAAATAGCTTTGCTGACAGGAGAAAGGTTCCGCGTGTGCCTAGAGACATCACTGTGTTTTAATTGCACATATGCAGTACTTGTCAATAACGTCCGAGTTCTTTCACTGTATTAAAACACCATTCAAAGGAGGAGTGAATTTGTGAAACTATTATAGAACTTTGCCTAAAAATCAAAACATAATATATTGATGGGATTAAGAAAACCTGTTAACTCATACAATTATTTGAAAGGATTGGAATGAATTCCTTAACGTGTATGTGCATAGAGTAGTTATTTAGTGGATAAATAAACTTAATTGATGTGCAAATAGAATTAAAAGGCCAGAAAGCAGTCATCAAGGGGTGGAAATCCCTCAAGATAAAATAAAATAAAGGAATATTCAAAGCCAGAGCAAAACCTGCAGCTTTCATGGAGTTCAAGATCTAAGACTGCCCAAAAATAGTCTATATCCTAACCTGAAATCATTAAATAAATATTGATATGTTCAAACACTATGCAATTGGCATTATCATGTTGAAGAATCAATATAGATCTGTCTGCTTAACATTCATGACGTCACATAAAATAATATTCCACAGCCTGCAGCAGCACAAAAATGGAAAAACAATAACAGATTCCATGGCCCATATATGATCCAAAATTATACATCTCTAGCGAACAACTCAAAATGGGAATTTTGAAACGAAATCAAATGAAGCATCTTGAATCTTGATTATCCCCAGCCAGGAAAAAAAGGATAAATAGATTAATCAAAATACAAGGAAAAAGGTTTACCCCCCCCCCCAAATCAGCAGCCAAAAAGCAAAAGATCACGGGTGTTAATAGTTCTTAGTAGCATGTGCAAAGAATATCTCCATACCAGACCATGCACATGGTGCTTAATACATACTAAAACCAACAACTTTTTGTTCTCCTCTATCTACACTGGGGGGACCAATGTCAAACACACAAGAACAAATGAAGGCAGTATGGCCAAATCCTTTTATCCTTTCATCTTCATTATAAACAAAGATAAGAAAAAACAATTTTTTATTTCCATCGATGTAAAAACAGAAAACTAATGCAAATCATGCAATGAAAAGATCATAAACCAAAAAAGAAAAGAACAAAGACCCATCATTGGCTTACCTAAGGTAATAAGGAAAATCATCAAAGGAAACCTTGCTAAGCTTTCCATCTATAACTTGTCTCATAAGTTCTTGCTCAATCTGCTCCCCTGTAATACCATCATCTGCAATGGTGTTGCTCCCAGCCCATTTGCGTACAGTTTGCCCTGAAGCCAATCCAAGGCCAACACCAATACCAACCCCAACACTCAAAGCTGACAACAATATCCCCTTTTGTTCCATTCCCCTATCTTACAAAACAAAACAAAAAAATTTTTCACCTTTCCTGCTCTTCCTCCTTTGTTCTCTATCTTGACAGATAAAAATTTGATTCTTTTAACAACAACACATATATATAAACAAAAAAAAAAGAAAAACCCAGGAAAGAAGATTCGAGAGAGAAGAAAATGGATAATGGGAGAGGGAGATTCAACGAAGAAAAAAAAAGAAAAAGGGTAATTGTTGTTGTTGGGTATTAAAGTAATGAATGAGAGAAAAGAGAATGAATTTAGGAGATATATATTAGGCCGAGAAAAAAGGATGGTCTAAAAGGGGTTTTGACAGGTAAATGACTAAGCCATTAGCTTTTGAGGGACGGCCTCCCTTCAACTATTTATAGCATGCTATAATAATATACTAAAGGAGAAGGATGTTAACTTTCCCGGGAAAAAAACAAACGAGAAAATTTTTTTCACTTTGCCTTTTTGCTTTGTTTTTCCTTTTTGACTTTACCGGTAACCGGCTTCTCTCCTTTTTTATGTCTTTTCTTTTTAATGTCTTTTTGGTCTGGTTTTTTTATATTTATATTTATTTTTGAGTAAATTGTATTGTAGGTCACGCAATTATGTTTAAATGTTTTTTTTGGTCACTTAATTAATGAGATTTGCTCTTTTGGTCTATTTCTGTTAAGTGCCCTTAAACATTTGGCAGAAGGGTAAGGTAACAATCCAAAAATTAATATAATAATAAACTTATATAAAGTATATCAATTTAGCTATAATTTTAAGATTTAAATACTAATTTAACCCCTAAATTATACTTTAGCAAACAAAGTGGCACCTCAAAATTTTTTTTATGAATTTTGTACCTCTATTATCTCTACTATTTCATTATTCAAAAAAGCATATCAAACCGTCATGAAAAAGTGACATGACATTAATAATCAATTGAGTCACGACAAGCAAGATAATTAAAAAAAAAATATGACATAGCTTTCATACTTAAAAAAAATATTAAAAATAAAAAAATCAAAACAAAATTATTTTTTCTTAAAAGTCAAAATTACAAATTAATTCAACTTCATTACTGCAATTAATCCACAATTATTTTTTTTCTTCATTTCATTAATGCCTCGTTAGTGTATTCATGTAATTAGTTAATTCTCATTAGCCTTTTTTTTTTTTTCCTATTTAGTTGTTTTTACGAAGTCTAGATTCCGAAAAACATCGCCATAATGACCACCGCTAACCACCATCGACTTCCACTCTTCGATTGTTGATGGACACCAAAAACTCACCGTTCTATTATTTTGACCTCCTTTTTTCAACTCTAAGTTTAGATTTGCCAAAATGGGCCTCAAATTTCTTAGATGTACATCCAAAGTTTTAGACTATTTTCTTCAACTATCCGCCTTTTGTTATCAGATTGGTCACTAGTGTCACATCACCTTTTTGTAATGGTTTGGTGTGATTTCTTGGATAGTGAAATAGTAGAGGTACCATTTGATAAAAAATTCTTGAGGTATCACATTTTTTGATGAGGTATAGTTTGGAGCTAATTTGACATTTAACATTTAATATTTAAAATTGTGACTAAATTGACATAATATATAAAAGTTAAGGGTTAAATTTATTATTAAATCAGTTGTTAGACTACCACCTCACTCTCCCGTCAAATACTTTATAGCACTTAATAGAAATGGACCTAAAAGAAAAAACTTGATTAGTTGAGCGATCATTTTAAAAGTTTTAAAAGTTCGGTGGCCAAAAAAAGATATCTAAGCATAGTCGGAGACCATGAATGTAATTTACCTTTTATTTTTTACTGATAATAGTTTTTATAAGGAATAATATAATTTTTGACCCGTAATTTTAACAAAAATGATCACTTTGATACATCAAAGTTTTAAAAATACAGATTTGAGTACGCAACTATCATTTACACGTAATATTCAATATAAATAAATCAGAATTATGATGTGGATAATCAATATTTGGAAAAATATATAATGAAGGTAAACGAATCAAAATTGTAAATTATAATACAAGCTTGTAATTATGTGTGGAATAATTAGTTTAATTATATGTAGTTGGTTCATTTACTTACTGAATTTATTTAAATTTAATAAAAAAGGAAGATGAATTTCTTTTTTTAAATTTTTTTATTGTATAATGATAAATTTAGTTATTTATATTTTTTTATCAATTTGGTCATTTTTGTAATTAAATTTAACTCTCAATCTTTTAAAAATAATTTAATTTGACCATTAATTCTTTAAAAAATCAAATTGTTATTTTTTTAATGAAATTGCTATTAAAACATTAAAAAGAAAAAGAAAAAAGGGAAGGCTTTTCCTGACAAGTGATTGCTCAAAAGTAGGAAAATATATAACAATTGGCTTTTAGTGATGAAATATCAATCTTTCATTTCATCGGATTCTTTTTCCAAATGAGAAAGAAGTTTTTATGTGGTAACAAATGGAAATTTCTTTCCTTTTAGAAATTTCAAACAGAGAATCCCAACCAGACGTTACATTTATATATTCTTATGGTCTTTCATTCCTTTTGTCAATTGATATTAATTAATTACAGTAGTCAAATATGATACAGTAAGTTCATAATTGTAATTAGATTTTATTAAAATTTACAAATAATTTGTGGATTAGAGTGTTAATTTGATTGGTATGAGTATTGTTACTAATGCAAGAGGATCTGAGTTCGAGCGCATTATCCTCTTATTTATGGGTTGAGAAGGAGTTATGTGTAGTTATATACATTGTCTCAAAAAGAGCATATATGCCTATAATGAGATTTTTCAAAAAAAAATTTGTCAATTTGGTATTGATTCCAAACAAAATAACCCTCAACATTTACACATTGTGTAATTTAATTTTTTTTTCATTTATACTTTTTTGAAAGAATTGCAGTTTTCCTTTTATCTGTAATATTGAGAGTTAATTTTAAAAGAATGAGAAAGTATGAAAATTATTATCTTGAATTTTTTGATGTTTCCGTTTCTTGTATATTTCCGATCAAATTTAGTTGATAGATTTGTTTTTGTTTTTATCTTTTTTAGAATCAAGTCTAAATTGACACAATATAAAAATGTTAAGTGTTAAAATTGATATTATACAAATTTTAAGAGCTATCACGTCATCTTAATGATGTCCATGTTTAAAAGTTGGTGATTAAAAGAAAAAATTAATTAATTAAATGATTATAGTAAGATGAGTTGAGTAACTATAATTTATTTTTTTAACATACAAATCAACCTGCAAAATACTTCCAATGAAATAAGGATTAATCCGAATTTAGAAAATAAAAAAAGAGATCCACAAGTTGGGAAAAAAGAAGGTTGTTGAAGAAGTGAGGAGGTGAGAACTCCTATCATTTATCAATCAAGTTATCAAAAGGGTTATCGTTATGAACAATGTTTTTGGGGTTTCTTGAAGGAGGAGGAGGCGGAATCTACCAATAGGCATTGTCTTGAGAAGACTTTCCACCTCAGACTCACATGGAATGGTTTAAATTCAATATTATTTTGCAGCATTTGGATTTGTGGGATACACGCCATGCCACACTATATACTCTTTTGCTTTTCACTACTTCATTACTAAGTCTCCATCTAATAAAGCTAAAACTTCCCCATGCCCAAAAACAAACATGAAAAAGTAAGCAAGTGGTCCTTGTCAAGATGATCACTTTTTTAGGGTTAATATATATATTTTTATAATTATGTATATTTTTCATTTCAATGAATATATTTGGCAATTAAGTTTATTTTGATTCTTAAATTTAGATTTTTCTTTTTGAAAATGTGCCTCATAATTTTGGTATGCTTGTGAGATCGGCTTGGAGTTGGACTATGGATGTTAAAGTTAATAGGGAACCAATAGTTAAGGTCAAAAACCGAACCAGACCAAGCACCTGGCAGTCACCAATAGTTGGTTGCGTCAAAATGAACATAGACGGTACAAGGAAACCTCATATCGAACTTGCATACTTAGCTAGGATTGCTAAAGATAACCATGGCAGATGGATATTTAGCTACGGTCGCAATATTAGAAATACGGTGTTGAACAAGTAGAATTTTAGGTAATCTATGATGGACTTAAACTATTTTGGTCTAAATGGTGGAAACTGGTTGTCTTGGAATGTGATTGTTTAACTATAGTTCAAGCAATCTGTTGAAGCCCAATTTTGCACCTTATAAAAACAGAAACAAACCGGAAGTATAAAACCAAAATGAAATAAATGTCCGAATGTTCAAAAGTCCAGGTTACATCCAGATTAAACCCGTTCAAATATGGGCCCAATTTTAAAGTCTGGATTACAAAAATTACATCAGACCATAACTAAACTAACAGACCCGTTAGATTAGCCCAACTGAAGCCCAACACCTAACGAGCCCACTCAGTAAACCGACTCAGAAACCCTAGGGTTTCTGAGGCCCCATGTGCGCCGCACCTTCGCCTCGGGCAAACCATCCGTGCCGTGCCCCAATGCGCTTCGTCCCGAGGCCTTCTCCCTAGCCCCGAGGCTCGTCATCCTAGCTTACTAGCACCAAAAGGGCAAGGTCTCACCTCCGTTGACCCCCGATGTACCTGCAAATGAAGCAAAACAGAAACGAAAGAGAAAGCAGAAAAACAACAGCAACAACAACAGAGAAGCAACAGTTGTAAACGAAGTGACAGAGCAATAGCGAATAGACTAAACAACCATTTGTAATAGGCTATATAAGCCCATAAACCGATTGTAAAGGGGATTTTTTTTTCAGACTTTCAAAAAAGAACAGTGTGTAATGGAGGGGTTTCTTTGATCATGAGAAAAGAAGAGATTTTTCTGTTCTAAAAAACGTTGTGTATACACATATCCAGAAATCAACAAAGAAAGCAGAGAAAAGGTTGTTTTTCTTTACGATTGATTCGTTCTTTTTGTGTTTATTGTTTCGAATATTTAAAAAAAAAAAAACAATAAGAAAGAGGGAGAGGGAAGGACTTACCGATTACTAACCGTGGCGCGGTTATCTTCCGCCGTTGTTGTCGTGCCGATGGGGGTTGGAGAGCCTCCGTCCTTCACCTTCTGACTCCCACAGATTCGGCCTTCAAAGGGGTTCGAATGGGGGATCGAAAGCTCCCTCCTTTTTCGTACACCACCGGCCACCAAATCGATGGTGTTGCGATGGTGTGAGGGTCGGCATGGTAGCCATTTAGAAACCCTAGCCGAAAGGGGGAAAATGGAGAAGGAAATGAAAAGGGAGGCCCCCTCTTTCTGATTTTTCGGGGAAGGGCTAAAGGGGGATGGGGTTTTAGCTTCTAAAGAGAAGCAAAACGGCACCGTTCAGGTGCCAGATCCGATAACCCGACCCGTCTAAGGCCAACCCGCGTGTTCATCAAGCCCTGATGGGTTATTTGCCGGCTTGGCCCTCTCGCATTTTCTCTTTATCCATTCGATCCTCTGTCCTTTGTTTATTTTCTCCTAGATTTGGCCTATTAATCTTGGATTTGTTCTAATTCAGCCAGTGCCTAAACGCTGCACTTTGAGCGCGGGTTTATTTGCAATATTGGTCCCTTTTCTTTGTGTTCGTGTTTCACTTAGATCCGTTGACAGCTTTTAATTTTCAAATTCGCTCCTAAATTTCCATCCCGTTTCCAATCTGATCCTTACTTCATCACTCTGCCATTTTCATTTTCTAATATCTTGGTATTATATTATTATTTTATATATTGTACAAATACTTTAGTGTATTATGTATGTGTGTTTTAACATCTTTTATATATTATATATATATTATCAATGTATAAACATCTTTGTGTATTACATGTACACTTATTTTAGCATTATTGTTTTTATATCTCATGCATATTATTTGTGTATAAAAATTTTAGTGTGTTACATATATACATTTTCTCATATTATTTTATATTTTCAACACTATTATATTTTGCATATTATATCTATTTTAAAGTTATATTTTTGTATATATTATATATATTTATCTTATCATACATTGTGTATATTGTATTCGCATGTATTTATACGTTTTTAATATTATAGTTATACATATTCTATCATATTATTTTATATACATATTTTCAATATTGTCATATATGTCTTATTATATCAATATATTTTGAGATTATACTTAGTATATTATATATACACTATACCCTTTTATATTACATATGTATTTTGTACATGTTCTCACACATTATTTTATATAGATATTTTTAATACTTTTATATTTTGTGTATTATATCTTTTGTACTATATATATTTACCATCATATTACCTACTTTTTTTTGTTTTGTTGTGTATATACAAATTTTTAAAGATACATAATTTTCTCTATTTTAAAGACCTTATCCTTTTGTTATATAATATATAACATGTTTACAATTTTTATTTGAACTTTTGTGGTTCTAAACCCTTTTTACAATTGTCCATTTTCATTTATTAAAAGCTTGCCAAATTTCACTTATTGTAGTTCGCTTTGAACCTTTTTTTGGATTTGTTTTAGTTTTGAATGTAAATATTATTACTTGCATACGGTGCCATGCTATAATTGTTAATATTGTGCATTATTTGGCATTTGTTGGTTATAATGATTTATTGGTAAAATACATCGATTATGAATTATTTCTTTACTTTGTATGTTATTATTCCATGTTTGTATTTTATAAAAGTCGAATTTGATGTTATTTTTTGTAAAAATCCCATCCCAAGGTTTTCAAAAATATCGCCCAAGTTTGGATACTTCGAGGGAATCGAGCCTTAACTTACTAGGTTCCGATTTTTCTCGTTAAACCTAAGCTATTTAGTATCGCTTTCCCAAATCGAATTTTGTAAATTTTCAAATAAAACCTATTTTCGAAACCTCGAAATGCTACATCCTAACTTACTGAATGTGGCGTTCAGTGTCTCGAGATGGGAATTTCAAAATTAAGGTAATATTTTATATTTTGGAACTTCGATAAATCGAGCCTTAACTTACTGGGTTTAGATTTTTCGTTCGACCCAAAATAACTAAATATGCCTTTTCGATTTAAATATATGAATCTTTTTAATAAAAAGGACGAACTTAATTTCGAGAAATTGATATATTGCACCCTAACTTACTGGATGCGATATTTTTATTTCATCGAAATAAACGAGTCTCGATTTGTACTTAGACATACTTAAATGTTTTAATAAAAGGGATCGTATTCTAAAATTCTTCCAAATTTTCAAACATTCGGCACTAAGACACTAATCGATCAACTAGGTACCAATTTTGGGCGTATCGAGGGTGCTAATCCTTCCTCGTGCGTAACCGACTCCCGTACCCGATTTCTCAAAATCTCGTAGACCAAAACCATCGTTTTAATAAATCAAAGTATTTTATTAAAATGATCAACTTTTACGAGGTGATCCGGTACACCTCAAAATAAAAATCGGTGGCGACTCCATTTTCAAATTTTAAAGTCGATTCCACATATTTTTTCAAAAAAATAGTTTTGACACAATCAATGATGACTATAAAGGCGTAGTGAACAAGGCACTGATATGTAGAATATAAGAGCTTTATGTTCGAGCATGAATGGTTCGCATAGAGCATATTTACAGGGAATCTAATGGAGCTTCTCCCCCTGCAATAAATTAATACTTTCGTAATTATTGTTCTATAATTTACTACTCTTCTTTTTCTTAAAAAGAAATAGATTTTTTTAAAGTTTTATGTAAGATTACATTTTTTAGATTATTTTATGTAATCATCATAAACTTAAAATTTATTTAAAATTTTGTTTTCCATTTTTAGATTATATATTATTTACTTTTCAAGTGATGTAGCATTTTTATGGAAGCTAAGTTCAATATTAAAGTAGATTTAATTGTTAAGTTTAAGTATTAAAGTAAACTAAACAAAATATAAGCATCAATGTGGACTTAATTGTCAAACAATTTAAGGCTAATTTCACTAAATGTCACCATATTATTGTCTAAATTTTAAATTAGAGTTTAAACTTCAAAATACTGTAATTGAACCCTTAAAATGTTAGTGTTATATTAATTAGATCATTTCATCAGTGTAGTCATCAATTTATGCATCAAATGGTAGCTTGAATTTAATCTTGAGAATATAGAAACATGTTGATCAAATTTTAAATAACACATGTGTACCTATTGTACAGATAGCTCATACGTAACATGTTTGATCCAAACTATTCATGCGATAAAATACACGTATTCACATTTATTAATTCATGTATTTCAAATATATTCTTTGTCAAATTCGAACCGACATTTAACTCCTAAATTAAAATCTAAAATTACTATAATGATATTTTAATAACTCAATTAAAATATTTAAAATTTTAAAAATAAACCCTTTATACGAAATGAAATGAAATGCATCTTCTTTATTTATTTCTACTTCCTCAATCAGCATATTCTTTTTAAATCCCAACCTCGTTAATCACCTTTAGTCTTCATATTTTCTGAGGGACACTCCACCAGAAATTGAATTATTTTTTTCTTCTTCTCTATTTGGCATAGGGGATGTCTGGTTGCATTTTCTTGCTTTTTAAACTATAAGACAAATGCATACTTACACCAAACTTTCAAAACCCACAGTCTCATAAGAATTACATGTAACTTTTTTTATTTTATTTTCATATATATGGATTTGATTCTTTACTTTTTTTGACTTCCAATGCATGCATGGTCTGATATGGAGAGCAAATCCACTGTTTCAAGATCATGCCTTGATGCTATCTCAAGTCCCCACCTTTAAATAAAATAAAATAAAAAACAGTATACTTTGCAACACTATGATAATTTATTAAATTTAGGCCATATTTTGGCAACACTCACATGGAAAACGCCAAGCAAGCCGACATTCCTATACCAACTGCCCACTGCCTTCTGTACTGCTTGCTTATTGATTCATTAATGGTCTCTGTTGTTAATTTGCAAGTTGCCTTGTCAATGACAAATTGCATTGCATTATTAAATCCCTATATGAATCAGATGTGGGGTTCACCTACACACTCAAATCATATGCATGCATACATTTATCTATGTATGTATATATGTAGAAATGGAACTTTATCAAACTGTTAACCTTTACACCGCATTATATCCTGCAATAATATCACATGCGCCAACTTGTCACCATTGAAATATGCATTAATCTACGTCAATTTTTTTAAAGCTTTGTTAGCTATAACTTTCTTTGAAAAATGCATATTTTTAAAAAGTTATCTGTGAGTTTTATATAACAAATTAATAAATTAATCGTTTTTTATCTGAAAAAAAAGTATAATAACTATTAGCTTATGTGTGTGCCATTAATGAAAACCCCATCAAACTGCAGTCGTTCATTGTGGCAGTGGTGCAAATTGTGATATTGAAATGAACTAACCCTAATGCAAGCTAAAGTGATCATAATAGTATCCAAATGCCCGCATGCTTTAAAATAGGTAAAAAGTATTATGGAATCCTTGTACTAAAAATTAAATTGTATTTTATTTTTTTATTTAAAAAATAAGTAAATTAATTTATATACGAGTTAAATTAAAAAATAAATTAGTCATTCTATTAAAAAATTTATCTATTCTTTTTATTAAAAATTGGTTCCTATATATCAACATGAGGTATAAGTAGCACGTCACATATCATTATATTATTTTTTCGTCAACCACACAAATTTTTAACAATATAAATGAACAAATTTTTTAACAAAAAAATTAAAATTTAATTTATTATTTAATATAATGTACATGAATTTATATATAAAATATCACTTAAAAACATATAAAATATACTCATTTGTTAATAAATAGGTGAAGAAAAATGTGTGAAGGAGACAGATTAAACAATGGAAACTCGTGCTAGGTGAAGAAAAATGTGTGAAGGAGAAGATTAAACAATGGAAACTCGTGCAACTTTCGAATGATTGTCCCTTCTTCAACTTCTTCTTCTTCTTCTTCTTCTTTTTTTAATTTTTTACTTTTATTGAATCTGATGAAGTTCATATGAAACCCATTCCTGCAGCTTTCTTCATAATTTCATTCATGCATCTCTAGGTGGGATCTCAGACATGTCTTAATATAATATATATGTAGAGAGAGATAGAGCAGAACTGAGAGCCAACCCTGACTGGCTAAAACAGGAACCAGTTCGGCCAGGTTGGTCCAGCCAATAAGTACCTACTGGCTTTGTTCTTGTTAGGCAGTGGTGTTACATTACATATCAGACATAAAAATAAAATAAATAAAGAAATTAGTGGTTCATTCCAAAGTAGGCCAAGAACAAAGGAGGAGGTAACCAATAATATGGCCACACTCTCAATTTTATATAGAAAAAGAAGAGTGTCCCTTTTCATCAATTTTCATATATTATTTTTATTTTATTAAACCCCAAAAGTTGGTAAAAGGGCACATGATACCCACCTGTCGTCTGTTTTCATTTCTCTTTTTGATTCCGATGAGATTACCAACTTTTGGTCTCACATTTTTTCTGAATTTAAACCCTTTGATTTCGCTTCATCCCAAGCTTTTTCCCAATTCATAAATGACTCAATAATACCACCCAATTTCTCTTTCCATTTCTTTTCTCTTTTAATCTTATGTTGGGCTTCTTTTTTTTTCTTTTTTTTTTTAAATTGAGTAAACATAATAATCATTTAATTTAATTTTTTACATATGCAATATTGTTATATTCATCTAGAGGTGATCATGGGCCGGGGTGGGCCGGGTTCGGGCCGGGCTCAATTAAAAATTTAGGCCCATTCATCGGGCTTGGGCCGGGCCGGGCCTAAAAATGGGCCTAAAATTTTGCCCAAGTCCGACCCATATAAAAATGCTAAAACCCGTGCCCGGCCCGGCTCGCCCATATTAATTTTTTATATTATTTTATATAATTTTTAAATATATATAATACATCAAAAATACTAAAATAAATCAAAATAAATTGAAATTTAATTTTAAAAAATATGTAGACTTAAATAATACTAAGATAGATGCAACTTAACAAGTAAATACCTCTAAAATAATAATAAAATTAACAAATGCCTTTAAAATAATAACAAAATTAATAATAAAATAAGTTTTATACAATATCCAAACAATAACAACAAAATAGTAGCAACATAATAGTAATATGGTATCAAAATAGGGAGAAAATATCAAGAAAATAACATTCAAAAATAAAAAAAAAAGCATATTTTTTGTCATTTAGTAAATTCGGGCAGGGCCGGGCCGGGCCCAGGCCAAAAAGACCTTACCCGAGGCCCGGCCCATTTTTTAAACGAGCCTTGTTTTTTGCCCAAGCCCATTTTTCGGGCCTATATTTTTGCCCAAACCCTCCCACATTTCGAGCGGACCTTCGGGCCGGGCCGGGCCGCCCGACCCATGAGCAGGTCTATATTCATCACAGTTTCATTGTTGATGTACTTTATTCATTCTCGTTTTTGTTGTGAATGCTAAAATTTAAATATTATTATTATCTTTATGGAGGCTAAATAGTAAATACATCCCTAACTATTTTCCTTAGAGGTGTACATGGGCCGGGCGGCCCGGCCCGACCTGAAGGCCCGCCCAAAATGTGGGAGGGTTTGGGCAAAAATATAGGCCTGAAAAATGGGCTTCGACAAAAAAAGGCCCGTTTAAAAAATGGGCCGGGCTCGGGTAAGGCATTTTTGGCCCGGCCCGAATTCACTAAAGCAAAAAAAATATTTTTTTAAATATTATTTTCTTATTGTTTTTCTCTCTATTTTGCTACCATTTTACTATTATGTTGCTATTATTTTATTGTTATTGTTTAGATATTGTATAAAACTTATTTTATTGTTAATTTTATTATTATTTTAAAGACATTTGTTAATTTTGTTATTATTTTAGAGGCATTTGCTTGTTAAGTTACATCTATTTTAGTGTTATTTAAGTCTACATATTTTTTAAAATTTATTTTCAATTTGTTGAAAATTATTCATTGTGATTTTTTTAGTATTTTTAATGTATTATATATATTTAAAATTTATATAAAATAATATAAAAAATTAATACGATCGGGCCGGGCCGGGCCCAGGTTTTAGCATTTTTATATGGGCCGGGCTTGGACAAAATTTTAGGCCCATTTTTGGGCCAGGCCCGAGCCCAATGAATGGGCCTAAATTTTTAGTTAGACCCAGCCCGAGCCCGGCCCGGTCCGGCCCATGTACACCTCTAATCTTCCTCTGTCTCATCCCATTTGATTTTTATTAGTTAGTTTGACATATAAATCAAGGCCGAATGTATAGAGGTACGCTTTAGTCTTGACTCTTCCAAAAATAATAGATTTATCATTTAATTCTTTAAAATTTTATAAAATTATATATTCGTATAATGATAAAATTATACTTTGATCCTTTAAAAATTTATGATTCACCTTTAGTTCCTCTAAAACAATTTTCTAAATTCCCTTAAAACATGGAGAATAATCCTAAAATATCTCACTTTAAATATTTTAAGGTTTATTGTATATTTGTATATTGGGTAACAAATATGGAAGTACTTCATACCCATTTTCCAAATAAAAACCCCGGCTTGCCTCCATTCTTTAAAACAAATCACTTTATTCGGAGTAAATTAATTTTTTACAAACTAAATTATAAATTCATACTAATAATTAAATAAATCTTACTATTAAAGAGTAAAATTTGAGGGACAAAATTAAAATTTTGATATATCAAGATTTAGAATCTCACCGTAAATAAAATATATGGGTTTCTTAAAATATTTATTCTTATTATAATTTATTGGCTGATAATAATTAATTTAAGTGTCACATTTTGTGTGCAATGAACCCAATAAGGAAGTCATTGTCAACAGTGCTAAGATGGTGATTATAACTATTCTTGGGACTTGGGAGAAAATTGAAAATAGGCTTAGCCATCCTTTTCCTTCAAAACACTGCCATATTGTTTATACATTGGGGCCACCATTGCTTTACCTAAATAAAAAGTTTGATTGACATGGATGGGTTTGTCAGGTTTTGCTTCTTCATCTGTGCTGCTCTTCTCGCAATTAAGTTGGATGGAGTTGGATTAGTTCAGGCTCTGGAGTTTTTAGTTCGATTTATATTTAGGCTCCATTTATTTACATGTAAAATATTTTTTTTAAAATGATTTTTGAAAAATGATTTACTTTTCTGATGTTTAGATGAATCTGTGTAAAATATTTTCTGTTGTTTAGCAGATTTCCTAAAAATATTTTCTTGAAAAGCTGTTTGTGAACACCAAGCAAAATGACGGCTTTCATCATCAACAACATGAGCAAAGTCGGCAAAGAATTTGTTCCCAAGAATATGATAGAAGGGTGAAAACCGTACAGTATCCCATGCCAAATCAATTGCATTTAACTCCACACGAGCCAGGTTGTCAAGCAGATAAGCATTAAGAGGCAGGCCATAATTTTTAGGGTTTGGAATCTCCTTTGGAGAAACCTGCATCTCAGGAAAACGACTAAAAAATAATCACTTTTCACTTAACAATAGCAACTCCAAAATGAATAATTGATCACAAAGATTAATTACACATGCTATTTATACACAAACTCCAATTACATGCGGTATAAGTTCAAATGGGAAACAAACCAATTGAGGGTTAGTATGGCGAGCAGGTCGAGAATGAGGCTGGCAGAGCCCAATGGGCAGACATGAAGAACGGAAGAAGAAAAAGGAATGAAGAACGGAAGAAGGAGAAGGAGCCTTACCTGGACGAAGGAGGAACCGGAAAAGGTCCTTGACCAAACTTTCTCGTCATCGTTCTTCGAAATCACGCAGCTCTTGAGAAATTTAAAGCGGGGGGTAGGGTACCTGGCAATGGCATTGATTTGCAACCCAAGGGGAAGGGGAAGAGGAAAGGGGAAAGGGGAGAAGAAGGCTTCATTTTCCGGAAAATGTCTTACCGAATTCAAAAGGGTAAGACATTTTCCTAAAAACAGACATTCTTTTCCCGTGTTTTGTAAAATATTTTACCTTAGGAAAACATTTTCAGCTATCCAAACATCAGAAAAGCCTGAAAAGCTTTTACAGAAAAACTTTTACAGGTTACCAAATACAGCCTTAATCGAATTTATTTTTTTAATTTTTTTCATATTTCAAATGAATTTTCAAATTTTAGTCAACAGGTTAACTCTTGAACAAATCTAATTTATCCTACTTGTGTCTCATTCTTGTCCGTAGTTTCTTTTGCCGTTGTTTATGAAAGTTCCAAGTCAAATATATATTGCTAACTTGTACATCTCTTTAGTCTCATTGAGGGGAGAGTAAAACTCGATTCCACTCGAAAAGATAAAAAAATTCAAATTTCGAGTTAAATGAATCGAGTTATTCGAATTATTTGAATCAACTCGAATTCTTTTTCGAATTTCAAGTTCGAATCGAGTTGAGTTTTCGAATTCGAATAACTCGAATAATTCGAATATCAAACTATAATATTTTACATTTTTACCCAAACACCCAAACCTTTTTGCTTTTCCCTCAAGACTTTTACTCCTTCCCATTTTCCTCCCAAAACTTTTTCTCTCCTCCCATCCCAACCCCCTATCTACCCACAATCCATTTCGCATCAAAATTTTACTCTCATTTACTTTTCCTCAAAATTTTACTCCCAAAAACTCTCAAAACTTTTTATTTTCCCCCAAAATTTTTACTCGAATCCCATCCCACCCCCCATCTACCCCAAATTCATCTCCCCCAAAATTTTTTAATATTTTCCTTCCAAAATTTTACTTCCCCTATTTACTTTCCCTCAAACTTTTACTCCCCAAAACTTTTTATTTTTCCCCTAAATTTTTATTTCTTGTCATTTACTCCCAAATAAAAAATTAAAATTATCCAAAAAAACCCTAAACATAAATAGTAATAATTTTATTTATATCTACTATTTATATTATAAATTAAATTTCACATTTTATATTATTTATATTATTGAACTGTTTAGTCATATTGAATATTTATATTAAAATTGAATTATTAATGATGTCATAAAATATCGTGTTAAAATTTTATATTGGTATCAATTTCACATTTTATCTTTAAAATAAATTTTATTAAAAAATCACATTTTTACATTTAATATATTTTTTAATTCCAAAATACATAGTGACAAGAATCTGAAGATAATTGAAACAATTAAGCAAGCAAAAAAGCTAACCCGCATATAAAAGATTAATAAATAAATTATAAGGTGATGAAAGTTAATAAAAAAATTGATTACAGTGGACAATTTTTATTACGGTGGTGACAGTGGTTATAAGGACCCAAAATTATATTTTAAAATTTAACTCGAACAAATATATTCGATTCGAATTCCATTTCACTCGAATCGAGAAAATTTCAAATCAAATTAGAATGATAAAATATGATTCGTCAACTTGATTAACTCGAAATTTTTTATTCGATTCGATTTAATTCGATCAAACGCTCACCCCTAACCTCATATGTGTACTTGAAGTAGCAATTTTCCTTTAGGCTATGAGAATCTAAATTGTATGGCCAACCCAATATGGATGTTCCATTTGTAAGGCTTGACTAGATATGGTTAGCTATTGGTAAGCCCAAATTTTTTAAGTGTATACTTATATATACTATCTACTTTGGGCTTGTATAGCTAATAAACCCATTATTCTCTTTGATTTGAGGGCAGTTTAGGTTTTTTCTTTTCTAATTATTTCATGTTGGGATAATTTCGAATTCAAGTTAATTTTGGATTGTTTTTGAACAAATTTAAATTGTTATTTTTTTTATAATTAAATCTTGTTATGTCAAATTCAAATTCAAATTTATCAAGTTATGCTTTTTTATTTCGGATCAAAATTAATAAATATAAACTTCGTGTATAAAAAATAATCTTAGTTAGCTTGTTCAAATCTTTAAAAAAAAAACTTTCACTTAAACCAATGCTTTCTTGAATTGGATTGTATTGGTCTGATTGAACTGATTGGAAGGTACTACTTCAAAAAAAATTATTAGATTGATTAATTTGAGAAACTGTATAAATCGATTGAACCGAATGGTTGAGTTGAATTGTTTTTTTATCTTTAATGATTTATTTAATTGAATCAATGAAAGACAAACCAATAACCTAATCGATTCGATTACCAATTCCACCGTGAAAACCTCGCCAAAAAAGAAAAAGAGACCTAATCGTTTAATAACCTGGAAGCTTTAGAGTTCAATTTTCTAATAGTTCATTAACAAGCTACCACAAATTTCCATTGGTGCCCTTATCCAACTTCAAGCAAAAAGATATGCATGCATTAGCTCAATGGCATGTGATTCCCATGGCAACAAATGATGGCCATGGAAGAAGACAAGTACAAGACGGAAAAGGGAAACAAAAACGTCTTGGTTTCTTTCTACTTATCAACTTGAATCACGCAACTTCCTGGTCTATTCATTTTACAAACAAAAAACCTCAAGAAAAACCCAACATCCAAAGTCATTCTTTTGCTGTCTAGACTTTTTATGTCACTGTAAAAAAGGGTCAAAAAAAGCTATTGATGTAGACCCTGTATGCCCTAATACAATGTATATACAATGCCGTCCATACTAGAGCATTGTTCATTGTTCATGAGGTTTTCACAATGACCCAAAGCTGAGAAATGAAGTAATATTAACGTTGGTACTAGAATTGCAGTTAGTAATATAGACCTCTCATGGAGGTAACATGGGGGACAGGTGCCTATGCTGATTTAGAAGGAATTTTTTGTCTTGTGATCTCAAAACACTATTGGAAACATTATTGCACATTTCATCATCTATGTCAATATTTGGAGACAAGCATTGTTGTGACATTGTGACAAGTTTTAATGTCATGTTAGCTAACTACAGTGACTCAAAACCAATAGCAGCGACAAGTAGCATGTATGAGGTTTTGGTCCCCCCTACCTGTAGCAACTTGCAAGGAGAGAAAAGAAAAATAAGGTCATATAGATACAGTAAAGCAATGTTATCAAAGCTTGGCAATTTCTACTAGCACAATTTGTCTATGTCTCCCTATCCTTACTGGTTTGCATGTGCAGAACTTTCTCTTTTCAATGGCCGAGAAACAGTCCACCTAAACAGCTAAACTTTGAGTTGTAAAACAAGTAAATGACTGGATATGAACTAGAGAGGAACAGGCATGTTTTGTAAGGGCAGCGAGATCCGTATCTTGGACCCCATGGCTTAAAAGGGGACCAGATTATGTCAATTTTCTTCAAGTTACCAACTTTCCAGTACAATCAGAACACATTATCTTATCATTTGAAGAAACCCCAATTTTGTTTTCATCCATTTAATCCCGTTTCTCACTAGGAGCTAGAGATTATATATGCAGAATGATTATGCTGCAGTAGTTCTTGCTTTACTTTTGAGGGTGAGCACTGAGCAGACATGTAGAATTATTGTCCCTTATCATGATGATTTCCAACATAAATTTAATTACTAATCCTAGAATCTGGATGATTAATTTGGTTTATCAAATTAGGCAGTGCCACCTGTCATGTCATGCATGCATGAAAATCGTATCCTACAAAACTGCTGCAAAATATATCAGCATTGGAAGAGCCCTAAACATGATTTTGTTTTGAAAATCCATGCAACATGTTTCATGAAATTAATATACCTTGTTTAGAGTTATTTTACTTCAATAAAATCAAATAAATGCTTGTTAAGTGATATATATGATCCAGGAGGAAGTTTTTGGTAATGGAAAAAGTGAATTTCTGCAAATATATTCAATATTTTGGATTCAAAAGGATGCTGCTGTTATTATGCATATGGATGTTCAATATTTATGCAAGCAAAAGGAGATGTATCCTCGAAACAAAAAGAAATTCCTTATCATTTCATAAATTTAAAACTTTACAGAAATAAAGGAGAGATTTCCTTTTAAGTTGTGAGCCCCTACACTTTTTTCCTCAGGAGGGCCAGAATTCAATGGCCAAATACATTTTCACAGCTTTTAACATCCTTACAGTACAAATTGTACATTGTCAATGTCAGAACAGAAAAGAAAAGGACAAATAACAAGTGGCCAAGTAATCTTCTTGTGACCACCTATTTCTTCTCTTCATGTGGATTTGAAATGGATTCTAGTCCATTCATTTTCCTGGAAAATGAAACATGGAAGAATATCAGCACTAGAGCTTTGATTTTCCAATGGAACAATTATCAAACAAGCAAAAGGAAATTGGAAAAAAAGATCATACCGATTGATTTTTTGCAATGGAGAACTGCCTCATATATCGAGCTTTCAGAATCACATGATTTTCGGTACTCGTCGGCAGAGTATGCGACGCTGATTCGAGGAGATGTTGTGGTCGAATATACCCAGTTCTTCCTTGAATGAACTCTTGCATCAACACTTTCAGCTCTACCACTTGACTTGCTTCCTCTTAATATCCTTCTATATAACGGCCTAACAAAGTTCAAGTACTTGGAAAATATCCGCTTGGACAATCTTCGACACCTTGTCAAAGAAGGGTGACTCGTTTTACATGGCGGAACCATGAGATCTGGTGCATGTGAAGTGGTAGTAGGCAGGGATGAAGTCGAACCGGAGACTTCGTACGCCTCCACCTTCGAAGGGTTAATGAAAAAAGGCATGACATGGCCATTGGAAAAGAGCTCATCGGCATGAACAAGGGTGAGGGGAGTTTGTGAAATGGGAAAATCAAACTTAAAATCCTGAGAATTTCTGAAGAACCTCTTGGAAGGTGGCATCCTCGGGTCCATTTCGATGAAGGAAGCTTCATCATATGCATCAAGTGAAGCTCTAAGGGAGCTGTCTACACTATCTAAAGAAGGTTTGAGGTTCACTAACCAACTGTATGAAAAGCTTTCAATGGAGAGGGGTTGTGAAGTTTCCATGGCTTCCACTCTATGAAAGGGATGCAAGAAAAACAGAGAAGGGGACTACAAGCAAAGGCCACAACTCTCATGTAACATATATATACCCTAATATCCCTCCTTCCTAACAGCTTTATATATGGTTTATTTGGCAAGAGACAATGGATTTTAATAATTGAAAAGGGAAAAGGAGAAAAGGAACAGAAAATGGGTAACCCCACAATAGCACTCATATTGTCTTGTTGCATCAAACCCCTTTACCCCACACTTTCCTTTTAAACATTACAAAATAATGACTTGTTGGCCAAACTTGTAAGAAAGAAATTAGGTTCTTGTACATAGTCCAATCTTTATCTAAGCAGCATTTTATAAACTAAAACAACTGTCATTTCTCATAAATTTGTAGGCTATAAAAGGTGAAACAAGAAATAAAGGAAAAGCAGGTTCATGCACAAACATAATCTATCCAAGATGCTACTTAAAAGTCTTAAACTACAATAAATAGTAGCAAATGTCTTCCTAGCTATGTTACCCCGAACTTGAGAAGTGAGCGTTGATATGAATATGTATCCTACACGGGAATTCTGGATACCCTTTTCAAGTTTTTTTCATATATTTGAGGGATTATACCTTTTAACCTACTCTCATTATAATTGCATAACCATTGCAAAAAGACAATATCGCAACAAGACAGTGAACATATATGATATTACAGGGCATGGAAAAATAGATGAAATAAAAATGATGCACATTGTCACACGTTTATGCAGTTTGGTCCTTGAATTAGTTAAATAGATATCTTAAAAATCTCAAGGGGGAAAAAAGAAAATATCACTAATGGTAAGGGAAAAAGCAAATAGAATCTGATATGTTCTATTGGTAAGGAAAATTGAAGGTTTTGCAGCCACTACCATTTCTAGTGGTGGGTGAGTTTTGGATATCCTCCTTCAAAACTTGGAAGCCAAAAGAAAATGATGTTGTTTTCATTTACCGACAATCTATAAAAGAACAAAATAAACAGACAAAGGTTCCCCCTAGATTTGTCGGAGAATGAAAAGACAATGACCTAGGTTTCATGGCCAAAAGCCAAAAATAAAGAAAGTGACTTGAAACCAACTTGTCCCTACATTGCATCCTCCATCAGGACAAACAACAAGCAATAAGATAGGGAATTTAATCATTCACAAAGCAGTTTTAAGTTCAGAAAAAAGAAAGAATGTTTTTTTGATTTCATAAAATATCCATTACAGCTTTCAAGAAAATCATTGTTTTTCAACTCATCTAACATCCTAACATATATAAATAAAGTAAATTATATAGTATTCTGGGTAAAAAAATGAACAGTGTTAGGTGCAATGACAGAGGATAGTCATCAACTCTTAAAAGATTAGTCTTTATGGACCGTCAAACCATGAAACAGTTATTTTTAAACCAGTGTCATCTAAGTGCCAGACACCATGAAAGAACTTAGTGTGCAGTGAAACTTAGGGACTATCTAAAAGATTGATCCACAGTGCTTGGACATTTTAACACTGAATTGCAGGCAAAAAGACCTATCAAATAGATGATGCCCCTATCAGCAAAGATAGTTTATTTTTAGGTATGAATAAGCAGTGAAGCCACTTGCAATACATGAGTTTTTTGGCTTAGAAAATCCCAAGAAATCTTCCCTCTTTGATATTGCAGTCATCTACAGCACCCATCATATAGGAAAATATCTTAATAGAAAATTCAAGATAGTGGAAACATATTGCTTGTATTTTCATAATATCTATGAACACAAAAAGCATTGATATCTAATAAGTTCCTTGCTTACATATAAAGACAAACACGAAAACACCATACCGAGGAACAGAAGTGGTAGCATTCCTCTGCGTATTACAATGGGGCCGATTCAAAGTACCCATTCATTGTTGAAATTTCAGGAATAAAATACTAATAAAAATCAAAATCCAAGGAAATTTGAAACGAAATAGATCAAATTTTATAACAAATTCAACTCTAAAATATAAGAGAAATAACCCAAACTTATAAAAAGAATCCCAAATTCAAAAAGAATGAAAAGAAGCCCAGAAATATTCACATAAACACACACATATAAAACCAACACATAAGCAAAAGAACACATTAAAAAAGAGAAAGACTTTAAATAAATAATTGAAAACAAATTTCTTTTAAGAAAAATGTAAATTGATGGAATTTTATACCAATCACGATATAAAGGCAAAATTATACAACAATTCCCTTCCCTCGACGACTGAAATGGAAAATTTTATTCCATTCCGGGCTTTGAAATTGAAAACACAAAGCAATAATTTTAACCAAAGTGCTACAATGGATTAGTTGATATAATATTCAAACTATTATATTTAGCTTTGGATAAATAATTAAAAATAAATTTCTTTTAAAAAGCGAAAGTTAATGGAATTTTAAACCTATCTCGAGATAAAGGAAAAGAAATACATTTGAAAAAAGGACTAAAATGAGAAAAATCCGACAATTGCCTTAACACGAAGACTGAAACGTAAAATTATATTCTACTTCGAGATTTGCACCCGGAAATTCGAAGCGAGAATTTTAACCATAGTGCTCCAATGGATTAATTTAGATAATATCGAAACGATTTAAATTTAGAAAAGACTAAGACTTTGAATAAATAATTGAAAATAAATTTCTTTTTAAAGAAATCCAACTTAATGGAATTTTATAGGTTTTTTTTTCATAAATAATATAAAAAATAATTAATTACGAAAATGGTATATGAAACATATTATTTACAAAAATAGACATTTGCTACATTATTCTGTCGGTGTTGCCTGACATATTTACGATGTTAGACTAAAATAAAGAGGTCTCTCATCAATTATCAATAAGATTTTAAAAGTGTCGTGATTGCTTTTTAAACTATCATTGTTCATTATTATTTTTATTTTCCTTCAACACCAAAAATAAAGAGGTCTCTTACCAATTACCAATAAGATTTTTCTAAAGCTTTTATAATTATAACTTTATGTTGTGTCTGTAAATCAAATTGATAATAAGGATAATTATAAAAGTTTTAAAAATTTTTATTATGTATATTTTATAATTATTAGTTAAATTTATAGTTTTCAAATATAAGTGAGCAAAAAAAAAAAACCTATGAATTCCGTTAACTGCTATATAAGATATAATTTGAACAGAAAAATTAGTTTTTGAAAATAAATAAAATTTATTTCTAGCTAGAATCAATTTTTTTGCGAAAATACTTTTTGGTAGAAAAAAACATTTTAGAATAATTGGTAAGAACCTTCTCTATTTTTTGTGTTGAAGTGTAATAAAAAAATAATAAATAATAAAGATTTACAAAACAATTAACCCTATTTAAGATATGGTGACGCTAATATAGTCCCTTAAAGTTTTTTAGCAGCGAATCTAATTGTCAATTTATATATTAAGTCTCTAAATATTTTAGCTTATTACATTTTAATTTGGTGTCGCCAAAATGTCAAGCAACATTGGTGAAACATTGTAATAAATGTCTATTTTTATAATTAATTATTTTTTATATCATTTATGTAAAAAATCTAATTTTATACCTATCACGATATAAACGAAAAAATACATTTAAAAAAAGGGACCGAAAGGCGAAAAATCTGACAATCCCTTCACTCGAAAACCAAAATGCAAAATTATATTTCACTGCCAAGGTTTGAACTCGTAAATTAAAAGCAAGATTTTAACCACAGTGCTATAGTGGATTAATTTATATTATATTGAAACGATTTATATTTAGAAAAAAGTAAGACTTTGAATAAATAATTGAAAATATTTTTTAAAATGTAAATTAATGGAATTTTATACCTATCACGAGATAAAGAAAAAAAAATACATTTCCAAAAGGGACTAAAATATGAAAAATTCGACAATTCCCTTCTCTCGAAGACTGAAATGTAAAATTTTATTTTACTGTTTGGGATTTGGACTCAAAAATTCAAAGCAATAATTTTAACCTTAGTGCTACAGTGGATTAATTTATATAATATTGAAACGATTTATATTTATATTTACAAAAACCACTTTATCAATAAGTACAAAGGTAACTTATAGTCACTAAACTATAAGTGAATTTTTGTTTTGATTGCTGACGCTTTTGAAATTTATTAATTATTTTAATCACTTAATTGTTAAGTAATATTTTTTAGTTGGTATAATGATTATTCTAATATTCAATTTTACAATTTTTGTTAATTTGATTTTGATTATATATTAAATTATTAAAATTTTAAAATTCTTTTTAAAATTATAGAAAATTATAAAAATTAAAATTTAAATAAAAGTAGATAAAAATTCAAAATAGATAAAATGAGGGATAATTTTTCTAACCCCTCTAAAATTCCTCTTTATATTATATTTATAAAAATTTCTAGTACCTATTCTTAAAAAAGAGTTTAACAAAAAATATTGATTATGTTTTTTTTACCTCTTCAATTTATTGATATGGATTTTATAAAAGTAATTCAACAAATAAATTGCAAACGAAAATATAAGTCAACAAAATCTATATATAAAAATAATAGAATTATTATAAATCCCTTTATCGAGTATCAATGAGTTTGAATTCAATTAGAAAAATTATTTTAATGTCTCTACACATTTAAAATAAATTACATTATTTGAGGGTATTTCGATTTTTTATTTAAAAAATTAATAAAAATATACATATGATACGTTTTGAACCCAAGCTAATTGAGTTGATAAAATTTTAAATTTACCATTCAATCAAAATTCTATTTAATAAAATTTAATTTTATTATGCATACTTTATTACCTCGTATATATTAATAATATCATTTATTAAAATAGCATCACAATTACCAAATATTTTCTAATAATAATAAATGAACACTGATATTTGTGATCAAAAGATCACAAAATTTAGCTCCATTTTGCCCCGAACAAGCAATGGTTAAAGCCTGGGCCGGACTGGCCCATTTACATTATTGATGGTACTTATTTAGAATTTTAATTTGAAATTTGAAATTAGTAATACATAATGTAAATGCAAATTTTGATTTTCAATGGTTTCAATTGTTGGCCAAGTATGCATTGTCATTAACATAACTTTTTAGATAAAATACAAATTAAGTTTTAGCTCTGTTGGTATGAGTATTGTTGTCAATGTAATAAGATATAAGAATACGTTGAAACACATTATTTTTCTATTTATTAGTTTAGGAGGGACTATGGGTAGTTTTAAATATTATATAATAAAAAAATATATATGATCAAAACCTATAATAAAATTATTTAAAAAAAGATAAAACTGAATAATTATTTTTTATTTATTATAAGAAATTTATATGGTTCTGACACATTTATATATTAGATTTATATTTGAGTTACTTTTCAGTATTACTTTATTTTTTTTATATTGTATTTTTTGTTGTAGTAAAATATATATTTATGTTATATTTTTGTATTATTATTTAAAATTTAGTTTTTTTTGGTTAAAATATACTATATGTTTATGTATTCTTTACAAATTTAGAATTTAGTTTATATATTTTTATTTTTAGAAATTTAATTTCTCTACTTTTTAAATTTCAAAATTTAGGTAAAATGGTTAGCACATATAATTTGTTCTGTTAAATTTGTTTGTACGACATTTTGAAATAAAAAAAAAATATTCACTTGATAGCAAAGTTTTTAGAATCGGACCGATAGTTGAACTGATCAAGCTACTTGTTCATTGGTATGATCGGTTCGATTAAATAAATTATTAAAAAATATTAAAAATCGATTCAACCAATTCATATTGGTTCTTGGGTAAACTAGTCCAATACTCCTCTCTGGATTGCTACCCCAACCAATTCCTAGTTTAATTGATCTAACCGGCCAATCCAATCTAATTCAAACAATCTTATTTAATAACTATATAAATAAAAAATCACATTATAATAAATTTAAATTTAATAAAACATTTTTAACAAGGTTATAATTTTAAAATACTAAAAATAGAAAAACTAAATTTAAAGGCTTTGAAACTGAAATTCCGAAATTATTAGCTAGTATACCAAAATTTCAGCCAAATCAGGACTTTCAATCAATAATGATTTTGTAAGACCTAACTCTCATCTATCCAAATAACAGAAGAAAGTCAAAAGAACAGATTTTAAAACTAAATAATTCATTGCCATAAAAAAACAAACAACCGAACAAACAGTGAAACTACTGATTGGGTTTTATCTTTTTTACTGAAATTCAAATAAATTAATATTTTTATGTAAGATAAAAATGATAATTTAGTTTTTTTTTAATTTCTTCTAATTTCACTGTTAAAATTTAACATAAATAATAAAATAACTTAATAATAACACATGACATGTTATGTGTAATTCATATTAACATACAAGATTAATTTTTAACAATAAAATAGACAAAAATTTTAATAAAAAATCAATTTATCTTTTAATCTAATTTATAAAAATTAAATATCAAATTTTTAATAAAAATAAGAAAGCAAAATGCAATTTACTTTTAACCCCCCCCCCAAAAGAAGCTGATAAGTGCACTGTGCACATATTCCCGTAACCGCAACAATGTCAAAGCTGTGAAAAAATAATAAAATACTGCTCATCATCTCATATAAAAACATAGCTTTTTGACTTTTGAGTTACGTGTCAATGGCCTTTGTCCTTTCGGTTGCTCACATCTCCAGGACTGGACACCACAAATGGTTAAACACGTGGCACTGTGTCCACTTCCATCACTAGCCGACCATTGTTCTTTTTCAAAGTTTTAGCTCACCCACCTCTGTACATGTGGTTAAATGATCTGTGCCCCACAATGGGTTCTTTTCACCTTCTGCTATGGTGCTCATGCAGTATAAAAGATTGCCATTCCCAATTTGAAAAAGCTCTTGATTTTCTTTTTAATGGTGTTTTTACTTGCCACTGGGAATCTCCATGGCTATTACTTGTGTGCTGTTGTTTTTCGTGGTTTTGGTTGGATGGTCGGGGGACTGCATTGCTGGCCAAATTGGTTTAGGTTCAAGGTTGCTGGCTAGTGACCAAGGACCACCTTGGGTTTCCGATAATGGAACCTTTGCGTTTGGTTTCACCCCGTCGGAGACTCGTGACCGGTTTCTGCTCGGAATTTGGTTTGCCGACCTTCCTGGAGACAGAACCATGGTCTGGTCTGCTAATAGGTATGTTTTTACTTTATAGTTTCATTAATAATTCTTGGATTATGTTTAAGCTAACTTTTCATCTTTATAGGAACTCTCTAGTCACGAAAGATGCAATCGTGGAGCTAGACACCACCGGAAACCTTGTACTCATCGACGGGGACGTTACCGTTTGGACGTCGAACACGTCGGGAAGCCGAGTTGAGTTCGCGGTCATGTCGGAATCCGGCAATTTCATTCTTTATACTGCTAACAACCGCCCTGCATGGCAGAGTTTTGCGTATCCGACCGATACGCTTCTACCTAACCAAGCATTGACGGTGTCACTTGAATTAACATCATCGAAATCGCCGTCTCACGGTGGCTATTATGGACTCAAGATGCTTCAACAGCCTACTTCGTTAACCCTTGCCTTAACATACAACTTGCCTCACTCTATTGATGATTCCCCTGAAGGTTACACAAACTACTCCTATTGGGCTTCGCCGGATATATCCAATGTTACCGGCGATGTCGTTGCGGTGTTAGATGAAGCGGGAAGCTTCGGAGTTGTGTATGGACAATCATCAAATGGTGCAATTTATGTGTACAAGAATGATGGAGACTATGATGGTTTATCTTCGGCTACGAATAAGTCGAATGTACGATTATTGGTCCTAAGGAGATTGATCATCGAGACTAATGGCAATCTACGTTTGTATAGATGGGATAACGATGTTAATGGTTCACGTCAATGGGTGCCTGAATGGGCGGCAGTCTCGAACCCTTGTGACATTCCCGGCATATGTGGCAATGGAATATGTAATTTGGATAGAAGCAAGACAAATGCTTCTTGTACATGCTTCCCCGGTACTTCTAAGGTAAACGGTGCAGCCGGTGAATCCTATTGTTCGCGGAACTCATCAGTGACCGAAAACTGCGATCGTAGGAACAAAAACCGGACTTCAGACTTTAGGATTGCAACGGTACAACAAACCAACTACTACTTCTCTTACGCTTCGGTGTTGGCTAATTACAGTGACATTGCCACGGTATCGAGGTGTGGTGATGCTTGTTTATTAGATTGTGACTGCGTTGCATCGGTTTACGGGTTGGACGACGAGAAACCGTACTGCTGGATCCTGAAGAGCCTGGACTATGGAGGATTTGAGGACCCTGGTTCAACCCTGTTTGTGAAAGTCAGGTCCAATGTCTCATTGGAACCAGGTGGTGATACAGGAGAGTCTGGCTCTGGTGATGCTTCGAATGGTCACGAGAAGGTTTTGGTTATTCCAATCGTATTAACCATGGGTGTCCTCATAGGCCTATTGTGTCTACTATTGTATTACAATGTTCATAGGAAAAGATATCTAAAAAGATCCATTGAAAGCTCTTTGATCTTGGAAGGGGCTCCGTTGCATTTCAGCTACCGCGATTTGCAGCTTCGTACTAGCAATTTTTCTCAGCTGCTCGGAACAGGTAACATATAGTAAATAGATTTCTTTTAGTTATACAAATATTTACAACTGTTGTGATCTTTTGCAGGAGGATTCGGAAGTGTATATAAAGGAAGCCTTTCGGATGGAACATTGGTTGCTGTGAAGAAACTCGACCGTGTGTTCCCGCATGGACAAAAGGAGTTCATAACTGAAGTGAATACAATTGGATCTATGCATCATATGAACTTGGTTCGCCTGTGCGGTTACTGCTCCGAGGGTTCACACCGGTAAGTCATTTGAAATTACGAATCACTTATCGTTCTCTATTCAATTCGTTTTAATCAAATAGGCAGTTCAGTTTCGTGTCTATTTATGTGTTTTTGTTGGCAGTCTTCTGGTTTATGAGTTCATGAAAAATGGATCCTTGGACAAGTGGATATTTCCTTCCTACCAGTACCGGGATAGGTTACTGTATTGGCCAACTCGGTTCCATATTGCTGTCGCGACTGCACAAGGGATTGCTTATTTTCACGAGCAATGCAGGAACCGGATAATACACTGTGACATCAAGCCGGAAAATATCCTTTTGGACGAGAACTTCTGCCCCAAAGTATCGGATTTCGGACTAGCTAAGTTCATGGGAAGAGAGCACTCACATGTTGTCACTATGGTAAGAGGTACTAGAGGGTATTTAGCACCGGAATGGGTTAGCAATCGTCCTATAACCGTAAAGGCCGATGTTTACAGTTTTGGAATGCTACTTTTGGAGATTCTCGGTGGCCGAAGAAACCTTGACATGTCTTACGATGCCGAAGACTTCTTTTACCCTGGATGGGCCTATAAGGTATATACCCTTTAGTCCTAATGATCCATCCTCGAATCTTATACTTATTATATCACCAATGATTCCCGCAGGAGATGACAAACGGAACGCCACTCAAAGCCGTGGATAAGAGACTAGGAGGTGCAGTCGACGAAGAAGAGTTGACGAGAGCATTGAAAGTTGCCTTTTGGTGCATACAAGATGAGGTCTCCATGAGACCTTCAATGGGGGAAGTGGTGAAAATGCTCGAAGGATCGATGGATATTGGTGCACCGCCGATGCCTCAAACAGTTTTGGAACTGGTCGAGGAAGGATTGGAACAGGTTTACGGAGCAATGAAAAGAGATTTTAATCAATCAAGCTCGTTTACGATGACTACCGGTACCGATACATCATCTCGGGCTACCTGTAGTTACTCTACAATGTCACCTAGATGATGAAAAAGATTAATCAGAACTGAACTTTTGAATGCTTAAAAGGTGTCTACAAGGTTGTCTTCAATGACTCAATGTTCTAGTTTTATTTTTTTAGTTATTAAATTATAATTTCATCAATGATTGTCATCGTCCTATTCATCATTTCTTGCAGAGCAAGAAAGAAAACATAGAAGGAAATTCATTTCATTGTTTGTGTGGGTTTTTTTTCTCAAAAGTAAGCCAACCCTTGTTATTAAGACACTACCTACGTCCGATTTTCATATTTTAAATCATTTTTATTTTTGTCTGTCCTAATCATTTTTAATTTTTTATAAGTTTTTTTATACATTTTATAAAGTTAAAATATGATGAAAGTTTTCCTATATTCTTTATATATTTGAAATTTATTTTTTAAAATTTTAATTATTTTATTTTTTAAATTAAAATATAAGTCTAATTATTAATATTATAAAAATTTTATATTAAATTTAAATTTATTACAAAATTATTATTTTTATTATGAGTTTTTTAATATCATATCTCTAAACAATTAGATTTAAAATTTTAAATCTAAAAAAGGTGAGTCTCATCTGTCTGTATAATTAGCAAAATATCATCCTGGAACCCCACAACGAAACAAAAGCTATAGACTTTGGATAATGAAGGTAACTAAACACATCGAACAAAAAAAAGTTAAATTATATTATTAGTTTCTATACTTTGCAAAAGTTATTTATTTTAATTTGATTATTTTTAATCTCTGTACTTTTTAGATTAATTAATTTTAATTCATATACTTTTCGAATTTTCAAATTTTAGTTCAAAATTAAATAGTATCATTCTAAGTTTCTATGTTTTTGAAAATTTTAGTCTTGACGTAAATAATCATCGTTAATCTATTATCAAATTTTTCGTGTATAATAAATAAGAATAATAAGCGCATATTACATTACACATGATAATGTGCTTGAAGTATCGGATTTAATTGACAAATTGCACCATAAACTATTCCTACATTTTGTTTGCCCATGTTACTTAAAACTGGCTTACAGCATAGGGATTTTGAACTTAGCACTGCTTTACCGTTAATATCATGTGGTTCAGTGGTTGCATGTTCTTCTCATCTTGCCTGCAGTATATTGTATGCACCAATTTCACGATGGGTTCAATTCATACTCCGATAAGGGGATTCTGAGTGGGTCGGGTGGGGGAAGAGGGACGGGGTGGGGCAAAAGAATTGTTTTTAATTGATATAAAATTATAAAAAAAAAAAATAACACATGGATGCTGATGTGGTATGATATAAGTCAATAAAATTTTTTAAACAGCGTTAAGATTTAAAGTGATTTAAATAACGAAAAAATAATTTAAATTCGATTTTTAATCCAAAAAAAAATATAATACAATTTAAAAAATATATATAATTTAAGGTGCAATTTAATTAAGCCAATTTTGAAAATATTATAACTTAAGGAAAGCTAAAATTTTAAAAGTAATAAAAATACCAAATTAAAGCCAATTTTTATAAGATACAGGGATTAATATCAGAATTTAGGTGCAACATAGTCTTTTATTTGCAATAAAATGAAGGACTCTGTGGGATCATTAAACTCTGCTCTTAACCCCTCGAATCGCCGCTTTACACTGAAAACGTCATACGCGGATATTGCAACATAGCCCCCTCGTGTCATGTGTTTTTTCCTCGTTGACCCATATGCAATTTCCATCACGTCAAGCACAAATTAAAGAGACTTGCACTAACATTTTCCCATTTTCACGAGGTTTTTAGTCTTTACCTTTCTTTCCCAGAAACAAGCATGAACAAATAAATACATGCAAAGTCAAAAGCGAGTATACCCAGAAAATTTACAATAATGGTCAGTTTTTCCCATTAAATCTCATCTTCCTGGAATTTGCATTTGAAGGACACCAGGAAATTGAACAAAACGCGCTTCCATATCCAAAAAGTTCTCTTTTTTTTCTTTTTCTTTTCTATGTTAGGTATCTCTCTCTCTCTCTCTATATATATATAAGTGTTTTACACTGTATTTACATTGACAGCAAGCAGTACAGCTACTATATTCACCATGGCTGAACACCTTGAACAGCTTACCAAAATCTTCAAAGAATTAAGCCTTTTAGCCGAGAAACAAAAGAGGAATATGCAGGTCTATCAGAAGAAAGCACTGCAATTAACCATTGCTTACCTTGTTTTCCAAGCCATAGCTTTCATCTCTATTACCAAACAAGCTTATTATTCTTCATCAGGTCATTGCCATAACTTGTGGCTGCCTTTTGCTATTTCCATGTTATCGTCTTTAATGTATTTTTTGGCTTTGCTGAATACACTCGCGGGTTCCTACCGGGTTGGGTATCAGCTGGACTTGAATTTAATGGAGCAGGAGATTGTGAGCAAGCAAATACGTGAAGCTGAGAGATGCATTAAGTAATAAAGTGCTGTGATGATGATATTATGAGGTTTCTTTCAAGTTTCTGCAGAGCAAAGTCTGCATACAGGATTAAGCATGATGGGGTTTCATGAAGAAAGAATAATACCCATTATATTTATATATATTCTTTTGATTTATTCTCTTATAGTATGATTATGAATTATGATGATATCTAAGCTAAATTTTAAAAACTATGTTTAGTCGATATGAATTTAATTACTCCAAGTGAATTATATTGGAAATATCCAATTTTATGTTTTAGAGGCTGTGGGTTGAATTCATGCGTATGCTTTTTAGCATCATGGATTTTCATCAATTATGTTCATTTTTTTAATATAATTGTGCTTCAATACACTTAAATTTATAATTTTTTATACCAGTAATAATGTTTATATCAATCGAACTAAAATTCAATTAGTAAAATTTTTGAAACTTTAACTTAAAATTTATGAATAATTTAAAAATGGTATAAAATAAAACAACCAACATTTGGTTGTGATTGTCACTAAACTAACTATAAATACGACTAAGGTAAGCACACCTATTGAATAATAGTATAGTTATGGAGAGTAAGGAAGATCGTATCCACGAGGACTAAAAGTACTAGTAATTACCATTTTTCTATTATTTAGCCCTCCAAATATTGGAGTAATTGTTTTTAATCAAAAATTACTAAACTAATTTAACTAGGAGTGTAACATAGAATAAAATAGGAAAATAATCGAAGATACTAATAAAAGAGACAATACCCAGGAAAGGCTCAACCTAAATTTTACTTATTAGTATGATTTTGAATTTAAACGATTTATTCACTTGTGCCTTGATCTGTAGAAATCCCTAAATTATATTAATATCTCTTTCGAGAGTACAACTGACTTTAGGTTGATTCATTGAAATCTCTTTCTAATTAAAATCCCTATTATCGCATTAACTCGATTTATAGATTCCCCTATTAGATTTGACTCTAATCCTGTAACGCCCCCACGCCCGAAACCGTCACCGGAGTCGAGCTTGAGGTGTTACTAAACACAATTTACCATTTTAAACAACTTTACAAAATCTATTTTCATTTTCGGAATAAATTATTTTCTGTCTCATGGTCGGTCAAAAAATCATATCTCGAGTTACAAAACTCAAAATCAAGATCCGTAAATTTTCCCTGAATCTAGACTCATATATCTATTCACTAATTTTTTTCCAGAATTTTTGGCTGGGCCAATTAGTACAGTTTATTAGTTAAAGTTACCCCTGTTGCAGATCTCGACTGGTCTGACTTCTACTCACTACGAACCACTTTTCTCTCTGTACAAAATTCACATGAATTTTATGTTTGTTTCTCTTAAAACTAGACTCAATAAGGATTCTAACCATATAAAGTATACCTCCTAATTATTTTTGTACAATTTATGGTGGATTTTCAAATCTGGAACAGGGGATCCAGAAATCGTTCTGGCCCTATCTCACTAAAACTCAAATATCTCATAACATGTAACTCCTTTACCTATTTCGCTTCTTCCATATGAAAGTAGACACAATAAGCTTCAATTTCATAACTAATCCATCACCAAATTCGATTTCTATGATTTTTAGTAAATTTTCAAACTCACGTCAGTGTTGCTGCAATGCTCTGTTTTATGGTTGATTTCATTTTCATAAAAGCTTTCATGTACTAGATAATCTATTATCCTTCCATGACATCAAACATAGTCTATATTAGCCATTTCAATGACTCATCATTGTCAAGCATTTCCTCAACCAAAACACCACCATATCACAAGATTATTTACACAAAGTAGGTATAGTGCTATACATGCCATACTGAGTTTTACAAGCCAGTTACCAAAAAGTCCTTCGGATAGTGTGATCGAGCCTTCGACCTATCTCGATTCTCGAGCCGGCTTGTCCAAAACTTAGTACCAAAATACAAAGATTTTGCAATTTAGTCCGCAATCTTTTCTTTTCCTCGATTGAGGTCGGTTCCACGTCTTTCTTGATTATGAAGCTTGAAAGTTGAAGAGACCCTAGCTATGGAGAGAGCAAAATTCGGCACCAACTAAATGAAGGAGATGATGAATTTTGTGTTATTTTTCCCTTTTAATTCATGTTAATAACCAAATGACCAAAATGCCCCTCCTTACTAAACTTTCAAAAATTCCTTCCATGTCCTAATTTTGTCCATGAACTTAAAATTGGTCTAATTACCATTTAAGACCTCCCAATTAATATTTCAAAGCAATTTCATACTAAAAACTTCTAGAATGCAAGTTTTGCAACTTATTCGATTTAATCCCTAACTTCAAATTAAGCGCTTTACGCTTGGAATTTCTTCACGAAATTTTCACACCATCATAAAATCATATCATAAACACCAAAATAATTATAAAATAATTATTTCTACCTCGGATTTGTGGTCACGAAACCACTATTCTGATTAGGCCCTAATTCGAGATATTACAAATCCGGTAGATTTATGTCGTCCTCTTGCATGCAACTCTACTCAATTATGATAGATCTACTCTTAAAAAGGGACTTTTATTCCACTGAAATAAGCACATTAAACACGAATTAATATCCTTAAAATATTAAAATAAGAAATAAGCATACATATTTTAGAACAATAATTAAGTATTTGTAACACCCTAGACTCTTATCCGTCGCCGGAATAGAGTATAAGGTATTACCACACAAATCATAATTAAACAGAAGAATTCTCAAAACTTAACAACAAGTGCCAAAAACAAATCATATCAATAATTCGAATGCATCATCTTTAAGTCATGCATGATACTAAACCGTGAAAGTTATTTAATCCAACTCATCACCATGCCACATTATAAAAATATCACATTTTGAGATATTGCTTACTAATCATCAAGCCAAACATTCGTATTAAACAAAACATAAGCCATTTTCGTATAGCTTGTTTTATAAATACATTTAAACAGAACTTATGACAAAAGAGTTAAACCTATACATGCCGTTATCAAAATAAGTCGTTAAAGGTACCAAAAGAGCTTAGATAGTGTGGATGACTTCGACTTTGAATCCCCGAGCTCGTATCTAGCAACAGTGATCTATAAACAAAGTAACAGAACGAACGAAGTAAGCTTCTATTAGCTTAGTAAGTTTAAGTAAACAAAACAATCTAACTTCAATAGTGCTTAATTCACTTGTACTTAATCATAATAATACATCAGTATGCCGAATGCCTAATACATATATCCAAACATATTTACATTGACATTTCTTCGGTTTAATAACCAAATCCACAATTATAACGTTCATCTTTAAAGTAATTCATGGATCCAACTTAAGGGGAAAAATCCCTAGGCAATTTAAGCATATACATTTTCAATGGTCAAAATTCACAAATAATAAATGAAATTTACAAGGCATAATTTCACAAGAACCGAATGTATATACATATCCACAAGCACAATTTAATGATCATTATTCAATGCTTACTCAAGGAACCAACGAAGATTAACTCTCAAAAACTAAATAATTTGTACGTACCTGAACAATTTAATGATTTATACTACTATCATTGTCCATTGTGCTTATTCCTCAAATTTGGAACTTTTGTTAATTCACTGGCAATAGCCTACTGGGTTTCACCCGAAGTTTTCACCAGCTCATAGCCTGCTGGACTTTAATGTCCGAAACTTATCACCGGCTTCAAGCCTGCTGGACTTTAATGTCCGAAGTTTATCACTGGCTCGAAGCCTGCTGGACCTTAATGTCCTAAACTCATCACCAGCTTTACAGCTTGCTAGGTCTAAGACCCGAATAACGTCGTACAATAATTAATTTCACAAATTTATCACGTATCATATTCTTTTACTTTTATTACTCGCATGAAAACAACACATGCATAAAGGGTGGCACACATTCGATCATGCTTATACATGACATGGTTCAACTCATTTGATGAAACCATTCGGCCTTGTCATATTCGTATAAACCCAAACACCTTTCACATTAATCAACTTTGGTCTTATCACATGTATAATACTACATGCCACATACACTTAAACATATATTCATTTTACCTTTGTCTATTCGGTCACACCTCATACACACGAGCATATATGCATTTTATCTTTGCCTATTCGGCTAATACACTAGGTTTCAAGAAATAGCTAATTCACATAACTTATCAAGTTATATTAATATGTTATTTACATTGATTACTTAAAACTTACCTCAAGTGTCTCCGAACAGTTACGGATCGGCTATTCGACAACTTTTTCCTTTCCCCTATCTAACCTTTGTCCTTGATGCTCTTGAGCTTAAATTTGAATAAAATTTACTTATCAAAACCTCTTCATATTTTCTCATTATCGAATATAGCAACAATTAACAAGCTATAGCAACTATTATATCTCAAGCATACAATGGTTGTACCCATTTAAATCATCTCATCAATTTAGCAAATGGCTAAAGATGAGGGCATATAAATATAATAGCATTAATCGGCCTATTCAAAGTAGTCAAAGAAATCATAAGTATATGTATACATATAAATACTATCATCCACATAAGACTCAAATAAATTTAGTCAAATGTCTCTATATTTACAAGGTACATACATAAGGCATAAAATCATTCGGCCAAGTATTCAAATATAGATTAACACCTAACTCACATTTGGCATTCTATTTAAGCAACAAAACCATTTCCACCTTGTTAACACATAAACGACAAGGTTAAATCCCATTTAAAAGTCTTAAGTCCATCCTTTATCAATTATAAATCACTCTAAGGCCGAAAGCTATCTAAACATCACTCTCAAGTCCTTTTTTACCATTTAACAACCTATAAGCCTACTTAGTAATCAAATAAAAAAATTAAAATACCAACAACCAAAATTTATACAACAAGTCTCCATTCGGCTAATTCAACAAGTACATCAAAATCACATATATCTAATTTAAATTTCAAGCTCATCCTTTATTTCATTCCTTGAATCAAAAAATCACTCAAAGCCAATTTCATTCGTTCAAATGGACATGGCCGAATGTCCCTTTTTGTTCAAAGAACCACACAAAGCAAAATTTGCATAATTTAGGCATATTTTCATGAATTCATGTAAATTTAACCTCAAAACATCTCTCAAGAGCTCCATAATGCAATTTATATCATTAAGACTCAAAAGCTTCAGGGTTCCAATTGATTCTTCAATGGCTGAATGGGGCATTCACAACCAAACCAAAAATCAACACATGGCTATGCCATAAGCCTAACTATCAACTAAAATTCACAAAATTTAAGCAAAATAATATGAAAACTTACCTTAAATTGATGCTACCATGGCCGAATGTTTGCTTTCTTCCCCAACTCTTATTTTCTCTCTAAGCACGGCAATGAAGAACAAAATAGAATCACCTTGTTCTTTTCACCCACTTTTATTATTATATTCATATTACTTAAATCTAAGCTTTATTTTAGAAGTTAAAATAAACATATAATATGCTCACAAAATTCCCACTACCGAATACTAGATTAGAAAATGGTTTATTACCATGCAAGACCTCCACATTTGAAAACCACAATCTTTCGGCCATTTAGAAATCTACCTACCACATTTCAAATTTTAACAACTAAATCCTCTATAATTATTTTACTAATCCTTAATAAAATACATATGCACATAAATTAAGTATAATCATGCCTGGCCACTAAAACTAAAATTGTGCATTTGACAAGTAAACCCCTCCTATACTAAACCATATGTCAATCGGCACTTCAAATAACCCACACATATTCACAAAGTTTAACAATCAAATCCAATAATAAAAAAAATAGGCATACCTTTAATCAAATTCTAATAGCAAGCTATCACATGCAAAAATTCACGTATATTAAATTAAAAATATATTTTTAAAATACTTTTCTGACTCGGTTTCGTAGTTCCAAAACCACTTCCCGACTAAGGTCAAATTAGGGCCGTCACAGTATTTATCATGTAAATGAGACATCAAATAACAAGATTCATCATAGGTTTCATCTTTCCTAAGTATCTAGGGAACTTAGTTCATAATCCTAAATATATAGAAACATCTCAAAGTTAAGATAACAACAAAACATAAAGAAACTCAACAAAATTTCTAAAGAAATTAAATGGAGATCTTCAATCTTGAAGGAGATCTGCTTCTGAGATGATTCTGATGGCGTTCTTCGAGTCTTTTCTTCAATATTCTCTGTGTGCCCCATTAGCTCTTCTTCTAATTGGTATTTATAGACTTTAGAATGCTCAGAAAGCCTAAAAATTGAGTTTTTCCGCATATTTGGGAAGTAAGGTGCGATATTGACACGGGCTGGCACATAGGCGTGTGGCCAGCCCAAGTGGATCACACGGGTGTGTAGCCAGCCCGTGTGGAAATGCTCAAGCTGTGTGGATTCTGGAAACAGCTCTATTTGTCCGATTTTGGCTTGTTTTTCGCTTCTTTCGCTCTCTATGCTAACCTAAGTATAGAAATTAACATGAATTTAAAGGATGATGAGTATCAAATTCACTAATTTATATAATAAATCATCCAAAAACGCATCAAGAACGGAATTAAAACATGTTACTTTTATGGCTTATCAAGTAGAATGAGAATGAGAAATTATTAAAATGCATATAGAAATAGAAGATGAATGGAAAAGAAGATAATTGGATAGTGAAAAAAATGAGTTTAATAGAAAGGAAAAAATATGAAATATTTTTAATAAAAATAATTAAGTTACTTCAAATTTAAAAAAAAAAAAAAAAAAAAGGACAAACAAGAATGGCGTGAGAAGAAAATCAAAAGTTGCGTTTCGTTTTATAAAATGCGATTTTCATTTTCGTCCATGTTTTCTTGAAAATGAAGAACATTTAAAAAAATGTGCATGATTATAATTTTAAAAAATAATTTTGGAAAAATTAAAAAAATTGCAAAAATTAGAAAATATGTTTGTTTTGACTAGTAACACGTTTGAAAGTAACTTAGTAATTTATTTGAGTATAATTGTTTATAATTATACATATATTTGGACAACTGCTATATTTGGTGATTTCATTAAATTGAGTGTAATTAAAGCACATCAATTACACTAGTCAATTTTTAGGGGGAGAATAAGAATTTCAATAATTATGTGGGTGATTACAAAATATTTACATTCAAATCCAATTACCCTACGATTTTCTAAACATTCTCGTACACAATTTAAAAATTTTATTGACGAATTTTGATTTCCTATATATTTTGAACTACTAAATTCACTAAATTACATATATATTATAAATTATTTATATTACATTTAACTAAATTGCATAACTAAATTACCAATTGATGATAACAAGAATATATGTATAATGTTAGAGAGAAATGAGAATAGCCCAACAAAAATGAAATGCTGGAATAATTAGTAATCATATTGTTTTCCTAATTGTTAAATGGAAGTGCTTATGTGTTAGGGCGGGCCAGGCAAGGTATCTGCCAAATTTTCAAGCTCAGGTCTGATCTGAAAAATAAACTTATTTTTTGCCCAATCTCGATTCAATTTAAAAAAGGTATGGACCTGATCTGGGTGACCTATATTTAATTTTTTAGATTAATTTTTATTTAAAAATAATTTTAAAAAATATATAATACACTAGATGCACTAAAAAATTAAAATAAATGTTTCTTAACACATTAAAAATATATTTATATTAAAAAATACAAATAAGTATAATAAATATTTTATTGTATTAAATATAATTTTTAAAATTTTATATTTGGGATGTGTTACTTAGTTGGGTAAGTTTACTTTTTTAGGTTTTAGGTAATGAGTTTAATTGTTATTGGGTTAGTGATTTGATATAGTTATAAATATATATAATAATTATTTAACATATATAATTAATATAATATTTTTATAATATAATATATTCGGGTTGGGAAATACCAAGCCAAGCTCGGGGTCAAAAAATTTTGTCAAAGACTTAGCACATATAGAAAATGGGTCTTAAATTTTACTCAAACCCATTTTACGCGTCTCGTATTTTGTCCAAACATCCTATTTTTTGAGCAAGTCTTTAGCCTTGAGCAGGTGGCCCAGCTAATGAGCAACTCTATTGCTAAATACTTTTTAGATATTGTTACTTGTTTATAATTTTTTTTCGAGATATTATTGATACTTTTATAATAATTATGCTTTTTAAAAATTAAAACTATTTGTGTAATTACAATTTATATTATTTAACATGACATAAATTACAGTCTATCAATAAAAATTTTTAGATAAAATTGTTTTCTAAAATGAAAATGATAAAAATAAAAATTTACCTTTAAATGAAATTGCATTAATTCAAACCTATATAAAAGTAAACTTATTAATTTTTAAATGAAGTTAAAACGTAACTAATTGATTCAATTAACCTTTGATTAAGTCTTTGCTCGATTCACATGTACATTATTATCAATGTAGGAGGACGTAGATTCGAGTACGTTGAAACGTATTATCCTCCTATTTATAGGTTGAATAGGGACTATAAATAATTCTAGGTATAATGCTAAAAAACATCAAATATAATTAAAATTAATAATGAGGTTATTAAAAAAAATTAATCCAAAATAAATAATTTACATTTAAAATGAACTTTTATTTATAGTAATTATAGTAATAATAGATAAACTTCTTTTTAAGAAATAATAGATAATTGGTTAAAAGGAAAAAATAGCAATAGCCAATGATGAGTGTGTATGGTACGCAATAGCATAAGAGGCTTCCACCAATTTAACCAAACAAATAGTACATAAAAATCATTGTTTATTTGAAGCACCGAATCCCTAATTAAATTCCCGTCGAGGAATCCAAAGATTCTTTTCTTCAACCAAGTTTCAAAAGTCAAGGTCTAATCTAATCTGTACGTTTTGCTTTCCATCGACGTTCGACTTCCCTGTAATTCTGTAAGGTACAAATTTCCATCTAATTTCCCGAATTTTTACATATCTAGAATGACAATTACACCAAACCCTAGATAATTAATTTGGTATCCTTTATATTCATGCTTCGGCTGAATTTTTGTTTTCGTAATTTTTTTTATCATAATTCAATTAATATTTGGTTGATTCATGGATTCAACAAGTTAATAATGCTGAAGGTTATCGTTGTTTCTGTAGATAGTATAGGATGGAGAATATGCAATATGCCGAGGAGCTTGTGAGGGAATTTTTGGTCTTCAGAGGATTTACAAATACATTACAAGCTTTTGAGACTGAGAGATGTACGGATATTGGTAAAATGTTTCAAGTTTATAAGATCTTAGACTTGATCTTTGCCGTATATATTCCTAAATTTCATGCCGAGAAATTAGTTGGTTTATTTAGTTTCTTTAAGCAATGCTTTTCGTCGTGGTCTGAGACTACGATGCTTGATACATTCTCGAAATTGGAGGGCTCTGTTCTTCGGTATTACATTGTTCATGCATTGCAATCCGGGAGGAAAGATAAAGTTGTGGAGTTTTTTGGAATGAATGGGAATGATTTGCTGCTAAAGGGTTCTGATTGGACAGCTTGGTTTGGTAGGTTCATTTGTTTTGGCTTCTGTGTATTGTGTTTTCTTGTTCTCTTGTTGATTGATTCTTTTGAGCATGCAATGCAGCCATTCCTTATGTGAAGAACCCTAGCATCGATCCTCAGTTTCGCGTATATTTCTCCAAGGAATGGTATGAAGCTCTCCGTCTTTCTGTGAGGAACTTTTTCAGCGAGGTCTTCAATGGTACTCATATCCTTTAGAATTGATACTTTCCTTCTGAAAACGCTCTGTATAAATTGTGTATGTATTATGTAATCATGTGTAGATTAACAGAGAGCCCATAGGAATTACCTATTAGGGAAGTTTTCTGCATTTTGAAATAAAATTGGTCTTGAAAGGTTTTGCCTCAAAAGCTATCCATTGTGGTGATGTTTTTGTTACTAGTAGATATTAGTATGAGCAAAGCCTTGGATATAATAACTTTTTCCTTGACTTTAGAGTGATTCAATTAATGATGGGATTTTGACGAATGTCCTTAACCAAAGCACGCCTTCCTGCCTTACTGAAGATCAGTTCAGAAAAGAATACAATTAGCTGTCTTAAGAAAGACAACAAGCGTCTTAATCAAAAGTTATTGCAACTTCAGGCCTTACTGGAGGAGAAGGAGGCACAGTTAGGTCCGTCAAAAAGGTAAAGGATCTTCTGATTTTGCTAGATCATGATAGCACTTGCTGCATTATGTGGTTAAAGATGATTCTATTAGAACACATTATGATACCAGTATTGCTGCATCAACATTTTTCATAGGAGCATGGGAGAAGCTAACAGTTCTTTTCAATCTAGTGGCATTGATGGTGAAAATTTACGCCCATCTTCAAGTAGTGAGGACATATGTGCTCCTGCAACCTCATATTTGGGTAGAATACCACAGAGGGAGGAATGTGCTGCTGCTGAACCGACCAAATTTGCATCAGCTCGTGTTGAGTCCTCATCGAGGCAAGATTCATACTCTGCTTCAAGTCTTCATGCTTCATCCGGTGGAATCGGCGATACTGCTCAAAAGTTATATGGTAGCCATTTTGATGGTAAGTGACATTTATTCATCACTTCTATTTTCAGTGTGCTGGGAATTGTGGATAATGAAGTAGGTTTGTTTAAATGTTCCTTTTTCCTCTACTTTAATGGGTTAGGTATGTACCCAAAAAAAATGGGTTAAGTAATCCTGAATGTGATTTGACAGAGAATGGTAGAGAAATGCTCAGAGAAGAAGAATTTCCTGAAGTGAGTGTAGAGTTTCAGGTAAGTTCTCTGTTAAATATATTCAAACATCATTATTGTATACACTTTGATTTCTTGCTCATTTTTTTGCATACGTGAAACTGGTGACACAACCTTATTTCCAGGAGACATTTTTGGGCCACACAAGTCCAATTACTCGGTGCCGGTTTTCTGCATCTGGGAACAATATAGCTAGTGCATCTGTGGATGGCACTGTCAGGTATGCTTTTTTAAAAAATACTAATATGAACTTGTAAATATTTAGAATAGCACACTTTGCTGCCTGTGGCTGTGTTTGAGCTTGTAAATTTGTCTATTCTGCTCAATTGTTGATGAATATCAAATATAAAAGAACACAAAATGGAAGGAAAAGTAGTCATCCTTACAATCTGACAATTGAATAACACCATTTAGATGGGTTCATCTGTGTGCAGGCTGTGTTTTTTAACAAATTTGTTTGTCAGATACCTTGGTTAAATGTACTTGGGAAGATAATAAAATGTCATTTATACTAACTATTGTGCTTTGTTATTGTCTGCGACATTTTATTTACTTCCTTCTCTCTTTGTTTTTGATGAAGGATATGGACATATGACTCATCGATTCCAGCATCTAGAAATGCGACCATATATTGTGGAGCCGAGATAATGTCACTTGACTGGGAATGCAAATCTGACCGTTTGGTATGTAACTATATTATTGTTTGATGGTTGTACTTGTAGTTTGATTGGGGGTAATGTTATAATTGTTGCAACTTAAAATTTGTCGTTCCTAAAGCTTCTCATAGGCACTGCTGATGGAGGCATTAAAGCATGGAATGTTGATGCGAAGAGAGTTGTCTGTGATCTGAATACAACTGATGCATTTCCAAGGTACTTCTTGGAATCCCATTTTTACTGGTTTATTAAATTGTTTATACTTGTTCATCTTTTCTTTCTTCTTTTTTTGTTGCTGTCTTGCAGTGTCTTGGATTTAAAGTGCAGCCCTGTGGAACCAATATTTGTTTCTGCTGCATCTTCACGAAGGTATCTTCTTAATTTATAACTTCCTGGTTACTAGATTTTAACGTTCTTACTTGACTGAAATATGTGAAGCTACACAATCAAAATATTATCTGATGAGCTTCTAGTTGTTGTCAAGATGGTATTCATGGTGCTAGGGTTTAATTTAGGTACAATGTTATGTTGTTACTTCTCATGGATCAAGTCTGCTTATTATTATTATTTTTAAAAAAACATTACGTGCTACTGGTTACTATTTGTGTCAATAATTTTATTGAACATATGATGATCTTATTTTGACTGGGAACTGTTTCTTTTGCTAATGGGCTTTTCGAACCCCTAAGATGGTCTGGATACTCCAGATTAGGTGAAGTGCTGAACTGTATATTGCCACAATTTCGATCATCTAGTTCCTGCATGCAGGCTATGCAGTTGAGAATAGTGCATGATCGGGATGTTTGAAACACTGGCTCAAATAGATGTACTCTTCTTAATTTATATGTAGAGGTATATAATGCATCAGAAGACCTGCAAGTAGAGCTATTGTATAGATCCTGCATTACAAAGCCTCTTGTTGTCAGAAACATGCATTAGTAACATGTTCATTCTTGTCACTTTGTGATTCACACATAATTTTGGTTTTCTTGAGCAGTTATGCTAGGTTGTTAATTAGTTTCTTGTACCAATATATCATGGTGGATAACAATTAGTTAGAATCCATTGGAAGATTGATTGCCCATCATCATAGGTCTTTTGCTCTGCCATTTAAATTTTTTTTTTTTTTTTAAATTGGCCATGAGATTAGTTGGACTTTTTCTTCTTTCAGGCTTGGGTCAAACTCTATTGACTCTCCGGGGTATGCTTCATTGACTGTATGGAACATGAAAACATGGAAAGCTATGGTATGTGGTTGTATATATAGAGAATGCTTATCGATGATTATTGGCTTGTTTAAAAATAATTTATGCCTTAATGGACTTCAACTTCAATGAAGACAGTCCTTCCTCTTGGTGAAGATCCGCCTGCAATTACTTCTCTATGCTTCAATCATAATGGGAAGATTTTAGCTGCCTCTGCCACTGATGGAATGATTCACATGTTTGGTATCCTTTTCTTTATCAGCTCATATTTGTATGTCTGTTATTTTCTATTGTTCTCTCAAGTGGTCATGAATTTTCATGTTAACTAAAGGCACCTACCTCCAAGGATTATGGTACCTTTGTTAGAGAATTGTCTTAGTTTGATCGTGTCATTGCTGTCTCCTGATTATAGAACCTAAAATGTAACATGAATGCTCCTTGACTGGTGAAAGACATGTCTGCTGGTCTACAAATCACTGGGTGGCCAGCACATGATTCTGCAATAAGCTCACTTCTTTTTGGGCCAGATGAGACGAGCATTTTTAGCTTGGGCTCAGATGGAAAGGTAATTACTATCTAAGCTAGACTGTTCAATCTATGGTTTTATGTTTAAGCTAGCAGATTCACAGATTGATTTTGCAATGTCAGATATTTGAATGGAGCTTGCAAAACCAAGGTCGTGTCCTTTGGTCAAAAACTTCTAGCTGGTAATTTTCATTTCTTATTGTCGAAACCACCCTTAAGGATCATTTGCATCCCCAATGGTGGGCACTAAGCAAAGGGAAAAAGAAAATAATTGAAGTATCCAGCATTCCATTCCGGTTGTGCATTCCACATCTCTATTGCCTTGAAAAGCCCGTCACCTTCATCGAGTGCATTGATTGTGGTTGCACCATCAATCTGTTTACATGAGTTAATGGAGCCAAATATAGTAACATGGATCTTATGCTTTGTAGGTTTTCTGAACCCCAGACGTCAAATTATTGTAGACACGAAATGGCATTGGATGCCAGCGGGAGGCAGCTGTTAGCAACATCTGGTTCCGTAACAGCACCCATATATCAGGTAAATTCTTCATATTTGTTGCAAAACAAGTACACACACGTGTACCACCTCCTAATACAAGCGTGCATGCTCAAAATTGTGATTTCCCGATATTGCTCTTTTTTATGAAGAATCTTGGCCGGTGTCCAAACTAATCATTGCAGTGATTCTGATATAATGTTTCTCTAGTTCCTTAACACTGGCAGCCCTTACAATATATATGTTCTTTTCTTTTCTCGTTTTTATCATGGATCAGGTACAAGGCCATTCAAATGGGTTCAAAACTCTTCCTCATGGTGCAGCCATAACAACCGTGGATTGGCACCCGAGCTTGCCTATTTTCTTGACCGGATCGGCTGATAACTCAGTTCGAGTAACTTCCATATTGTGAAGACACTTTTCTTGCATTATATATTCCCAATGGTTTTTCCCAATTTCAGGTAAATGAAACCTAATTATCGGCCTATTGACAAGATATAAATATTTTTCCATATTTTCGTGCATGTTTGAGGATGCCTATTTGTTGCCAGTGTTTGGAAGAGGTAATATCGTGAGTGATGATGTAATTCAATGAATTGTTTGTACCTTTATTTACTTGTCATTGTAAAACTTACAGAAACAAGGCCACTTCATGGCATCACTGTTTGAAGGTTCCGGTTAATCTTATATGAAAAAAAATCAGTATAAAGTAGAATAGCTTGTATATTATCAGGAAGTTGACGATCTCTTCCTGCCCCTAGCTGGTGCAACATACATTCGCTCGTTTCTTATACTAGGCTAGTGACAGATTATGAAATAGTTTAATTAAAATTTTCGAAAAAAATATTTACGAGCCTTAAAAGTATTGATGAAATGACATCAATATTTTGAAATTGAGCAAATTGCTCCCTTTAAAATCCTTGTTCATTTTGAAAGTATACAATTAAGGACAATGGATAAGAGTGTTATTGTCTTTCGTTAATTTTACATAATTTTGATTGATATAGCAATAAATTTAGCTCTTAATGTTTACATATTTTGTCAATTTAATTTTTATTTTAAAGACTTTAACAAACATTTACACATGTTGTAGGTTAAATTTGTTAAATTGAGATCAGTGGCAAAATGTTTAAACTTTGAGATACTAATCAAAATTAGTATAATTAATTGAAAACATTAATACAAAGATTAATTGTCTTTAATTGTTTACTTTTAAAATTAACATTATGAATTAAATTGTTCCAATTATTTTCAAATTGATCAATTTGTTTAATATCAAAATTAAGATAGATTAGATAGGCCTTTTGACCAGAAGTATCCAAAAACACTAAAAATTGAACATCTTGTGAGTGCTCACAAGCTACTTAAGTTCAATTAAAGAATTATTAAAATTTTTTGAATTCAATTTAATAATTTTCGAATTGAACTCAAGCTCAAACTATCAATCAAGCCAAATAAGAACTTAATAATACTTAATTTGAACGATTTACAAAATATATCGAACTTTTTATATTATTAAAGTACATCATTGTCTTTTATTACATATTATTTATCCTAAACTTAAGTATCGAACTAAGCTCAAACTCGAGTTTAAGTATAAAAATTGATAAAATAACTTAATTCAACTCAAATTAAATATTGAGCTTTATATTTCAAGTCGAGTTATTTGAACTCAACTCAATTACACCCATATCTAAGCAAAAGGTTCAAGTGACTAAAGAGCCAACTACAAGAGAAGATCAAATTTAACAGAGACGAGCGGGGATCCACTTTCTATATACAATACAAGACTTAAAAGAGACTAATCATCATCTTCCGCATCAATTACCATTCTACGTCTCCTTCTATCGATGGAGGCTTCCACAGTCACTGCATCACCTCCTGAATCAGCCAACTCATCTTCTACTTGCTCTTCTACTTGCTGATCTGCCGACTCCATCTCAATATTCTCAGGTGAAGGGTTTACAGCTTCTGATTTGCCTTCTTTGCTATCATGGTGAAATGTGACATCCATCTCAGTGAACTGGTTGTTTTCATCCCTAAGAAAAAGAATAATAATAATAATAATAAAACAAGAGTTATGCTCTAATTGAGATCACTTTACCCTAAAGAGTATTTGCACACATGTTAGTAGCCAGAAAATTTTCACTTTTCTCTCTTTTTTTTAATCAACAGATTCACTTTGCTGGATAATATTATGCAAACACTATATTATAAAGATGAACTCTTGATGAGGTGGAATGCTTACCTTTCAGTTACATCATTTGCTACTACAGGTCCAGAGATTTTGTACCTTTCCCCAGTAGCTACTGCAGCAAGCTTCTCATTCTTCGACTTCGGAGGGAGCTTTCTGGTTTTCCTATGATTAACAGATAAAATTATTGATACAACAGAAAAGAAATATACAGTAAACTCTCTTGAAATTTGTGTTGCTTATTATGAGCAATATATATTTGCTTGAAATTAAAAGAGAAATGCAGAATTACAAAACATGAATATTTGCTTGCTTTTTATTCCATATCTATTGGATTTTCTCTGGAAACTGGTCATTACGAAGTATTCCATGCCTATTGCATTAATACGGAAACTGGTCATTAGCAAGCTTACTCTAAAAGCTCTGTTTAATCAAATAGAAGGTTTTATTGCCAAACAACGTTAGACATCTGAAAGTCCAAATTATTACAATATCAATGTCCAGAATTTTATGTTACTTTCCCTCTTGCTTGCGTGAGTGTAATGAATGCTGCATTCGAGAAGGAGTATCAAGTTTGTGCGTGTGATAGTTTGTGAGAGTTAGATAATTACTTGAAAACAGAGCTTAGAGTTTCATCATCAGCGTCATCTGATGCTTCTCTTTCCATGTTCTGCCCTGGAAACTCTTGATTGAACAATCCGCCATTGTCCTTCTTTCTGCTTCCAAAAAGTTCGAAGGTAAAAATGAATGTTAATAACTATTTGTACTCCTATTGATCTCACTTGGCATACAAAAATCAGATTCACTTCTGAAATCTATTGTTAGTTTTGATGGAATTGGCTGGTTAGGTTTTCATCTCCAGAGAATTTTTGGCATAAAAACAACTATTTGTACTAGCATTGGCAGCAAAGAAACGGACAATATTCAACTGGACATGCTGTATTAAATCCAGCAAATTTTGTATGGCTAAAGTTATGCTGAGTTTATAATGCTGAAGGTTAACCATTCATCTCTGAGGTAACTGCAACTAGCAGGTAGAAAGTATTGAAAACATGCTAATAGGAAATTGACAGAAGTTCATAAAACAATGGAGCCATGAAAATTGAATGATTTAATGCACTAAATAACAGAAAAATAGATAAGCGTGTAGATACCTGTTCTTAAATGATAGCAATGTCTCATTGTCAGAGTCATGCATTTCATTTGCAGATAAATCATTTAGTTCCTCATCCCTCAAATGCATGTTATCTTCAGACTTTTTCTGCCTAGGAACATATAAACCGAGTTGCTTGAGTTTGCGTGAAACTTGGGCAGCAGTAAACTTATTATCAGCATCCAATGCATTTGCGATCATGTAACTACATCTCCTATGGTCTTTAAATCTGCATAGAATACCAAATTGCCATTTCCTTATCACGAATGTAAACTGCCATTCGATAGTACTTAATGTTCATCTTTAAACTGATACTCACTGCTCAAATAGATCTTTAATCATTGCCTCCTGATCCTTGCTAAAGGCAGAGACTCTTTTCCTGGTGTTCCTGTTTAGAACAATAGAACATAACTTGGAAGGTAAATATAACAGATTCATGCCAGAAAAAATGCTTTCTGTCATTCCTGCATGTTCAAAGCTGTAACTTCAAAAATAGAACACCACATTGTTGCATCAAAAGTTGTTCCTGAAACTCTTTTAGAGTAAATTGACTATAACAAGGAGTAATGATAACAGATACAGAAATACTTACAGAGGTTGCCTCTGTGAACTTCCTTCTAAATTATTTGAATCATTAAGAGTGCTTCCACCCCCTTGTTGATCAGAACTGGAAGTGAAATTTCTACCATCATTCCTTATCCTTTTCTTTGGTGCAACTTTAAGTCCTAACTGTTTAAGCTTGTTTGTAACTTGAGCAGGCAAAACTCCACCAGAAGGATCTAGGGAATCCGCAATAAGACAGCTACAGTTTGGATGATCTTTGAATCTGCAACAAAAAATTTCCAAAGCAGAAAAAGTGCAAACTAACTTCAGAAACTCCTGAAAGGATGTACTAGGTTTGGTGGAAAGCAAACATTTAATTGGTGCACCATGAAAGATACCAATGATCATCCAAGATCACATGCTTTTACTTTCAATAAGGCAAGTAGATGCATCATATCTTTGAAGAAAAGGGAAGATCTAAGTGAAAAGGCTTGTAAGAGAGACAACAGGATCGAAATAAGCTTACTCCTCATAGAGATCCTTGAGTTTTGCCTCCATATCATCATTGAAAACAAACCTTCTCTTTCTTTCATAAATCTTTTCAGATTCATTTTCCAAGGAGTTTTCCCCACTGCACCAGCCAAATACACCAATTAAGCGGTTTCTCAATCAGTCATCTGAGTTCAGAAATTATGGCCAGTTCATATTGTTAATTCAGATGGCATACCCTTCATTTCTAAAAAGGTAAGGCCATTTTCATGCACCATTCTTATTATAATTGGAATACCAAAGTACCCTTGTACAATTAAATTAAAAATATATAAGAAAAATTAGGACCCAGGCCAGAAAAGAACCCGTCAGACTTGAAAATAAGCTGACACCAAACGCAAGTTGAATTCATGACCCTTCCACTAGTAAGCTAGCATACGCAAGCCAAATAAACTAAATTGCAAACATCTTACTTCTGATGTCCGATATCATGGGCGATTACAACATCAGCTTCATCCTCACCCAGTGCATCTGCTATGCTTCTGCGTACCCATTCATTGGCCGCCTCTGAGGACTCAACTTCTGTATTTCCTGGAACACTATCCTGATTTCTGTTTCCTTTCTTCAAATGGCCAAGCTCGTGTAATAAATATTCAGCATTGATGTAATGGCATTCTCTCCGTGTCTTCCAAAAGAGAATTTCAATAAAAAGAAGGGGCTGGTGCTTCATTTTCTTTAGCATTTTTCTGACCAAACTAGTAATAAAGACAACAATATCTGCATGGTCCTCACTTGGAGACAACTTCTGCTCTTCTAGTATGTCATAGAATGTTATAAGGAGTGACAACTGCAAAAAATTGTACAAAATTAAAATATATATTAGGTCTTCTCCATAGTCTCTCTCTGTATATGTATAAAAAGAATGCAAGGTTAAGTTTTGACCTGATAAAGCATTGGAGCAAGCTCAAGGTCATCAGTTATCTTCCGCAACAAGCCTATAATGTATTGATTTGTATTACTTGAATTGCTCCTATAAAATTTAAGTAACCAGCACAAATTTTGGATAAAGCTGCAGTTTGCAAAAGCTGAAATGAGACTAGAAACTTTAAAATCAACTTCATTAACAGCAGCTGCTTGTTCATCGTCAGAAGAATCATCAGTACAGCAACAAAGATCATCATCAACATGCCCAGGTGCATTATCATCAACCTGTGGCGCATCTCCAGGGCTTCCCATCTTTGTCTCAGATGTTCCTAGCCCATCAACCAACGGAGAAGTATTAGTATCTTCTTTCAGACCAGATGCCACCTTCATTGGGCTTTCCTGTTCTCCCACATATTCTGCTGGTCGTTCACAAACTGAGGAACCATCCACATCAGGTGCAGCAGCATGGTCTTCAAACTGTTTACTTTTGGTAACAGTTTCACTCACTGCTTTCTTCTTCTTTCCCTTCCTTGATTTTCTAGACACCTTAATCACAATTTACATTTCAGTGCACATAACAGAGAAGGATAAGAGAAGAAAGTTCTTCAAATTGATGCAAAGAAAAACTAGAAATTCATAGGAGTGAAGCATGCTCTAAAATCAATCTAGATCTTACACACAAAAAGGCATGCACACCGGGAGAAGTGAGAGGAAATAAAGGTGCATGATAAAATGAAAGGACTTCTTCATAGAATTTAACTATAGAAGGAAAAAGGATAGAGAAATATTTCATGCTAAAGAAAGAAAACTTCGTTAATTGCATGTTAGTAGTTAGAGAATAATTGAGTCAGATCCACGACATAACCCAATAGCTCAGTAATCATTACCTACTAAGTTCTTAAAGACCGTCAATCCATGCTGTCATTATAGCAGATAACCACTTTAAGGGACCAAAACTATAAAGAAATCACTTTTCCTGATTGACAACTGATAGCAGATTTAGCAAATTGTTCAACAATGATTGCATATTTTGCAGTTGTGAGTTTTCCATGTGCCAATGCAGGTCATGCAGCCAAGGTCATTTATCTGCTAAGCTATGGCGTAACAGTGTATATCCACAGGAAAATTTAAACCCTAACATACCCTTAATAAGCCACGTGCTTGAAGATTCTCCATGAGTTGCATAATTACATGCATCATTTCTACCAAATCTGCAAGGTCACTGATAAATATAATTATCAGCAATAGCAAAATACTCAAGCAACCATGAAACATTTCTTTTTTTTCTTTTTGTTCATGAAACATTTCTTTTTAATAGACCATGCAAAAAATAATTTACCCAAGTTAAAAAGTTCCTTTGTATCTACGACAAAGCTGATAGTCGGTATCTTTCCCTTTTTGAACAGTCCTCAAAAGATTATAAACTTGATTAAAAGGCAAAAGAATTTACAGATCAGAGCGACATATACCTATTGAACACGTGGTGGTTACCTCATCACTCAATAAATAAAAGAGACATAAATGCATATAAAACATGAAACATGAGGGGTGGGGGAGGATCAAACCTCTTTATCAATGAAGATTGTAGCCTTTCTCAAAAGCAACTATATTAAATAACTAGGAATAGCTTAAGAAGTCAAAAATTTAAAGCTAAGGTTATTGAAATGGTAACAAACACAACTGTCAATTTCAACCATAGTTTCTGAGATTTAGAAGAAAACCTTTTGGGTTGCTTGCGAGAGTTGAACATTTTGATTTGATTCAGAATGAACTGCGTCATTCCTTGGTCCGTCTGATCATAAAATAGCTTGTAAAGAAGGATGCGAGCTGTCAGAGGCTCCTTAGAATCTTCTGGAAATAATTTAAGCACTAAATCACACATTCGAATCTGCATTCAGAAAACAAAGAAGGGGAAATATTAAATAGGGTAGCACGTAAGCAGATCAGCAAACTCAAACAAGGTAGTCGCTTTTCAAAAGGGTGAACTAAAGTCCCATGACAAGGTAAGAACTGTTCTCAAAATCCCCATAAAAGAAGAATTTTCCGTATCTGAAAGAAGATTAATTTTCCTCAATTAATATGTACGCAAATGTTTAGCTTTTAAAGCATAAGAGATAGCAAATACATTTATAGATGTACCTCAGCTTGCAAGTGCAGAGGAGAAAGACAAAAGAACTAATTGACATAACAATATCCAATTCAACAATAAACAAACTTAAAAGCCTATGAAATGATAGATGATAAAAGTACACATCACCATATTTTTCAAAAGAGAACTTGCTGCAGATAGAAACTTGTAATCATTAGTTTCCTTCAAGCCTTCAAATGCATTACGCCATCTTGAAATCACAAGTTGGAACATTGATTCATTCATTGATGCTGCAATTGGTCCACATACGTCACCTTGGAAAAATGAGTCATCAGCACAGTTGTGAGCAGAAGCTTCAGATGCAGCATTTCCGTCACTTGGCTATTAAAGGGCATCATGTCCAGTGCAACAAAAGTGATTAGGATAATGAAGCCAGTAACTATGACCAAAAGAAGGAACATATCAAACTACTGCTGAAGGAATGAAACCAAATGCATAAAAACTAAAATCCTTAGAGATTAAGGTTTTACATCTTGACAGTAACTAATCTTGACTTTCAATAAAGTTACAACCACAACTTTACTTGTTTGGGCAGAAAAGGCTACAACAAGACCAATTTCAAAGTTTCAAAAGGAGACTACATATATTATTCAAGGAAGTTTAACACCAAAAACTGAATAAACTTCGGGGGTCAATAGGCATAAAATGAAACCCATCAAACATGGGCATCAAGAACTGAATAAACTTCAGAAGAAATATAGTCTCCCTTGGCAACATTTATTCAGAGTTAATTGTGTCCATTACCCATTTTGGAAACAAACCACTAACCAACCATTAACAAAGATGAAACTTCAGGTCTGTTAAACGATTCACATCACTCTTTTAATTTATCAGTCAAACCTTCAACAACCAAGAAAATGCACTTGAAAGCATCCAATTAAACTCCCCATTCAGTAGTTAACCAAAAATAATAATCTCTAGCAATGCCCCTCTAAAACTAAAACTTTAAGGTGTGTTTGGATATGAAAGAGGAAACAGGAAAACAGGTAGGATGCTGGCAGAAACATTTCATATTTACCCCGTTGTTCAAGTGGAGAACTAACAAGAGGGACAGCATTGCAGAATTTAACTATGATGTTATATTCTTAAATCCTTCCAATTTGATACATTGTAAGAAGTACGAAAATTAGTTCCAAGGAAGTTGATTCAGCTACACTTCCCAATACTTAAAGCTTTAAACATAACTTTTGATACATACATGCAACAAAAGTAAGCAATTAACAGCTTTAGATTATGATGAGTGTACTCCAGGAATGAATAATATAACAACCTATGATGATTCACTTGTAAAAGACAATTAATAGATGAAAACATGTATCTATCAATTACTGCAAGTTTGTCAGAGGATCTAGGGTGTCTACAGGAAAACAAGTAAAAATTGGAGTATTCCTCACCTTCGAGGCCAAACACTTGTGGTACTGAAAAGAAGTAACAAACTCAACAACCTTAAAGAAAACAATTATGTCACCCTTCTGAACTGTGTGATGTTCCTTCTCAATATCCTCACGAACAGATTTCATCAATACTGACATGCATTGAGTTTGCATTTAATTATCCACAAGAACATGAAGAATAAGGGAAAGAAAGGGGAAAAAAGAGGATAGGGGTAGGGTGGGTCGACAAAACAAGCAGGTATTTCAATTTCAAACTGTGTACCATTGTAGTCTCCAGAAAGGAACTGGTTCACAAAATCATGAAGCAATGCCAGAATATTTTTCCTCATTAAAGGTAGATCACCATGTCCTGTTGAAATCCCATGGCCACTATGAGATTTAAGCAGAGTATTTTGAGAAGCATTAGGATTTCCCTTGACCACTACTGTAGAGCCACCCTGTCAGATAAAACACGATTAGTTAAATTTATTAATGCAGCACCTGCTTAGTATCAAAACATCAATCACAATGATACTACATACCACAGTGAACCGTGTAAAAGTTCCACTGAACTGTGAATGACGATTGGTATTCTGGAGTCTTGAAACCCTTCTTTTCTTTGCTTCCTCTTCCATGATGGACTTAAGATCATCAATGCAAGCCTTGGCATCTCCACCCTCCTATCATACAGAGGTCATTAGAAACAAGAACGTGGAAAAGTAAATTGCATTAATCAACTGCTTACTCAGATGATTAGACAAGAATAAAGAGAAACAAACCTCAGAACGCTTCAACTGAGCTTTGACAAGTAACTCTGGGTCTTGACCCATAAATATGTAATGGAAAATATCCAACAAAAGCAAGTTATCCTGACGAAGATAGCCACGAGAACCACCAATCTGTTGAGTTATAACGATAATTAAATCCATCACATTCTCACGGAACAGAAGTTCAAGAAATCTGTCTCTCAGTGATAAAAATTGGCCAGCCTTTTGTAGAGATGAAATATCTTGGACGGCAAGAATGTTGCGAAACAAGGTTAACACCAGTTGGACCAATTTCCAGTCATCCTCCATGAACAATTCACTGAAATTGAAGAGATTAAACATTTAGGCCGATGACAGCATAATGAATACAAGGAAATTTGATGGCACAGATGATTTAAATGCAAACGAAAAGATGAACATCCTATATAACAGCATCTAATGAGCTTAACTAGAACTTAGATTCTTAAGGTTTCATAAACAGTTAAACTCATTTGTTTTTGTTGATCAACAAATTGGCAGTTTCTCAAACAATATATGTTCTTTTCTTTCTTTTTCCAGCACCTTAATTTAAGCAGGCAGTTAAAGGGCCTATTGGTAAAAGAAGAAAAAAAAAAATCATGCTTACCATTCCAAATTTTCAAGTGGACTTTCAAGAAGGGAAACTATAACAGCAACAGCATCACTGCTCGTGAGAGAAAACTTCATATTCCAAAGATACTCTATCTGTTGAGGGATATCACTAGAGGAAGGCTCGATAGGCATTGACAGAAAAACTAAAACTTTCACTGGAAAATGCAAAAAGAAAAAGAACGTAAATATTCACCAATTTAGCATTTACTACATTTTTTTTGGCTTAAATGGCCAAAAAAAAAAAAAACTTTAACATCAAATTTTACATACCAGCATTTAACACCAAATTCCGATCATGTTGGCAATGTTCAATGATCGGAATCAAGTCCTTTGAAACTATATTCCATCTACAAACTTGCTTAAATACTTCTCGCGTTTCTGGATCGTCCCGTCTTAAAAATCTCAGTAAGTCCTTCAAAGCATCTGCCAGTAAGTTATTTGAAACAAGATTAGTGGAATCCAATTTATATTCCCTGAATACAAAAGGAATAAATCAAAGATAAAACCACTTCAATAAAGGCAAATGAGACTACCTAGACAATGCTCCCCCTTTGTGTAGACCATCTGTTTCGTTGTTTCATCTTCTTCGAGGATGCCGAGACTAGCACATATACTTGATAAGCCCTCCATGTCCATTTTTACAAGGAGAGTAAGGTTTAAAATGGTGATTTGGGGAGAACCTGGTAGAAACTAGTGTTTTGAGTGATAGAGAAATCAGATCTGAGAAAATTTGGGAGGAATAATGATGCCCCTAACAAGACTTCTGCTAGAGAAATTGGAAGATGAAGATCGTTGAAAGAAAAAAAATATTACTGATGGAAGGTCGATCGATTAGGGCTCTTGTGGCGCCAATTGAGATGCAAATTTTCCCGCCTCTTTTTACATTTTTTGGATATAGGATCAGTTGATGCTGTGGTCTAGGGGAAATATGATGGGGGTCCGGCATATAAGTGACGTGGAGTGGATTAACATTTAACAAGAACAAACTGGATAATAAGAACGGCCCTGACCTACTCCAGTCACGAGCCGCTCATTAGGCCCGTTACTTTTGTACTATTCTTAAATTTTCTAGATTAAAATTAAAATAAAATGATAATGGTGATAATAATATTAGGCTATTAGTTAAAATGATAATTGTGATAATAAAATTTCTAGATATGAATTTATTGACTCTTTATACAAGTATTAGTTAATATTAGTTCGTTGTTATTTTGAGAAACTCTTTATTTAAACATATTGTTTTTAATAATTTTTTAAAAAAGTTTGTGCCATTGGTTAATTTTTCTTTAATAAAATCGTGCTATTAGATACTAAATAATATTTTAATAATTAAAATATATTTTTCTTACTCTTATAATATAAAATCAAGTCTTAAGGAACAAACTTGAGATTCATAAACATTTATACATATAGTTCATTATAAACATTTATACATATAATTCATTTAATCTATGATTTAATTGTTAAATAAATAACTTATAAATATATTTTTATATAGTTTTTTTTTTCCATTTATATCGTGATTGTAACATAATTGTATGTGTAATAATTATAATTTCAATTTGAATCGGCTTTAGGTAGTCTTTGTAAATACCGATTATATCCAGCCAATTTAATGGATTGAATTAATTTGTATCATTTCATTTTTGTTTCTAAGTTATTTTATTTGGATAACAAGTTTCAAACTTTGCAGGTGAAAAAACATACCAGGAAATCTCAAAGCAAACTGAAAAGTGAAAAACCCAGAATAAATAAGACAATACAGGCTAAAACAAAAGAGCCCTATCAATCATATGACCTGAAGGAAAGCTACAAAAAACCTAACTCGAATGCTCTTCTTCGCTGTGATCGCTTGAAATACTAATAATTTGCACGAAGAAGATAATCAGTCGAATGGATTCTCTCCCATTAATCTTCAGCCTCTTACACTTTGCAGACCTGAATGTTGTGAGTGGACTGGAATCGCCAGATGGGCTGTCTGCCACTTTGAACAAGTGCCACCTCTTCTCCCTTCTTCACCATTCCTTGCTTCTGCAGATCAATCATATTAGTTCTAGTATGGTATATAAAGAACTGGATGGTCGATGCATGTAACAGCACCAAGATGCAGTGTGATCAAATGAACCAAGCTCTATATGGTAATGAAGGATTAGAATTGTACGTATAAATCTTGCTATCCAATGGCATGTATCCTATGTTAAAGGTAATAAACTATCCTTTATGCAAGCATTTCAAAGTTGGTTTGGTTGTCATGAAAAATCCTTGGTATGGAAAGCAAGAAAAATTTTGATCAGAACAATCTGGTTTAAGTTTTGATCCAAAACCGCACAAGCATCAATGCGGGTCCATTATCAAAATAATACGTGAAGCTTTTGAATATTTTAAACTGGATACCTCAAAACAACCACTTGAATGTATTGTCCAAAATAAACATGAATGAACTGATGAATGAAGAACTACACCAATAATTAACGACCAATGGAAGGGGATTTCCATAATAAAAATTATGGTAACATCTTACCTGCAGTAATTCTAAAGCATTCTTAAAGGTTTCCTCGGCATCATCAGAGAACTCCATGTATATAGGGCATACTCCTTGATACAAAGCCAATCTTTGTTGTATCCTTTTCCTGCATGGCCATTAAAGTCTTGTCAGTTAAACATTCAAGATCACAGCCCAGTAATGGTAGTCTGGTCGATATTCATTTTGGCCATACACTACTAGACAACCATTGCACTTGTGAGTTAGATATTGTCACCTTTTTGGATTAATATTCTTTTATCAAATCAAACCTCATATGGATAGACATAACATGTCATAGTACAAGACAAATTGGACAGAAAGCTAAAAGCATGGTCCCAACCCCTCATTTGCCACTCCCCCACCCCACCCACCCAGAGTGAGATATTTAACTTTCTGTTCAACTTGTCTTGTACTATAGCATGTTATGTCTATCAATATGAGGTTTGATTTGATGAAGAAATATTTAACTGAGATTAAACAATGGAAACAATTTTTGGATTCAGGATCGGGTGAAACTCACTCATTAGTGAAGGCAAAAATAGTGCCAGAAGGACGATAATGGCTAAGTAATATAGCCATGAAGCCAGTTCTAGTGAAGACAACAGTGGAGATTCCAAGAGTGTTTGACATCATAGTTGCATGATATGCAAACATCTCACTCATATGGTTCTACAATGAAGTAGTAAATCCAGTCAGAACTGATAATTGACAAAGAAAAAGAAAGCATTAAGAATACTGACCAAGAAGCAAAGAAAAAATGGAAGCTTAAAAGCCTGTAGAAAGTGCATGAAGTGTATTAAGTGACCTTAAAAGCTTGACCGAGATTAGGTGGCATTTCACAACCTGATATGGTTGCTTCAGTTCGTAGGGCAACTGTATGCATCACTTTAACAGCTTTCAATGGGAACCTGCAAGAAAGTGAAATCTATTTAGATTGAATTTAGGTGGAGTAATTTACATATACTGTCCATACAAGTAACTGCTCAGGGCAGTCAAGGGTAAAGATAAAGCAAGCTGGCACATTCGATATACCAATTTATATGTCTGAAGGAAATTTGCTAAGTTGATATTCAGGTACTTTTTCCCTTCACAAACTAGGATCCAAGGATATTCAACAAACCTTCCAGATTACCTCAAGGGAAGTTTCTAAACTAAACTATAATATAGATCATTATACATTAGCATGAGAAAATTGAAATCCTTACCTAATTTTAATATAAAATTTAATAGAAAAGAGGGGTATGAAGAGGAATAAGTTAAAATAAAATTCTAAAATGCAATGGAAGTAACTTCCTGACTTACTTTCCATGAGCTGTTTCTCCAGAAAGCATGACAGCATCAGCACCCTCTCGAACAGCAATGGCAATGTCAGATACCTCTGCTCTAGTTGGTGTTGGATGAACAATCATGCTTTCAAGCATATTGGTTGCCACAATAACAGCTTTCCCCATGCTTCGACATGTTCTAATTATCTCTTCCTACATTTTACACAAAGTAGAGTTCTGAATTTATAAATAAACACAATTTCATTTCTTTACTAGTTTAGAAAGCATGTTTGATGATTCATCTAAACCCAGTCCTTACAGTTAAATAAAAATAAATAAATAAATAAATAAAAACTAAACCAACCTGCAACAAAGGAACCTCCTCGATAGGAAGCTCTGCACCAAGATCTCCTCTTGCAACCATTGCCTAAAATAAAAGAACATGCATTACTTAAACATCATATATATCACTTAAGTGGTAATAACTGGACTTTACTTCACTCCCAGAGCTCTCCCCATCACAGTAAAGAAGATCAAGATAGTAACTAGAAGTAACAGCTAAACGACAAAGTCAAAGATGCTACCTAATATTTGAAACGAATAGCCTCATAATAATTAGCATCAATTTTCCTGAATCAAAGATTTTCTTTTTCAGCAAAGATAGAACTAAAAAGCATTAAATAACCAGTAAACTACCTATACCTTTCTATGTATAAATAACCCTAAAATTATCTGGATCAAATATTCATGGAAAAGATTTAAGTGATCACCCCATCCGATGCTGTTATAATTGAATGCAAATTTGGAATAGAGTCTGCACTTTCAATTTTAACGATAACATGAATGTCTGCATCACAACCTGCCAAAAGTGAAGGGAAAAAATCATTAGTGGAGAACTTAAAACATATACCAAGTCTACAGTTATTATTTCATGAAAAAACTAAAGATAACTTACTCTGCAGATAATTCTTCAACTCATGAACAACCTGAGCATCTTTAACAAACGAAACAGCATAAAAGTCAACTTTGTTGTCTACTCCAAATTTTATGTCATCCCAGTCCTTTTCTGCAGTAGACCAATGGAAATAATTAATCCATTGCTCCTCACAATCCCTCAACTGTGTAAAGGGAGAGTGAGACAAAGAAGAGGAGGAAAGGGGAAAATCTACAAAGCAACAGAAATTACAACAACTAAAATTCAAGGACCAACCAGTGATAGAAGGCAGTGTAGCACTTTTTCCTCGGACATTTAAATGCCTCCTAGACTTGAGCTCACCACCATCAACTACTTCACACTTCACTGAATCCTCTGTCTTAGACTTCACCACTAATGACATCATACCACCTACATCACAAATCAAGAGTCCGAGGAGTATAAATCAACAAATCAAAAAAAAATGTTTCCAGAGATATTTCTAGAGCTTTGTGTTCACAGTAGTCAAAATTGAACTAGAACACCAAATTCTCAGTTTGATAATGAAAGGGTATACATTAGCCTAGAAATAAAATATAGAGATGATTGTATACTACTAAGTATAGTTTTACTCAATCAAACAACTTAGTTAAATAAAACAAAAAGCTTCCTCTTTAATGCTAAAGGTTTCCTTGGTGACTTGCAAAAGACCCAAGAAAGTAAGAACTGCATCTACATAGTTATAGTTGCATTTTCGTTAAAAGATCTTGTTCACTTCTCATGTTTCTGTTTTGGCAGAGTACAGACCTAACAAAACATCAGGTCACCCCTAGCTAAATGATATATGCAGTGAAAACTGAAAACCTAATAATTCTTTTCTAGATCATTAAATTCTTTCTTCAGCAAATAATCTGAAGACCATGCTACATCTTTGTAATCTTACATTATTAACAATTGAATCATAATACTACATAGTTTCAGATTACAGGGAAAAGACGAGTAAAAAAGTATACATTTATAACTGAGCAGCATTTTACTTGAAAAGATTGATATAACTTTGTAACATGCATGTTGGCAACCAATTTCATGGGGGAGGGGGACTGAGATTAACAACCATATAAACCATATAAAAATCATGGTAGCTTACCATCAACAAGAAGCATGTCACCCACTTCTACATCATTAACAAAATCATCATAGTTGACACTGACACAATCAGTTGTCCCAACCCCTCTCCGAATTGTAAAAGTGAATTCCTGCCCAGTTGTTAATGTAATTGGTTGAGGCAAGTCGCCACTCCTAACCTCAGGACCCTGATAAACAGAACCAAATAATCATAAGATCAGAATGAATGAATATTTCAAAGAAAGAAGGATTAGAATTATCAGAGAAATTTACATAATATCAGTTGTTTATTGTTGCCAACATCACTATGTCCAACCAATTATAATGACTTTACACAGTAAAATACCAAACTCATTGACTCAAGCAACCTGAAATAATGGCTTTACACAGTAAAACATATGAAATTAAGGGAAACTTGCCTTGGTGTCAAGCATGATTGCAATGGTGTTGTCTTTGGATTGTGCATTATATTCCTTCACTAAATCAATAACTTTCTGATGAGATGCATGGTCTCCATGAGACATATTCAAACGAGCAACATTCATTCCAGTCTCGGCCAATTTCCATATCATTTCTCTTGTGTTTGTTGAAGGACCAATAGTGCAAACAATCTTCGTTTTACGTCTAACAACAGGTTTGGACCACATAGCCACCGATGTGTCACCTACTTGCTGAATCCCCCTTAATTGCTCATACTGCTCCTCCCTCTGAAGAAAAGGAGAAAAAAGGAATGAAAGGTTACAGCATATAAGCAATGATTTCCAACAATTTCTCTCTGCAGGTGTCCATGAAAAGTTCTTTGATTATAGATATAATGGCAATTGAAATCATACTGACAATGTCATGCAACTGCAATGCCCTCAAACTATAGAGTAAATAAACCCAAAACTTAAAATTTCAAGTGAGCTAAGACAAATAATTCAGACTTCCTCAATTTAACCACAAAACTAAAATTGTTATAAACTTCAAGGCTCCATTTCTTTTACTGTAAGTGACGAAACAAGTGCATATCAAGCCACTATTCTACATACTTTATGTTAGACCCGCAATATTAGTCACCAACACTAAGAAATTACACAAACAGGACATAAATACATAAATGTCTCAAAATCTAGATAATACAATTTATTACCATATCAAAAATTTCTAAGAACATAAAATAAGAATTGCTTGTGACATGGCAAACTACATGAATACAACACAGATACACAAATTGCTTTTATGTCATTCATTTTTTCCATAGTATCCTTGCACAAATATAACCCACAGAAAACCAAACACTGGCTTGTAACAATATCTCACCGGGAAACTTTGAGTTGAGTCCTAACTTTTTTTATGTGCTGGTTTGGTCTCTATTTGTAAACGCAGACTACGCATTAGTGTCAGACTGTCAATGATGCCATGACATCGGTACACAATGGCTAGCAGATTTCGAATTTCACCTTTTTAGCTACGGATGACGCAAATTTCAATAATAATAGGATAATTCATTTTCCACAAACTAAAAAGAACCTCATGCAACTTTACCACGCTCCATAGTATCACTACATTAATATAATTAAAGCGTAATGCTTTCTTAGCTCCTAACTATATACAAAAACATAAAGTAAGATTTAGAAAAAAGGTCGAGATATTATTTTCCTTTTTCGCGTTCTTTTCAAACAACAAAACACAAAAACAAAGGTTCGATCAATACAGTTCCTAGCGGCACAAACCTCAGGCACATCCTCCGGCGATACCGGAATAACTTCAGGTTCGGCGCGTACAGCTCTCTTAGCGGTAATCCGAGAGTTCTTCCCGAGCATGACTCTCTTGTTCTTCTTCTCGTCAAGTGCCAGCACTTTAGAACCGAAGCTCGCAGGCATAAGCTTGACAGCTCGCTCTAGAACGGATCCAGTGCCCTGGCTCAGGAATGAGCCGTGAATCGATCTAGTGGCCACCACTTGAGCCATTTGCTGAAAATGAGAGAGATAAGAGAGGAAACGAAAACGTGTAACGGAAGAGGAAGGTAGCGAAATGGCGAGGGATTTTTTTTATTGGCTGATTTTTATGAAGGAAATTGGAGATTGGAGAAATCGCCGCTAAATTTGGCGCAAGGTGGAAGCTAAGGACTTTAAAAGGAGGCTGCTGAAAAACCAAAGGAGCTTTGTGCTTAGTTTGTATCGACACAGTACGGAGTTTTCTTTTTTATAAAATTAGCCCCTGAATTATGTCATTTTTTTACCTAGGTATTTAAAGTTATTTTTATGAAATTAGCCCCAAACTAATTTCATCTTATTTTACTTAAAAAATTAACTCCATCCAATAAGAACATATTAGTCATGTTTTTATTAATTTTTATCGTGCTTTGAATAAATAATACCTAATTAATAATTTAGGTATCACTTTTGATAAAAAAATTAGGTGCCTATGTGCAAAACAAATTATATCTTAGGGGCTAAATTTGGATTTTATCCTTTTTCAATGATCTTCGTTTTGCTCCACAACTGTTTGGTTTAAAACAGTTGAGAATTTGGAGTTTGAATCACTGAATTATTGGATCCTCTCAAACGACGTCGCTGGCGTATTATACTGTTGCTTGTAAAAAATTAAGTTCTACTAATGTTATAATATAATAATTGTGTTGGTTAACTACTTTTCAAATTCAAATCTAGTTAAAAGTACAAGTTATCGATAAACCCTGTTATATTTATATATATAAAAAAGGGTTAAAATCTTCTATTAGTCCCTGTTCTTTGGGTAAATTCCGATATTTAATCCCTATACTTAAAAGGTTAAAAATTAAGTCTCTTACTTTTTTTTTTATTTGAAATTCTCAATCCAATCATTAAAACTTTAATATTTTTTGTCTAAATTTATCAACTTAAAATTTTTATTGAGTTATCTTAATATAACATGGCATATGACTTGCAAAAAAATAAACATGAAAAGTTGACAATTTCTTATAGAAACTACTAATAACAATAATAATTGGATTAGAATTTTTAAATTAAAAAATAGAAGATTGAATTTTAAACTTTTAAAATACAGGGATTAAATCTTAATTTCTAAAAAAAATTAGGGACTAACAATATATTTTAACCAAATAAAAAATAAGGTTTTATTTAAAATTTCACAAAAAAAAAAATACTTACCGCACATTTCTTTAATTAAAAAAAAACCACTTGCTTTATATAATATATATATATATATATATGAAACTTACACAAACAAAACACTTACCCTTTTGTGGATAATTTAACATGAGTTGAACCTAAAATTTTAACATATAAAATTCTAACAGTGTCATATTTACTTTAATTTAAGTATATCCATCATTATTTTAGGTTTAAGCTTAAAAATTTATATAAAAATTTTAATAATCCCTTATGATAAAATAGATGTGTACGAGTCAGGTTTAAGCATGATATTAATATATTATAATTGCACAATCTCAACTTAGCCTACAATATGAACTTAAATTTTCGTCATTCGATCATATTTGTAAATAGCTATCCTAAACCTAGTTTAGGTTCAATCATTTTTTAATATATTATATTATTTTTAATTTAAATTAATAATTATGTTTTTTCCATTTATTATAAATTTATATATAGATAACTTAACAATTTTTAATGTTTATATTATATAGTATTATATATAACTATATATTTAATTTTTTATTATAAATTATATAATATATAAAAATAATATAATATAATATATTACAAAATTAGAAAACGAGTCAGGCTTGGCTTGGGCATTAAATGTTCAAATCTAAACTAGACCCATATTTTTAATAAGCCTAATTTTTTGTTCAAACCCATTTTATGTGCATATTTTTTTCTCCAAATTAACGGTGTTATGTAATATTTTAGTTAACATAGATTTAATATTATGTTTTAAACACTTACATTATCGTGTTGTAATATTTTAGTCACTGAGTGTGAATTGCCATTAATGGTGTAACGGTAAACTGGTGTGACGCGTTTAATCATCCTTTCAAACGAAGATTTTAAGTTAAATTATACAATTAGTCCTTATATCTTTTTCGTTTTGAGTAATTTAATTTTTTTATTTTACATTAAAAGAGATGAAGAAAGGATGAATATAGAGGGAGAAATAGAAGAAATGAAAAAAAGAGAAAGTTAAAAGAACATAAAAGAAAAAAAATGTTCAAAATGAAAAAAATATGGGACCAATTGTATAATTTAACCTTTTTTAAATGATGATTTAACGTGCCATGTCAACTTATCATTACACTGATAACGACAATTAACAGTTCAGTGACTAAAATATTATTTACAACACATTAACGTAAATGACTAAAGTATAATATTTCAAACATAAATTACTAAAATGTAACCAAAAAAATAAAAATAACTATTTTAATAATTTAACTTTATTTATTTCTTAAATTCTATATGTGAAAGGATAATCAATCATAAAGGGAAAATATTAAAATATAATTCTCTCTCAAATTTATTATCCTATTAAAGAAGACCGCGTTAAGACAGTGTCTTTAAGAGAGAACGAGAAATAGCAAGACTTTGCTCACACGCTATTTATAATAGCGGCACTGTAACCATTGTCAAAGAACTTTGACCAAAGCATAACACCACCATACTTGGCTGAATTTTTGATCGTCGGAAGAATTTGAGAAGTTAATACATCCGGTGGAATATATCCATTTCCAGCCGCCTCCGGTGATGCCGGCAACCCTAAAAATATACTTCCTGCATTTATAGAAGTCCATTGGTTCCACGAATTCAAAATGTCTTTGGTGTTGCCCGAAGCGTATTGGCATTGAGCCAGGGGATTGTTATAAAACTGAATCCATACGTAGTCAAAGAGACCTGTATTAATGGCAGTTCCCAAGTGAGCATCAGGAAATGGACATTGAGGAGCTGCTGTTAAATACACCTTTCTTCCTTGGCTACTATAAGCTGATAAAGAACGAGCAAGGTCATCCCAATATTGACCTGACCCAGCCTCAATATCAAAATCAATTCCGTCCAACACAGCATCACCCAACGGACGAGAAGACGAGCTACCGCCCAAGAAGTTGTTCCATAGATAATCAGCTACGCTTTTGGCGTCTTCTTGAGAAGCGAGTGAGTAGCTTCCCGCGCCACCTCCAAGGGAGAGCATGACCTTGATTCCTTGGTTTTGACAACTTTTTATTTCACCGCTAAGAGAGGTGCAACCGTTGGATGCTGGATTACAGTGACCGGCCAAGTTGAGTCCAGGAGTGGCACCATTGCCGAAGGTGTTAAGGAAACCTATGTTAACGTATTTATACCTGCCAGTGGCACATGTATCACTCAGGGTACCCTCGTTACCATTTTGGCCCCAATAGATGGCGATGTCACCGGCGTAGGAAGTTTCGATTAGTGCCGAAACTAAAACAAAGAAGAAGAGAATTGGTTTGGCTTGAGATTTTCTCTCCATTTTTTTTTTCTGCTAAAGATGAGCTTACTGAATGTGGTTTATGAATGTACTAATGGGGTTCATATTTATAGTAACTTAAAATGCCACCGCTCGAACCATTGGAACCAAAGTCTTCTCGAGTCTACGTAGAAACTTCAACGAAATATATTCATTATGGCCATGCCTGTCAAGACCAAAAGCCTAGTTATTTACTGTTTAATTTTAATTTTAAACGCTCAAGATATTAAATATATAAAAGTCATGTTGAATTCTTAGCTTCTACGGAAGCGGGTCATGTGGGATATGGAATTTTTACGAGTTTACACTTTCCCCAAGATATTAGTTGTCAAATAAACATACCTCATCGCCTTAGGGTTTGGATGATTGAATCATTGCAGACACCATATTTCTGAGAAAATCTAGATCATATATATAGATGAAAAATTGAATTTGATTATTTGTTATGCAAATTATTACAAGAAAATGTATATATTACGTGGAAAAAAGTTAAATTTATAGATATTTTAAATTTATAAATTTCACCAAAAATCACCTACTTTTATTTTATTTTCACTTAAAAAATAATTGTACACTCTAATAAAAAATGACTACTTTGTTTAAAGTTTTATTTAAAACTTTAGGTTGAAAAAGAAAATTTGGTTTCTTTCAATTTTGATATTAATTTGGTTATAGTTTAATAAATTTAGCTTAACATTGACATATTTTGTCAATATTTACATATATTATATAAAGATTAATGGCTAAATTTATTATACTAATCAAAATTATGTACAATTGATGAAAATATTAACTTTATAATTAATTATCTTTAATTACCTATTTTTAAAATTGGTAGGGATTAAATTATTCTAATATTTTATAAACATCAATTTACTGAAATTGAAAGACAACATAAAAGGTTTTTTTACCAAAACTTCATATATACATCTCACCAAGATTTTGGGTAGTCTTATGGATAGACTTCTCCACGGTTGAATTAGACCGCAATTCAAAACTTTTTGCCAGCCCATACTCAGTTTTGGGCCAAGTTAAGCCCGGTCTGTAAATCTAAATTGCTATTCATTAAAAAAAACTATGGATTTATAACTAATTTTTAAAAAATATTTGTGTATTTTTTATAACTAATTTTTAAAGAGTTATTATTACATAATCATTCGACTTGATTGTATAAGGTTTTATGCGTTGGGCTAGATCAAGAGATAAGAAAACTTTTTAGATTTGACTCAGCTCACTCAAATAATCGGCTAAATTACCAATAAAAACTCTTTTTTTTTTTAATTTATGAAAATGGGCTAAATTTTTAATTAATTATGGGAATAGGCCAAAAACCCCAAAAACGCGTCCACGTCAGCATGTTGTCAGGTGCAATCAGAAAAACGCTTCCTTAAGGAAGCGTTTTTGTCCACGTCATCCCAAAACACTCCCTCAAGGACGCATTTTGTGCTGACATGGACAAAAACGCTTCCTTGAGGAAGCGTTTTTCCCGTGTTTAACATTTTTTGAATATTATACAACTAGACCAATTTTTTAAAAATTTACAAGAATAAACCTTAAAAAAGGCTCAAAATGATAACACCATTTTTTTAAGGTGTTACCAATTAATATGGAAACAAAACTTAAAAAGCAAATCTTTATATAGACTCAGTCTAATTTCACTTGCTTTCTTAAGCAATGTGAAATATGAGATATGTGTATATATAGACTCATGAATGGGTTTGCAGCTTATTCCTAAACAATGTGGGATTCCTTTCTCTTTTAACTAACAACATGAGACTAAAAGCTACCCTATATTTTATATTTTTTTACTTAGAGTTTAAATTTTTAACATTTTTTACGTTTTAAATAAAAATTTTAAACTCTATTAAGTAAAAAAATTATAAAATATAAAATGAGTATGGTAAAATATTAAAAAAATAAATATTTAATAAATTGCTAATAGTTGAGTGACCATTTTGTAAGTTTTTACAATTCGATAGCTAAAAAATCATAGTTAAGTGACTACTAATGTAATTTAATATAGAAATAAAAATATGAAAAATAATTACTATATTTTATGCATATTATATAGTTCTATAAAAAAAATTATTTAACATAATTATATACTATATTTAAATAGATTATCTATCTAGTTAAGATACATCTGAAATAAATTTATCAGCATTCATTAGGTGATGAAAATTAAATTAAAATTAGAATTAAAACTTAATGAGGATAGTAAAATATTAAAAATAAATAATATTTAAAAAAGATATATCAATTTTTTTAAAATTACAAAAAAAAAACTATTTGAGTGCCAAATACTCACCATTTATTTATTAATCAAACATTCATAATATAAAATAAAAAATAAAATAAAAATTAAAAGTATAACTTCTAAATTTAAATAATAGAAAATTATTTTAAAAATTAAAATTGCATTGATATTAACTTTAAACATTTAAAGTTGAATAGAAGATTATTGCATGTAAAAGTTTCATATGTGTAGTTTGTTCTCTTTTTTTAATAATTCTTTTGTATATATTAACAATTCTAAAATGCAAGAATATTAAATATCTCAAAAGATAATTTTATAATATGAGAAAATGTTAACAAAATATAAAAAATAGAAATTGTTTTATAAAAAAATTATAAAATATAATGTAACATTTAGGCTCATGTTGTTAGTTAAAAGAGAAAGGAATCCCGCATTGTTTAGGAATAAGCTGCAAACCTATTCACGAGTCTATATATATATACACATCTCATATCCCACATTGCTTAAGAAAGCAAGTGAAATGAGACTTTGAGTCAATATAAAGATTTGCTTTTTAAGTTTTGTTTCCATATTAATTGATAATACCTTGAAAAAATTGTGTTATCACTTTGAGCCTTTTTTAAGGTTTATTATTGTAAATTTTCAAAAAATTGGTCTAGTTGTATAATATTCAAAAAAAAAAACATTTTTTGAAAATTTAAAAAAACGCGTCCTTGAGGGAGCATTTTGTGATGACGTGGACAAAAACGCTTCCTTGAGGAAGCATTTTTCTGATTTGCACCAGACAACGCGCTGACATGGACGCGTTTTTAAGGTTTTTGGCCTATTCCCGTAATTAATTAAAAATTTGGCCCATTTCCGTAAATTTAAAAAAAGGGCTTTTATTAGTAATTTAGCCCAAATAATCTATTTTATTGTTTAGAAAATAAGAAAATATTTAAAATATAATAATGATTTAATTTACTAATATTAAGAGAAATTTTAACTCCACAAGCCATATTAAAATTTATTACATGTCCTGTAATTTTTTTTTAAACCGTGCTTGTGACTCAAAAATTTTCTAAACAAGATATTTATCCAATTAATTATCATTAAAAATATATAATTTTATATTAATATTAATATTAATATAATTAAATTTAAATAAAAATATTTTATAAATTTTCTAATTTAAATATGGGCCGGACGGCATCTAACCTAAGGCCCAATTTCAAAGGTAGTTTTACTTCTTGTTTGAAGCCTAATTCTAAATAGAATAATGAATGAGAAACAACATTAACACCAAATGAAACTGGATCATGCTAAATTCCTTAATTATTTATTGAATAATCTTATTATCTCTTAGTTTTATCTTATTTTTTTATAGAAGACCAAGTTAAGCCTAGGCCTTTTTAAGAGAGTACAACAAGGACTTTGCTCACACACTAGTTACAACGGAGGTACTATAACCATTTTTATCATCAAAGAACTTAGACCAAAGCATAATCCCACCATACTTGGATGACCTCTTGATAACAGGAAGAATCTGAGAAGTCAACACATTAGGTGGAATATACCCACTACCGGCCGCCGCTGGTGCCGCCGGCAACCCTAAAAATATATTCCCTGCTTTTATAGATGAAGTCCATCGGTTCCATGAGTTGACAAGGTTGTTTATGTTCCCCGATGTGTATTGGCATGGTGGATTGTTATAAAACTGAACCCAAACGTAGTCAAAGAGACCTGTATTAAGGGCAGTCCCTAAGAAACTATCGGGAAATGGACACTGTGGAGCTGCTGTTAAATACACCTTTCGTCCATTTTTACTGTAAGCTGATAGATAACGAGCAAGGTCATCCCAGTATCGAGTTGACCCGAGCTCTATATCAAAATCAATACCGTCCAACACAGCGTCGCCAAGAGGACGGGAACGTGAATTGCCACCCAAGAAATTGTTCCATAGATAATCAGCTACGTTCTTAGCGTCTGCTTTAGAAGCTAAAGTGTAGCTTCCGACGCCGCCTCCGATAGAGAGCATGACCTTGATTCCTCGGCTTTGACAATTTCTTATGCCTTGGCTGACGGTAGTGCAACCGTTGGAAGCTGGATTACAGTGACCGGCCAAGTTGATTTCAGGGGTACGACCATTGCCGAACTTGTTAAGGAAAGCTATGTTAACGTAAGCATATCTTCCCGTGGCACAGGTTGCGGTTAGGGTGCCCTCGTTACCGTTTTGGCCCCAATAAACGGCGATGCCACCAGCATGGGAAGTTTCAATCAGTGCTGAGACTAAAACGAGTAAGAAGAACATTGGTTTGGCCTGAAATTTTCTTATCATTTTTGCTGTGCTTCTAAATGTGCTAATAAGCTTGAGCTTTATAGAGACTTGAAAGGTGGCTCCATCCAATAGAATCAAGTCTTCTCTAAGCCAAAAAGAAAAACAAATCTCTGCAAAAATGGAATAAACAATAGCATAATTTTATGCATCTGTATTATTTTATGCATTTTATGATGATATTTAAATATATTAATGGTTGGTTTTTTTTTTATATAGATTCTATGTTATTGGTACCATATTCGTTTTATTATTTTATTTTATAACATAGTTTACGTATTTTTTTTTTTATTATATAGACGACAAATCTAGCATGGAGTAGAAAAAGAAATTTGACCAAAAAGCCTAACCAATTTCTGTTTAAAGTAAGCTTAGCTTGTGGGGTTGAAGCTGATTTAGCTGGCTACTTTTTTGGGTTTTATACTTGTATTGCTTTCATGGAATTTTTTTAAAATTTATAAATTAATAATTTTGAAGTTAGGAATTTTTAATTTAAAAGATATAATATAATTAAATTTATAGTGAAAAAATAGGGACAAGTGAAAATTTGTCTTGAATATAGGAAAATTATTATATAAAATAGTTACGTCAAATTATTTGTCTTTTTTCTTCTAATAATTTTATGTCATATTAGTATTTTTATATTGAATTTTAGTATTTTAATCTTGAAAAAAATTAAATTTAAATTAAAATTCTAAAATTCAGGATAAAATAACTGATATAACGAAATTAACATATACCCTGAAAACGAATAAACTTAAACTTATGGTTATTGATATGCAAACCATGATATTGCAATAATCTTTCCCTTGAAGAGGATTGGTTATCAAGACACCTTCTCTCAACTCTCTCCGATCTTTTCACTAATTTTTTTAAGGTTCCTGCTTTCTGGGTTAATCAATTTAAATCAATCATCACAACTTTAACATTTTGTAATTATTATTAAGTGTCTTTTTTATTCTATGAAGATCTATTACAGCATGTTTGGTTGAAGGTAATAGCTATTCCATTACATGCCTATTACAAGCCTATTCTGCAGGCCCACATAAACGGACGTTTGGTTCAATGGAATACTTTATTACAGGTGTATTCCATTCCGGCCTTAAGCAGAGATTTTTGGGGATTTCTATTCCCTTCCCTCATCACCGTTTAGCCATTCGTTGTTTAAAGTACCCTATCTTACCCTTACCAAAATTTCACCTCAAAAACACTCAATCGCCAGCCATTTCACGTACCCTTCGACTTCGGCATTCCTCCCCTTCATCCAAGGTCAGGTAAGCATTTTTCCTTCTGCTGTTACTTTCATTTTTCTGTCTGCCTTTTTTTGTTACCGACAAATTTTTTCTGCCTATATTTGTTACTACTTCCTTCACCATCATCTTGTTTGGGAATTATCAAATCATCAAATTATTTCCAATTTTTGATTTAGGAATTTCTTGTTTTTGATTTCTGATTGTGAATCAGAGATGGGTTTAGGCTTATCAGTCTTAATAGCTATGAAGGCAACGACACGGATGTTATTATATCTCTTCTTTAGTAGATTTGGGTTCATAGTGTTGGCAATACCATTGTTGTATGCATCATTGATTTCATGGCTTGTTTCAATTGCTTCACACCCTTCAATCGATCTTCCCATGCTATTGGGCAAAAACCCAGATGGGACTTTCCCAATTTTGTGCACTATCATGTTCTCCCCATATCTGTATTTTGCTAGAGCGTTTTCAATGGCGAGAAGGTTCCTTAGTGGTGAAGAACCTTACTCTCAAATATGTATCTGATAGAATATATTCATTTAAAAAAAAGGTTTTTTTCATGTTCTTAGAGGATTCTTGGAGGATCATATCTCTATACCAATGTCCATTTTTGTGTAAAAAATGGCTACTTCAAAAAAAATAAAGAGTCAGAGAAACATAGTTGAAATGTGCATGATATTTTGTAACTTATTAAGTATGACTATTTGCAAGATTTGTGGGACTTTCACTTATATTGTTTATATACTTGCTTTTGCTTAAATGTATTTGGATTCTCAACTTTTAATGCATTTAGTGTTTCTTTGAGTTAATTTCTACAAAATTAAAATGGGACAGTAAGCCACAATTAACCATGAATCTTAAGTATAGTTGTTGCAGGATATTTGAGATTTGAAATGCTTAATTGTTTATATGATTTACGTGTTGATATTAGATATTCTTAACTTACTTTGCAAGTGAAAGTTCATACAGAAGTAAAAAAAAAAAAACACAATGGCAGAGCCTTGAAGAAGTACAGTATCTCGATGTTCTCACTAAAACCTGTAAAAAAACGGGCATTTCCAAGCTCATGCAATTCTGTAGGTTATAATTTGCCTTGTTTGCTTTCTCATTGTTGTTTTTTCTCTACTTATTTTTATTTGAATAGTCTACCGAGTTGTTTCTATGCATGCACTAATTACGTCCTGCCTACTATATTGTTTAGACTCAAAACTTCACTCTTTGCTCCATTCTAGTGTTAAGGGGAAAGAAACTTTGTAAAATTTATTGATTTTATGATATATGTTTCTTTTGATTGAATAAATATAGCATTTAGGTTTCTTTTAGTAGATGCAAATTTGTTGTTGCTAAATACTTTGATGGATGCTTCTTTCTCCAACTTAAGGATTCACCTTCTATTCAATATGTTTCTTTTCATTGCTTTACTTTATTCAATGTCTATTGGTGTTAGTTTTATAAGGAGAGGAGAAAAAACTGACATTACTATTGTCACTTTCATTTATGGAAAAGGTTTTTGAAAGAATGTTCCCATGTATGCAGGGGTTTATTTAAAGGGGTATAATGCTGCTTTGAAGAAGGAAATTCCTGTACTTTCACTTTTTCCTTGCCACTTCAAATTGATTGCAAATGATAAGGCTATTGGGAATAGACTTGAAATGCTTGATGGTCATAAAACTCATAGGTCACAAAGCTCACTCCTAATATCTGGTTCAGGAACCTCAAAGTGGACAGGTCGATGCATATGAACTTTCATTTTGATAATTTTTTGTGTTTGTAATATTTGAATGGTATAATGACACGATAGAAAGCCATTACAATGTTGTAACTTTTTTATGTTGTGGATTATGACATATAAACTAATGAAATCATGTAATTTTTTGTTAATATATAAATATTACATTTGGATGTGAAATATAATTTTCAAGTTATTTATTACTTCTAATATTTTATTTTTTATTGTAGAATAATTAAATTATTTGTTACACTAATGATATTTTAGCACATTAAATATATATTGCAGTTTAAAAATAATAAAGTAGATTATATATTATTTTTATAGTATTATATATAATGTTTTCTAATTCATATAATAATAATTATATTAAAAATTTTATTAAATTATATTTAATAATAATTAAGTTAAAATATGGTTAAATTATTTATTATTTTTATTAAATTATTTTAATAATAATCTTATTAAAATTTAATAACAATAACAATAATCTATCTACCTAAAAAAAATTCTGCTAAGGGTATTCTGGTCATTTTAGTTTTTTTTCTTATGCTATTACAACATCATTCCATTCAACCAAACACAAGAATACTACTACAGTTCTATTCCATTCCATTCAACCAAACAATTGAATTACTGATTACAACTCTATTCCATTACAGCTCTATTCCATTACAGCTCTATTCCAATACAGTGAATCAAACGTATCCTTATATCGAAATTCGTGATTTTTTTTTTCCTGTTATATTTAGAATTGAAATCTAAATAACGTGTCAGCTCGTTAAAACGAGCTAAAGTCTGAACACATAAAACAATATGACCGAGACTTGTTGATAAGCTTTCGAAAAAGTTACTGAAGTTAATGCTCCACTATTTATTTATTTTTTCATTCATCTTTTATGATTATTGACTTACAGAGTCAACAAAATTAGTTAGTCAAGTCAATGGCCAATATGAATATGTAGAAGTGGAGATTATTTAATAATAAAAATTTAAATTATTTGAGGTTTTGGAAAAAAATGTTTGAAGAACTATAAAAGATTAAAGTTATCGATTTTTTACCAGAATGTGTAATATTTTCCCCCAAAAAATTATCATTACAACCCCACTAATAATGATATCTAGATGGATAAGTACTAAGTTAGGTTTAAGTAGAATTGTTATTATAAATATAAATAGTACACATATGAATTAGGTTGATCGCTAAATTGTGATTCAAATTGGTTGAAGTGAAAACTATTGCAACAGTAACATTGGTCAATGAGTTTTCATCCCTCCGGCCGATGCAAAATGGCCTTCCACATTATCTGTAAAAGTTTATTTTCCCAAGATTGTAAACAAAACTCAAGGTTAAACATTTGAAAATATTGGATTGCTTAAATAATTACAAAATTCTCTATAAAAGTCTGTTTTGCGATGACTATAAACAAATGTCATTTGCGATCACCATTGCAATGAAACACCGGAGAAAAATTCTCTATAAAAGTCCGTTTTGCAATGACTATAAACAAACGTCAAGGTTAAACATTTGCAATGGCGATTCAATTGATATTACATTTTGGGTTTAGTTGTATATCACATATATGATGAAATACTGGAGGAAAATTCTGAAACTATTGTTGTTATGGTCACATCAGCAACTGTCAAACAATTTAAAGATTAGGGTTCATAAATAAAGTAAATTAAATTAAAAAAAATATATAAGAGGCGTAGAGGAACCCGCGTTATTAAGCAAAACTTCTTATTTAAAATGAGTACCAAACAACATACCACCAAAGGTAACTCGTTCATGCTCAATTATTTGTTTACTTCTTCAATTCATTATCAAAATCACTTCTAGAGGTGAGCTTGGCCGGGCCGGGCCGGGCTCAAAAAAATTTTAGGCCCGCTTGTCGGGCCTGGGCCCTGCCCGACCCGAAATATGGGCCTAAAAAATTGTCCAAGCCCCGCCCGACATTAAATTGGTAAGCTCGAGTCCGGCCCGGCCCGGCCCGACTCATATTAAATTCTTTTGCTTATTTTATTAAAAATAAAATATAATAAATCAAATACATTTAAAAAAATAAAAAATATTAAAACAAGAAACAAATAAAAAATGATACTAAAATAAAATACAAAAACATTAAAATTTTTCTAGATTTTATTAGGAAATGGCAAATGAAAGTTAAAGTAAGAGAAATGTAAAATTAAAAATTAAAAAAGGAATAAAAATAAAAAAATTATTTAATATATTTCTGGCCGGGCCGGGCCGGGCCGGGCCCGGGCCAAGAAATTCTTACCCGACAATTTTTGTCCAAGCCCATTTTTCGAGCCTATATTTTTACCCAAACCCTTCCATTTTTCGGGCGGGCCTTCGGGTCAGGCCGGGTGGCCCGGCACATGCTCAGCTCTAAATTCACTTCCATCCAAGACCTCTATTCATTCACAGAAATGCTCAATAATTTTAATATAATAAAATTCAATTTTCTAATTTTCTTTTCATGCTTTAAAATAAAATTATCTAATAGAAACCCGTTAAATTATATTTTAATATTTATATTATTATAATTTTTAAAAGATTAAATCAAATTATTATTTTTAAGCGAATCAAAGCTTTATTTTATTTTTATTAATTTAAATTTTTACAAATTTTAAAAAAACCTAAATATAAATTTAGGGGCTGACCCCTGCCTATAAAATATCATTACTAACCATTAAATCATTTGTAAAAAATGTTAAATTTAGATTGCATTCCTCTTAGAGGTGAGCATGGGCCGGGCCGGGCCGGGTTCGGGCTGGTCTCAAAAAAAATTTTTAGGCCCGCTTGTCAGGCCCGGGCCCGGCCCGGCCCGGCCCGAAATATGGGCCTAAAAAATTGTCCAAGCCCGGCCCGACATTAAATTGGTAAGTCCGAGCCCAGCCCGGCCCGGCCCATATTAATTTTTTTGCTTATTTTATTAAAAATAAAATATAATAAATTAAATATATTTAAAAAATAAAAAATATTAAAACAAGAAACAAATAAAAAATGATACTAAAATAAAATACAAAAACATTAAAATTTTTCTAGATTTTATTAGGAAATGGCAAATGAAAGTTAAAGTAAAAGAAATATAAAGTTAAAAATTAAAAAAGGAATAAAAAAATTTTAATATATATTTCGGCCCGGGCCGGGCCCGGGCCAAAAAATTCTTACCCAAGGCCCAGCCTGTTTTTTAAACGGGCCTCAATTTTTTTCCAAGCCCATTTTTCGGGCCTATATTTTTACTCAAACCCTTCCATTTTTCGGGCAGGCCTTCGGGCTCAGCTCTACTAGGACCACAAAATTAGTCAGTGTTTCCAGCTGGTTCTGATTACTAACTTAACTAAAATGAGACTTTAAGAAGCAAGCTTCCTTTAATAACTTCATTGCACGAATAATTAAAATACAAACTGATGTAAAAAATAATATAATTATGAAATAAATATGAATTTACTGAATTTTACATAAAATTAAAATACAAACATTGAAAATATATTTTTTATTTCACAAAGAAACCTTAAAAAATCGTCATGTGCCTTTTTATTATTATTTTACTATAACATTTGTTACCCCTTAATATTATTTATGCAGTTTAAAAATTCCATTACAGTGTATCAAATATTTTTTTAAAACTAATTAGTAATATGTAATCATTTTAAATAGATTTAAAACATTTCAAATCCTTGAAAAAAAATGAAAGCTACATAAAAATAAATTAGTACAATATGAAAATGTGAATGTGTGAAATATATCTAAAATCTTTACTTTTGTTTCGATAGAAAAGTTATTCACTTTCTCTTTTCTAACTTAAGTATCGAAGAACGTCCAAGAACACAAGTTCTGACACTTCTTAATGACCCTTTTTAATTTTGCAGGTTATTCTCCTCTCAGCCCAAAACCATTCTAAAGTGATTGAAATAAACGTTCTAATTAGTTCATCTCATAAATCAAGTGACATTAATTTAACTAGAAAATGTAATAGAAAAATGGTAAAATAATGGGTTTGGGTGAGTTTGAGTCTTCACAATTTTCAATTTTGAATAATTTTAAATTTAGATTACCTTAAACTCAAATCAATTTAAGCGTAGATATTTTCAGATTAAAATTAACTAGTGCTTGGATATTCTCGTATTTTGAATAATTTCAAGCTTGAGCTTTCTTTGACTTAGATCATTTTAAATTTGGATTTTTCAAGTTTAAATTATTTCGAATTTAAATTGAATCGGTTATGTGTGCTTAAAAAAATTTAAATAATTTTGAAGATTTATAAGTCATAAATATTTATTGTCGAAACCATTTTTAACGGGTTTGAAAAAAATGGGGTTCGACTTTAAAAACTAAAAACGGGAGTCGTCACCAATCTTTTTAGGTGCGATTGGACCACCTTTTAAAACATTTTGTTTTAAAATCATTAGTTTTGGTCTACGAAATAGAGAAAACGGATTCGGGAGCCGGTTACGTACGAGGAAGGGTTAGCACCCTTGTAACGCCCAAAATTGGTACCGAATTGATTATCAAATGTCTTTAATGTCGGAAATTTTAAGGTTTTAAAATGCAATCCTCTTTTGAAAGAAAACTATTTGAATGCCTTGAACTTGAAAACTAAGACTCACTTATCTCAAACGAATCAAAACATCACATCTAGTAAGTTAGGATACAATATTTCAAAATCTTTGAAGCTAAGCTTGCCTTTGGAAAATTTCTATCTTGAAACAACAAAACGCCATATCCAGTAAGTTAGGACACAACGTTTTGAAATCTCAAGAATAGTTGTTTATATTTTAAAACTCAAAACATTTAGAAGGGTATTTGGATATTCGAGTTCGACGAGAAAAATCGCAACCCAGTAAGTTAGGGCACTACTTTTCTCGAAGTTTCCAAACATCAAGCATTGCCTTTATTTTATAAAATCCTTAGATGTTGTTTTAAAATGACATTTTAGAATGACAATTTTATATATTACAAAACGTAGATATTCAAACAACATATATTACAAAATATTACAACACTTTATACAAATGAAATCACTATATGAAATAGGCAAAATAAAATAATGAAAATAGTCATGCTAAGTAGATAGGAATATATCTAAATAAAATAATAAAAAGAAAACATAATAAACGCACTAATTATATACAACATATCATAAATAAAATATTAGATAAAAAAACATAGTAAACATTAATGTGTAAAATATGTATGAGTAAAAATAGGTGAATAGAATCTACATAAAATATACAATATACAATCCAATAGCTTAATATGCACATGAATGGATTAATAAATGAAATGATGCATATATTTTAAAAATGTGATATTTAATTTTAAAGTATAATATATAATAAAAAAATATATAAGAATAATAATTATATATATAATATTGGTTTAGAATATAATATAAAATATACAATTAATAGTAAAGTATAATATTTAATAATAATTTTAAAGTGATATTTGTATACATAATAAAAATATAAATTTAATAAATAAGTAATATACATATAATACAAATTAAAATATAACATTTAACAATAATTTTAAAGTTGTATTTATAATATATAATGTATAAAAATAATAAATAAAAGAATAATAATTATATATAAAATAAAAATATAGGTTTAGAAAAATAATATATAATATAAAAAATATATAAAAGATTTATTAAAATAATTATAACATATAAGTTTAAAAAATAATTTTTATGTATAAAAAAAATATGTATGTATATATAATAATATAATAATATATAAAGTAATAACTTAAAATTATAAATAATATAATATATGATAAAACATATAATGAAAATAAATAATAATATAATAAATACTACATAATAGAAAAATAATATATATATTTAAAAAAATAAAGTAATATATATATATATATATAATAAAATTATAAATAGTATTTAAAATAATAATATATATTTTTTTAAAATAAATAAACTATATATAAGTAATAAAAATAATAAAATACTAAAGAAAAGGGAAAAAATTAAAATTAAATAAAATTATAGGACTAATTTAATAAATAAAATAAATTTAATTAAAACAAATTAAAAAGCGGAAGGACTAAAGGGACAAATATCCCACTTTACGAAAACACGCGGATCCTCCCCGGGTAATCGGGTCAACACGCGGATCCTGGGTTTAAAACGACGTCGTTTTTGCCCTTATTAAACTAACCAAAACGACGTCGTACTATTAAGGCTATAAAAGCTGAATTTTTGCCCCGGAATTCATTTTGAAACCCATTTTTTTAAAAAAACTCTCTAAAATCCTCTTGGCCCTTAGAGCTCAGGCCTCAGGGCTGTCCCTGCTTGTCTTAGAGCTCCGTCGTGCACAGCTCCCACGCACCATATGCGCCACCGCTAGTACCGCTCCAGACAGTGGCCGGAGGTCTAAAACCTCAGATTTTCAGTGCAAAGGAAAGGTAAACGTTTTCTCTCTCACTTTGTCTTTTCTGTAAACAACTTACATGTAAAGTTCAAATAAAATAAAAAGAAAAAAAAATCACCTCTGTTTACTGTAAATGGCCTGTATTTTATTGCCAAATATTCTGGGTTACAAAATTTGTTGTATCCTTGTGGTAAAATCCTCTCTTTTCCCTCTGACCCCTTATGTGTAAATCGTAAGTGTCTAAGTGCTTTTTCGTATATAAATCTCTCTGTGTGTGTCCCCCTTTACAATGAAAAAGAACGGGCTTTATAGCCACTGTTTACATTTGGTAAGAATAATTTCCTTCTATTTCTTCCTATTTTCGTGCTGCTGTGCTTCTTTTATTTCCTTTTACAGGTGAGCAAGAGGAGATTTCAGCGGATGTGAAGGCTTGACAAGGGCAACGCGATGAGAGGCCTGTGATTGGAGGCACGATGACGGGCTTGCTGTTGAATGGAATCTTCAATTGCTTGCGGCGCAAAGGGTTGGTATGGGGGCTTGCGGCGCTGGGAGAGGGCTAGGGTTTCTAACCCTAGCTGAAAGCTTTTAGTTTTTGGGCCTCCGTTTGGGTCGGATGTTCTGGTTTTGGGTTGAGGGTAATTGTATTGAGTCTGCTGGGTAGTTTAGGATTTGGGGCTACAGGTTGTGGTTGTTGGGTAATCAGGCCCTTGTATTTTGGACTGAAAAAAGATTTGTAAAAAGGACTTTTATGATTTTTGCTTATTTACTTTGACTTTGTTTTTTAATTGGTATATGGCCTTCCAACAGGCCCGGGCAAATTTGGGTGTTTACATTTATAAATAATTACTCTTTTTGCCTTAAATTTGAATATTTTTCAATTTTGGATCAAATCCTTCTAAGGTTATGAACAAATCCATCTTAAGCTAATATATTTATTATATAATTATTAAGACTTATTTATTAATTTTAGATTAAAATATAGTGTTAATTTCTATACAATAATTAAGTTTGAGATTTATAAGTTTTATTTTTCAACTTCAAAATTCTAATAAAATTGTTGATGTTATTAGTAATTTATTATTTTCCGTCGAAATTTATTATCAATACACTCATTTAATCGTAGAACTCAAAAGCAAATCGTTACAAATTTACTAATTTTTTTTTAATGTAAAACATTTTTTATAGAATGGAAATGTAATAGTATCAACTATTATATTAAAAAATTTAAAATAAATAAAAACAAAAAAAAAAAAACGTATTTTTTAACTTATACGAAATTAAACGTCAAACATGGCTACATATTTTTTTTTAGTAACAAAATAACCTCCAGCGTTGCCTTCTTTTCCTTTGTAAGTAGGGTGTAATCTAATAAAGTCGAAATTGAATATTGATAAATTGAAGTTTAGGATTAATCTGAAATTGGGTATTTGATATTTAACTCGTATTTGATTAAATGTTTATTTTTAAGTTTGAGCTCGAGCTTGATTAAGTTGTTTATCAAATTTAATACTTTAGCTAATCAATTTTCATAGTTAAGCTCCAATACGAACTTAATTATGTTTATATGTATTCAAATTTGAGGTTAGCTCGATAATTAAGCTTAAGGATAATAATATATATTAAGGGTAATAATAAAATTTATTAATATATATCAAATGAAAAGCTTGCAAACTATTTGAGTTTAGTATTACAAAACTTGAATTCAACTCGATTAATAGCTGAAATTGTAGCGACATAAAAATTTTAGCTTAGCCACTAATTGAAGTGTTTGATTGAAAAATTTGAAAATCGAAATTCGGTTTTAGTGGAAAGGGAGTCGCCACCGATCTTTCTCTAGGTGTGATCGGACACCTAATAAAACCCCATTTTAACAAAAAACTTATTTTTGATAAAAAGAAGGCCGGATTTAGGCCTACGTGAAAATTCAAAGAAAAACAAAGTTCGGGAGTCGGTTACGTGCGGAGAAGGTATTAGCACCCCACAACGCCCAAAATTGGTATCTTATTAAACATGCGTTGTCTTGGTTTCCAAAAATACGAGTTCAATGTAACGTTTAATCGTGATCTGATTGAAATGACGAGAATTTTTTTTATTTTTGATTTTTTAGAAGGACGTCCCGGTTACAACTCGAGCCGACGTGATTCACCCAACATAGCGATGAAATCAACGACTAAGTGTTAAATCAGGACGTTGCCTCATGTATTGAAATTAATTAAAAAAAACAAGAATAAGATTTTTGGTAATAATGAAAAGCAAATTGATATGAAATGACAATCAAGTAAAAGAAAGAATTAGAGATATATCGAAGAAAATAATAAATATAACAATAATATCAAAAATACTAACGATGTATGCGATATTAAACGTGATAATAGTAATAAACACGAAATAAAAACAATGACTATATATATATACATAATGGAGTCTTAAACAAACACATACATAATATAGTTATTAAAAATATATGTAATATAGTATAGAAAACATGTACATAAGATAATATACAAAAAATATATAACTAGCAGTATGAGAAGTACATGCATAATATATAAAAATATAATACATAAAAGAGATATAATGTTAAAAAATATATGTATAGTATAGCGTTTAAATATATACATAATGTAGTTTAAAAGGGTAGATATACAATATAGTATAAAATGTAGACATAATATGTACGTATATGTTAAAAATATATATAACAATAGCATTTAAAAGTATATAATAGTATTATAAATATGTACGTAATATATATACATTAGAGATAATAACAAAACCATGATAATAATAATATGTAAAATAAAGTAATAAATTATTGTAGTAAAAATAATAAATATAATAGTAAAAATACAATATTGAAAATAATGCAGCATATAATACGATAATAATATAAAAATATGATAATATAAAATAATAATAGTAAATAATAAAAATACAATATTATAAACAATATTAAAAAGGCAAAGGGACAAAAATAGAAATAAGATAGGGTTCTTAGGATAAATTTAAAATAAAAACAAAATGAAAGGACCTATTTGAGTACGCATGCGAGGAACAGGGGTTAAAAGGGCGAATACCCCCACCCGTTCGAAACGACGCCGTTCGCATATTGGTCAGTCACCATAGCAAGGACTAAATTGAAATAGCAAGTAAACTATGGGGCTAAATTAAAAAAGACACAGGGTTCTATTGCAAACGAGCCACAAAAGCGGAGGGGCTTATTGTGAAAATATCCCAATGCTAAAAAACGCGTGGATCCTTCCCTGGGTCGGGTCACTCGCGCGGATCTAAGCTCTAAACGACGTCGTTTAAGGGCTATTGAACTCAGCCCTAAACGACATCGTATGGGACATCTATAAAAGGGCGAAAATTTAAAAAAAAAATTTGTTGTCCGATTTAAAGAAAAAAAGAAGAGTGGGGAAGGGAGGGTGCTCTCGGCCTGAGGTCTCCGTCCATCGGGACCACCGTGACTATCGTCGGTCGCCGATAACGGCGCTGCCGCCTACGGTGGTCAGAGTAGACCAACAAGGGCCCTTTTGACCCTTTTCCCTCCCCGGACTCAGATCCGTGCCCAAAATGCACCAAAACCTCACTAAAAAGACCAAACAGACTCGTGACTCTTCAGATTCGGGACCCCGATCGTCCTCCAAAGGTAAAGTTTTCGTTTTTATTCCTTATCTATGTATGTGCAGTAGGGTAGAAGCTAAAATATACTGGAAAAGAATGAAATATAACTTTTTTGATTTTTGTATTATGAAAACCTCCTTTACAACCGGTTCATGGCTTTCTTTTTGTAGCCAAATACAATGAGTATTTTAAATCTATATTTGCCACTGTTTGATTCTGCTTGCTACTGTTGTTTCTTTGCTGTCGTTTGGCTCTGTTCGCTACTTCTGTTTTCAATTATTTGTAGGTCTTCAGAGGGTCAACGGAGGCAAAACTTTGCCATTTCGGTGCTAGCATGCCAGGGAGATGAACCTCGGGACGAGGGATCTCGGGACGAGGCGCGGGCTCCGTGACCAAGGCGAGTGCGGTGCACATGGGAGGAGGAAACCCTAGGGTTTCCTGATTCCTCCGCTTAAGCCATTTAGGTCTTGGGCCTAAAATTTAGGCTAAGTATTTAGTTGGGCTCCGGGTTTGGGTCAAATTGGGATTAGATTTGGGTTAAAATTGGGTTAAGGGATTTGGGTTTGAAATTGGGTTAAGGGATTTGGGTCTGAATTTGGTAATGGGTTTAAAATTGTAAAGGGGTTTGAAATTGGGCCGATTGCTTTTGGGAATTATTTTGTTGTGGTTTGGGTTTTATTTTTTTGTAATTTGGACTTTAAAATTTGTATATTATTGGTTTAGTTAGTTTAAGCCTAGGTCAAAATTGACCTATTACAGCTGCCCCTCTTTGCTCATTTTCGTGTAACGAGAATGGAGCAAAGACCTTAAAAGGGTCAGTTTTGCGTGGTCTTGCTGAGTTTTGGCTTTAGGTATTTCTCTTCTTCGTTCCCTTCCATTGCGACTTTAGTGTGAGGAAGTTCACTGTCTTCCGTCTGCTCCACTGTAACTTCAGGGATATGAAATTCATTGTCTTCGATCAGTTTCACTACAACTTCAGGAAGGTAAGATCTAATATTCTCGATCAATTCCACTGTAACTTCAGGGTGATAAGACTTGCAACTTCGACCTGTTCTACTGTAACTTTAGGGTGGCAAAATCTGCATCTTTGATCAACTTCAATCTTCATCCTCGACGCGTGACCCGGGGCTCAACTCACCTCTCACAATATGAGTTGACTTTTTGAAAAACAGACATTAAGCGAAATTTGAAAATACCTCGGCATGTGGCCTGAGGCTCAACTCACCTCTCGCAATACGAGTTGACTTTTGAAACATAAATTGGAAAACAGAAATTGAAAGTACCTCAGCGTGTGACCTGAGGCTCAACTCGCTTCTTGCAACACGAGTTGACTTTTGAAAAACATAAATTAAAAATACCTCAGCGTGTGATCTGAGGCTCAACTCACTTCTCGCTAGAGGTGTACATAGGCCGGGCCGGGTCCAAATAAAAATTTAGGCCCGTTCATTGGGCTCGGGCCGGGCCGAGCCCAAAAAATGGGCCTAAAATTTTGTCCAAGCCCGGCCCATATAAAAATGCTAAAACCTGAGCCCGGCCCGCCCGTATTAATTTTTTATATTATTTTATATAAATTTTAAATATATATAATACATCAAAAATACTAAAAAATTAAAATAAATATTTTTCAACAAATTGAAAATAAATTTTAAAAAATATGTAGACTTAAATAACACTAAAATAGATGTAACTTAACAAGCAAATGCCTCTAAAATAATAACAAAATTAACAAATGTATTTAAAATAATAACAAAATTAACAATAAAAAAAGTTTTATACAATATCTAAATAATAACAACAAAATAATAGCAACATAATAGTAAAATGGTAACAAAATAGGGAGAAAAACAATAAGAAACAATATTTAAAAAAATAAAATTTTTTGTCCTTTAGTGAATTCGGGTTGGGCTCGGGCTAAAAATTTCTTACCCGAATCTGGCCCATTTTTTAAACGGGCCTTAATTTTTTATCAAAGCCCATTTTTCGGGCCTATATTTTTACCCAAACACTCCCACATTTCGGGCGGGCCTTCAAGCAGGGCCGGGCCGCCCGGCCCATGTACACCTCTACTTCTCCCAATATGAGTTGATTTTTGAAAAACATAAATTAAAAATACCTCAGCGTGTGATCTGAGGCTCAACTCACTTATCGCAATATGAGTTGATTTTTGAAAAACATAAACTAAAAATACCTCAGCGTGTGATCTGAGGCTCAACTCACTTCTCGCAATATGAGTTGATTTTTGAAAAACATAAATTAAAAATACCTCAGCGTGTGATCTGAGGCTCAACTCACTTCTCGCAATATGAGTTGATTTTTGAAAAACATAAACTGAAAGTACCTCAGCGTGTAATCTGAGGTTCAACTTATTTCTCGCAATATGAGTTGATTTTTGAAAAACATAAATTGAAAATACCTCAACGTGTGACCTGAGGTTGAACTCACTTCTCGCAAATATGAGTTGATTTTAAAAAAAAAACATAAATTGAACAACAGAATACCAAAAAATATCATCTGGTGGAATTCAGGTGTCTCTTTCCTTGCTTCAGTACAGCTAATATCGCATTCTCTTGCTTCGCTGGAGTACCTGTATATGTCATGCAGGATGTTATCATGATATGCACGTGTTTGTCTTAAACGTCCTCATGCCTATATGATTATGCTATGATTTTTGTGATGATCTGCATACCTTGCTTCGATTCCTGACTTTCTTTTCATGCTTTGAACCTGTCTTTAAGCTTTATGAGTGATCTGCGTTTCTTAGATATCACCCTTTTGCCCCTTGTTGAGCTTTGTCCTTGCTTTGGAGACTTTTGTACTTACCAAATTCTCATCTGGGTAATACTCAACATTACTTTTGTTTGGAGTATGTCATTTCACTATTTATCATTCAAATAAACCATACAAAGAGATGCATGAAAATAGTCAAAATAGGTCCAAAAAGGATGCCCCACACTTATATTTATTGCAAAAGTAACAAACAAAGAAAGTTGATCAAAAAGATTAAAAGAGTCATGAAGCAAGAAAAAAAGAATTGCTTTTAGTGGATACAACGGTTTTGGATATCCAACGTATGAACTCTTCCACGTTTCTTAATTAAGAATCTTTTCGAGGATGGCTTTTTTTTTTGCATAGAGGATTTCGAGTTTTCAGGAATGCTTCAAATACTGTAGCCTCGCTATCTAACTCACTGTTCGAATAGTTTTGTTCCTTGGGCCCCGAATCTACTTTATTAGGATGCCCTTTCGGGTTTTCATCCTAATCTTTTGTTTACCAAGACGCCCTTTTCAGGTTTTCATCCTGATCCTTTTTTTTTAGGCATAGTACTTCTTCACAGCATCAGAGTTTATTGGATTCGATAACTCCTTCCCGTCCATCTCAGTGAGAATCAAAGCTCCACCCAAGAAGGCTTTCTTTACAACGTATGACCCTTCCCAATTTGGTGCCCATTCGGCCACCCCACGATAGTGCAAACTCACCCATGACAGTGCAACCTTATATTCGATTCTATTTTCTCATTTTTCTCATTTATTTTTAGTTATATTTCATTTCTTATCTAGCTAGTTAAATTTTACCTTATTCTAATTGTTAATACAAGCATGGAATTAGTTACACTAGGATGAATAATCTAGAATAGTATAGAATATATTAGGTTTTCATGCCATTTACATTCATATTTGCTTGCCATTTATCTCATAATCTAGTACAAATACACACCCATAATGCTTGTTTTTGCTACCACTTAGAATGGATTATTTATACTATTTTGGTTAATCCCTATATTATTTTTTAGGCACATTGTTATCTACACATTTAATTTTATTTTGCAAAGATTAACTTTGAATTTTTTAAAACTAATAATTCTAACTCAATTTTAGGGAACATGTCATCATGCGGTAAGAAGGTCGCCGTCCCTACATCAAAGAAACGGAAGGGACTCAGTGGTTCATCATCAAGGCCTACCTTCGAAGTTAGCCATCCGTTCCTCACATTCCATCAAGAAACCCAAGAAGAGTTATTCCAAATCCTACGACCTCAGACTATAGGAACTGGGCGATGTAGCAACTGGGTTGCTCTCGATCGAGTCCAACTCGGAGACGCTGTTTGGGCCCTTTTAAATACCGAGCCTTAGGAGCAATTTTTCTATATCGTCGAGCCAACCTACCTTGAACTAACATTAGAGCTCTGCTCGACTTTTCATTTACAAGACGCAACAAATCTCAATGACCCAGGTACCATCCAATTTCGCCTCGGTGGGATGGTGCGGTAAATGGGCATATCCGAATTCGGTATTGCACTTGGATTGTATACCGACGAATTCATAGCTGATGAAGACTTCGCCGACCTCCCCCGTCGTACCCACATCTCACCACTCAAATGTTGGCAAGCCTTAGTCACGGGAGGAGCTACATACAACCCCAGTCGCACCAAGGCGACTGCTCTTGCCCTATCCATGAGGTATGTAACAGCCCACTTTATACCCTAGTCGGAACGAGTGGTTTCGGGACCACTTAACCGAGTCAAAATATTATTTTTATTGCTTCAATATGTTTTACAGCATGATAGAATTACCGTGTGAAAGTTTCGTTTAGAAATTTTATCGTTTGACTGGTTGATTTGAGAAAAAGGATTAAATCGCATAAAGCGATAAATTAGGGTTCTATTTGGTAAATGGCTTATTTGACCTTGGCTTCTTAAATAAGGGCCCTTAAATGGTTATTTTACCTTTTCTAAAGCTAGTGGACATTCATGTCCTTAATGATACATGTTTTTAAATGGTTTTACAAAAGGGCAAAATTGGTATATGACTAATATATGTTATAATAGTTATAATAAAACAAAATATCTTTTATAAACAATTGTTCTTCACCGATTCTTCATCAAAACATTAAGGGTTTTATGCTTTCAAATATTCGGCCACTTCAAGCTTCAAATTGAGGTTCGTTTTTGTTCCGTTTTTGATAATTTTTACGTTTTTGAGATCGTTGCTTCGTATATTAACCGAACCGTACCTCAATTTTTGATTTTGATTATGTTTTTGAAAAATTCCATTGATGAATCCTTGATATATTGATAGATTTTGATGAATTATTGTATATTATGTGAGAATATACAAGAATTTTGAAGTAGTTTTTGAAGAAAATGAGTTTTAAGGATTTATTTGTAAAAAAGTAGAATTTTTGAAGTTAAATTGTGATAAGATGAATTATATGTGCTTGTATAAGTCCCCTACATATTCGGCTAAGGGAAAATTTAGGGATTATTTGTGTAATTTGCCATTTTGTGATAAAAGGACTAAATTGCAAAGTATTGAAATTATAGGGGCTAAATTGCAAATATGCCAAAATATATGTTTTTGGATTGAATTGAATATGTGAGTTAGTAAATAGCTGAATTTTTGCATTAATTTAGATAAAGACGACCGAATCCCGGAACTTGATCGGGGAAAAAGGAAAATAGACGAGTAAATACGGGATTACGAGGTAAGTTCGTATAATGAAATTTAATGTGTTTATGTTTATAATTGTTGTTAATGGAATATATGACATATTAGTTGATTGAATAGCCTATTTGGATGTATACATATGAAATTGAATGAAATTGTTACAAGTGAGAAATAAATATTGAGCCCCGTTAGAACCGTAGAAGTCGATAGGATACAAGTGACATGTCACTAGGGCTACAGGGTGGTTCGAGCTCCTGCATTTGTTGCGGACTCACCACGTGCTCATGAGCTACAGGTTTATCTTTCGGGATTACATGTTCAGCCTACGGGCTTACCGATTATCCTTCGGGATTATATGTTCAGCCTCCGGGCTTACTGTACAGGCTCGAAAGAGCATATATGACGCATTGATGGATTACAGGTTATATGTATATACACTGTGTGTGTATCACCCGAGTATCTTTCGATGTTATTATAGGTTCAACGGGCAATTACCGATACATGTTACATGAAGATTGAATGATATATGTATTACATGTTATATGAGACATGAGAATTACATGGATTATATGGTATAAGTTATATGAAATACATGTACAAGTATTTGAGCAATGATATGATACATAAATGTTATGGTTGGTACATGAATGAATTTATATGTTACATGAACTAACAAGTGTATACTTGTGAAATAGGTAACTTGAGTATATGAATTGAATTGGCATTGTTGTTGTAATTATCGCATTGATTTGGTAAGGTTTAATTTCTATATTATACGGACTTACTAAGCTTTAGAAGCTTACTCTATTCATTTCTTTCACTGTCTTATAGAGTCGGAAGCTAGCTCGATAATCGGACGAGTCGGAGATCGCCATCACACTATCTATCAAACTTTGGTACTTTTAAACCTTTTGTAAATGAAATGGTCATGGCATGTATAGGCTAGTACTTTTGTGAACATGATATGTTTTGGTAAATGATCAAGTTATGAGATGTGGCTTGGGTCATATGTGTTTATAATCAAGTATTAGAGTTGTTCTTTGGCTATATGTGATTATGGAAAGATATGTGGTTTTGATGAGACTATAAGCTTGCATAATTGATATGTATATATGTGTGGATGAGTGCATGGAAATGGTCATTTAAGCCTTTGAGTTGGTGTGCTTGAATTGTGAATAAATTGAGATGATTTTAGGTCCTTTTTATGCTTGAAATTGGTATGTTTTAGGTTGATAGAATGGCATGAAATGTTGTTGGTTAATGGATAGTAGAAATGACCCATATTGGGTGGCAAATTTGGCTTAAACCGAGCCTATAACGTGCCACACGGCCAGGGAACACGGGTGTGCGCTTTCGACCGTGTGTCCCCTGCACTTTAATGTTTTGGTCAGTTTTGGTACACGGCCTAGACACACGGGCGTGTCTGGTAATTTGTAGCCGTGTGAAATTTGGCAGTATAGTCACACGGTCTGCTCTATTTTGTACACGGGCGTGTCTGGCAGCCGTGTGATATTTGACAGTTTCGACCACGGGCTGAAAGGTTTGGGCGTGTCTGGAGGGACACGGTCGTGTGTGAAGAATACGGGCAAGGGACACGGCCGTGTGTCCCTAACTTTGAAAATTTTGTAAATTTCCTCCTATCTTTTAGCATGTTTCCAATTAGACTTCCAATAGTTATATGCATCCTTTTATGATCAATTGAAGCATGCTCTGATGATTGATGATACGTGATGAATCTTGATTAAAAAGTTTAAAATTTTTACTGTTCTGATAAATGTTACAAGTCCGGTAATGCCCCTTACCTACTCCGGCGATGGTTACGGGATAGGGGTGTTACATTTGGTTGGTATCAGAGCTACGATTTAGTCGATTCTAGGACTACCGTAGTGAGTATTAGTCTAGTTATACATGCCATGTACATGAAATGTGATAGTGCGATATCTCCTGACATCCTCTGAAAATCTGTTTTATATAGTAATGGATCCGAATCGAGCTTTAGCTGACGACGTTGAAAGCAATGCACCAGCACTCGCTCAAGGGGCTGTGCCTTCTGAATCGGGCCCTGCTGTGGCCAATCAGGAAGAAATTAAACAAGCTTTCTTCCAAATGATGTCTGGTTGGTTTAGTGAGTTTGTGCGAGCAAACCCGGCTGCAACCTCCACCCCCTCCCGTCCTACAACCTAACCCTGATAATGTACGAGTTGTGGATCCTCTGAGATTGAACAGACCTCTTGTCGATAAGATACGGAAGTATGGTGCTGAGGAATTCCGAGCTTCAGTAAGTGATGATACTGAGAGGGCTGAATTTTGGCTTGAGAATACGATCAGAGTTTTTAATGAACTGGCTTGTACTCCTGATGAGTGCCTAAGATGTGCTATTTCTTTGCTTCGGGATTCAGCATATCAATGTTGGAATACATTGACCTCAGTTGTACCACGAGAACGAGTTGATTGGGATTTCTTCCAGACAGAATTCAAAAAGAAATACATCAGTCAACGATTCATCGATCAGAAAAGAAAAGAGTTTTTAGAGCTGAAACAGGGTCGAATGTCTGTAACCGAATACGAGAGAGAATTCGTTCGACTCAGCAAATATGCTCGCGAATGTGTTTCTACCGAAGCAACAATGTGCAAAAGGTTCGAAGATGGGCTAAATGAAGAAATTCGACTATTAGTCGGAATACTTGAGCTGAGAGAGTTTGTAGTTCTCGTTGCTCGGGCCTGTAAAGTTGAAGAGCTTGCTAATGAAAAGAGAAAAGTAGATTCTGAATTCAGAGAGGCTCGAAAGAGGTTTGCGGGTAAATCGTATCAATCTGGATCCAAGAGATCAAAAGATTTTCATCCTCGTTCTACTACTTCTACGGGTATATCTATCCGAGACAAAAATGTTAAATCTTCCCATTCGAGACCTCAAGCAACCTCAGTAGCTAGTGCTGATAGTGTGAGAACTCCCGAACCTGAATGCAAGTATTGTAATAGGAAACATTTTGGTGAATGCCGATTGAAAAGCGGAGCTTGTTTTCGATGTGGATCGTTAGATCACTACTTACGTGATTATCCTGAAAGATCTGTAGCTGACAAGGAACAATCGACTAAGACGCATAGTGATCATCGAGGGGTAGACCGCCTCGGAATACTGGAAATCAAAGTGGAAATCGCAGTGTGGCGAGAGATGCTAATGTGAGATCTGAGATGCGTACTCCTGCAAGAGCTTATGCGATACGTGCACTCGAGGAAGCCTCGTCGCCTGATGTTATTACCGGTACTTTTTCTCTCTATAACACTGATATTGTTGCGTTGATAGATCCTAGATCAACTCATTCATATATTTGTATGAAATTAGTGTTTGAAAAGAATTTGCATGTTGAGTCTACTGAATATGTAGTCAAAGTATCAAATCCGTTAGGAAGGTCAGTGTTAGTTGATAAGATATGTAAGAAATGTCCGTTGATGACTCGGGGATATTGTTTTCCGGCTGATCTGATGCTCCTCCCTTTTGACGAATTCGAGGTAATACTGGGCATGGACTGGCTAAATGTGCATGAAGCTATTGTGAATTGTCGAAGTAAGAGTATAGAATTGAAATGTCTGAATGGTAAAATTCTTCGGATTGAATCAAATGATTCGAATGAATTACCGATAGTGATTTCTGTCATGAGGGCTCAGAAGTATGTCAGAAAAGGCTATGATGCGTATTTAGCGTATGTGATGAATTCTAGCAAGACAGAATTAAAAATTGAGTCTGTACCAGTTGTTTGTGAGTTTTCAGATGTTTTTTCGAAAAAATTACTGGGTTTACCGCTGATTAGAGAAGTTGAATTCGGTATTGAATTGTTACCGGGCACTACTCTGATATCGATAGCTCCATACAGAATGGCACCGACGGAATTAAAAGAGTTGAAAGCACAGTTACAAGAATTGACGGATAGAGGTTTCGCGAGACTGAGCTTTTCACCTTGGGGTGCTCCCGTATTATTTGTGAAAAAGAAAGATGGAAAGATGAGAATGTGTATTGATTACCGACAGTTGAACAAGGTGACAGTGAAGAATAAATACCCTCTTCCGCGGATTGATGATTTATTCGATCAGTTAAAAGGAGCTACTGTATTTTCAAAGATTGATTTGAGATCGGGTTATTACCAGTTGCGAGTTAAAGATTCAGATATACCGAAGACTGCTTTCAGAACACGATATGGACATTTTGAGTTTCTGGTCATGCCTTTCGGTTTAACAAATGCTCCGGCAGTGTTTATAGATCTGATGAACCGTATATTCAGACCGTATTTAGATAGATTTGTTGTAGTATTCATTGACGACATTCTGATCTATTCACGTGATGAGGTAGAGCATACTGAGCATCTGAGAATTATGTTACAAATTCTGAGAGATAAGCAGTTGTTTGCCAAATTCAGCAAATGTGAATTTTGGCTTCGAAAAGTCAGATTTTTGGGTCACATTGTTTCTGCGGAAGGCATCAGAGTAGATCCGAGTAAAATATCTGCTATTATAGACTGGAAACTCTCGAGAAATGTGTCTGAAATTAGAAGTTTTCTGGGATTAGCGGGATATTACCGAAGATTTGTTAAAGGATTCTTGATGATTGCAGTGCCGTTGACCCGAATGCTACAAAAAGATGTGAAATTCGAGTGGACTGATAAATGTCAGCAGAGTTTCGAACAGTTGAAAGCCCTGTTAACAGAAGCTCCGGTTTTAGTTCAACCCGAATCGGGGGAAGAATTTGTTATATACAGTGATGCATCTATTATCGGACTGGGCTGTGTATTGATGCAAGAAGGAAAAGTCATAGCTTATGCCTCCCGACAGTTAAAGCCGCATGAGAAGAATTACCCGACGCATGATCTTGAGTTAGCTGCTATAGTATTTGTATTAAAGATTTGGCGGCATTACTTATATGGTGAGAAATGTAGAATTTTTACCGATCATAAAAGTCTGAAGTATCTGATGTCACAGAAAGATTTAAATATGCGACAGCGGAGATGGCTCGAACTACTAAAAGACTATGAATTTGTAATTGATTATCATCCAGGGAAAGCTAATGTTGTAGCTGATGCGCTAAGTCGAAAGTCTCTGTTTACTCTGCGAGCTTTGAATGATCAAATAACGTTTTATGATGATGGATCCGTTTTAGCGGAGCTAAATGCTAAACCGTTGATTCTGCAGCAAATTTTTGAAGCTCAAAGGACTGATCCCGATCTGCAAGCTAAACGACTTCACTGTGAGTCTAATTCTAATTCTGACTTTTCTATAGGGAATGATGATTGTTTAATGTTCCAAAATAGAATCTGTATACCGAAAAATAGTGAACTCATTCAGAAAGTTCTGCACGAGGCACATGATAGTCGATTTTCTGTTCATCCGGGTAGCACTAAGATGTATAACGATTTGAAACAGTAATACTGGTGGTCAGGAATGAAACGTGACATATCAGAATTCGTATCGAAATGTTTGATCTGTCAGCAAGTTAAAGCTGAACATCAGGTACCGTCAGGTTTATGACAGCCTATTATGATTTCGAAATGGAAATGGGACAGAGTCACTATGGATTTTGTATCTGGACTACCTCTATCTCCGAAGAAGAAAAATACAATTTGGGTTATCGTTGACAGATTGACAAAGTCTGCACATTTTATACCGGTACGTATTGATTATTCCTTGGATAAATTAGCGGAACTATATGTATCTGAAATTGTGCGATTACATGGTATACCATTATCCATTGTGTCTGATAGAGATCCGAGGTTTACCTCGAGATTTTGGAAGAAGTTTCAAGAGGCTTTGGGAACGAAATTGAGTTTTAGTACAGCATTTCATCCCTAGACCGACGGTCAGTCTGAAAGAGTTATTCAGATTCTGGAAGACATGTTACGGTGTTGTATTCTTGAATTTGAAAGTAATTGGGAGAAATACTTACCTCTGATAGAGTTTGCATACAATAACAGTTTTCAGACGAGTTTAAAGATGGCTCCATATGAAGCTTTATATGGTCATAAATGTCGAACACCGCTATATTGGACAGAATTGAGTGAGAGAAAGTTACACGGGGTTGATCTAATCCGAGATACAGAGGAAAAAGTGAAAGTGATACGTGACAGTTTGAAAGCAGCTTCAGACAGACAGAAATCATATGCTGATTTGAAACGGAAAGAAATAGAGTTTCGAGTCGGAGACAGAGTATTTCTGAAAGTATCACCGTGGAAGAAAATTCTTCGTTTTGGCAGAAAAGGGAAGCTAAGTCCTCGTTTTATCGGGCCGTATGAAATTGTGGAATGAATTGAAACTGTAGCTTACCGATTATCGTTACCGTCTGAGCTTGAAAAGATTCACGACGTATTACACGTTTCAATGCTTCGAAGATACCGATCTAATCCGTCTCATATCATTTCTCCCACTGATGTGGAGATATAGTCTGATTTATCGTACAGTGAAGAACCGATTAAAATTCTGGCTCGAAAAATCAAAGAATTGAGAAATAAGTGTATAGCACTTGTAAAAGTTCTCTGGTGTAAACACGGAATAGAGGAAGCTACGTGGGAACTCGAGGAAACTATGCGAAAGCAATACCCTAACCTGTTTACCGGTAAGATTTTCGGGGATGAAAATCCCTAAAGGGGGGAGAGTTGTAACAGCCCACTTTATACCCTAGTCGGAACGAGTGGTTTCGAGACCACTTAACCGAGTCAAAATATTATTTTTATTGCTTCAATATGTTTTACAGCATGATAGAATTACCATGTGAAAGTTTCGTTTAGAAATTTTATCGTTTGACCGGTTGATTTGAGAAAAAAAGATTAAGTCGCATAAAGCGATAAATTAGGGTTCTATTTGGTAAATGGCTTATTTGACCTTGGCTTCTTAAATAAGGGCCCTTAAATGGTTATTTTACCTTTTCTAAAGCTAGTGGACATTCATGTCCTTAATGATACATGTTTTTAAATGGTTTTACAAAAAGGCAAAATTGGTATATGACTAATATATGTTATAATAGTTATAATAAAACAAAATATCTTTTATAAACAATTGTTCTTCACCGATTCTTCATCAAAACATTAAGGGTTTTATGCTTTCAAATATTCGGCCACTTCAAGCTTCAAGTTGAGGTTCGTTTTTGTTCCGTTTTCGATAATTTTTACATTTTTGAGATCGTTGCTTCGTATATTAACCGACCCATACCTCAATTTTTGATTTTGATTATGTTTTTGAAAAATGCCATTGATGAATCCTTGATATATTGATAGATTTTGATGAATTATTGTATATTATGTGAGAATATACAAGAATTTTGAAGTAGTTTTTGAAGAAAATGAGTTTTAAGGATTTATTTGTAAAAAAGTAGAATTTTTGAAGTTAAATTGTGATAAGATGAATTATATGTGCTTGTATAAGTCCCCTACATATTCGGCTAAGGGAAAATTTAGGGATTATTTGTGTAATTTACCATTTTGTGATAAAAGGACTAAATTGCAAAGTATTGAAATTATAGGGGCTAAATTGCAAATATGCCAAAATATATGTTTTTGGATTGAATTGAATATGTGAGTTAGTAAATAGCTAAGTTTTTGCATTAATTTAGATAAAAACAACCGAATCTCGGAACTTGATCGGGGAAAAAGGAAAATAGACGAGTAGATACGGGATTACGAGGTAAGTTTGTATAATGAAATTTAATGTATTTATGTTTATAATTGTTGTTAACGGAATATATGACATATTAGTTGATTGAATAGCCTATTTGGATGTATACATATGAAATTGAATGAAATTGTTACAAGTGAGAAATAAATACTGAGCCCCGTTAGAACCGTAGAAGTCGATAGGATACAAGTGACATGTCACTAGGGCTACAGGGTGGTTCGAGCTCCTGCATTTGTTGCGGACTCACCACGTGCTCATGAGCTACAGGTTTATCCTTCGGGATTACATGTTCAGCCTACGGGCTTACCGATTATCCTTCGGGATTATATGTTCAGCCTCCGGGCTTACCGTACAGGCTCGAAAGAGCATATATGACGCATTGACGGATTACAGGTTATATGTATATACACTGTGTGTGTATCACCCGAGTATCTTTCGATGTTCTTATAGGTTCAACGGGCAATTACCGATACATGTTACATGAAGATTGAATGATATATGTATTACATGTTATATGAGACATGAGAATTACATGGATTATATGGTATAAGTTATATGAAATACATGTACAAGTATTTGAGCAATGATATGATACATAAATGTTGTGGTTGGTACATGAATGAATTTATATGTTACATGAACTAACAAGTGTATACTTGTGAAATAGGCAACTTGAGTATATGAATTGAATTGGCATTGTTGTTGTAATTATCGCATTGATTCGGTAAGGTTTAATTTCTATATTATACGGACTTACTAAGCTTTAGAAGCTTACTCTATTCATTTCTTTCACTGTCTTATAGATTCGGAAGCTAGCTCGATAATCGGACGAGTCGGAGATCGCTATCACACTATCTATCAAACTTTGGTACTTTTAAACCTTTTGTAAATGAAATGGTCATGGCATGTATAGGCTAGTACTTTTGTGAACATGATATGTTTTGGTAAATGATCAAGCTATGAGATGTGGCTTGGGTCATATGTGTTTATAATCAAGTTTTAGAGTTGTTCTTTGGCTATATGTGATTATGGAAAGATATGTGGTTTTGATGAGACTATAAGCTTGCATAATTGATATGTATATATGTGTGGATGAGTGCATGGAAATGGTCATTTAAGCCTTTGAGTTGGTGTGCTTGAATTGTGAATAAATTGAGATGATTTTGGGTCCTTTTTGTGCTTGAAATTGGTATGTTTAAGGTTGATAGAATGGCATGAAATGTTGTTGGTTAATGGATAGTAGAAATGACCCATATTGGGTGGCAAATTTGGCTTAAATCGAGCCTATAACGTGCCACACAGCCAGGGAACACGGATGTGTGCTTCGACCGTGTATCCCCTGCACTTTAATGTTTTGGTCAGTTTTGGTACACGGCCTAGACACACGGGCGTGTCTGGTAATTTGTAGCCGTGTGAAATTTGGCAGTATAGTCACACGGTCTGCTCTGTTTTGTACACGGGCGTGTCTGGAAGCCGTGTGATATTTGACAGTTTCGACCACGGGCTGAAAGGTTTGGGCGTGTCTGGAGGGACACGGCCATGTGTGAAGAACACGGGCAAGGGACACGGCCGTGTGTCCCTAACTTTGAAAATTTTGTAAATTTCCTCCTATCTTTTAGCATGTTTCCAATTAGACTTCCAATAGTTATATGCATCCTTTTATGATCAATTGAAGCATGCTCTGATGATTGATGATACGTGATGAATCTTGATTAAAAAGTTTAAAATTTTTACTGTTCTGATAAATGTTACAAGTCCGGTAATGCCCCTTACCTACTCCGGCGACGGTTACGGGATAGGGGTGTTACAAGGTACATTCATGCTATCTTAGCACATACATTGACGGGCCGCAGCGAGAGCACCAGCATAGTCTGTAACATCCCGAAATAGGGCCTAATCGGAATAGTGGTTTCGTAACCACAAATCCGAGATAGAAATAATTATTTTATAAATATTTTGAAGTTTATATTATGATTGCATGATAGTGTGAAAATTTCGTGAAGAAATTCTACGCGTAAAGTGCTAAACTTGGAGTTAGGGACTAAATTGAATAAATTGCAAAACTTGCATTCTAGAAGTTTTTAGTATGAAATTACTTTGGAATATTAATTAGGAGGGTTTAAATAGCAATTTGACCAATTTTAAGTTTATGGACAAAAATTGGACATGGAAGGAATTTTTGAAAGTTTAATAAGGAAGGGCATTTTGGTCATTTGTTTATTAACATGAATTAAAAAGGAAAAAGATGACAAAATTGATCATCTTCTTCATTAGTTGCTGCCGATTGTTGCTCTCCACCATAGCTAAGGGTTCTTCAACTTTCAAGCTTCATAGTAAGTGCATCCAAGCCCCGTTTTTAATGATTTTTATGTTTTTGAGATCCCGGTAGCTCGATAAAGCTTATGTTAGTAATATCTTAAGTTAGGATTCATATTTGGAAAAATACCCATAGGTAAAATTTGTGTATTTTGATGTTTTATGATAGAATATGAGGTTTTAAATTATGCTAGACAACTTGAGCTACTCGGTTTTAGGTAAAAACGAGTAAAAGAGCTTAATTGGTAAAAATACCTATTGTACATAAGTGTATGTTATAGTAGGAATTTGAAGATGATATTGGTAAATAAATGATCAGCATGTCTTAAAATACAAGAATTTGTGATAAGTTTTAATTTCCGAGCCTTGGGGCAAAAGTGTAAATATGCAAAAGTTTAGGGGCAAAAATGTAATTTTGCCAAAGTTTGAGTAAAGGTCTGTTTTGATAAATGTTGATATTAAATAAGCTAAATTTGCTATTATAGATCAAGAAGAACGAAATTTGGGAGTAGATAGGGGAAAAGAGAAAGTAAAGGACTAAATTGTAAAGTTTAGTCACAATTTGTATTGAGGTAAGTTTACGGTAAATAAATGCAATATTTCATTGTTTTACATTGATGTTGTTAATTTCCAGCATTTATATATTTACTTTATGAAAATATTCAAAGTCGAAACGAAGAAGAGAAGACAGAGAGAAAGTATCAGAAAGCACCGTTTGAACCTTAGGAATGTTAGGGGATTTGGGTTAACAGACAGGACAATATTGCGCCATGTAAGCCCATATCGTGTATATGGCCTTGGAGACAGGACAATATTGCGCCATGTAAGCCCATATCGTGTATATGGCCTTGGAGACAGGACAGTATTGAGCCATGTAAGTCCATATCGTATATATGGCTTTGGAGACAGGAATATTTCATGTAAGACCATGTCAAGGACATGGCATTGGCAGTATTTTATCAGACAGGAATAACCCAAGTATCCCTAGTATTCCGAGTGGTTTAACGGGCCATTATAAAGATTGAATTCATGAGTATTTAAAGGTCAGGTGAGAAAGAAAGAAAGTGTATCAAAGCAGGAAGGGTAAGGAAAGTTTAAGATGTTGAATGGTAAAATGTACAATTATTGTCATGATAAATATTGTGATTTATTTGCTTGTAAACTTACTAAGCCTAGTGCTTACTCCTTTATTTTCTTTCTTACTATAGTTCTTGCCAAGCCTACTCGGGGATCGAAGGAAACGTCGGAGTTCAGATCACACTATCAAAGGAGTTATTTTGGTATAACTAGACGTTTCATTTTGTGTATGGCATGTATAGGGACTTAGTCTTTTATGGAATGATATGTTCAATATATGGTGTGTAAATGCTTGGAAGTGAATAGCTAATGAAATGGCTAACCATGCATGTGTTTAATGGTATGTATGCTTGAATGGTAACTATCACATGAAAACTATGAAAAGTATAAAAGTAGCTTGAAAACAGATGCAAACAGCAGCAGTGACGTGAATTTGAAAAATCACTAAAAATAGTAGGAATGGAATTAAAAGGTGAATAAGGTATGAAATTAAAGATTAATGAGTCTATTTTCATGTGGAAGAAACAGGGTAGGCAAAAGAGTTGTATATTATGAGAAATTTTCATTTGAGTGAGACTGCTCCAGACTGACTCTGTGATCCCCTGTTCTGACTTCAAAAATTCACCATAAATTGCACATAAATAATTAGGTATTATAGTTTATATGCCTAGATTCCTTATTGAGTCTAATTTCTAATGAAACAAACATCATGCCTATTTTAATTTTTTACAGGGAGAAAATTAGTTCGTAGTGAACATAGGTCAGAGCAGTTGAGCTGTGTAACAGGGGAGAATTTAACTAATAAACTGTACTAATTGGCTAATTCAAAAATTCTAGAAAAAAATTAGTAGATATATATATGAGTCTAGTTTCAGAGAAAATTTACGGATATTGATTTCAAGTTTCGAAACTCGAGATATGAATTTTTAAGTGACCTTGATGCAGAAAAATAGTTTATTCCGAAATTTAAAATAAGTGGTTTAAAGTTGTTTAAAAAGCAAGATTAGTTTAGTAACACCTCAAGTTCGACTCCGGCGACGGTATCGGGCGTGGGGCGTTACATTTATTGGTATCAGAGCAGGTTTAGTCGGTTCTCGGAACAGTTAATGTGAGTAGAAGTCTAGCTATACATGCCATACTTGCATTTTGATAGTGTGACGACTCCTGACGATTTTTAAATATTTTGTTTTATAGTAATGGATCCCGAACGAGTTGGTGATGATGATGTGGAAAGTAATGCGCCTGCTCCTACGGAAGGGGCAGCACCATCTGAGAATAGGCCAGTAACAGTTGATCAGGGAGGAGTGACTCGAGAAGCTCTCTTCCAAGCTTTGAATGATTGGTTTGCCGAGTTCGTTCGTACGAATCCGGCAGTTAGACCTCCACCCCCTCATGATTCTCAGGCTACCCATGTAGCTCAAGCTCCCCCAGTCACAGGTACAGTAATAAGAGAAAAGCCACCAGTTGATAAAATCAGAAAGTATGGGGCAGAAGAGTTTCGAGCAACAAAAGATGATGATGCGGAAAGAGCAGAATTTTGGCTAGAAAATACCATCAGAGTTTTCGATGAATTATCCTGTACACCCGAAGAATGTATAAAATGTGTAGTATCACTTCTCAGAGATTCGGCCTATCACTGGTGGAAGACACTAGTATCAGTTGTACCGAAAGAGAGGGTCACTTGGGATTTCTTTCAGGAGGAATTCCGTAAAAAGTACATCAGCCAGAGGTTTATTGATCAGAAGAGGAAAGAGTTCTTAGAGCTGAAACAAGGTAATATGACGGTGACCGATTACGAGCGTGAATTTGTTAGACTCAGTAAATACGCTCGAGAATGTGTGTCCACGGAGGCTATTATGTGTAAAAGGTTTGAGGATGGGTTAAATGATGATATCCGACTATCAGTGGGTGTTCTGGAAATAAAAGAGTTCGTCGTTTTAGTTGACCGAGCCTGTAAAACAGAGGAGTTGTTAAAAAGAAAAGGTAAAACTGAAACAGAGACGCGAGACACGAAGAAAAGACAAATGAGTAGATCATTTCAAGCTATATCCAAGAGGCCCAAAGAGTTTTCTACCAGATCTAGCTTTTCGGCAGGGCAATCCAGTCAGAATAGAGGTAGCAGATTTAAAGATCCGAAAGCTCAGACCACTTCGACCGCAAGTGTGGGTAATGTTAGATCGGGTAGATCAGGGTGTCCACGGTGTGGTAGACTACATTATGGTCCTTGTCGGGCAGGCAAAAATGTTTGTTATAAATGTGGTGCTCTCGATCATTTTGTACGAGATTGTCCAGAGGTGACTCAACGAGAAGTAACACAGAGTGCTAGATCTGGAAATGCTCCTACCAGAGGCAGATCACCGAGACAACCGGGAGTAGGAGCAAGTAACAGAGGCACCTCTAGAGATCCGACAGTGAGACCAGATGTTAGAGCTCCTGCAAGGACTTATGCTATTCGTGCTCGCGAAGAGGCATCCTCTCCCGATGTGATTACGGGTACATTTTCTTTACATGACATTAATGTCGTTGCTTTAATTGATCCGGGTTCGACCCATTCCTATGTTTGTGTGAAACTGATGTCTAAAATGAGTATGCCTATAGAATCCACAGAATTTGTGATAAAAGTATCAAATCCACTAGGCAAGTGTGTATTGATAGATAAAGTATGTAGAAATTGCCCCTTAATGATTAGAGGTCACTGTTTTTCGGCCGATCTCATGTTATTGCCGTTTGATGAGTTTGATGTTATTTTGGGTATGGATTGGTTGACGGCACATGATGTGATAGTGAATTGTGGAAGGAAATTTATTGAGTTAAAATGTGAAAATGGTGAGATTCTTCGGGTTAATTCAGATGAGTCAGACAGTTCATTTGCTATGATTTCAGTTATGACAGCTCAGAAATATTTGAGAAAGGGGTATGAGGCTTATCTTGCTTTTGTATTGAATACTAAAGATTCAGAATTGAAAGTTGAATCAGTGCCTGTAGTGTGCGAGTATCCAGATGTATTTCCGGAAGAATTACCAGGTTTGCCTCCTGTTAGAGAAGTTGAGTTTGGTATTGAGCTGATTCCAGGTACCACACCTATTTCCATTACTCCTTATAGAATGGCTCCGTCGGAATTGAAAGAATTGAAAGCTCAGTTGCAGGAATTAACTGATAAAGGTTTTGTAAGACCCAGTAGTTCGCCATGGGGTGCACCAGTGTTGTTTGTGAAAAAGAAAGATGGTTCGATGAGATTGTGTATAGATTATCGGCAACTCAACAAGGTAACTATCACATGAAAACTATGAAAAGTATAAAAGTAGCTTGAAAACAGATGCAAACAGCAGCAGTGACGTGAATTTGAAAAATCACTAAAAATAGTAGGAATGGAATTAAAAGGTGAATAAGGTATGAAATTAAAACTTAATGGGTCTATTTTCATTTGGAAGAAACAGAGTAGGAAAAAGAGTTGTATATTATGAGAAATTTTCAGTTGAGTGAGACTGACTCTGTGATCCCCTGTTCTGACTTCAAAAATTCACTATAAATTGCATATAAATAATTAGGTATTATAGTTTATATGCCTAGATTCCTTATTGAGTCTAGTTTCTAATGAAACAGATGGCATGCCTGTTTGAATTTTGTACAGGGAGAAAATTAGTTCGTAGTGAACAGAGGTCAGAGCAGTTGAGCGGTGTAACAGGGGAGACTTTAACAAATAAACTGTACTAATTGGCCAAGCCAAAAATTCTAGAAAAAAATTAGTAAATAGCCATATGAGTCTAGTTTCAGGAAAAATTTACGGATCTTGATTTCGAGTTTCTTAACTCGAGATATGAATTTTTGAGCGACCATGATGCAGAAAACAGTTTATTCCGAAAATGAAAATAGATTTTGTAAAGTTGTTTAAATGATAAATTATGTTCGGTAACACCTCAGGCTCGACTCCGGCGATGGTCTCGGGAGTGGGGGTGCTACATAGTCAACACGTATGATGCCTACTTCTTATGGAGTATGGAAAACACATACCTCATTGACCTCGCCCACTTCATCGCCCAAGCCATTCAACACCAAACAGAACGACACCGAAAAGACATTATCTCCATGGGCCCATATATCACACGACTGGGCCCTCACTTCGGGCTTCTTAATACCACAGCCCAAACATCTTCATACACACTAGTCGGTCAGATGTCTCCTCAATGTATCGAGACTATGCTTCATATGGGGATGATACAGCGTCGCCCTGGGACCGATCCGCTTCAGTACCGCCTCATCCAGGAAGGTGAGGAGCCAGAGGCCATCCCTGATGATGTCCCACTACCGCCACAGAAGGAGGATGCACATACCGAGCCACTACCCCCTCGCCGCCCATCTCATGCAGCAGCTACTTATGCTGACATATCTGAGCGCCTAGACCTATTCAAGCAACAATGCTTCCAGCGCCTCGATTATATTGATGCCACTTTAGAGCTGATATGCCAGCACCTCCGCATCACTCCACCACTGCGTGATCCATCCGAGGATTAGATTCCTCTTATGTTAATTTTCTTTTATCTTTCTCTTTTTATTCTTATTTTTATCTTAACACTGACCTTTATTTTTAGCTTTTCCTCTAACTTTACTTTTCTTTTTACGGTTATTTTTATTTCCTTTCATTTTATGTTTTTCTTTATTTGAATATTAATAGTTTTAGATTTAGTATTTTATTTTGTTTTTATTTTTTTCCATAACGACCTCCCCTAACGAGTAATTTCTATTGATCCAAATTCCCCACGACTAATAAATCCCTTCGCAGTTTCAAAGAAGCTCTACAGCTCAAATCTCTACGAAAATGGTAACACCCTGCCACAACTGCTGACTCTTCCAAGTCCAATCTCCGTCTCGCAAATTCATCCAAAATTCAGGGAGTTTTGATAAACGATAAATTATACAAATTTTCACCTCATGTTTAGCCTATATTTTGGATGAATTATTATCAATTATGTGAGAATTGGTGCTCTTAATCTTTCTTTTTCATATCTTATATTTAGGAGAGCATAGAAAAGAGAAAAGAATGGAAAATGGATCGAAAATCAGGAAAATGGGCCAAAAAGCAAAAATGACACGGCCTAAGGAATTACCACACGGCCGTGCCACATGAAGGTCACACGGTCAAGCCTCCGACAAGCACAGCCAGGCCACACGGCCATGCCTCTACCGATAAAATCACACGGCCTCTTGTCGAATTCACACGGGCGTGGCACACGGGCGTGTTCTAGTCGTAAGGAAGAGGAATTTCACTGGAATTGGGATGCTTAGAGGCTAAGAAAGGCCCCCCAAAACTCTATATAAAGACCCTAGGAGGCAACTCCAAGGGTGTGCTTATTTCCCCACAAAGGGAAGTATTTTTTGTTGCCAACACAGAGAGTGGAAGTAGGGATTACTCGCAGGGAAGTTGATTGATTCATCTCAGAAGCCGAAATTCTGTAGCAATATAGAGGATCTCCCTAAATTCCTTCGGGGGTTTTCGGGTTCTTTTATGTTTTGTTATTTTATATCTTCTGAGATGTTTTCTTTCTTTATTATGAACTAAACCCCTCAAATACTTGAGGGGGATGAAACCTAAGACAGATCTTGTTATTTATTCTTGATTTATATGATAAATACTTGAATTGTTCTTAATTATGTGTTCTTTATTCTTGATTTAATAATCCTAGATATTACTTCAAGAATTAGATGTGCTTAGAGCAGAGGAGCAAAAGTCCCTGTGATAAGAGTAGATCTACCATAATTAAGTGGAGTTGCATACAACCCTAGACATAGGGCGACATAAATCTGCCGGATTAGGGTCAAACCTAATATAGGGAACCATAGATCGAATTAATGCAACCTAGGGAGTTAATTAATAAAGGAACTTTAATTAACAACATAGGCCTAGTTGCTCTACGCCTCGACGGAGGGTTTAGCATAATTTAGGGATACGGATCAAGTCAAGTACATAAATCATATAGTTCAAGGAAACAATAACAATTGAAGTCTAGGTAGATTCTCCCTTAAGTATTGTCCATATCAATTAGCTTTTCCCTAAAAGTTTTTCCAATTTACTCTTTTTGCTTTCTTAGTTTAGATTTAGAATTAGTTTAAACAAACCTCTTTTATTTTTAGGCTAGATAATAGAAAGGAAGTAAGTAATAGTACTTTTGGTTCCCTTGGGTACGATAACTCGATCTTGCCATTAAGCTATACTACTGTTTGATAGGTGTGCTTGCCTTAACATCGTGATATTAGTTAGTTTTGGTGTGATAAAGTTCTTTATAAATTTTATTACTTCATATCACGCATATCAAGTTTCAATTCCCTCCCTATCTTATGATCTTATACTTCTATTTCTACTAAAGTTATCTTTGTACATTGAGGCCAATGTACATCTTAAGTGTGGGGGGAAAAATATGCTTTCAATTATTATATCTTTTTGTGAAAACCCTGAAACTTGTTGCATTGTTCTCAATTTGCATTATCTTCAGTCTCCTATTAAGAATATTATTCTAATTGATTTATGATTTTTATTAATATGTTGAGAATGAAGACAAAAGTGCTTGTACTTTGAATATTCAAAATTTAAAACATTAGGGAATCAAGCATGATAAGTTGAAATTTTTGAGAACCCCATTTTTTTTCATGAGTTCTTTTCCCTAATTCTAAGTATTATCTTGAGATTTGAAATTCGCAGGATTGACATCAAAAGCCGTAATTCTGGTGAGATTTTTAAGCTTTTTGAGCGTACATTCTTTCGTGTTCACTTTTATTATTACTTTGAGTAAGTCAATACTGAATTGTTATTCTAGAACTTGCTTCGATTATACATGTCGAGACCACACCATTGATTTGATATACCGAAATGATAAAGGCACCTAGGATTTAACCCACTTACTCCACAAAAAGCCTACCTCCATAAATTAACCCCTAGTGAACCCCATTGAGCCTAACAACCTTTTCTTTGACTTACCCCTAATATTAACCAATAACCCATTTTTGTTGAATTTCATTCAATTATTTTGACCCCTATTTTTGTCGAAATTTGAGTTGAAATTTTCATCTAGCTTTATTCTCTTTTCCAACATGTAAAAGTTTTAAATATTCAAGTTATTGAATTGTTCCTAAAAAAAAAGTGTACATACAGTTGTAATTTGTAATAGTTTAATAAGTTTTTGCATATTTCTATTTTAAGGCTACCAAGGCAGAAATGATATTATCATACGAACTAGCTCAAGAAATATGTTCCACTGATAGAGATTTTTCTAGCTAGATAATTTTTCAGTTCAATCTCGATTCTAACCCTCTTTTGCAGCCTGTGACAACATCCCTAACCAAGCCCCATTACAACCATTGAAAGACCTTTTGATCGATGTATCATATCAATCTACAGTGGTGTAGATCTGATTTTCTTGCAAGCCTATGGTAATAACTTTTCAGGTTGACTAGAGAGTGCTTAATTTTTGAACCCTAAACACTTAGAGTGGATAGAGTGGATCCTTAGTAAGGGTGTCAACTAGTACTCTCCCATCTCTTAGAGTAATCGCTTTGACATGTTCTCTAGGATTTGGCTCAGTGTTACTAGGTAGTCTACCTTGTGGTCTTTCTGAAATTAATTTCGTGAGTTGACTGATTTGGTTTTCAAGCCCCTGAATTGATGCTTGTTGATTCTTTAGTGCTCTTTTAGTGTTTTGAAAACGGGTTTTTGATGCAGCCATAAATTTGGTAAACATCTCTTCAAGATTTGGCTTTTTTTCTTGTTGTGGTGGTGGTTGCTGAAATCCCGGAGGAGGCTATTGTCTCTGATTTCCTTGTCCTCCCCACGAAAAATTGGGGTGATTTCTCCAAGCTGCATTATAAGTATTACTATAAGGGTTATTTTGAGATCTAGAATTGTTACCCATATAGTTGGCTTGTTCAGTTTCCATGTTGTGTCCATAAGATGCAAAATCTGGATTGAACATATTTCCTGAAGTTGCGTCACATTGCATCGCTGGCTGTGCCTGCGTAGAACCAACAAAATTATCAAACTTTTTATTCAAAAGTTCTACTTGGTTAGTAAGCATAGTAACAGCATCAATATTAAAAACTCTTGCGGCTTTCGTCGGCTTTGTCCTCATGACTTGCCACTGATAGTTATTTAGTGACATCTCTTCAATAAATTCATAAGTTGCTTCGGGTGTTTTATTGTTGATTATTCCTCCTGCGGCTGCATCGATCATTTGTCTGGTTGATGGATTCAAACCGTTGTGGAAGGTTTAAACTTGTAGCCACAGAGGTAGTCCATGATGAAGACATCTTCTCAAAAGATCTTTGTATCTCTCCCAGGCATCGTAGAGTGTTTCTAAATCCATCTGCACAAAGGAAGAAATATCGTTTCGTAATTTAGCTATTTTAGCTAGAGGAAAATAATTAAGTAAAAATTTTTCGGTCATTTGTTCCCATGTGGTGATTGAACCTTGTGGTAAAGAATTTAACCACTGTTTGGCTTTATTTCTCAAAAAGAATAGAAATAGCCTTAGACGAATGGCATCAGAAATGCTATTTCTTTTAAAAGTATCACAGAATTCCAAGAAATTCGCTAGATGTGAATTTGGATCTTCATCATGTAAACCATTAAACTGCACAAATTGCTGTATCATCTGAATAGTGTTAGGCTTTAATTCAAAGTAATAGTAGGTCTAATAATGCTAGTTTGAGTACCAACCAAACTAGGTTTAGCATAATCATACATAGTACGAGGAGCTTCATCCTGGTTTACAGGTTCTGCGGGTAGTGCTAGAGGTCGTTGAACGTTTTGATTTGCCTTCATCTCTTCTGTAGGTTCTGGCTCTTGCTTAGGTTCTTGATCTTGTTTTGGATAATGTAGGCTTCGTCTGATCTCTCTGCGAGTTCTGCGAACTGTTGCTTCTAAATCTTCGTCAAAAAGCAATGGTCCTGCTGGGTTGTTTCTAGTCATAAACTAGAAATACTTAGAAAGAAAAAGCAAAAAAATTTAAAATTAAAAAAAGAAATAAAAAGAAATAAATAAATAAATATATAATAATGGCTAAAGTAATAAAAATCGAGTTTTCTTAATATTTTAGTTCCCCGGCAATGGTGCCAAAAACTTGATGATCTCGCGATATTAAGTAATAAAATTTATAAAACTGATCGCACCAAAACTAACTAATATCATGACTTTAAAGGCAAGCGCACCTATCGAACTATAGTATAGTTTAGTGGCAAGACTGAGTTATCGTACCCAAGGGAACCAAAAGTACTAATACTTACTTCCTTTCTATTATCTAGCCTAAAAATAAAGAGGGTTGATTAAAACTAATTCTAAAACTAACTAAAAGTGCACAAAAAGTAAATTAAGGAAAACTTTAGGGAAAAGCTGATTGGTATGAGCAATACTCAAGGGAGAATCCACCTAGACTTCACTTGTTATTAACTTTCTTGAACTAAATGATTTATTTACTTGACTTGATCCGTAGAGATCCCTAATTTATGCTAGACCCTCCGTCGAGGCGTAGAGCAACTAGGCCTAAGTTGTTAATTAAAGTTTTTTTATTAATTAACACCCTATTTTGCATTTCGATCTATGGTTCCCCATATTAGGTTTGACCCTAATCTGGCAAAATTATGTCGCCCTATGTCTAGGGTTACATTCAACTCTGCTTAATTATGGTAGATCTACTCTTATCACAGGGACTTTTGCTCCTCTGCTCTAAGCACATCAGGCTCTTGAAGTAATACCTAGGATTATTAATTCAAGAATGAAGAACACATAATTAAGAACAATTCAAGTATTTATCAAATAATAACAAAATCTGTCTTAGGTTTCATCCCCCTCAAGTATTTGAGAGGTTTAGTTCATAATTAAGAAAGAAAACATCTCAGAAGAATTAAGATAACGAAACATAAAGAAACCAAAAACCCCTGAAGGAATTTAGGGAGATCTTCTGTCTTGATGTAGAACTCTGGCTTCTGGGATGAATCAATCAGCTTCCCTATGAGTAATCCCTAGCTTTCACTTCTTGTGTCGGCAGAGAGACGACTCCCCACCTGGAGAAAAAATACCCTTGACAGGGAATCGAGTACCCTTGTCAGGGGAAAATCAAGTCCACCCCTAGAGTTGCCTCCTAGGGTCTTTATATAAAGCTTTGGGGGGCCTTTCTTAGCCTCTAAGCATCCCAATTCGAGTGAAATTCCTCTTCCCCATGGTAGGGACACGCCCGTGTGCCACGACAAGAGGCCGTGTGATTGTGTCGATGGGGCATGGCCGTGTGGCTTGGCCGTGCTTGTCGGGGGCTAGACCGTGTGATCTTCATATTACACGGTCGTGTGCCAGGCCGTGTGGTGACTCCTTGGGCCGTATCGTTTTTACATTTTGGTCTATTTTCCTCGTTTTTGGTCCGTTTTCCGTTCTTTTCTATTCCCTATGCTCTCTTGAGTATAAGATATGAAAAAGATAGATTAAGAGCACTAATTCTCACATAATTGATATTAATTTATCTAAAATATAGGCTAAACATGAGGTAAAAATATGTATAATTTATTGTTTATCAGCAACCCCTTCCAGTTCCGCCTCATCCAGGAAGGAGAGGAGCCAGTGGACATTACTGATGATGTTCCACCACCACCGCAGGAGGAGGATGCGCCAGCCGAGCCACCCTGACCTCGACGACCCACCCAGACGGCAACTGCCCATGCTGACATATCTGAGCGCCTAGACCGATTCGAGCAGCAATGCTTCCAGCGCCTCGACCACATCGATGTCACACTATGCCAGATATGCCAGCACCTCCATATCACTTCCTCACTGCCACCGCGTGACCCATCTGAGGATTAGAGGCCTCTAGTCCTCTTAACTTTATTTTTACTTTTTACTTTATTTTACCTTATTCTAACTTTCGAACACTAATCTTTATTTTCACCTTTTCTTTTAACTTTATTTTCCTTTTTCAATTTATTTTTCTTTTCTTTCATCTCATCTTTTTAATTATTTGAATATTAGTATTTTTAGTATTTTGTTTTCTTTTCTTTATTTATTTTTTATAACGACCAACCCCTAACGAGTAATTTCTATTGATCCAAATTCCCCACGACTAATAAATCCCTTCGCAGTTTCAAAGGAGCTCTACAGCTCAAATCTCTACGAAAAGGGGAACACCCTACCATAATTGCTGACTCTTCCAAGTCCAATCTCTGTCTCGCAAATTCATTCAAAATTCAGGGAGTTTCAATTCTCTCCCTACCTTATGATATTATGCTTCTATTGCTATTAAAGTTATCTTTGTACATTGAGGGCAATATACATCTTAAGTGTGGGGGGGAATGTGCTTTTAATTATTATATCTTTTATGAAAACCCTGAAATCTGATGCATTGTTCTCAACTGCATTATCTTCAGTCCCCTATTAGGAATTTTATTCTGATTAATTTATGATTTTTATTGATATGTTGAGAATGAAGACATAGGTGCTTGTACTTTGAATATTCAAGCTTTAAAACATTAGGGAATCAAGAATGATAAGTTAAAATTTTTGAAAACCCCATTTTTTTTCATAAGTTCTTTTCCCTAATTCTAAGTATTATCTTGAGATTTGAAATTCGCAGGAGTAACATCAAAAGCCATAATTCTGGTGAGATTTTTGAGCCTGTTGAGCATACATTCTTTCGTGCTCACTTTTATTATTGCTTTGAGTGAGTCATACTGATTTGTTATTCTAGAACTTGCTTCGATTATACAGATTGAGACCACATCATTAATTTGATATACCGAAATGATAAAGGCACCTAGGATTTAACCTACTTCACAAAAAGCCTACCTCCATAAATTAACCCCTAGTGAACCCCATTGAGCCTAACAACCTCTTCTTTGACTTACCTCTAATATTAACCAATAACCCATTTTTGTTGAATTCCATTCAATTACTTTGACCCCTATTTTTGTCGAGATTTGAGTTGAAATTTTTATTTCAGCTTTATTCTCTTTTCCAGATTGTAAAGTTTTATTCAAATTATTGTATTACTTGAATTGTTCTTAAAAAAATGGGTACATACAGTGAATTTCAGTTGTAACTTGTAATAGTGTAATAAGTTTTTGCATATTTCTATTTTAAGGCTACCAAGGCAAAAATAATGTTATCATAAGAATTAGCTCAAGAAATATGTTCCAGTGATAGAGATTTTTCTAGCTAGATAATTTTTCAATTCAATCTCGATTCTAACCCTCATTTGCAGCCTGTGACAACACCCTTAACCAAGCCCCATTACAACCATTGAAAGACCTTTTGATCGATGTATCATATCAATCCACAGTGGTGGAGATCTGATTTTCTTGCAAGCTTATGGTAATAACTTTTCAGATTGACTAGAGGGTGCTTAATTTTTGAACCCTAAACACTTCGAGTGAATAGAGTGAATCCTTAGTGAGGATGTCAACTCCTGTTAATTAAGATGGAAAGATAACTACTCAGGAAAAAGGAGAAAGCTTATGTTTTCAATGATAACATTTTCAACTTAAAGTGATTGAATCTTTAATGTTCTTTTGCTTGAATTTTCATTGTATGATTAACCTGTGGATTAGTTTGAAACATTATCGATAAAGATTGTAGGTTGAGAGGAATGATTCTTAATTAGGGACTGAGATTTTGCTTGAGGACAAGAAACGGCTTAAGTGTGGGGGTATTTGATAAACGATAAATTATACAAATTTTTACCTCATGTTTAGCCTATATTTTGGATGAATTATTATCGATTATGTGAGAATTGGTGCTCTTAATCTTTCTTTTTCATAACTTATACTTAGGAGAGCATAGGGAAGAGAAAAGAACAAAAAAGGGGCCAAAAACGATGAAAAATAGGCCAAGATGTGAAAACAACACGGCCCAAGAAGTCACCACACGGCCGTGGTACACGACCGTGTCACATGAAGTTCATACGGTCTAGCTCTCGACAAGCATGGCCAGGCCAAACGGCCGTGCCTCCATCGATAAATTTTACACGGCCTCTTGTCGTAGTCATACGAGCGTGGCACACGGGCGTGTTCTAGTTGTGAGGAAGAGGAATTTCACTCGGATTGGGATGCTTAGAGGCTAAGAAATGCTCCCCAAAGCTCTATATAAAGACCCTAGAAGGCAACTTTAAGGGCGTACTCTTTTCTCCGAATAGGAGCGCCATCTTTTTGCCAACACAAGAAGTGGAAGCAAGGAATTACTCTAAGGGAAACTGATTGATTCATCCCCGAAGCTAGAATTCTACATCAAGATAGAAGATCTCCCTAAATTCCTTCAGGGGTTTTTGGTTTCTTTATGTTTTGTTATCTTAATTCTTCTGAGATGTTTTCTTTCTTAATTATGAACTAAACCTCTCAAATACTTAAGGAGGATGTAACCTAAGATAGATTTTGTTATTATTTGATAAATACTTGAATTGTTCTTAATTATGTGTTCTTCATTCTTGAATTAATAATCCTAGGTATTACTTCAAGAACCTGATGTGCTTAGAGGAGAGGAGCAAAAGTCCCTGTGATAAGAGTAGATCTACCATAATTAAGCAGAGTTGAATGCAACCCTAGACATAGGGCGACGTAATTTTGCTGAATTAGGGCCCTCGAATCTTGAATTCGAAAGAACATACAAGTGACATACCCTACTTCACGGTAATGAAAATCTTCCCCTATGGTACAGTAGAAATAAAACACGAGTCACTTGGCACTTTCCAGGTAAATCACACTCGACTCAAACATTCTTTTGATATTAATCCTGAAAACAGGCCGGAAGAGTTCCAACTCTTCAAACCAATGTGAAATACTCAGCTCAAAAAGAGTCGAGCTTAGACTATAAATAAACGCTTCTCGGGAGGCAACCCGAGCACTAACTAAGTAACTTTTCTTTTGTTTTTAGTTTTTTTTATACAGCAACTAACAACTTTGATACAGGAAAATAGGACCATACGGCCTAGCACACGGGCGTGCCTAAGGCCGTGTGATACTTTAAACAAAGACACGGTCGTGCACCTAGACCGTGTGTAAATGTTCCCAAAACACGGGCTGTCGACAAAAATCCACGACCGTGCGACATGGCCGTAGTAACCTTTCAACTTAGATGCGGGCTTACACAAATCCACACGTCCGTGTCCCCAGACCGTGGCAAACACTGCCAAATTGAACACAGCCGTGTGCCCTCCCACACGACCGTGGGAGTAGCGAAGCATCATCGCACACGGCCGTGGGACCTCTTACACAACCGTGTGAAGAGCGAACAAGTTCGCCAACGGCCATGCAATATAGCCGACACGGGCTAAACCCGAGTCACACGGCCGTGGGCCTCTATTCTCCAAATCAGTTCTATTTTTCTCATTTTTCATTTTGTTAATTTTTTTCCTTTATTAGTCTCCTTTTTATTTCAAATTTTATTTTTATTATGTTTAATCCTTTTAATCATTACAGTATTATTATTTTTAGAACTTAGTTTATTATTTTTCTGTTATTTATTTTTCTATCTTTCATATCGGCTAATCCTTAACAAGTAATTTCTATTAATCGACAAATCCCACGACTAATTAGTATTTTCGCTGTTCAAAAAAGAGCTCTACAGCTCATACTCAAAACGGAAATGGAACACCCTACCACAATTGCTGACTCTTCCTAACAAATTCATCCTAAATTCAGGGAGTTTCAATCCTCTCCCTATCTTATGATATTATACTTATCTTACTATTTATATATCTTTGTACATTGAGGGCAATGTACATCTTAAGTGTGGGGGGGAAGATTACTTTAATTCTTTTATTATTTATAAAAATCCCTGAAATCTTACTTTATGCGTTGTCCTTAACTAATTCTCAGGCTCCTACTAGGAATTAATTCTGATTGATTTATGATTTTTATTGATATGTTAAGAACAAAGACATAGGTGCTTGTGCTTTGAATATTCAAACTTTAAAACATTAGGGAATCAAGCATGATAAGTTGAAATTTTTGAGAACCCCAGTTTTTTTCATAAGTTCTTTTTCCTAATTCTAATTATTATCTTGAGATTTGAAATTTGCAAGAGTGACATCAAAAGCCGTAATTCTGGTGAGATTTTTGAGCCTTTTTGAGCATACATTCTTTCGTGCTCATTTTTATTATTGCTTTGAGTGAGTCAATATTGAATTGTTATTCTAGAACTTGCTTCGATCATACATGTCGAGACCACATCATTGATTTGATATACCGAAATGATAAAGGCACCTAGGATTTAACCCACTTACTCCACAAAAAGCCTACCTCCATGAATTAACCCCTAGTGAACCCCATTGAGCCTAACAACCTTTTCTTTGACTTACCCCTAATATTAACCAATAACACTTTTTTGTTGAATTTCATTCAATTATTTTGACCCCTATTTTTGTCGAGATTTGAGTTGAAATTTTCATCTAGCTTTATTCTCTTTTCCAATTTGTAAAGTTTTATTCAATGTATTATAACTTGAATTGTTCTTAAAAAAAATAAAAATAAAAAAATAAAAAATGTATACATACATTGAAATTTAGCTGTAACTTGTAATAGTTTAAATAAGTTTTTGCATAATTCTATTTTAAGGCTACCAAGGCAGAAATGATAAGTATCATAAGAATTAGCTGAGAAATATGTTCCAGTCATAGAGATTTTTCTAGCTAGATGATTTTCCAAATTCAATCTCGATTCTAACCCTCTTTTGCAGCCTGTGACAACAACCCTAACCAAGCCCCATTACAACCATCGAAAGACCTTTTGATCGATGTATCATATCAATCTACAGTGGTGGAGATCTAATTTTCTTGCAAGCCTATGGTAATAACTTTTCAGGTTGACTAGAGAATGCTTAATTTTTGAACCCTAAACACTTTGAGTGAATAGAGTGAATCCATAGTAAGGATGTTAACTCCTGTTAATTAAAGATGGAGAGATAAATACTCAGGAAAAGGGAAGAAAATTTATGTTTTCAATGATAAAATTCTCAACTTAAAGTGATTGAGTCTTTAATGTTCTTCTGATTGAACTTTCATTGTATGATTACCTGTGGATTAGTTTGAAACATTATTGATAAAGATTGTAAGTTGAGAGGAATGATTCTTACTTAAAGATAGAGATTTTGCTTGAGGACAAGCAAAGGCTTAAGTGTGGGGGTATTTGATAAACATTAAATTATACATATTTTTACCTCATGTTTAGCCTATATTTTGGATGAATTATTATCAATTTAGTGAGAATTGGTGCTCTTAATCTTTCTTTTTCATATCTTATACTCAGGAAAGCATAGGGAAGAGAAAAGAATGGAAAATGGACCAAAAACTGGAGAAAATGGGCCAAAATATGAAGACGCACGGCCCAAGAAGTCATCACACGGTCGTGGCACACGGCCGTGCCACACGAAGACCATACGGTCCAGCCTCGACAAGCACGGCCAGGCCACACGGCCGTGCCCCTATGAACAGAATCTCACACGGGCGTGGCATACGGGCGTGTTCTAGTCGTGAGAAAGAGGAATTTCACTCAGATTTGGATGCTTAGAGGCTAAGAAATACTCCTCAAAGCTCTATATAAAGACCCTAGGAGGCAACTCTAAGGGGGTACTTGATTCCCCCTGTTGGGGGTACTCTTTTCTCCCAATAGGAGTGCCAAATTTCTGCCAACGCAAGGAGTGGAAGCGAGGAATTACTCCAAGAGAAGCCGATTGATTCATCCCAGAAGCCGGAATTCTACATCAAGATAAAAGATCTCCCTAAATTCCTTCAAGGGTTTTTGGTTTCTTTATGTTTTGTTATTTTATTTCTTCTGAGATATTTTCTTTCTTAATTATGAACTAAACCCCTCAAATGCTTGAGGGGGATGAAACCTAAGACAGATCTTGTTATTTATTCTTGAGTTATTTGATAAATACTCGAATTGTTCTTAATTATGTGTTCTTCATTCTTGATTTAATAATCCTAGGTATTACTTCAAGAACCTGATGTGCTTAGAGCAGAGGAGCAAAAGTCCCTGTAATAAGAGTAGATCTACCATAATTAAGTGGAGTTGCATGCAACCCTAGACATAGGGCGACATAAATCTGCCGGATTAGGGTCAAACCTAATATAGGGAACCATAGATCGAATTAATACAACCTAGGGAGTTAATTAATAAAGGAACTTTAATTAACAACTTAGGCCTAGTTGCTCTACGCCTCGACGGAGGGTTTAGCATAGATTAGGGATCTCTACGGATCAAGTCAAGTAAATAAATCATTTAGTTCAAGAAGATTAATAACAAGTGAAGTCTAGGTAGATTCCCCCTTGAGTATTGCGTATATCATGCAGTTTTCCTGAAAGTTTTTCCTTAATTTACTTTTTGTGCCTTTTTACTTAGTTTTAGAATTAGTTTTAATCAAACCCTCTTTATTTTTTGGCTAGATAATAGAAAGGAAGTAAGTATTAGTACTTTTGGTTCCCTTGGGTATGATAACTCGGTCTTGCCACTAAGCTATACTACTATCGATAGGTGCGCTTGCCTTAGATCGTGATATTAGCTATTTTCGGTGTGATCAGTTCTTTATAAATTTTAATACTTAGTATCGCGAGCGATCATCGAATGCTCTCAAGAATTCTTATTGTTTCCCAAAACTCAAATGATTTACAATGAAGGGAGAGGCCTCTATTTATAGTTGAGCCTCCTCAAATCCAACGGTACAGATCAATTACATCAACGGTTAAGATTAAAGGGTATCTACAAATTATATCTTTAAGAGTAGTCAGCGCAAGAAAAGTATGGATAGATCATAACACATTGTATGAGTGCCCAGACGGCCTCCTAGATGTCACTTGCGGTTCCACCGATGTCACCGTGTCTAACAATTGGTTCAGGGACCAAGACAAAATTTTTGGCTATATAAATCCATCAATAATCTCTCCTCATTCCCCCATCTTCCAAACAATAAAAAAAGAGTTGAACAATGGCTGCAACATTATCATGGTGCTTCATATTGGCCCTTTTCATGGCCACTCTAATGGCAAGTCCTAGTTTGAGTTTGGCTAATATGAATGTAATCGATAAATGTTAGAGAGGAAACCCTCTTTGGCAGACTCAACCACAACAATTAGCCAAATGCTCCGTCGGTTTTGCTGGCAAAATGATCAAAAACATTGGCGAAGACGTCATGGTGTACGAGGTTATTGATCCTTCCGACGACCCTTTGAGTCCTAAATCAGGGACTCTTCGTTATGGAACCACAATGATCAACGGAAAAGTATGGATCACATTCAAAAGAAGCATGACCATCACACTCAAAAGACGACTTCCCTTAAACATCTTCATCACCATTGACGGTTGCGGCTTCGATGTCCACATAACTGGTGTTGGGTGCCTCTTGGTGTACGAAGCAACCAATATAATCATCTATGGGCTTTCCATCCACAATTGCAAGCCCGTGACATCTTGCAATGTCATGGGTCCAAATGAAAAGGTGATCCCTTTGGGCCAAGTGGATGGAGATGCTATAAGAGTAGTCAGCGCAAGAAAAGTGTGGATCGATCATAACACATTGTATGAGTGCCCAGACGGCCTCCTAGATGTCACTTGCGGTTCCACCGATATCACCGTGTCGAACAATTGGTTCAGGGGCCAAGACAAAGTTATGCTCCTTGGACACGATGATGGTTATTTGGAAGACAAAAACGTGAAGGTCACTATAATTTTAAACTATTTCGGACCTAACTGCAACCAAAGAATGCCAAGGTAAATAACAATGTTGGATTGGTGAGCTCCATGTGTTCTAATGCATATTTACATGAAGTATCTTAAACTATTGTGTATTGAATTATATTGCAGAGTTCGCTATGGATACGCGCACGTAGCGAACAACTTTTACCAAGGGTAGGAGCAATACGCCATTGGTGGAAGCATGGGCCCTAGCATCGAGAGCGAAGCCAATTTTTTCGTTGCTCCGAATGATGCTGGAAAAAAAATGGCAATATGGAAAGATGAAGATTCATGTAAATTTTATTCAGTAGGGGATGTATTAACAAATGGAGCATCTTTCGGTGAGCAAACTACTGTAGGTGGAGCGAAGCCTAACTATAACCAAGAACAAAATTTTGAAGTTGCCGATGCTGGATCTGTTAAGGAATTGACAAGTGAATCTGGTGTTTTACAATGCTCCAAGGGTTTAAAATGTTAAAAATCATTTGTGTTGGTATCTCAAAGTTGAGGACTCGAGTTCTGAAGTTAATACCCCTCCCACTAAATTGTAACCAAAATACTAATGCTTTTATTATATTTTGTTTCATGTAAAAACAGGGTGAATATTTGTACGAGAGAAAGGGTGTCTATTTTGACATTATAGAAATCGACAAAGAATTCCCCTTATTTTAATTTTTTAAAATTGAATTATTATGCTTTATGTAAATTGATAAGTTAATTTGATTGGATAATAACACTAAATATTAATATTAAATTATTGACTTAAAAATGAATAGAAATAATTCGTGCGTAATGTATTAACGAAAATCAACCATTCAAATTTATATATTTATAAGATGATTGATTTACAATATTTTTTATTTTTTGAAGGTCAAAGTGCAATTTCATCACATATATTAATTTATAATTTGACTATTTATAAAGAGACTGAATTGAAATTTTTCTATTTTTGAGACTAAAACTCTTGTATGCCCCGAAATTTTTCTATTTTTGAGACTAAAACTCTTGTTTGCCACCGACAAATTCGCTTCCGATTATAATGGCAATGGGAGGTTAAGCTCGAGCAAGTACCAAGGGAGTGTAAGCAGGTAGCTGACTATATGGCTAAGAGGTCTAAAGTTGTTTGATTCGATGCATTCAAGATGGAGTCTGCTTAGTAATGATGCATTGAAATAAGAATTTGTACACTGATACTTGCTTTCTATTAAAAAATATATATAATTTTTAAATTAAAAATATAACAAAATTTCATTATTAGTTTTTTTAACAATGCATTTCAACGTACTCAAACCCATATTTTCATGCATTACTAATAATACTCATATTAATTGAGCTAGGACCAAATCTATATTTCATTTTTAACTTTTAAATATGAAACCAGTTTTCAAACTTGGCCACATATATATATATATATATATATATTACATTGACTAACAAATTATCTCTTATAAGTACCCAAAAATGAAAACATTTTTGTAAAAAGAATCTAATATCTTATTATTCTATATATTATGATTTGATGATTTTGAATTTTGAAATTTAAATCTTGATATAAATAGTAATATTTAAACTCATTAGGTCTAAGTTTGCTTTTAGTCTCATGCCATGTGTAAGTTATGGATTTAGCCTTAATTATCTAATTTAATCATTTTTAGACTCTATTTTTTTGAATTTTGAAATTTCAATCTTGATTTAAACGATAGCCATTAAAACTATTAACTAAAATAATATGGCATTTCTGTGAGTATCACATGAAAATAACAAGTTAATATGACATTACACGTGTGATAATATATTTATTAAATGAGATTTTGGAAATAGCAATTATAACTTAACGAATTCAATGTATATTGTTTAGTTCATGATTGAAATTTTAAAATTTTAAAAGCACATGACCTAAAATTGACCAACTTAGAATACACTTATATGCAAACTATGTGTATTACAAGTACTAATAGCAGAATTTCACCAAAAATAAACAAAGAATACATTTTTTGTCCCAATGAAAATGAAGTTAGTTACTAACAAAGTAGCCCAAGCTATTGGTATCCGATAGTACATTTATATGCAAATTATGTATACTACAGGGGATTTAGCCTGGATCGGTAATCCCGCTGTAAGGATGAGGTTCGCGGGAGTGTGCTCTCTGAAATGGAAATGTGCGCACATGAATATGAATTGACGAATCCGGATTTGTACACTAAAGTGTACCCCTGAAAATCCATCGACATTCCGAGAAATTCAACGGGATAAACATGGGAAAATAATAATGGAATGGAAATCATGGTATTGATGAGCTCATCAATCATGGTAAATATTATTGATACATTGAAATTATTGGACTAACTTGAATGTTGAGTTTGTGCATGTTAGCGTAATAATGCATTGAATGGATGTATGAATGTTTATTGTATTGTATTGAAAATATAAGGCAAGTATAATTCTTGTTACATGAGCTTACTAAGCACAACGTGCTTACCCTGTTTCCTTTTTCCCTGTTTTGTAGTGTTAAGAGCTCGAAGGTCAGATTCGGTCGGAGACACATTACACTATCGACCTCAACATTTTAGTATAAAAACAAACTTTATTTTGGAAATCAATGGCATGTATAAGCTAAAAAAGTAAATGTTAATGCGAAATGAATGTAAAGTTAGCCATTGGTATGGCTAACAAATCTTGGTTTTGGTATGTTATGAGGTTATCTCATGGATATGTTTGAATTTATCTTGAAAATATGTTGAAAGGTTTTGATTGGTCTCGGTTTAAAATTTGCAGGGAAGGAATATTGAGTTAATAAAAAAAATTTTAGGGTTTTTCGAAAAATTCCCTAGTATTCGATTAAATCCCAGCTTCGTCCCGAAGTATGTTTTGGGCTTCGGAGACCCATCTAAGGGACGCCATAACATGTTTTGGTAAAAGTGAATAGTTTTTAGCTCGTAATAACGGAAGTTTATTTGGTAAACTCTGGTAATGCCTCGTACCCTATTTTGGTGAGGAATTTGGGTGGGGGGTGTTACAGAATTAAATATGCAACTTATACATAGTACGATTGTCGAAACCATTTTTAAACGAGTTTTAGAAAACGGGGGTTTGACTTTTAAAAATTGAAAACGGGAGTCGCCACCAATCAGTTTAAGTGTGATTGAACCACATTCAAACCATTTTTGTTTGAAATCGTTTGTTTTGGTCTACGAAATCAAGAAAACGGGTTCGGGAGTCGGTTACGTACGAGGAAGGGTTAGCACCCTCGTAACGCCCAAAAAAATTGGTACCAAATTGAATAACTTTCTGTCTTTAATACTAAAATTTGAAAATATTTGAAAATATGATCCCTTTTGCAATTAGAAAGGTTCGAGTTTAAAACCGAGATTCCTTCGTTCAAAAGAAGTACGAATATCACATCTAGCATAATAAGACATAATATTCTAAAACTTTTGTAACTAAAATCATCTCGATATTTATAAAATCATTTAGAAGGATATTTTGGGCATTTAGACAAACGGGAAATTGCAACTCAGCATGTTAGGGCACTATTTCTCGAATTTCTAAATACAAAAACATTGCCTTTGTTTTAAAACACTTTTTATTTGTTTTTCATTTTAATATGATGCAATTAAGACGATATAATACAAGATAATAAAATTTAAACAATTATAACACATGCTTTAATATAAATATAATATAACAACATTTCATGCAAATATAACTCATCAAATAATATAGTACAACTTATACTAATATATATCTACATATTATGCAAATAACCATATAGTACATTCACATTTATTTCATTCAAATATAATTTAGAAACAATCACATAAGTAACCAATTCCATGCAAATGTGTAAAAATAATTATAATAAGAAACTTAAAAAAGTAGAATCCTTATGCCACAACAATTATTAAATAAAAAAAATTAATCAAAAATTTTTTATAAGAGTATGCTCAAAATAAAAAAAAACTAAAATTTAAAACATATGTATAACCAAAACATATTGAATAATAAAATAACTTAATATATATATATATATATATAAATATTTCTTAATAATTTTCAAAAATATATACAATGAAATATAAAATAGTATAATATATAATCAGAATATAATATATAATAGTATATAAGAAAATATGGTAAATGATTTTTTTTAAAAAACACAAATATAAAACATAATATTCAATAATAATTTTATAAATAAGAATAAAATATATAATATAAAATAAAAAACTAATATACACTATAAGTATAAATAATATAATGATAAAGGGAGTCTAAATATTTGATTAAAGTATAAAAATATAACATTTTAAAATTACAATTTATCCAAAAATATAATAAAATATAATGTAACAAAATAATATATAGTAAAATATGTTATAGTAATATAAATATATAGTAAATGATAAAAAAAGTAAATGCATATGAAAATAATATAAAATAAATTTATGTACAAATTGTATTTAAAAACAAAATAAATAATATTTAAAAGATTTAAAAAAAATTATAAGAAATATATAAAGTAATAATGTAAAGTAAAATATCTTTATAAAAATATATAGAATTTTAAAAGAATAATATAATATAAGTAATTAAGTAAATATAAATCATAAATTATAGAATTTAATAACACTATTATAAATTGTAAATAATATAATAAAAAATATTAAAAAATTGATTTACACATGAAATTAATATAGTATATTTTTATTTATAAATATAAAATATAATAAAATAAATAGTAAACACTTATAAAATATAATATAATATAATATAATAATATAAAAGATGTATAAAATATTTCAATTAAATAAAAAATATAAAAAGGACTTTAATTAAAATTGAATTTAAAATTACGGGGCTAATTTTAAAAATAATAAAATAGATAAGGGCTAAATTAAAACGCGGATCCAATTCCTAGGGACTCATCGGGTAATTAACCCTAATCCCTAAACGACATCGTTTTAGAAACGTGCCTTAAAACATGATTTAGGGATCAAATTAAAATAAAAATAAATTATTAGGGTCAAATTAAAACGAAGTAAAATCTAATTTGAATGAAATTAAATAAAATAGAAATGCGGAAGGGCACATGGCATAAATATACCAATTTAATGGTAAAACACGTGGATCGTTCCGGGTCTCAGGTTAACGCGCGGATCTTGGGTTTAAAACGACGTCGTTTTAAGCTTATTTCATTAAACCAAAACGACGTCATTCCCTTGTGCCTATTTACGTTAGAAAATGAACAAAAAAAAAAACATTTTTAGGTTTAGTTTTTAAAAAAAACAAAGAATGCTCTGAGGTCCTTAAAGCTCCGACCATCGGCCATCCCAGCTCAGGTCATCGGACCTCCACGCGTCGTCACACGCGCCACCATACACAGTGGCCGGAAGCTGAAAAGCTTCCGATCTGAGGTATTTTCTTCTCCCCTATCCTTTTCTCATATTATTTTAAAAAAGAAAATGCTATTTTGAACATTAGCAGGTAAGGCAGAAACGAAAAATGTAAAAATGAATCACCTTTTTTAAAACTATCTTTTGTTTTTATTGCTGTTGATATATTCGTGTGTATCCGTAAAAAAAAGTCCCATTTACAGATTCGAAGAAAAGGCTTTATAGCCTTGGTTTATTACATACTTTGGAAAGAAATCCTTGATTTCTTTCCGTATTTGTTTAACCCGTATATTGTGTCCTTTCTTCCCATATTTGTTCTTTGTCTATCGCGGTTCTTTCCTTTTCTTGCAGGTAACCATGAGAATCGCAGCGACGATCGAGAGAAGATGGTGGCTCGATAAGGGCACTGATGAAGCGCTGATGGCACGAACCAGCAGTGACTCGTGGGATGGCCAGTGGCCAAATCCCCGAGCATTGATGGCGCCTTGATGGGAGCCTCGGATCTTGGGAACTGCAGACGCTCCTCGGTCTTTCCAGAAGCAGTTGTGGCGCGAGGGTTTCTGGAAACCCTAGGGTTTCCTGACTCCACTTAAGTGTATGGGCCAATTGGGTTAATTCTTGTAATTGGGTCTGGGTAGGTTTAGGTCCGGGTTAAGTTATTTGGGTTGTAGGATATTTGGCTATTGGGTTTAAAGATTTGGCTGTAACTGAGTTAGGGTGACATGAATTTTGGGCCACATGTATTTGGGTTAAAGGGATTTGGGTTTTAACATTTGTAAAAGGACTTTACAAATAAACACTTATTAATTATTTTTTAAGCCCGGGCAAATTTATGGTATTACAGCTGCCCCTCTTTGCTTATTGTTGTGTAACAAGAATAAAGCAAAGACTAATACATCAATTTGCTCGAGCTCATCGAATCTTGAGTTCTTTGGCTTGCTCCCCGTCAGATACAGAGATGCCAAATCTTTGTTTTTGACTTGCTCCCCGTCTACTACAGAGACGCCAAATATTCGTTTTCGATCTGCTCCCCGTCTACTACAGAGATGCCAAATCTTCGTTTTCGATTTGCTCTCCGTCTATTACAGAGATGCCAAATCTTCATCTTTGATCTGCTCTCCGTCTACTATAGAGACGCCAAATCTTCGTTTTCGATCTGCTCTCCGTCTACTACAGAGATGTCAAATCTTCGTTTTCGATCTGCTCTCCGTCTACCACAGAGACGCCAAATCTTCGTTTTCGATCTGCTCTCCGTCTACTACAGAGATGTCAAAGCTTTATTTTCGATTTGCTCTCCGTCTACTACAGAGATGCCAAATCTTCATTTTTGATCTGCTCTCCGTCTACTACAAAGATGTCAAATCTTTATTTTCGATCTGCTCTCCGTCTACTATAGAGACGCCAAATCTTTGTTTTCGATCTACTCTCCGTCTACCACAGAGATGTCAAATCTTCACTTTCAATCTGCTCTCCGTCTACTACAGAGATGCCAAATCTTTGCTTTCGATCTGCTCTCCGTCTACCACAGAGACGCCAAATCTTCGTTTTCGATCTGCTCTCCGTCTACTACAAAGATGTCAAATCTTCATTTTTGACCTGCTCTCCGTCTACTACAGAGATATCAAATCTTCGTTTTCGATCTGCCCTCCGTCTACTACAGAGACGCCAAATCTTCGTTTTCGATCTGCTCTCCGTCTACCGCAGAGACGCCAAATCTTCGTTTTCGATCTGCTCTCTGTCTACTACAGAGATGCCAGATCTGGATCTACATTGTCCTTTGAAGAACATATCCTGTAGAATGTGTGCGTGTTTATGCCTAATGATTAGGATGCCATGATCAAAATGAGTCAAATGTTCCTGACTAGACATGATGCAAAAAATGTTATGAGAATGATTCTTTTGTCAATCACTTCATCTTTCTTGATGTATTGTCCACTCTTTGAATTTGATCCTACCATTCACAAATGTACAGCCTACTAAAGACGTTCGTGAAATGATCTTCTCTTAGGTTCTGATAGCTTACAAATGTCCACTCCTTATTTATACTAAAGAAGAAATTCCCTCAAGGACCTTTGATCCCTACTCAATGAGAACTCTTTAAACAACTGTCATGTTTCAATTTCTTGTATTATCCAGAAATTTTCAGAATAATGTTCAAAATTTCATTTGTGAAAATATTTTAGTTCACCTATTATTATTTCAATGCTACACACTTTAAGAATAATAAGAAATGAATGAATTAATCTTTGAGGAAAGTTATAATCAAGATTACAAAAGAAAATCAATCTATTAGCATATCTTTGAGAAGAAAAAGAATCCAAAGATAGCTAACAGGACAAAAAGGAAAAATAGATGCCCTAGATATCACCGCTTGAACATCTATATACACTTCATGAAGACCTCTTTGAGTTCACCATGTGCTTAGAAGATTCAAAGTATTTTGTTGATGCCCCAGTATGAGACACATTTTTGGTTCCTATTGAATTTGATATAGCAAAATCACCGTACATCTTTCAACATTTTGAGCCGCCCTTTCAGGTTTTCAACTCAAAAACACCTTTGGTCTCAAGGTGCCTTTTGCGGGTTTTCACCTTGGCCTCTCCATTTTTTTTTTTTTGAAAAATAGAAGTCTCAAAGCGCCCTTTGCGGGTTTTCACTTTGGCTTCTCTTCTTTCTAGACAAAGTATTTCTTGACTGAGTCTGAATTCACTGGATTAGGTAAATTTCTCCCATCCATCTCTGCTAAGATCAATGCCTCTCCAGAGAAAGCCTTTTTCACAACAAACGGCCCTTCCTAATTTGGCATCCATTTTCCTCTAAAGTCCTTCTGAAGAGGAAGGATCTTCTTTAGTACAAGGTCTCCCTTGCGAAATTCTCTTGGTCGAACTTTCTTGTCATAAGCTCGCATCATTCGCTTATGATACATTTGGCCATGGTGAATAGCTCTTAACCTCTTTTCCTCAATCAAGTTCAACTGATCATATCGTGCTTGTATCCATTCAGCCTCATCTAACTTTGCCTCTGACAAGATTCGAAGAGAAGGTATTTCTACTTTAATTGGTAATACTGCCTCCATCCCATAAACCAGTGAGAATGGGGTTGCCCCAGTAGAAGTTCTGACAGATGTTCGATAAGCAAAGAGTGCAAACGGTAGTTTCTCATGCCAGTCTCTATAAGTCTCAATCATCTTCCCCACAATCCACTTAATGTTCTTGTTGGCGGCTTCCACTGCCCCATTCATTTTTGGGCGATAAGGGGAAGAATTGTGATGCTTGATCTTGAACTGGTCGCAAACTTCCGCTATCATTTTGTTGTTTAAATTCAACGCATTATCAGATATGATCCTCTCGGGTATTCCGTACCGACAAATAATCTCTTTCTTTAAGAATGGACTCATAGCTAACTTAGTAACATTCGCATAAGAAGCAGCCTCTACCCATTTTGTGAAGTAATTAATAACCACGAAGATGAATCGGTGTCCATTTGAAGCTTTCGGTGATATTGGGCCGATGACGTCCATGCCCTACATGGAAAAAGGCCATGGAGAAGTCATAACATGTAAAGGTGATGGTAGTACATGAATTTTGTCCCCATAAATTTGACATTTATGGCATTTCTTAGCATAGTTGATACAGTCTCTTTCCATAGTGGACCAAAAGTAGCCAAACCTCATGATTTGTCTTGCCATTGTGAAACAATTGGCGTGTGTCCTACAAACACCTTCATGAACTTCTTCTAATATTAACTTAGCTTCTACGGCGTCAACACACCTCAGAAGTACCTGATCTTTCCTTCTCTTGTATAAGATGTCTCCATCCAAGACGTAGTCACAGGCTAACCTTCTCAAAGTTCGTTTGTCATTTTCATTGGCCTGCTCAGGGTATTTATGATCTTTCACATACCGCAATATATCACTATACCAGGGACTTGTATCCTTTTCTCCTTCCTCCATGTTACAACAATGAGCTGGCTCCTCGAAGACACTCATCTGAATTGGTCTCATTTCCTCCCCTGGATTTACTTTAATCATGGATGCTAGGGTCGCTAAGGCATCGGCCATTTGATTTTCTTCTCGAGGTAAGTAGTTGAAGGTGATATTATCAAACTCCTCAAGTAACCCTAAAACTATTGTTGAAACCTTTTTTACGGGTTTTGAAAAACGGGGTTCGACTTTAAAAACTAAAACGGGAGTCGCCACCAATCTTTTTAGGTGTGATTGGATCACCTTTAAAACATTTTATTTTAAAATCATTAGTTTTTGTCTACAAAATCAGAAAACGAGTTCGGGAGTCAGTTACATACGAGGAAGGGTTAGCACCCTCGTAACGCCCAAAATTTGGTACCTAATTGATTATCAAATGTCTTTTACGTAGGAAATTTAAAAATTTTAAGATGCAATCCTCTTTAAGATATCTTGATTTTGGAAATTAGGGTTCGCTTATGTCAAATGAGTCAAAACATCACATCTAGTAAGTTTGGAAGCAATGTTTTTAAGTCATTCGAAACTAAGCTAGCCCATTTTTGAAAATCTCTATCTCGAAAGGACAAAGCACCATATCCAATAAGTTAGGACACAACGCTTTGAAATTCCAAGACAGTGGCTTGTATTTTGAAAACCTTTAAAAAACTTAGAAGGGTGCTTAACTACTTGAATTCAACGAGAAAAGTTGCAACCCAGTAAGTTAGGGCACTACTTTTCTCGAAGCTTTCAAATACCAAGCATTGCCTTTTATTTTTGAAAACTTTTGAATATTTTCCGTAAAAATGAATTTTTTTGTTTAAAACAATGATTTACAGAAATATGGCATTGATACATTATAAAGCTAATTACAATATGCTACCATTCTTAATAATATAGACAAATAAGAAACAACATAAAATTCACACATTAAGATAATTATGCTAAAAGATAAACTAATATATGATGTTAGCAAGTAGAAATATAAAACGATTCATAATAAATCAAAGAATATAAAAATGTAAGTGGAAATCAAAATTTATGATAAAAACGGCAAAATAATGGTTGAAAACAAATATGAATATTTAAAAAGGTAAGGAAAAAAGTAACATATGTATATAATAATTAACATATTTAAATGAATAATATAAAAAATTTTAAAAAAGAGAATATATAATAATATATAATAATTTAATATATATAAAAATATTTAACACAAAAATATATAAATATATGAGAGTAACAATATGATAATGAGAATGATAAATAATGTTTAGAAATTTAAAAATATATGTGTAATATACAATAGTTCTATATACACAAAATAATATATGAAAATAATGATATAAAAAAAAACCTTTGTATATAAATAATATATGATAATAATAATTTTATATGAATATATGAGAATAATTATAAAAATAATATATGATAAATAGTTTTACACGTATAAAGTGTTTAGAATAAAAATAAATAATATAATATAAAAATATGAGGGAATTAAAACAGAATAAAATTAGAAAGGACTAAAATTAAACTTCAGTAAAACTTTGTGGTTAATTTAAAAATAATAAAAAAATGTATTTTGGACCCAACTAAAACGCGCGTTAAAACTGAAGGACTCATTGGGTAATTATACCCTAATCCTAGAAAGGTGCCGTTCCGTTTCAGCGTTCATATGGCCTTGGGACCGAATTGAAACAGAGATTAGGAATTTGGGTCGAACTAAAAGATAAAATAGGTTAAGTTTAAAAATTTATACAAAAGAGGAGGGACTAAAGGGATAAATATCCCTTTAGTAGGAAACACGCGGATCCTCAGCTGATGGGTCGGGTCACTCGGGTTATGCCTTAAACGGCACCGTTTTAAGATTATTAATATTAACCCTAAACGGTGTCGTTTTGAGAATGTATAAATAATCAATTTTCTTTAAAAATTTCCCATTTTCACTTCCCCCTCTAAAGCTAACCTGAAAACCCTCCTAATTTTCTCTCTGGCCAGTCGAACTCCGGCCCCGTTCCGACGACCAGTCCGTCCCACGTGCCACCGCACACGCCACCGGTCCTGGAGGTTAGAGGGTCAAAAACCCTCCTTTTTCCAGGAGCTTCGCAGGTAGTCTCCTTCCCTCTTTATTTTGGTAGTATTTGTATACAAAAGACCCTCCTTTTTTGCGCGAATAGAGATCGAAAGAAAAGAAAAAAAAATAAAGATAAAAATAATCAGAATCACCTTTCTGCGATTTTAAGAATATTGTTTTTATTCTATAATCTCTGCTTACATTCGTATCCCCCCCTTTTTCCAGTTTACAAAGAAGGCTTTTATAGCCTTTGTAAGTTTTTTACAATTTCGGAAAGAAATCCCTCTTTCCATGTTTGCTTTGCTTCTCTACTGTTGTCTCTTTCCTTTGTTTGCAGGTAATCACGAAGAATCCGGGTGACCAAGGCGCTGTCTCATGCATCGACCGTGCGTGATTCGAGGCCAGAGTTACGGTGTGTTGATGGAGGCCTGAAACAGCGTGAGGCTCGCAGACGCTCCTTAAAGGTTCTAGAGTCTCGTGTAGCGCGCCAATTGATGGAGGCCAACTGGTGTTATGACGCTAAGGTTCTGGAAACCCTAGGGTTTCCTGATCCTGCTAACTAATCGGGCTTTTTGGGCCCGTGTAATTTTGGATCCTAGTTTAGGTTTGGGCATGGGTGTAAAGGGTATTGGGCTGTTTTAGTGTAACTGGGTCAGGGGTAGTTTAGGGTGCTGTAATTGTTTGGGTTATCAGGCCTTAGGCCTGTTTAGTGTAAATGGGACATTGATAAGGACACTTTATTTATATATTGCTATGGGCTTCCAATGGGTCGGGCAAAATTAGGGTATTACAGCTGCCCCTCTTTGCTCATTGCTATGCAATAAGAATTGAGCAAAGACTTATAAAAGCCAAATTTTGCCCAGGCTTGCCGAGTCTTGAGTTCTTCGATCTGCCCTCCGTCAAATACGGAGATGCCAAATCATCTTGGATCTGCCTTAATGAAGGTCAGATCTGCTATGTCTTCGATCTGCTCCCCATCGAAGAGAGATAAGATCTGCTATCTTTGATCTGTTCCCTGTCAAATACAGAGAAATAAGATCTGTCATCTTGGATCTGCTCTCCGTCTATTACAGAGAGATAAGATCTACTATCTTCGATCTACTCCCTGTCCATTACAGAGAGATAAGATCTGCTATCTTCGATCTGCTCCCTGTCCATTACAGAGAGATAAGATCTGCTATCTTGGATCTGCTCCCCGTCCATTACAGAGAGATAAGATCCGTCATCTTTGATCTGCTCCCCGTCCATTACAGAAAGATAAGATCTGTCATCTTGGATCTGTTCCCCGTCCATTACAGAGAGATAAGATCCGTCATTTTCGATCTGCTCCCCGTCCATTATAGAGAGATAAGATCTGTTATCTTCGATCTGCTCCCTGTCCATTACAGAGAGATAAGATCTACTATCTTGGATCTGCTCCCCGTCTATTACAGAGAGATAAGATCCGTCATCTTCGATCTGCTCCCCGTCCATTACAAAGAGATAAGATTTGCTATCTTCGATCTGCTCCCCGTCTATTACAGAGAGATAAAATCTGTCATCTTGGATCTGCTCTCCGTCCATTACAGAGAGATAAGATCTGCTATCTTCGATCTGCTCCCTGTCCATTACAGAGAGATAAGATCTGTCATCTTGGATCTGCTCCGCGTCCATTACAGAGAGATAAGATTCGTCATTTTCGATTTGCTCCCCGTCCATTACAGAGAGATAAGATCTTTTATCTTCGATCTACTCCCTGTCCATTATAGAGAGATAAGATCTGCTATCTTGGATCTGCTCCCCGTCCATTACAGAGAGATAAGATCCGTTATCTTCGATCTGCTCCCCGTCCATTACAGAGAGATAAGATCTGCTATCTTCGATCTGCTCCTCGTCTATTACAAAGAGATAAAATCTGTCATCTTGGATCTATTCCCCGTCCATTATAGAGAAATAAGATCTACTATCTTAGATCTGCTCCCCGTCCATTACAGAGAGATAAGATCTGCTGAGTTTTGTAGTTTCAAATTATCCACTAGGGAATCCATTTGTAGAATTTGATTTCCTAGAATTTATATGTATGCCAAGTAATTAAGATGCCATAATCGAAATGAGTCAAATGCTTCCTAATTAAACATATTATAATGCAAAATGTTATGAGAATGACTCCTATTTTAGGTATTATCTCTCATTCATTCATCACATTCTGCTCGCATGCCTCAAATTTTCTCCATCAATTCGGTCGATTGTATCATTTCCAAATGTCACGACGTACTAAAGATGTTTGTGAAATGATCCTCTCTTAGGATCGAATCGTTTGTATTGTCCAATCATCATTTGGACTGAAGAAGAAAAATTCTCTCAAGGACTTCCGATCCTTACTCAACGGGAATTCCTTAAAACATTCCCGAGTGTTACGACCCACTGGGGATGTTTAAAAAGATGATCCTCTCCTAGGATTGAATCGTTTGAACTGTCCAATCACCATTTAGACTGAAGAAGAAATTCTCTCAAGGACCTTCGATCCTTACTCAATGGGAATTCCTTAAACAATTGTCATGTTTTCAGCTTCTTGTATTATCTAGAAATTTCCAGAGTAATATGTAAAACTTCGTTTGTGAAAATATTTTAGTTCATCTATCATTATTTCAATGCAACACACTTTAAGAATAATGAAAAATGAATAAATTAATCTTGAGAATAGTTATATTTGAAAAAAGTAATCAAGAATACAATAGGAAATCAATCTGATTGGCATATCTTTGAGAAGAAAAAGAATCCAAAGATAGCTAACAGGACAAAAATCAGATGCCCTAGATATTGCCGCTTGGGCTTCTATATACAGGCTCTATGAAAACTATTTTGAGTTTAACATGTGTTTAGAAGACCCAAAATACTTTGTTGATGCCCCAGCATGTAACATACTTCTCTTCTTGTTGAATCAGGTATAGCAATGTTGCTGCATGCCTTTCAAATTTTGAGCCGCCCTTTCGGGTTTTCAACTCAAAACCCCTTTGGTCTCAAGGCGCCCTTTGCGGGTTTTCACCTTGGCCTCTCCATTTTCTTTTTTCCTTTTTCTTTTTCCTTTTTTCTTCTTTTTCTTTTTTCTTTTTTCTTTTTCTTTTTTTTTTTTTGGAAATAGAAGTCTCAAAGCGCCCTTTGCGGGTTTTCACCTTGGCTTCCGTGAGAAATTCCTATGGATGAACCTTCTTTATCATAAGTCTATGTCATCCATTTGATTAGGATGAATACTTCCAAGTTAAGTTCATTAGAGGTATTCAATTCTTAATTCCATCAAGGCTTGGAGGAAAAATCTTGATTCATAAACCTATGAGAAAGGGGTTGCCCCAGCAGCAGTCCTGGCTGTCGTTTGACAAACTCATGGCTCGATGATGTCTTTGAAGCAATTTGCCCCAACTATGAAGCTGCCAAATGAGCCTAATAGATAGGGGTCACAACAAATATGGCTGTGGTGTTCCTTTGATACACGTAGGATAGAGAATGAACATGCTCTTGCCGATCATCAGCTGAAAACCCAACCTGGCCTAAGAGAAGCATGATAGTGGGTCGGCGTTGTGGTTCCTATCATTACAACATGACCACCAAGGTAAACTCATTATTTTTCAGATGGTATACTTTGCTGTCAATGACAGTACCAGGTAGCATATTGTCAGGAGGTCTTTGCTGGAACAACTTGGTATAATGGTTCTTTTGAGCAACAATAACCACAAACTTAGGGTTTTTGTCAAGGAACTTGCAAGCCTTCATAATTTGATTGAGTCCCTTGTACATCTTTTGACTGAACTGAGACTCGCTATCTCTATCCTTAGAGATAATGATCTGATCAGGCTTCCTCTTCCCAAAACTTGTATAGAAGTCTAAGAAAGCTTCCTTCATGATACCTCATCCACTTTGTCAGAAACTGGTTTGAAAAGAGAATCTATCATTTCAAGCTTTGGAGACTGTGTACAGACTAATGCCCTATAGCGAGAAAGCAAAAGTCATTGCTTAGAGTAAACCCACACTGCGATTGATGAAATATCGAGCTGCTTAAGAGAGACATGGGCCACATCCATGCCAAGAATGATGATTGGAACCTTTGAAACAACTGGAATTGAAGGTGTTTGCTCAGCATAAAGAGTAAGTAGTAGTTTCTTATGCCAATCTTTACCAGTCTCGGTCATCTTCTGTAATTTACTTTCCTTCTTTTTCTTTTCTTTTGGCAACCTTTGTTGTATTGTGGTATGGTGCCTTATCTTTGAACAGACTGCAAACTTTTGACATTATGTAGTTGGATTTTTTTTTTGAAATTTGATGACTATTAACTTGGTAATATTGGCATATGAAGCTACCTTCACTCTCTTAATGGAGTAGTTACCGTCCACAAAGATGAGTCGTTGTCAGCTTTTGACGAGTTCAGGCTCATAACATACATGCCCCATAAGTCCTGGCATTCATCGTATAACGGATGCGATCCCTTTCCTTGGTGGACCAACAGTGCCCCAAAATCTCATGTTATCCTGGCAATTGTAAATTCTCCTGCATGTCTTTAGACCACATTTTGATTTCCCGTAATAGTCTCAACAAGGTCTCGTTTTGTCTCCTCAACTATGTGTATTACGATTTTGCAACCCTTATTTTCTCTAAGGCTATATTGGGTAAAATCCACTCCTCTTATTACTTTACCATTTCTAACAAATTTAGAAACAAGTTGCATTTTCTGTCAAATCTTCAAAGTACTGTGATTCCTTTAAACACATGTCGGGCTCAAAAATGAACTCTGAATCTGTAGTATCGTTGCCCAGGTCATTGATATCTAGGGATCTACGATGGGCACAAAAGAATGTACAAGGAATGAATGAATTCAAGAATAACTATTTACATGTTATGAATGAAGAAATTTGATGAAAATTAGAAAATCAAAGAATAAAGAATGAAAAATTTTGGCTCGAATTGATCATAAAAGATATGTTTTATTAAAATAATGATGGATTAACATGAGCCTATTTCATAAATGTACTCTTATCACTCCTAGGCTTTAGAGTAACAAGAGTGTTCTGAACATTATTCTGCCTTATTTCTAGAAAAACTGTAAGAAGTTCCTCTACAAACCAATTGTCTAAAATATTTCCAAGTTTAGAAGGTCTAATGTCTCATGGGCTTCTTCATTCAGTCCCCTTCTTCGTGCATGGAACTTCTCCAAGCTACCTTCAAAAATTTGTAGCTCCTTGTTGTCTATAAAGCCTTGCACCAAGGCCCTGAACTCAACACAATCATGAATCTCATGACCCTCTCATCCATGGAACTCACAGTAGCTCCTTGTTCCTTTCCTTCCTCCCTTGGAAATCACCATTCCTCTTTTTAACAATTCCCTCCAAATTTCCTTCATCGGCATCCTCAGCTTAGCAATGTTTTCTTTGATCCTTATTGCATCGACTTCCTCAATCGCATTTACCCCTTGGTCACCATGATTGGGCAACGGATTATCTGTATTAGGAGTAATGTCAAATTTTACAACCCCCGCTTTAATAAGCCTTTCTACCGCCTTTTTGAAACCGGTGTAATTTTCTATCGAATGCCCCGATATTCCCGCATGATATTCACATTTGGCGTTTACATCATACCACTTGGGATATGGAGGCTCTATAGGCTTCACGTGGAAAGGAGCTATGGCACGCGCATCGTATAAATTTTGATAAAGCTCGCGGTACGTCACAGGGATGGGTATGAACTGCCTCGTTCTAGATTCTTGATTTTGGGTACTTTGTTGCCCAACCGCAGCTGTTTTGAGCTGTCCAACTGTAATTGCCTTTGAATTGTAACTACTCACATTGTTCACCTCGTTATCTTTTCTTCTCGGGGCCGATTTCTTGATAGCCTTTCCCTCTATTTTGCCACCTCTTATGGCATTCTCAATCATTTCTCTGGCCATAACAATATCAGCAAAACTTTTAGTAGTGCTTCCAATCATGTGAGTGATGAATGGGGCCTTCAACGTGTTGATGAACAACATAGTGGTCTCCTTTTCCAAAAGCGGTGGTTGAACTTGCATGGCCACCTCCCTCCACCTTTGGGCATATTGCCTAAAATTTTCATTAGGCTTCTTCTCCATGTTCTGCAGCGTGATCCTATCAGGAGTCATATCAGTCACATGATTGTACTGCTGTATGAAGGCTTGTGCAAGATCCTTCCATGAACCAATTCTGGCACGGCTCAACTGATTGTACCACTTAGCCGCTGCCCTAACCAAACTATCTTGAAAACAATGGATCAATAATTGATCATTGTTCATATAGCCGGTCATTCGCCTACAGAACATAGTGATATGGGCCTCAGGGCAAGTAGTCCCATTGTACTTTTCAAATTCTGGCATCTTGAACTTGTGAGGGAGTACCAGATCTGGAACTAAGCTCAAGTCTTTAGCATCAACCCCGCGATGACAATCAGCACCTTCTAAAGCCTTAAACTTTTCTTCCAGCCACTTGCAGCGATCCTCTAACTGCCTTGAGGATTCATTCATCATCCCTTCATTTTCTGTCATGTCGAAGTCAGGGGTAATAGGATTTGCGGGATTATCTCCTGGATTTGATCCCGAGCTGATTTGGGAATTCACGGGCATCCCAGTATTAGTTTGCTCTTGCTGAGGCCTAATTGTGACTGACGGCCTTCGAGGAAGTGCCTCAGTTTGTGCTTGCGCATGAGGTGGGGTAAAACCTGGTGGATAATCCTCATTATCTTCTCTAGCAATGGCCATAGGGCCCTTTCCTTTATCCATTGCCCCTGCCAGCAATTGGGCCATCTAAGCCATCATATTCTTCTGTGCTTCCATCACTTGCTCTGTCATGTCATTTTGCATTTTTGCCAACTGTTCTTGCAGTTGGTCTTGCATATCCTTCTGCAGCTGCTCAAACCTCTGATCCATGTTCTTGGTTTTAGTACGGGTACCGTAAGGATGTGTAGGTTCCATATTAGCCTTTCTTTTTCTCTGTATAGTAATTTTAACTTATTAGGGTCTTCCTATAATTTTGAATGCATATGATGCAATGAAATGCTATGAGATGCAAATGCATGAATGCAAAAGGTATCGATCTCGATTCAATTTCATTTAGAAAACTTTATTTAGAAAAAGAATATCTTTACATATGAATGAATTACAAATACGCCTTCGCCATATGGCCCAAAGCTTTAACTCTCCTAAATGACAAAGCTAACTCTTGACCACAATCTGACTGTAGCTCATATTTCGTGCTCGATGTATTAGCTTGTACCTTCAAAATCCATAAATGATCTACTACTATCTCAAATTTGAGCCATGGCTTCACCCATGAGATAATCCCTACAGCCATGGACACCTCCTCCAATGTCTGTGAAGTTGTTTTGATTATCTTGAAAGAAAGATCGGCGAACAAGTAGGCATTCATGCTTCACAGCATGCTGCCCTAAAATGAGATCTAGCACCTTCAGTGTTTCTTGAGAGCTTTTCAGATTCCTGTCCACACAAAATATTTTAAAATGCTTACATGGGTATCTTTTCAGCATAGCCACTCTTCAATTTAAAGGTCTTTAAATGATATGGTCTTCCTTAATCTCTTTTGCGTCCATTTGGGCAGGCCATCAAGGCTTGTATTTCCATTGTCTCTGATAGTAAACTCATGCTTGTTGTTTGGTAGCGGTCCTATAGTAAATAAGCCTTTTACTATCATAGGCCTAATTTTTCATCCAACTCACTTTTGTAAGTCTCATGCATTCTATCAATCACTTTCCTTCCAGCACTCTTACCATCGACCATCTTCATATGGAAGAGAAAAGTTGTAATGGTAGAAGTGTACATCCATGCTCTTCTTGTTCACCTTGAAGTGATCCATGAGTACATTACCTTCTGCCCCTTAGCATGCCTTGCCATAGGGTGTTGATCAATCTACCTCGTATCCAATTCTGCTTTGATTGGAACAACATTAGAAAGTACCAGTAGCGGAAGAGGCCGGAACTCCAACGCTGCCCCATTTCTTCTTTTTTTCCTTTTTAGCTCGCCTCTTATGAAGTTCAAAATTTCCTCACAAAAGTTGGATATAGTCAGCCCTTGAGTAAACTTTATCAACTTGAGTCTTACAAAACCAAATATTCCTCCCCACGGGTACCATATCGGCTTTTTCAAATGTAAAGTAACTGTATACAAGATTCCAATACTGAGTGATGGCCTAAAACAAATTCTCGTATGTTTCCAAGTCAAGCAAGTACTGCAAGCTCCCAACTGCTTGGCTTTGCTATTCCATTGATCCCATATTTCTTTTAACTCATGGTGACTATTCTGTGTGACAATGATACGAAGGTAACTTTGACAGTTCTGACACATATTCCCTTTACTAACTGAGTTTGCTATGACCATATATGGACGTTAGCGTTGCCTTCCACTCTATCAAGAAGTCCGTTCTCCATAATAAAACTCCCTAACTTAGAAACTGACCGTGAATCGATACCTTTTAATGCAAAATGACATGTAATGACAACAAAAATAAAATTGGTCAGTGACAAGTATATAAGACATAATTCAAGAAAATAGAAAATAAACAAGCACCTATATGGGTGATTGCTATGGGCCAACGAAGTTCTACCTAAGGCCAGCTCCTAGGGTCAACTATATGAGTTTTTGGTTCTAAAGAAAAAGGGTACCTGAACCAGCAGATTCCTCGATCCTCACCCATCATAGGCTCAATTGAATTGAGTTTAGTTTAGGGAAATACATTTCCCTATGACTACACGGAGATGAAAATCTCACGAAACCATAGGTACGGATGTATCCCGAAAGTGATCCACTATCCTGCATGGAGGCGAGAACCTCATGAAGGCGTAGTTTCTCACTCCCACTTAAGGGTGTGACCACAACGATCATGCAAATGCAATATGCGCCCAAAATATGACAAACATATGCAGCAGTAATTCAAACACATGTAATGCAAAGAGGATTAAATTTTAAAATTTTTCAAATTTCTGACATTAAGACAAAGGTAATCAACTATACGGCTTGACCCTCTTAAAACGTCCCCAATGGAGTCGCCAAGCTGTCGAAACCTTTTTTACGGGTTTTGAAAAACGGGGTTCGACTTTAAAAACTAAAATGGGAGTCGCCACCAATCTTTTTAGGTGTGATTGGATCACCTTTAAAACATTTTATTTTAAAATCATTAGTTTTTGTCTACGAAATCAGAAAACGGGTTCGGAAGTCAGTTACATACGAGGAAGGGTTAGCACCCTCGTAACGCCCAAAAATTGGTACCTAATTGATTATCAAATGTCTTTTACGTTGGAAATTTAAAAATTTTAAGATGCAATCCTCTTTAAGATATCTTGATTTTGGAAATTAGGGTTCGCTTATGTCAAATGAGTCAAAACATCACATCTAGTAAGTTTGGAAGCAATGTTTTTAAGTCATTCGAAACTAAGCTAGCCCATTTTTGAAAATCTCTATCTCAAAAGGACAAAGCACCATATCCAATAAGTTAGGACACAACGCTTTGAAATTCCAAGACAGTGGCTTGTATTTTGAAAACCTTTAAAAAACTTAGAAGGGTGCTTAACTACTTGAATTCAACGAGAAAAGTTGCAACCCAGTAAGTTAGGACACTAATTTTCTCGAAGCTTTCAAATACCAAGCATTGCCTTTTATTTTTGAAAACTTTTGAATATTTTCTGTAAAAATGAATTTTTTTGTTTAAAACAATGATTTACAGAAATATGGCATTGATACATTATAAAGCTAATTACAATATGCTACCATTCTTAATAATATAGGCAAATAAGAAACAACATAAAATTCACACATTAAGATAATTATGCTAAAAGATAAACTAATATATGATGTTAGCAAGTAGAAATATAAAACGATTCATAATAAATCAAAGAATATAAAAATGTAAGTGAAAATCAAAATTTATGATAAAAACGGCAAAATAATGGTTGAAAACAAATATGAATATTTAAAAAGGTAAGGAAAAAAGCAACATATGTATATAATAATTAACATATTTAAATGAATAATATAAAAAATTTTAAAAAAGAGAATATATAATAATATATAATAATTTAATATATATATAAAAATATTTAACACAAAAATATATAAATATATGAGAGTAACAATATGATAATGAAAATGATAAATAATGTTTAGAAATTTAAAAATATATGTGTAATATACAATAGTTCTATATACACAAAATAATATATGAAAATAATGATATAAAAAAAAACCTTTGTACATAAATAATATATGATAATAATAATTTTATATGAATATATGAGAATAATTATAAAAATAATATATGATAAATAGTTTTAAACGTATAAAGTGTTTAGAATAAAAATAAATAATATAATATAAAAATATGAGGGAATTAAAACAAAATAAAATTAGAAAGGACTAAAATTAAACTTCAGTAAAACTTTGTGGTTAATTTAAAAATAATAAAAAATGTATTTTGGACCCAACTAAAACGCGCGTTAAAACCGAAGGACTCATTGGGTAATTATACTCTAATCCTAGAACGGTGCCGTTCCGTTTGAGCGTTCATATGGCCTTGGGACCAAATTGAAACAGAGGTTAGGAGTTTGGGTCGAATTAAAAGATAAAATAGGTTAAATTTAAAAATATATACAAAAGAGGAGGGACTAAAGGGATAAATATCCCTTTAGTAGGAAACACACGGATCCTCAGCTAATGGGTCGGGTCACTCGGGTTATGCCTTAAACGGTACCGTTTTAAGGTTATTAATATTAACCCTAAACGGTGTCGTTTTGAGAATGTATAAATAATCAATTTTCTTTAAAAATTTCCCATTTTCACTTCCTCCTTTAAAGCTAACCTGAAAACCCTCCTAATTTTCTCTCTGGCCAGGCGAACTCCGGCCCCGTTCCGACGACCAGTCCGTCCCACGCGCCACCGCACGCGCCACCGGTCTTGGAGGTCAGAGGGTCAAAAACCCTCCTTTTTCCAAGAGCTTCGCAGGTAGCCTCCTTCCCTCTTTATTTTGGTAGTATTTGTATACAAAAGACCCTCCTTTTTTGCGCGAATAGAGATCGAAAGAAAAGAAAAAAAATAAAGATAAAAATAATCAGAATCACCTTTCTGCGATTTTAAGAATATTGTTTTTATTCTATAATCTCTGCTTACATTTGTATCCCCCCCTTTTTCCAGTTTACAAAGAAGGCTTTTATAGCCTTTGTAAGTTTTTTACAATTTCGGAAAGAAATCCCTCTTTCCATGTGTGCTTTGCTTCTCTACTGTTGTCTCTTTCCTTTGTTTGCAGGTAATCACGAAGAATCCGGGTGACCAAGGCGCTGTCTCATGCATCGACCGTGCGTGATTCGAGGCCAGAGTTACGGTGCATTGATGGAGGCTTGAAACAGCGTGAGGCTCGCAGACGCTCCTTGAAGGTTCTGGAGTCTCGTGTAGCGTGCCAATTGATGGAGGCCAACTGGTGTTACGACGCTAAGGTTCTGGAAACCCTAGGGTTTCCTGATCCTGCTAACTAATCGGGCTTTTTGGGCCCGTGTAATTTCGGATCCTAGTTTAGGTTTGGGCGTGGGTGTAAAGGGTATTGGGCTATTTTAGTGTAACTGGGTCAGGGGTAGTTTAGGGTGCTGTAATTGTTTGGGTTATCAGGCCTTAGGCCTGTTTAGTGTAAATGGGACATTAATAAGGACACTTTATTTATATATTGCTATGGGCTTCCAATGGGCCGGGCAAAATTAGGGTATTACAACTATCTTTCGATAATTAGCCAATTTAGGATCCCTAGTTTCCCAATCTCCCTTAAGCTGGTAAATCACCAATGCGGAGTCTCCATACACTTCCAGGATCTTAACTCCCCGTTCTATGGCTGCTCGAATCCCCATGATGCATGCCTCATACTCGGCCATATTATTCGTACAATCAAAATCTAATTTGCATGTACACGGATAATGATCTTCATTTGGGGATATTAAGACTGCCCCAATTCCATTTCCTGTCGCATTGGATGCCCCATCAAAGTTCAATTTCCAAGGATTCTCCTCCATAGCCGCTATGCACATCATCTCTTCATTAGGGAAGTCAAAATTCAATGGTTCATAATCTTCTAGCACTCTGCTCGCTAAAAATTCTGCTATGGCGCTTCCCTTTATAGCTTTCTGACTTACATAAACTATATCGAACTCAGAGAGCAATATTTGCCACCTAGCCATTCTTCCATTTAACGCTGTTGACTCCATCATGTATTTTAGTGGATCAAGTTTCGAGATAAGCCAAGTAGTATGATATAGCATGTATTGTCTTAACCTTCGAGTCGTCCATATCAACGCACAACATAGTTTCTCAATAGGTGAATACCTCATTTCACAATCAGTGAATTTCTTACTGAGATAATAAATTACCTTCTCCTTTCTTCCTGACTCGTCATGCTGTCCCAACACGCATCCCATAGAATTGTTGAACACTGATAAGTACAGTATTAATGGTTTATCCGGGTTAGGCGGAGACAATACTGGAGCATTCATCAAGTATTGCTTGACCTTTTCAAAGGCCTTCTGACATTCTTCATCCCAAATTCCCTGATTATGTTTTCTAAGGAGGCGAAAAATCGGATCACATTTCTCAGTTAACTGTGAGATAAACCGAGCAATGTAATTCAATCTTCCTAAGAAACCACGGACTTCTTTTTGAGTTTGTGGTGGCTCTGACCTTATCTGAATCAACCTCAATTCCCTTTTCACTTACTACGAAACCCAATAGCTTCCCAGATCTAGCTCCAAATGTGCATTTGGCCGGATTAAGCTTTAACCGAAATTTTCTCAATCTCAAAAACAATCTCTTCAACACCTCAATATGCTCATTTTCCGTTCTAGATTTGGCAATCATGTCATCCACATACACTTCAATCTCTTTATGCATCATGTCATGGAATAAGGTCACCATGGCCCTTTGATAAGTTGCCCTTACATTCTTCAACCCAAACGGCATTACCTTATAACAAAAGGTTCCCCATAACGTTATAAAGGTTGTTTTATCCATGTCCTCAGGATGCATTTTTATCTGATTGTATCCCGAAAAACCATCCATAAAGGAGAACAAGGAGTATCCGGCTGTATTGTCTACCAAAGTGTCAATGTGTGGCAAAGGAAAATTATCTTTTGGGCTAGCCTTGTTTAGATCCCTGTAGTCAACACAAATTCAGACCTTCCCATCCTTCTTAGGAACTGGCACAATGTTGGCCACCCATTCAGAATATTTAACTTCCTGTAAGAAACCCGCATCAAACTGTTTCTTCACTTCATCTTTTATTTTCAGCACAACGTCCAGCCTCATTCTTCTTAACTTTTGCTGTACAGGCTTGCAATCCGATCTTATAGGAAGACGATGTACCACCATATCAGTGCTTAGACCAGGCATATCTTGATACGACTAGGTGAATATATCCTTAAACTCTCATAACAAGTCTATCAAACTCTGCCTTGTACTTTTGGCAATATTCTTCCCAATTTTCACCTCCTTCCCTTCTTCTAGGGTTACATTCTCTATTGTCTCTTTCTCATGGGGAAAAATTTGCTTTTCCTCTTGCTTTATCATTCTCAAAAGTTCTAGAGACACATCACAATCCTAGTTATCTTCAAAATCCTGAGGTTCCTCTAAACACATGTCTTGCTCAAAAGAGTGATCTGGATTCGTGATATCAATACTCATGTCATTGATATCTAGAGATCTGCAAACTACGAAAGAATATACAAAGAATGAATGCATTTATGTATTACGAATGAATGAATTTTAAAAAAAAAGAAAGTTAATAGAATATTGATCAGTATAAAAGATAGAAACAATATTTACTTAATTTGGACAAAAAGTTATGCTTTATTGAAGAAATAATATTTGAACATAGCCTATTTCACAAATGAAATCTTATTATTCCTAGGCTCTAGAATAACAAGAGTGTTCTGAGAATTACTCTGAAATGTTCCTAAAAACTACAGGAAGTTCTTCCACAATCTAATTGTCTAAAGAGCTTCCCAATTCGTAAGGGCGAATGCCCTCAAGGTTTCCTTGTTCAGATCCTTCGGCATGTATAGCATAAACATGATGACTTTCCAATGACCCTCTCTCAGGGTAAATCATCCCCTTCGATATGAATGTTTGTGATATATGTGGGAACGTCATCGATTCCCATTCCACCTCTCTTCCATCTAACCGCGCTTTTCTCTTCTTTCGGCGCTTCTCAACTTCTTTTCTTTTCTGCTTGTAGTCTGGTTTGAAACCCAAACCGAAACGATCATTCTTTTCACACAACCCTGGGACCCAAAATCTTCCCTGGAGGTGTCTTCCCAATCTTTTCCTGGTAAGGCTCCCCTCCTTACCATCATTTGTAGGCCCATCTTTACAGCCTTGGATAACTTGGGTATTGGCATTTCTTTCCCCTCTTCAATAAAAGTCGCATTAACAAATTCCAAAGAGCAAAAAGCACATTCCATGGACTCTTCATTGGTCTCCACATAAGGTGCGTTGCTAGTGACTGTCGCTATGATGTATTCCTCAGTACTGATGGTCACTAATCGTCCCTCTGCCACTAGTTTCAGTTTTTGATGCAGAGATGATGGCACAGCCCCTGCTGAATGTATCCAAGGCCTCCCCAACAGGCAATTGTAAGAGGGCTTAATGCCCATTACCAAAAAGTCAATTTCGTAGACATTTGGCCCAATCGTCAATGGGATATCAATCCTCCCCATAACTTTCCTTTCCGTGCCATCAAATGCCCTTACTACATTATGGCATTCTTTCATATGTGAACTGTCCATTGGCAACCTATTTAATGTAACTAGTGGCATGACATTCAAGGCCGACCCATTATCAATCAACACGCTTGGAAGTGTGTATCCTTTACAACGAGTGGTAATGTGCAAGACCTTAGTTGATCCCCTACCTCCAGACGGGATTTTATCATCATTAAAGTAGATGAAATTATCAGAACTTATATTGCTCACCAACTGATCCAACTTATTAACCTAAATGTCATTGGTGACATAAGTTTCGTTAAGCACCTTCAACAAAGCTTCACGATGAACCTCAGAACTTAGGAGTAATGCCAACACGGATATACAAGCAGGTTGCTTGCGCAATTGTTCCACCACGCTGTATTCACTATGCTTTAGAAATTTCAAAAATTCCTTAGCCTCTTCTTCTTTCACAGGTTCATTAATGGGTATTTCCACTTCCTTCTCTTTGTCACTGCTATCATTTTTTGCAGACTCTCCCTTGATTCCCCCTGCATCATATCGCTTCCCACTCCGAGTATGGGAACCCTCCGCTTGGTCACCTTTGAATGTACTAGCCACACTTTCCTCCACTGGCACCGTCACACTACAATCATAACTCCATGGCACCCTCTTGCTATCCTTATAAAGGAAAGGAGTGGGTTTGCAAATAATGACCTTCGACATTGCTTGTGCCTTTATTTCATTATTCCCTAGCATAGAAATAATGATTCTAGGTTTGGCAACCCTTGAGCCCTCTACCATGCATACTTGCTCTACACTCGGGCTATCCTCGGAAAATTGTAACTCCTTATTATTCATAAAACCCTGCACCAAGGCTTTGAATTTAACACAATCTTGGATCCTATGACCCACTTCTCCATGGAACTCACATTAGTTCCTTATTCCTTCTCCATTTCCTTTGGAAATCACCATTCTTCTTTTCAATAATTCCCTCCAGACTTCCCTCATTGGCGTTCTCAACTCTGCAACGTTTTCTTTAATTCTTCCAACCTCAATTCCTTCAACAGCATTTACTCCTTGATCACCATGGTTTGGCAACAAATTTTCAGTGTTAGGAGTATTATCGAATTTCACGACCCCAGCCTTAATAAGCCTTTCCACCGCCTTTTTAAAGCCAGTGCAATTTTCTATTGAATGCCCCGATATTCCCGCATGATATTCACATTTGGCATTCACATCATACCATTTGGGATAAGTAGGCTGTAATGGCTTTAAGTGAAAAGGAGCTATTGCATGTGCATTGTATAAACTTTGGTATAACTCTCGATATGTTACTGGGATAGGAGTAAACTGCATCTTCTCAGGATTTTGTCTTGTGCCGGATTCTTGCTTTTGAGAATTTTGTTGCCTAACCGTAGCTGTTTTGGGCTGTCCAACTGTAATCACCTTCGAATTGTAACTACTTGTGTTATTCACCTCATTATCCTTTCTTCTTGGGGTCGATCTTTTGATGACCTCTCCCTCTATTTTGCCACCTCTTATGGCATTTTCAATCATCTCTCCCGCCATAACAATATCGGTAAAACTTTTAGTAGTGCTTCCAATCATGTGCGTAATGAACGGGGCTTTTAAAGTATTGATGAATAACATTGTAGTTTCTTTCTCTAACAACGGCGGCTGACTTGTATGGCTACCTCTCTCCATCGCTGTGCGTATTGCCTAAAATTTTCATTAGGCTTTTTCTCCATATTCTGCAGTGTGATCCTATCTGGAGTCATATCAGTTACGTGATTGTACTGCTGCATGAAGGCTTGTGCAAGATCCCTCCATGAACCAATTCTAGAACGGCTCAACTGATTATACCATTTAGCCGCTGCCCCGACTAAGCTATCTTGGAAACAATGGATCAAGAGTTGATCATTGTTCACATATCCAGTCATCCTCCTACAAAACATCGTAATATGGGCCTCTGGACAAGTAGTCCCATTATACTTCTCAAACTCAGGCATTTTAAATTTGTGAGGCATCACCAAGTCTGGGACCAGACTTAAATATTTAGCATCAATTCCATGATGTCCATCAGCATTCTCGAATGCCCTAAATTTCTCTTCCAACCATTTGCAACATTCCTCCAATTGCTTGGTAACTTCAGCTCTCGTGTCTTCCTTTTCAATCACATCCAAATCCAGAACATTGACCGGATTAGCAGAATTGTCACCCAAATTAAATCCTAAACCAATTTGGATTCCAGCATTGAACGACCCCTATTGAGGCCTTATGGTGACGGGCGGCCTTGTAAGGGGTACCTCAGTTTGTGCTTGCACATGAGGTGGAGTGAATCCTGGGGGATAATCTTCATTAACTTCACCAGCAATGGCCATAGGAGCCTTTCCCTTATCAGTGGCCCTTAACAGCTGGGCCATCTCAGCCATCATATTCCTCTGAGATTCCAACATCTGTTCTCTCATGTCGTTTTGCATCTTTGCCAACTATTCTTCCAACTGGTCTTGAATCTCTTTTTGTAATTGTTCAAATCTTTGATCCATGTTCCTAGTCTTAGTGCAGGTACCGTAGGGATGTGTGGGTTCCAGGTTAGCTTTTCCTTTTCTGTGTAATAATTTTAACTTATTAGGGTCTTTCTTTAATTTTAAATGCATATGATGAAATGTAAATGCATGAATGCAAGAGATATCGATTCTGATTTAATTTCATTTTAGAAAACGTTATTTAAGGAACAAAAATCTTCTTATAAAATGGATTACAAATACGCTTTCGCCCGTAGGCCCAAAGTTTTTACCCTATCCAACAATAAAGCTAACTTTCGACCTCTATCTGATACAAACTCATAAGTTACACTCAACACATTGGCTCGTGCTGCTAAATCCTGCAGGTGTTCAGCAACTTCGCGAATCTGGCCTATAGCTTCTCCCATGAGATGATCTATTTCTCGGACTTGTTCTTGCGAATGGTGAAGTTCTTCTTTCCAATACCCTTCTCGTGCCTCAAGTTGTTTGATCCGATGCTCACAATTATGCAAGGCCATCTCCAATCTCTCAACCTTGCCATTCAAATCCTCAATCTTGGTCAAACTCTTCTTCAACTCAATTGCAGTATTACGGCTTCGATAATGATGTAGAGTTCGCCCAAGTTCGGTCGCCCTAGTCTTTAACCCTTGATTTTCTTCTTTCAAATTCTGATTTTGTGCTTGCATTTCTTGAAACTTCTCTTTCCAATGTTTGACTTTGACTCTTTCCTCTTGTACCTCTCGCTGCCATTGATCCGAAGCTTTCCCTAATCCGGCTCTTTTAAGCGTCGACTGAGCCTTCTTGTATCCCTCCTTTAGATCGTCTCGATCTTTCTCAATCTTCCTCTTTTCTTTTCTTACCTTTTCAGTCTCCATTTTCTGTACATCTACGTCTAGGCTTAAATACATCTTTTCTTCCTTGAGTTTCTCAATTTTGTTCGTAAGCTCCGAATGCTTTCTCTCAAATTCTTACTTCATAATTTCCAACTCTAAAGGAACCGCCCGCAATCTTTCCTCTATCGATCGATCAACCCTTAAAATCGGTCTAGGAACATTGTCGTTAACTCTCCTACAGAACCAACCCTTGTAATCAACAGTTGACGTTGAACCTTCAGACAGAACCTTCATACAATAAGGCTTCTTCCATGCCTCGGAAATCTCTCTCATCCTCTTTTTGTAATGATCTCCCTTATAAGAGAAATCACTCTGAGCCAGACCATGTGTTGCCGGTACAAACTGTCTCGCTCGATACTACCTCAAGACAAGTAATGGTGTATACCTAACAACTCCCCAAATCCCTGGAAGGGGTATCCAATCGAAACTGCCACAACGATAAAGGACTTCATCAGGAATCATCCAAGGTGCCTTCCACACGATATCTTCTTCTCGAAGGTTCTGAAAAATATCTATCCACTTCTCTTCAGTAACGTCATCTCTCCTCGGTATAGCTACTACTTCTTTCAAGGGAGAGTATCCCTCAAAGAATACTCAGCAAGGTGTTTTGTCAATCTTCTGAAAATGACCGTAAAACCAAGCCAACAGTAGCTGTGCGCATCCAATGAATCTGCCTTCTCCAGCCTTCCGACATGCGCTCAAAGACCGGAATGTTTCAGTAAAAATAACAGGTACTGGTGTGTTCTGCTTACCAATAAGATCAAACAAATGTGCAACCGCCTCATCTATATACCCTATTGCCTTTGGGAAGATTACTAAGCCGTAGATACTTAAGGCCAAAACATCAACCTTTTTCTTCCCATCAGGATGTGTCAATATCAAATCTCTCAAAACGGCCCAAGGAATGTACTTACTATCACCCTTTTGTTTAACCCGACCTAAAGCCCACTGCTCACTCATCCCAGTAATCATTGCTAATTTCTTCGCAAATGTTGGAAGATTAGCAGGCCTAACATAAGCCTTGTATCCCTGAATCTTTGGACAATGCAACAAGGTCGTATACTCCTCTAAAGTAGGTACTAAATCAACTTCTCCAAATGTAAAACAACTATAAGCAGGGTTCCAGAATTGTACCATGGCTCGAAAAAGGTGTTTATTTATCTTGACGTCAAGCAGATAAGGAAGGTCTCCGTAAGTCTGAAAGAAAAGCTGCCTAGCTTCGTCATCAAATTGGGCCCAAATACCTCTCAACTCCTGAAAATGACACTGTGTAGAACTAATATGAGTAAAATCCCATAACTCTGATACATACCCCTCAATAATGCTATCTCCTTTCTCTAACTGGTTTTTCTCTGACCAAGCACAAACGAAAGAGTTGTCCCCCACTTTATTAAGATATTCGTCCCCCATTATAAAACTTTCTAACTCAGAAATCGAACCTTGAATCGACACCTTTTAATGATGAATGACATGCAATAATGACAAAATGAAGGAAAACGAGTCAGTATTATAGAAAACATAAAAAAAAAACAAACACTTATAAAGGTAGGTACTAAAGGATATCACCATACTACCTAAGGCAAGTGCTTTAAGCTCACTACATAAAGTTCGGTTCTACAGTAAAGGGTACCCAAACCAGCAGATTCCTCGATCCTCACCCATTATAGGCTCATATGGATCAAGTTCGGTTTAGGGGGATTCATTTCCCTATGACTATACGGAGATGAAAATCTCACGAAGCCTATAGGTACAGATGTTTCCCGGAAGCAATCCACTAACTTATGCGGAGGTGAAAACCTCACGAAAGCTTAGTTTCTTACTCCCACTTAAAGGTGTGACCAACGGTCATGTGAATACCATGTGTGCAGATAAAATAACAAACATATGCAACAAACACATGGAAAGGGATCCTTATTTTTAAATCCTTTCAAATTTTTGGCATTAAGACAGAAAGTTATCAATTTTTGGCTTAACTCTCTTATTGTCCCCAGTGGAGTCGCCAAGTTGTCGAAACCATTTTTAAACGAGTTTTAGAAAACGGGGGTTTGACTTTTAAAAATTGAAAACGGGAGTCGCCACCAATCAGTTTAAGTGTGATTGAACCACATTCAAACCATTTTTATTTGAAATCATTTGTTTTGGTCTACGAAATCAAGAAAACGGGTTCGGGAGTCGGTTACGTACGAGGAAGGGTTAGCACCCTCGTAACGCCCAAAAAAATTGGTACCAAATTGAATAACTTTCTGTCTTTAATACTAAAATTTGAAAATATTTGAAAATATGATCCCTTTTGCAATTAGAAAGGTTCGAGTTTAAAACCGAGATTCCTTCGTTCAAAAGAAGTACGAATATCACATCTAGCATAATAAGACATGATATTCTAAAACTTTTGTAACTAAAATCATCTCGATATTTATAAAATCATTTAGAAGGATATTTTAGGCATTTAGACAAACGGGAAATTGCAACCCAGCATGTTAGGGACTATTTCTCGAATTTCTAAATACAAAAATATTTCCTTTGTTTTAAAACACTTTTTATTTGTTTTTCATTTTAATATGATGCAATTAAGACGATATAATACAAGATAATAAAATTTAAACAATTATAACACATGCTTTATAAATATAATATAACAACATTCCATGCAAATATAACTCATCAAATAATATAGTACAACTTATACTAATATATATCTACATATTATGCAAATAACCATATAGTACATTCACATTTATTTCATTCAAATATAATTTAGAAACAATCACATAAGTAACCAATTCCATGCAAATGTGTAAAAATAATTATAATAAGAAACTTATAAAAGTAGAATCCTTATGCCACAACAATTATTAAATAAAAAAAATTAATCAAAATTTTTTTATAAGAGTATGATCAAAATAAAAAAAAAAAACTAAAATTTAAAACATATGTATAACCAAAACATATTGAATAATAAAATAACTTAATATATATATATATATATATATATATATTTCTTAATAATTTTCAAAAATATATACAATGAAATATAAAATAGTATAATATATAATCAGAATATAATATATAATAGTATATAAGAAAATATGGTAAATGATTTTTTTTTAAAAAACACAAATATAAAACATAATATTCAATAATAATTTTATAAATAAGAATAAAATATATAATATAAAATAAAAAACTAATATACACTATAAGTATAAATAATATAATGATAAAGGGAGTCTAAATATTTGATTAAAGTATGAAAATATAACATTTTAAAATTACAATTTATCCAAAAATATAATAAAATATAATGTAACAAAATAATATATAGTAAAATATGTTATAGTAATATAAATATATAGTAAATGATAAAAAAAGTAAATGCATATGAAAATAATATAAAATAAATTTATGTACAAATTGTATTTAAAAACAAAATAAATAATATTTAAAAGATTTAAAAAAAATTATAAGAAATATATAAAGTAATAATGTAAAGTAAAATATCTTTATAAAAATATATAGAATTTTAAAAGAATAATATAATATAAGTAATTAAGTAAATATAAATCATAAATTATAGAATTTAATAACACTATTATAAATTGTAAATAATATAATAAAAAATATTAAAAAATTGATTTACACATGAAATTAATATAGTATATTTTTATTTATAAATATAAAATATAATAAAATAAATAGTAAACACTTATAAAATATAATATAATATAATATAATAATATAAAAGATGTATAAAATATTTCAATTAAATAAAAAATATAAAAAGGACTTTAATTAAAATTGAATTTAAAATTACGGGGCTAATTTTAAAAATAATAAAATAGATAAGGGCTAAATTAAAATGCGGATCCAATTCCTAGGGACTCATCGGGTAATTAACCCTAATCCCTAAACGACATCGTTTTAGAAACGTGCCTTAAAACATGATTTAGGGATCAAATAAAAATAAAAATAAATTATTAGAGTCAAATTAAAACGAAGTAAAATCTAATTTGAATGAAATTAAATAAAATAGAAATGCGGAAGGGCACATGGCATAAATATACCAATTTAATGGTAAAACATGCGGATCCTTCCGGGTCTCGGGTCAACGCGCGGATCTTGGGTTTAAAACGACGTCGTTTTAAGCTTATTTCATTAAACCAAAACGACGTCGTTCCCTCGTGCCTATTTAAGTTAGAAAACGAACAAAAAAAACATTTCTAGGTTTAGTTTTTAAAAAAAACAAAGAATGCTCTGAGGTCCTTAGAGCTCCGACCATCGGCCATCCCAGCTCAGGTCATCGGACCTCTACGCGCCGTCACACCCGCCACCATACACAGTGGCCGGAAGCTGAAAAGCTTCCGATCTGAGGTATTTTCTTCTCCCCTATCCTTTTCTCATATTATTTTAAAAAAAGAAAATGCTATTTTGAACATTAGCAGGTAAGGCAGAAACGAAAAATGTAAAAAGGAATCACCTTTTTTAAAACTATCTTTTGTTTTTATTGCTGTTGATATATTCGTGTGTATCCGTAAAAAAAAAAGTCCCATTTACAGATTCGAAGAAAAGGCTTTATAGCCTTAGTTTATTACATACTTTGGAAAGAAATCCTTGATTTCTTTCCGTATTTGTTTAACCCGTATATTGTGTCCTTTCTTCCCATATTTGTTCTTTGTCTGTCGCGGTACTTTCCTTTTCTTGCAGGTAACCACGAGAATCGTGGCGACTATCGAGAGAAGATGGTGGCTCGATAAGGGCGCTGATGAGGCGCTGATGGCACGAACCAACAGTGACTCGTGGGATGGCCAGTGGCCAAATCCCCGAGCATTAATGGTGCCTTGATAGGAGCCTTGGATCTTAGGAACTGCAGACGCTCCTCGGTCTTTCCAGAAGCAGTTGCAACGCGATGGTTTCTGGAAACCCTAGGGTTTCCTGACTCCACTTAAGTGTATGGGCCAATTGGGTTAATTCTTGTAATTGGGTCTGGGTAGGTTTAGGTCCGGGTTAAGTTATTTGGGTTGTAGGATATTTGGGTATTGGGTTTAAAGATTTGGCTGTAACTGAGTTAGGGTGACATGAATTTTGGGCCACATGTATTTGGGTTAAAGGGATTTGGGTTTTAACATTTGTAAAAGGACTTTACAAATAAACACTTATTAATTATTTTTTAAGTTCGGGCAAATTTATGGTATTACAATGATGACCAATAGTAAAATTTCACTAAAAATAAAAAAAATGAACGGACAAAAAAGTAGTTACCAATAAAGTAGCCCAAACTATTGGCATCCGATAAAAACAACAATAACAACCACCTCGTAACATCATGAACAAATTTTTTAAATCTCAAACTTGGCAAAATTTTTGGCTATATAAATCCATCAATAATCTGTCCTCATTCCCCCATCTTCCAAACAAGAAAAAAAGAGTTGAACAGTGGTTGCAACATTATCATGGTGCTTCACATTGGCCCTTTTCATGGTCACTCTAATGGAAAGTCCTAGTTCGAGTTTGGCTAATAAGAATGTAATCGATAAATGTTGGAAAGGAAACCCTCTTTGGCAGACTCAACGACAACAATTGGCCAAATGCTCTGTCGATTTTGCCGGCAAAATGATTAACAACATTGGCGAAGACGTCGTGGTGTACGAGGTTATTGATCCTTCCGACGACCCTTTGAGTCCTAAATCAGAGACCCTTAATTATGGAGCCACAATGATCAAAGGAAAAGTATGGATCACATTCAAAAGCAGCATGACCATCACACTCAAAAAACCACTTCCCTTAAACAGCTTCACCGCCATCGACGGTCATGGCTTCGATGTCCACATAACTGGTGTTGGGTGCCACTTGGTGTACAAAGCGACCGATATAATCATCCATGGGCTTTCCATCCACAATTGCAAGCCCGTGACATCTTGCAACGTCATGGGTCCAAATGAAAAGGCGATCCCTTTGGGCCAAGTGGATGGAGATGCTATAAGAGTAGTCAGTGCAAGAAAAGTGTGGATCGATCATAACACATTGTATGAGTGCCCAGACGGCCTCCTAGATGTCACTTGCGGTTCCATCGATATCACCGTGTCGAACAATTGGTTCAGGGACCAAGACAAAGTTATGCTCCTTGGACACGATGATGGTTATTTTGAAGACAAAAACATGAAGGTCACTGTAATTTTAAACTATTTCAGACCTAACTGCAACCAAAGAATGGCAAGGTAAAAAACGATGTTGGATTGGTGAGCTCCATGTGTTCTAATGCATATTTACATGAAGTATCTTAAACTATTGGATATTGAATTATATTGCAGAGTTCGCGATAGATACGCGCACGTAGGGAACAACTTTTACCAAGGGTAGGAGCAATACACCATTGGTGGAAGTATGGGCCCCAGCATCGAGAGCGAAGCCAATTTTTACGTTGCTCCGAATGATGCTGGGAAAAAAATGGCAATATGGAAAGATGAAGATTCATGTAAATTTTATTCAGTAGGGGATGTATTAACAAATGGAGCATCTTTCGTTGAGCAAACTACTGTAGGTGGAGCGAAGCCCAACTATAACAAAGAACAAAATTTTGAAGTTGCCGATGCTGGATCTGTTAAGGAATTGACAAGTAAATCTGGTGTTTTACAATGCTCCAAGAGTTAAAAATGTTAAAAATCATTTGTGTTGGTATCTCAAAGTTGAGGACTCGAGTTCTGAAGTTAATACCCCTCCCACTAAATTGTAACCAAAATACTAATGCTTTTATTATATTTTGTTTCATGTAAAAACAGGGTGAATATTTGTACGAGAGAAAGGGTGTCTATTTTGACATTATAGAAATCGACAAAGAATTCCCCTTATTTTAATTTTTTAAAATTGAATTATTGTGCTTTATGTAAATTGATAAGTTAATTTGATTGGATAATAACACTAAATATTGATATTAAATTATTGACTTAAAAATGAATAGAAATAATTCATACGTAATGTATTAACGAAAATCAACCATTCAAATTTATATATTTATAAGATGATTGATTTACAATATTTTTTATTTTTTGAAGGTCAAAGTGCAATTTCATCACATATATTAATTTATAATTTGACTATTTATAAAGAGACTGAATTGAAATTTTTCTATTTTTGAGACTAAAACTCATGTATGCCCCGAAATTTTTCTATTTTTGAGACTAAAACTCTTGTCTGCCCCCGACAAATTCGCTTCCGATTATAATGACAACGGGAGGTTAAGCTTGAGCAAGTACCAAGGGAGTGTAAGTAGGTAGCTGACTATATGGCTAAGAGGTCTAAAGTTTTTTGATTCGATGCATTCGAGATGGAGTCTTCTTAGTAATGATGCATTGAAATAAGAATTTGTACACTGATACTTGCTTTCTATTAAAAAATATATATAATTTTTAAATTAAAAATATAACAAAATTTCATTATTAGTTTTTTTAACAATGCATTTCAACGTACTCAAACCCATATTTTCATGCATTACTAATAATACTCATATTAATTGAGCTAGGACCAAATCTATATTTCATTTTTAACTTTTAAATATGAAACCAGTTCTCAAACTTGGCCACATATATATATATATATTACATTGACTAACAAATTATCTCTTATAAGTACCCAAAAATGAAAACATTTTTGTAAAAAGAATCTAATATCTTATTATTCTATATATTATGATTTGATGATTTTGAATTTTGAAATTTAAATCTTGATATAAATAGTAATATTTAAACTCATTAGGTCTAAGTTTGCTTTTAGTCTCATGCCATGTGTAAGTTATGGATTTAGCCTTAATTATCTAATTTAATCATTTTTAGACTCTATTTTTTTGAATTTTGAAATTTTAATCTTGATTTAAACGATAGCCATTAAAACAATTAACTAAAATAATATGGCATTTCTGTGAGTATCACATGAAAAGAACAAGTTAATATGACATTACACGTGTGATAATATATTTCTTAAATGAGATTTTGGAAATAGCAATTATAACTTAACGAATTCAATGTATATTATTTAGATCATGATTGAAATTTTAAAATTTTAAAAGCACATGACCTAAAATTGACCAACTTAGAATACACTTATATGCAAACTATGTGTATTACAAGTACTAATAGCAGAATTTCACCAAAAATAAACAAAGAATACATTTTTTGTCCCAATGAAAATGAAGTTAGTTACTAACAAAGTAGCCCAAGCTATTGGTATCCGATAGTACACTTATATGCAAATTATGTATACTACAGGGGATTTAGCCTGGATCGGTAATCCCGCTGTAAGGATGAGGTTCGCGGGAGTGTGCTCTCTGAAATGGAAATGTGCGCACATGAATATGAATTGACGAATCCGGATTTGTACACTAAAGTGTACCCCTGAAAATCCATCGACATTCCGAGAAATTCAATGGGATAAACATGGGAAAATAATAATGGAATGGAATTCATGGTATTGATGAGCTCATCAATCATGGTAAATATTATTGATACATTGAAATTATTGGACTAACTTGAATGTTGAGTTAGAGCATGTTAGCGAAATAATGCATTGAATGGATGTATGAATGTTTATTGTATTGTATTGAAAATATTAGGCAAGTATAATTCTTGTTACATGAGCTTACTAAGCACAACGTGCTTACCCTGTTTCCTTTTTCCCTGTTTTGTAGTGTTCAGAGCTCGAAGGTCGAATTTGGTCGGAGACACATCACACTATCGACCTCAACATTTTAGTATAAAAACAAACTTTATTTTGGAAATCAATGGCATGTATAAGCTAATAAAATAGATGCTAATGCGAAAAGAATGTAAAGTTAGCCATTGGCATGGCTAACAAATCTCGGTTTTGGTATGTTATGAGGTTATCTTCTGGATATGTTTGAATTTATCTTGAAAATATGTTGAAAGGTTTTGATTGGTCTCGGTTTAAAATTTGCAGGAAAGGTTAGATATTTATAAAGGGGTTATATTGAGTTAATAAAAAAAATTTTAGGGTTTTGCAAAAAATTCCTGAGTATTCGATTAAATCCCAGCTTCGTTCCGATGTATGTTTTGTGCTTCGGAGACCCATCTAAGGGATGCCATAACATGTTTCGGTAAAAGTGAATAGTTTTTAGCTTGTAATAACGAAAATTTATTTGGTAAACTCTGGTAATGCCTCGTACCCTATTTCGGCGAGGAATTCGGGTGTGGGGTGTTACAGAATTAAATATGCAACTTATACATAGTACGATGACCAATAGTAAAATTTCACTAAAAATAAAAAAAAATGAACGGACAAAAAAGTAGTTACCAACAAAGTAGCCCAAACTATTGGCATCCGATAAAAACAACAATAACAACCACCTCGTAACATCATGAACAAATTTTTTAAATCTAAAATTTGGCAAAATTTTTGGCTATATAAATCCATCAATAATCTCTTCTCATTCCCCCATCTTCCAAACAAGAGAAAAAGAGTTGAACAATGGCTGCAACATTATCATGGTGCTTCACATCGGCCCTTTTCATGGTCACTCTAATGGCAAGTCCTAGTTCGAGTTTGGGTAATATGAATGTAATCGATAAATGTTGGAGAGGAAACCCTCTTTGGCAGACTCAACGACAACAATTGGCCAAATGCTCCGTCGGTTTTGCCGGTAAAATGATCAACAACATTGGCGAAGACGTCGTGCTGTACGAGGTTATTGATCCTTCCGACGACCCTTTGAGTCCTAAATCAGGGACCCTTCGTTATGGAGCCACAATGATCAAAGGAAAAGTATGGATCACATTCAAAAGCAGCATGACCATCACACTCAAAAAACCACTTCCCTTAAACAGCTTCACCGCCATCGACGGTCGTGGCTTCGATGTCCACATAACTGGTGTTGGGTGCCTCTTGGTGTACGAAGCTACCGATATAATCATCCATGGGCTTTCCATCCACAATTGCAAGCCCGTGACATCTTGCAATGTCATGGGTCCAAACGAAAAGGCGATCCCTTTGGGCCAAGTGGACGGAGATGCTATAAGAGTAGTCAGCGCAAGAAAAGTGTGGATCGATCATAACACATTGTATGAGTGCCCAGACGGCCTCCTAGATGTCACTTGCGGTTCCACCGATATCACCGTGTCGAACAATTGGTTCAGGGACCAAGACAAAGTTATGCTCCTTGGACACGATGATGGTTTTTTGGAAGACAAAAACATGAAGGTCACTGTAATTTTAAACTATTTCGGACCTAACTGCAACCAAAGAATGCCAAGGTAAATAACGATGTTGGATTGGTGAGCTCCATGTGTTCTAATGCATATTTACATGAAGTATCTTAAACTGTTGTATATTGAATTATATTACAGAGTTCGCTATGGATACGCACACGTAGCGAACAATTTTTACCAAGGGTGGGAGCAATACGCCATTGGTGGAAGCATGGGCCCCAGCATCGAGAGCGAAGCCAATTTTTTCGTTGCTCCGAATGATGCTGGGAAAAAAATGGCAATATGGAAAGATGAAGCTTCATGTAAATTTTATTCGGTAGGGGATGTATTAACAAATGGAGCATCTTTCGGTGAGCAAACTACTGCAGGTGGAGCGAAGCCTAACTATAACCAAGAACAAAATTTTGAAGTTGCCGATGCTGGATCTGTTAAGGAATTGACAAATGAATCTGGTGTTTTACAATGCTCCAAGAGTTTAAAATGTTAAAAATCATTTGTGTTGGTATCTCAAAGTTGAGGACTCGAGTTCTGAAGTTAATACCCCTCCCACTAAATTGTAACCAAAATACTAATGCTTTTATTATATTTTGTTTCATGTAAAAACAGGGTGAATATTTGTACGAGAGAAAGGGTGTCTATTTTGACATTATAGAAATCGACAAAGAATTCCCCTTATTTTAATTTTTTAAAATTGAATTATTGTGCTTTATGTAAATTGATAAGTTAATTTGATTGGATAATAACACTAAATATTAATATTAAATTATTGACTTAAAAATTAATAGAAATAATTCATACGTAATGTATTAACGAAAATCAACCACTCAAATTTATATATTTATAAGATGATTGATTTACAATATTTTTTACTTTTTGAAGGTCAAAGTGCAATTTCATCACATATATTAATTTATAATTTGACTATTTATAAGGAGACTGAATTGAAATTTTTCTATTTGTGAGACTAAAACTCATGTATGCCCCGAAATTTTTCTATTTTTGAGACTAAAACTCTTGTCTGCCCCCGACAAATTCGATTCCGATTATAATGGCAATGGGAGGTTAAGCTCGAGCAAGTACCAAGGGAGTGTAAGCAGGTAGCTGACTATATGGCTAAGAGGTCTAAAGTTGTTTGATTCGATGCATTCGAGATGGAGTCTGCTTAGTAATGATGCATTGAAATAAGAATTTGTACACTGATACTTGCTTTTTATTAAAAAATATATATAATTTTTAAATTAGAAAAATGACAAAATTTCATTATTAGTTTTTTTAACAATGCATTTCAACGTACTGAAACCCATATTTTCATGCATTACTAATAATACTCATATTAATTGAGCTAGGACCAAATCTATATTTCATTTTTAACTTTTAAATATGAAACCAGTTCTCAAACTTGGCCACACACACATATATATATATATATATATATTACATTGACTAACAAATTATCTCTTATAAGTACCCAAAAATGAAAACATTTTTGTAAAAAGAATCTAATATCTTATTATTCTATATATTATGATTTGATGATTTTGAATTTTGAAATTTAAATCTTGATATAAATAGTAATATTTAAACTCATTAGGTCTAAGTTTGCTTTTAGCCTCATGCCATGTGTAAGTTATGGATTTAGCCTTAATTATCTAATTTAATCATTTTTAGACTCTATTTTTTTGAATTTTGAAATTTCAATCTTGATTTAAACGATAGCCATTAAAACTATTAACTAAAATAATATGGCATTTCTGTGAGTATCACATGAAGAGAACAAGTTAATATGACATTACACGTGTGATAATATATTTGTTAAATGAGATTTTGGAAATAGCAATTATAACTTAACGAATTCAATGTATATTGTTTAGTTCATGATTGAAATTTTAAAATTTTAAAAGCACATGACCTAAAATTGACCAACTTAGAATACACTTCTGTGCAAACTATGTGTATTAAAAGTACTAATAGTAGAATTTCACCAAAAATAAACAAAGAATACATTTTTTGTCCCAATGAAAGTGAAGTTAGTTACTAACAAAGTAGCCCAAGCTATTGGTATCCGATAGTACACTTATATGCAAATTATGTATACTACAGGGGATTTAGCCTGGATCGGTAATCCCGCTGTAAGGATGAGGTTCGCGGGAGTGTGCTCTCTGAAATGGAAATATGCGCACATGAATATGAATTGACGAATCCGGATTTGTACACTAAAGTGTACCCCTGAAAATCCATCGACATTCCGAGAAATTCAACGGGATAAACATGGGAAAATAATAATGGAATGGAAATCATGGTATTGATGAGCTCATCAATCATGGTAAATATTATTGATACATTGAAATTATTGGACTAACTTGAATGTTGAGTTTGTGCATGTTAGCGTAATAATGCATTGAATGGATGTATGAATGTTTATTGTATTGTATTGAAAATATTAGGCAAGAATAATTCTTGTTACATGAGCTTACTAAGCACAACGTGCTTACCCTGTTTCCTTTTTCCCTGTTTTGTAGTGTTAAGAGCTCGAAGGTCGGATTCGGTCGGAGACACATCACACTATCGACCTCAACATTTTAGTATAAAAGCAAACTTTATTTTGGAAATCAATGGCATGTATAAGCTAAAAAAGTAAATGTTAATGCGAAATGAATGTAAAGTTACCCATTGGTATGGCTAACAAATCTTGGTTTTGGTATGTTATGAGGTTATCTTATGGATATGTTTGAATTTATCTTTAAAATATGTTGAAAGGTTTTGATTGGTCTCGGTTTAAAATTTGCAGGGAAGGTTAGATATTTATAAAGGGGTTATATTGAGTCAATAAAAAAATTTTAGGGTTTTTCGAAAAATTCCCGAGTAGTCGATTAAATCCCAGCTTCGTCCCGATGTATGTTTTGGGCTTTGGAGTCCCATCTAAGGGACGCCATAACATGTTTCGGTAAAAGTGAATAGTTTTTAGCTGGTAATAACGAAAATTTATTTGGTGAACTTTGGTAATGCCTCGTACCCTATTTCGGCGACGAATTCGGGTGGAGGGTGTTACAGAATTAAATATGCAACTTATACATAGTACGATGACCAATAGTAAAATTTCACTAAAAATAAAAAAAAATGAACGGACAAAAAAGTAGTTACCAACAAAGTAGCCCAAACTATTGGCATCCGATAAAAACAACAATAACAACCACCTCGTAACATCATGAACAAATTTTTTAAATCTCAAATTTGGCAAAATTTTTTGCTATATAAATCCATCAATAATCTGTCCTCATTCCCCCATCTTCCAAACAAGAGAAAAAGAGTTGAACAATGGCTGCAACATTATCATGGTGCTTCACATTGGCCCTTTTCATGGTCACTCTAATGGCAAGTCCTAGTTCGAGTTTGGCTAATATGAATGTAATCGATAAATGTTGGAGAGGAAACCCTCTTTGGCAGACTCAACGACAACAATTGGCCAAATGCTCCGTCGGTTTTGCCGGCAAAATGATCAACAACATTGGCGAAGACGTCGTGCTGTACGAGGTTATTGATCCTTCCGACGACCCTTTGAGTCCTAAATCAGGGACCCTTCGTTACGGAGCCACAATGATCAAAGGAAAAGTATGGATCACATTCAAAAGCAGCATGACCATCACACTCAAAAAACCACTTCCCTTAAACAGCTTCACCGCTATCGACGGTCGTGGCTTCGATGTCCACATAACTGGTGTTGGGTGCCTCTTGGTGTACGAAGCTACCGATATAATCATCCATGGGCTTTCCATCCACAATTGCAAGCCCGTGACATCTTGCAACGTCATGGGTCCAAATGAAAAGGCGATCCCTTTGGGCCAAGTGGACGGAGATGCTATAAGAGTAGTCAGCGCAAGAAAAGTGTGGATCGATCATAACACATTGTATGAGTGCCCAGACGGCCTCCTAGATGTCACTTGCGGTTCCACCGATATCACCGTGTCGAACAATTGGTTCAAGGACCAAGATAAAGTTATGCTCCTTGGACACGATGATGGTTATTTGGAAGACAAAAACATGAAGGTCACTGTAATTTTAAACTATTTCGGACCTAACTGCAACCAAAGAATGCCAAGGTAAATAACGATGTTGGATTAGTGAGCTCCATGTGTTCTAATGCATATTTACATGAAGTATCTTAAACTGTTGTATATTGAATTATATTACAGAGTTCGCTATGGATACGCGCACGTAGCGAACAATTTTTACCAAGGGTGGGAGCAATACGCCATTGGTGGAAGCATGGGCCCCAGCATCGAGAGCGAAGCCAATTTTTTCGTTGCTCCGAATGATGCTGGGAAAAAAATGGCAATATGGAAAGATGAAGCTTCATGTAAATTTTATTCGGTAGGGGATGTATTAACAAATGGAGCATCTTTCGGTGAGCAAACTACTGCAGGTGGAGCGAAGCCTAACTATAACCAAGAACAAAATTTTGAAGTTGCCGATGCTGGATCTGTTAAGGAATTGACAAGTGAATCTGGTGTTTTACAATGCTCCAAGAGTTTAAAATGTTAAAAATCATTTGTGTTGGTATCTCAAAGTTGAGGACTCGAGTTCTGAAGTTAATACCCCTCCCACTAAATTGTAACCAAAATACTAATGCTTTTATTATATTTTGTTTCATGTAAAAACAGGGTGAATATTTGTACGAGAGAAAGGGTGTCTATTTTGACATTATAGAAATCGACAAAGAATCCCCCTTATTTTAATTTTTTAAAATTGAATTATTGTGCTTTATGTAAATTGATAAGTTAATTTCATTGGATAATAACACTAAATATTAATATTAAATTATTGACTTAAAAATGAATAGAAATAATTCATACGTAATGTATTAACGAAAATCAACCATTCAAATTTATATATTTATAAGATGATTGATTTACAATATTTTTTATTTTTTTAAGGTCAAAGTGCAATTTCATCACATATATTAATTTATAATTTGACTATTTATAAAGAGACTGAATTGAAATTTTTCTATTTTTGAGACTAAAACTCTTGTCTACCCCCGACAAATTCGATTCTGATTATAATGGCAATGGGAGGTTAAGCTCGAGCAAGTACCAAGGGAGTGTAAGAAGGTAGTGTAAGAGTATGCCCAAAGATCAATCACGAGATGGTTGTAACAACATACTTGATTTATCATGTTTATTAATATAAGGCTTTGCCATTATTATTTCAGTTTCATTTCTGTGTGCATAAATAAACTGTTTTATAATAATGTCCTAAGAATAATATGATTATTCTTAAAAGATCCTTAGTCAAGTATTATTGTTGGCTAGGACAATAATAATGCATTGAGACTAACATGTAGTTGATTGATGATAAAGAGTTGTCATTGATATCGAGTATCAGAATCAATGCATGAATGTGTGTGTTAGAGAACAACATATTGGACCGACCCGCTATGAGTATGTTTCTTGGATTATTATGTAATTGTCACAATATTACTCATAGTGATTAATATGTATATGATCCTCATACTTGAGATCATCATCATTCCAACATCGTGAGTTGTATATTTTGATATAGTCAAACGAACACTGTAATTGGTTGTTCTATTAAGACTAATGTTGGATATACCACAATCTATGTAGAGGGATATGGTTGATCAATATAGGATAAGTCCCTCCTACATAATAGGAGTAATATCTCAGGCCACTTGATTGAGTGAGACTAGAAATGCATGGCCATGCTCAAATAAGTTGATATGAGATGTCATACTTATTTGTATATCATAGTCTACTCAAGGTATCAAGAAACATAGGATGGACTATGCAAGTGTGACTATTCCATGACTTGTGTCTATTCTAAAGATATTGGACTTAAGGATTAATGCATGAAAAGTTAATCACAAAAGGTTATGTCGAATCATGACTTCTTGTAACTTAGGTAGCAATGATGCATTGCTAGATGCCACTCATTGTTTGTAATATTAGAATAGTTCTAATATTACTGCTAATGTTACAAGAACCTATAGGGTCACACCTTTTAATTGAAATGAACGGAGTAAAACATAGTTGGTATTGTGTCTGGTTGTCGCATGAATTAAATTAATTATAGAATTAATTAAATTCGGCAATCAAATTATTGAACATACTATATGTACAAGGATGTTGTACACATAATCAAGAACATAATTTTCTAATATATGATTTTGGTTCATATATATATAAATTTAAATAAATATAGTTTACCGAAATCTTTATTATAATTAACGTAATTATAATTTTCGGTTAAACGTTATTATATTTATTTAATAACGATTATTATGATTCGGATTATTTATGGTAATAAATATTCATTATGAATATATACCAATTAACACAAAGTTTTAAATATGGCAAGGGTAAAAACCCTAAAGGGGATATACATAGGCAATCCCGAAACTATAAAAGTGAGGCCTAGCAGCCGTCAAAAGATATACTCTCTGAAAATAGTTTCTGAGAGATTTCCGTTCATTGTCAATTGGGTGGACTACGTAGAGGCCGACATCGTTAAAGGTTGCGGCTTGGTTCGATAGTGCTTCAGGATTCCCGTTGCCTTGGCGTCGCTGTCTACTCAGATTGAAGTTTCGGTAATTTCGAAACCTTTATCACCCCGATTCGTTCCTTACACATGGATCCATGGTATGGATCGCCGGTAAAATTTATTATTCTAATTTTCCGCTGCGCCTTGGAGGCACCGGGCGATCCAACAGTGGTATCAGAGCCACTTGTGTGATACGAACTCGGGTTTTAAATACTTGGGTGATGCAATTGTATGAGATACATGTTTTAATTTTATTTTGCTTTCCCTGTTTAAATCGTTTAAGCGAAATCTGATAATTGTTCCTTTCGATAAGTGATTAAATGTTAATCATGGTATTATGGCCTATTCAGTTTTATGTTATTACTGTAAACATTAACAAGTTTGTTATGATGTAGCGGTGATTTTTCAATTTCCAGTAAGAGTTTACTGGCCAGTGGAACAAGAGTTGTTCCGATATGAAACCTGAAGGATTAAAATCCTGAAAACACGATTCTGTTGATAAAAGTTATCAAATCGTGAGGTTTCATTTGACTGGGGCATGCGGTTCGTACCGCGGGGCTCTGCCCCGCACCCCTGGTCCATACCGCGGGGGCTCCGCCCCCGCACCCCCGGGGATGGGGATCAGGCGGTTCCGGTCGCGGGCCTTCGGCCCGCTCCCTGTCACCGCCTTTTGATCCCCATCATCTTCCAGTATTTTTTTTTTAATAAATAAAACTTAATGGGCCATAAAAGGATTGAAAGGATATTTTAATATGTCACTTAACAAAACGTTGAATGGTACATGTTATTTTTGAAATGCACGGTGTTTGAAATGCATAGTTATAGCCCGTTGACCCATTTGATAAAAGGTTGTAATTTTATAAATACGGCCTGCGTGTCGTGCCTTACTACTATTCTTTTGTATTTCTCTTCTCATCTTACTCCCTCGTATGTAAAACGAGTTTCTGAATTTTGTAATTTGTAAAAATTGCTATGGACAAGACGAGAAGGAAGATTGGCTGACAAGTGTGGATCGACAGCGTATGAAACGGCTTACACCTTTAGGTTCCCTATTAGTTCTCCCATTGGCTTGGGTTGAACCACCATAGTTTATGGGCTATAACTATTGCATTTATTTATTGCTTTACTTATTCATGTATGAGATGCTATGGATGTCTAAAGCATGCAAATTTGGTAATAATAATAAACCCCACTAATTGATGAGATCAATTAAAAGATTAAATGGACTAAAGTAGACCATAATTGGTGAGATGTAACATTTTAATAAAATCCCTCAATTAAAATATTAAGTCAATATAGGCCTTCCAATTTATGCCCTCGTTAAAGCCTCGATCAATACTATGTAGGTTTTGCCAAAGCGAAGTACTAGTATTTATCTTGGTTAAACGCGAAGAATAAACAAGTGATATTCGCTGGTTAAAAATTGGTTAATGACTTAACTAGGTTACTCTAATAGGATTAGAAATCTAGAGGCAAGTAATTTGGATATATCATAAGATGATTAGAACAAGAGTTGTTCACCAAATTGTAGGAGTTACATATGATGTAATTAGCAAGTGTTGCTTACCTAAATAAACCATAATCTTGAGAGTAAAGCCAAAGCTGACTTAAGAGAAGGTGAAATATGGATCCTTGACCCACTAGAAATTCTTTGAAGAAAGTCTTTCCGAAATTAATATATGAGGGTTATTAATTTTGAAATAGTGGGAAACATCATCTAATAAAGTCCTTTTAATGATTAATATAAACTTGGTAAATCTATTCACACGCATATTTTATTGTTGTAGATATATTATGGCTGCAAACACTAATACACTCTCATTGCGATCGGTCCTTGAGAAGGACAAATTGAATGGTTTGAACTTTCTTGACTGGTTCCGTAACTTGAGGATTGTCCTCAAACAAGAACGGAAGTTATATGTCATTGAAAAATCACTTCCTGATGAACCACCTGCTAATGCCTCGAGGGCTGAAAAAGATGCTTATAAGAAGCATCTCGATGATATGGTAGACGTCGGATGTCTTATGCTTGCCACTATGAATCCTGATCTTCAAAAACAACATGAGGATATGGTTGCTTATGATATGATCGAGCACTTGAAAGAACTATATCAAGGGCAAGCAAGGCAAGAGAGGTTCGATATCTCTAAGGCCTTGTTCCAATGTAAGCTGGCTGAAGGAAGCCCAGTAGGACCTCATGTCCTTAAGATGATTGGTTATATTGAAAGCTTGTCTAAACTTGGGTTTCCATTGGGCCAAGAGTTGGCCACTGATGTTATTCTGCAATCGTTGCCGGATAGCTACAGCCAGTTTGTTCTCAATTTCAATATGAATGAAATTGACAAGACTCTACCACAACTGCTCAGTATGTTACGAACTGCTGAAGGCAACATGAAAAAGGTTGGACCCAAGCCCGTACTGATGGTCCGTAACAATAAGGGCAAGGGAAAGGCCAAAGTCCCGACAAAGCCCAAGGGCAAAGGTAAGCCCAATCTTGGAAAGGGAAAGGCTGCACTGAAACCTAAAGGTGGGGTATCTAAGGAAGGAAACTGTTTTCATTGTGGTGTGACTGGACATTGGAAGCGGAACTGCTCTGTCTATCTTGAGGAAATCAAGAAAGCCAAAGCAAGCGGAACGTCTGCTTCAGGTATTTATGTTATTGATATTAATTTATCAACTACTACTTCTTGGGTATTAGATACTGGTTGTGGTTCTCATATTTGTACTTCTGTACAGGGACTACAAAGGAGTAGGACTTTGGCTAGAGGAGATGTGGACCTGCGAGTTGGAAATGGAGCAAGAGTTGCTGCATTAGCTGTAGGAACATATACTTTATCTTTGCCTAGTGGACTTGGTTTAATTTTAGAGGATTGTTATTTTGTGCCTAGTTTGACTAAAAACATTATTTCAATTTCTTGTTTAGACAAAATTGGCTTTGAGATAATAATTAAGAATAATTATTGTTCCTTTTATCTCAATAATGTTTTTTATGGTTCGGCACAATTGATTAATGGCCTCTATATTTTAGATCAAATGAATCCCATTTACAACATAAATACTAAAAGATCTAAAATAAATGACTCAAATCAAACTTACCTTTGGCATTGTCGTTTGGGCCACATAAGTGAGAAACGTATATCCAAACTCCATAAAGATGGTTTCTTGGATTCATTTGTTTTCGAACAATTTGAAGTATGTGAATCTTGCTTATTAGGAAAAATGACTAAATCTCCTTTTACTGGTAAAAGTGAACGAGCTAATGATTTATTGGGCTTAATACATTCAGATGTATGTGGACCAATAAATACACAGGCCAGAGGTGGATTTCACTACTTCATTACTTTCACTGATGATTTCAGTAGATATGGATATATTTATCTCATGCGCCATAAGTCTGATGCCCTTGAAAAGTTCAAGGAATTCAAAAATGAAGTACAAAATCAACTAGGCAAAACTATCAAGACACTTCGATCTGATCGAGGTGGAGAGTATTTGAGCCTACAGTTTGATGATTTTTTGAAGGAATGTGGGATTGTCTCACAACTCACTCCTCCTGGTACTCCTCAATGGAATGGAGTTTCTGAGAGAAGAAATCGAACTCTGTTAGACATGGTTCGGTCCATGATGAGTCATGCTGATCTACCGACTTCCTTTTGGGGACATGCACTTGAAACAGCTGCTTTCACACTAAATCGTGTTCCATCTAAATCGGTTCAAAAGACGCCATATGAGATGTGGACTGGGAAACGTCCCAGTATGTCTTTTATGAAAATTTGGGGTTGTGAAGCTTATGTTAAACGTCAGACGTCTACTAAGCTTGAACCCAAATCTGAAAGGTGTAATTTTGTGGGGTATCCAAAAGAAACCAAAGGATATTATTTCTTTAATCCCACTGAGAACAAAGTGTTTGTTGCTCGGACTGGTGTCTTCCTAGAAAGAGAATTTATTTCTAGAAAAGGAAGTGGGAGAAAGATTGAACTTGAAGAAATTCGAGAATCACAAGATACCACCGAACTAGAGATAGAACAACAGCAAATTCCACAAGAAATTGAGGAACAAGTAACTGCTGTAGAAACACAACCACCACGTAGATCTTTAAGAGAACGCCGTGCACCTGAGAGATATGGATTTCTCATTACAATGCATGGTGACATTCTTCTTTTAGATCAAGATGAGCCTAGGACTTATCAAGAAGCGGTGGCGAGCCTAGACTCTGAGAAATGGCTGGAGGCTATGAGATCTGAGATGGATTCCATGCATGAAAATCAAGTATGGACTTTGGTTGACCCACCCGAAGGAGTAAAACCTATAGGGTGCAAGTGGGTTTTCAAAAAGAAAACTGACATGGATGGTAATGTACAAACATACAAGGGGCGTTTAGTCGCTAAAGGTTTTCGCCAAATTCATGGTGTGGACTATGATGAAACTTTTTCTCCTGTAGCTATGTTTAAATCCATCAGGATCTTGCTTGCTATAGCTGCATTTCATGATTATGAAATCTGGCAAATGGATGTCAAAACAGCTTTCCTTAACGGGAACCTTGAAGAGGATGTGTACATGACACAACCTGAAGGTTTTGTCAATCCAAAGGATGCTAGAAAGATATGTAAGTTACAAAGATCCATTTATGGATTAAAGCAAGCTTCTCGAAGTTGGAATCTTCGTTTTAATGATGCAATCAAAGAGTTTGGTTTTATTAAAAATGAAGATGAGCCATGTGTTTACAAGAAAGTTAGTGGGAGTATAATCACATTCTTGGTACTATATGTGGATGACATACTAATCATGGGAAATGACATACCTACCTTACAGTCTATTAAGACTTGGTTAGGAAGTTGTTTTTCTATGAAGGACTTGGGCGAAGCCACTTACATCTTAGGAGTCAAGATCTATAGAGATAGATCGAGACGACTACTAGGTCTAAGCCAAAGTACATACATAGACAAAGTATTGAAAAGGTTCAATATGGAAGAATCTAAAAGAGGATTCCTACCTATGAGACATGGTATTTCACTCTCGAAGGAAATGTGTCCTTCAACTCCACAAGAAAGAGAACGCATGAGTAAAATTCCATATGCTTCTGCTATTGGATCTATCATGTATGCCATGTTATGTACCCGTCCAGATGTCTCATATGCCTTAAGTATGACGAGCAGGTACCAAGTAGATCCCGGTGAAAGTCACTGGATCACAGTCAAGAATATCCTTAAGTACTTAAGGAGAACTAAGGATACGTTCCTAATATACGGAGGTGAGGAAGAATTAAGTGTAAAAGGTTACACTGATGCTAGCTTCCAAACCGACAAGGATGATTCTCGATCACAATCAGGTTTTGTGTTTTGCCTTAACGGTGGTGCTGTGAGCTGGAAGAGTTCAAAGCAAAGTACAGTAGCCGATTCTACAACAGAGGCCGAGTATATTGCAGCTAGTGAGGCAGCAAAAGAAGCAGTTTGGATCAAAAAGTTCATTACTGAACTAGGGGTTGTGCCTAGCATATCAGATGCTATAGAACTCCGATGTGATAACAATGGAGCCATCGCACAAGCTAAAGAACCCAGATCTCACCAGCGATCCAAACATATACTAAGGCGCTACCATCTTATTCGAGAGATTATCGATAGAGGAGATGTAGAGATATGCAGAGTACCTACAGATGATAATATTGCTGATCCCCTGACCAAGCCTCTGACACAGCAGAAGCATGATCGTCACACTAAGTCACTTGGTATTAGATATATGAGTGATTGGTCTTAGTGCTAGTGGGAGATTGTAAGAGTATGCCCAAAGATCAATCACGAGATGGTTGTAACAACATACTTGATTTATCATGTTTATTAATATAAGGCTTTGCCATTATTATTTCAGTTTCATTTCTGTGTGCATAAATAAACTGTTTTATAATAATGTCCTAAGAATAATATGATTATTCTTAAAAGATCCTTAGTCAAGTATTATTGTTGGCTAGGACAATAATAATGCATTGAGACTAACATGTAGTTGATTGATGATAAAGAGTTGTCATTGATATCGAGTATCAGAATCAATGCATGAATGTGTGTGTTAGAGAACAACATATTGGACCGACCCGCTATGAGTATGTTTCTTGGATTATTATGTAATTGTCACAATATTACTCATAGTGATTAATATGTATATGATCCTCATACTTGAGATCATCATCATTCCAACATCGTGAGTTGTATATTTTGATATAGTCAAACGAACACTGTAATTGGTTGTTCTATTAAGACTAATGTTGGATATACCACAATCTATGTAGAGGGATATGGTTGATCAATATAGGATAAGTCCCTCCTACATAATAGGAGTAATATCTCAGGCCACTTGATTGAGTGAGACTAGAAATGCATGGCCATGCTCAAATAAGTTGATATGAGATGTCATACTTATTTGTATATCATAGTCTACTCAAGGTATCAAGAAACATAGGATGGACTATGCAAGTGTGACTATTCCATGACTTGTGTCTATTCTAAAGATATTGGACTTAAGGATTAATGCATGAAAAGTTAATCACAAAAGGTTATGTCGAATCATGACTTCTTGTAACTTAGGTAGCAATGATGCATTGCTAGATGCCACTCATTGTTTGTAATATTAGAATAGTTCTAATATTACTGCTAATGTTACAAGAACCTATAGGGTCACACCTTTTAATTGAAATGAACGGAGTAAAACATAGTTGGTATTGTGTCTGGTTGTCGCATGAATTAAATTAATTATAGAATTAATTAAATTCGGCAATCAAATTATTGAACATACTATATGTACAAGGATGTTGTACACATAATCAAGAACATAATTTTCTAATATATGATTTTGGTTCATATATATATAAATTTAAATAAATATAGTTTACCGAAATCTTTATTATAATTAACGTAATTATAATTTTCGGTTAAACGTTATTATATTTATTTAATAACGATTATTATGATTCGGATTATTTATGGTAATAAATATTCATTATGAATATATACCAATTAACACAAAGTTTTAAATATGGCAAGGGTAAAAACCCTAAAGGGGATATACATAGGCAATCCCGAAACTATAAAAGTGAGGCCTAGCAGCCGTCAAAAGATATACTCTCTGAAAATAGTTTCTGAGAGATTTCCGTTCATTGTCAATTGGGTGGACTACGTAGAGGCCGACATCGTTAAAGGTTGCGGCTTGGTTCGATAGTGCTTCAGGATTCCCGTTGCCTTGGCGTCGCTGTCTACTCAGATTGAAGTTTCGGTAATTTCGAAACCTTTATCACCCCGATTCGTTCCTTACACATGGATCCATGGTATGGATCGCCGGTAAAATTTATTATTCTAATTTTCCGCTGCGCCTTGGAGGCACCGGGCGATCCAACAGGTAGCTGACTATATGGCTAAGAGGTCTAAAGTTGTTTGATTCGACGCATTCAAGATGGATTCTGCATAGTAATGATGCATTGAAATAAGAATTTGTACACTGATACTTGCTTTCCATTAAAAAATATATATAATTTTTAAATTAGAAAAATAACAAAATTTCATTATTATTTTTTTTAACAATGCATTTTAACGTACTCAAACCCATATTTTCATGCATTACTAATAATACTCATATTAATTGAGCTAGGACCAAATCTATATTTCATTTTTAACTTTTAAATATGAAACCAGTTCTCAAACTTGGCCACATATATATATATATATATATATATTACATTGACTAACAAATTATCTCTTATAAGTACCCAAAAATGAAAACATTTTTGTAAAAAGAATCTAATATCTTATTATTCTATATATTATGATTTGATGATTTTGAATTTTGAAATTTAAATCTTGATATAAATAGTAATATTTAAACTCATTAGGTCTAAGTTTGCTTTTAGTCTCATGCCATGTGTAAGTTATGGATTTAGCCTTAATTATCTAATTTAATCATTTTTAGACTCTATTTTTTTGAATTTTGAAATTTCAATCTTGATTTAAACGATAGCCATTAAAACTATTAACTAAAATAATATGGCATTTCTGTGAGTATCACATGAAAAGAACAAGTTAATATGACATTACACGTGTGATAATATATTTCTTAAATGAGATTTTGGAAATAGCAATTATAACTTAACGAATTCAATGTATATTGTTTAGTTCATGATTGAAATTTTAAAATTTTAAAAGCACATGACCTAAAATTGACCAACTTAGAATACACTTATGTGCAAACTGTGTGTATTACAAGTACTAATAGTAGAATTTCACCAAAAATAAACAAAGAATACATTTTTTGTCCCAATGAAAATGAAGTTAGTTACTAACAAAGTAGCCCAAGCTATTGGTATCCGATAGTACACTTATATGCAAATTATGTATATTACAGGGGATTTAGCCTGGATCGATAATCCCGCTGTAAGGATCAGGTTCGCGGGAGTGTGCTCTCTGAAATGGAAATATGCGCACATGAATATGAATTGACGAATCCAGATTTGTACACTAAAGTGTACCCCTGAAAATCCATCGACATTCCGAGAAATTCAACGGGATAAACATGGGAAAATAATAATGGAATGGAAATCATGGTATTGATGAGCTCATCAATCATGGTAAATATTATTGATACATTGAAATTATTGGACTAACTTGAATGTTGAGTTTGTGCATGTTAGCGTAATAATGCATTGAATGGATGTATGAATGTTTATTGTATTGTATTGAAAATATTAGGCAAGAATAATTCTTGTTACATGAGCTTACTAAGCACAACGTGCTTACCATGTTTCCTTTTTCCCTGTTTTGTAGTGTTAAGAGCTCGAAGGTCGGATTCGGTCGGAGACACATCACACTATCGACCTCAACATTTTAGTATAAAAGCAAACTTTATTTTGGAAATCAATGGCATGTATAAGCTAAAAAAGTAAATGTTAATGCGAAATGAATGTAAAGTTAGCCATTGGTAAGGCTAACAAATCTTGGTTTTGGTATGTTATGAGGTTATCTTATGGATATGTTTGAATTTATCTTTAAAATATGTTGAAAGGTTTTGATTGGTCTCGGTTTAAAATTTGCAGGGAAGGTTAGATATTTATAAAGGGGTTATATTGAGTCAATAAAAAAATTTTAGGGTTTTTCGAAAAATTCCCGAGTATTCGATTAAATCCCAGCTTCGTCCCGATGTATGTTTTGGGCTTTGGAGTCCCATCTAAGGGACGCCATAACATGTTTCGGTAAAAGTGAATAGTTTTTAGCTCGTAATAACGAAAATTTATTTGGTGAACTCTGGTAATGCCTCGTACCCTATTTCGGCGACGAATTTGGGTGGGGGGTGTTACAGAATTAAATATGCAACTTATACATAGTACGATGACCAATAGTAAAATTTCACTAAAAATAAAAAAAAATGAACGGACAAAAAAGTAGTTACCAACAAAGTAGCCCAAACTATTGGCATCCGATAAAAACAACAATAACAACCACCTCGTAACATCATGAACAAATTTTTTAAATCTCAAATTTGGCAAAATTTTTTGCTATATAAATCCATCAATAATCTGTCCTCATTCCCCCATCTTCCAAACAAGAGAAAAAGAGTTGAACAATGGCTGCAACATTATCATGGTGCTTCACATTGGCCCTTTTCATGGTCACTCTAATGGCAAGTCCTAGTTCGAGTTTGGCTAATATGAATGTAATCGATAAATGTTGGAGAGGAAACCCTCTTTGGCAGACTCAACGAAAACAATTGGCCAAATGCTCCGTCGGTTTTGCCGGCAAAATGATCAACAACATTGGCGAAGACGTCGTGCTGTACGAGGTTATTGATCCTTCCGACGACCCTTTGAGTCCTAAATCAGGGACCCTTCGTTACGGAGCCACAATGATCAAAGGAAAAGTATGGATCACATTCAAAAGCAGCATGACCATCACACTCAAAAAACCACTTCCCTTAAACAGCTTCACCGCTATCGACGGTCGTGGCTTCGATGTCCACATAACTGGTGTTGGGTGCCTCTTGGTGTACGAAGCTACCGATATAATCATCCATGGGCTTTCCATCCACAATTGCAAGCCCGTGACATCTTGCAACGTCATGGGTCCAAATGAAAAGGCGATCCCTTTGGGCCAAGTGGACGGAGATGCTATAAGAGTAGTCAGCGCAAGAAAAGTGTGGATCGATCATAACACATTGTATGAGTGCCCAGACGGCCTCCTAGATGTCACTTGCGGTTCCACCGATATCACCGTGTCGAACAATTGGTTCAAGGACCAAGACAAAGTTATGCTCCTTGGACACGATGATGGTTATTTGGAAGACAAAAACATGAAGGTCACTGTAATTTTAAACTATTTCGGACCTAACTGCAACCAAAGAATGCCAAGGTAAATAACGATGTTGGATTGGTGAGCTCCATGTGTTCTAATGCATATTTACATGAAGTATCTTAAACTGTTGTATATTGAATTATATTGCAGAGTTCGCTATGGATACGCGCACGTAGCGAACAATTTTTACCAAGGGTGGGAGCAATACGCCATTGGTGGAAGCATGGGCCCCAGCATCGAGAGCGAAGCCAATTTTTTCGTTGCTCCGAATGATGCTGGGAAAAAAATGGCAATATGGAAAGATGAAGCTTCATGTAAATTTTATTCGGTAGGGGATGTATTAACAAATGGAGCATCTTTCGGTGAGCAAACTACTGCAGGTGGAGCGAAGCCTAACTATAACCAAGAACAAAATTTTGAAGTTGCCGATGCTGGATCTGTTAAGGAATTGACAAGTGAATCTGGTGTTTTACAATGCTCCAAGAGTTTAAAATGTTAAAAATCATTTGTGTTGGTATCTCAAAGTTGAGGACTCGAGTTCTGAAGTTAATACCCCTCCCACTAAATTGTAACCAAAATACTAATGCTTTTATTATATTTTGTTTCATGTAAAAACAGGGTGAATATTTGTACGAGAGAAAGGGTGTCTATTTTGACATTATAGAAATCGACAAAGAATCCCCCTTATTTTAATTTTTTAAAATTGAATTATTGTGCTTTATGTAAATTGATAAGTTAATTTCATTGGATAATAACACTAAATATTAATATTAAATTATTGACTTAAAAATGAATAGAAATAATTCATACGTAATGTATTAACGAAAATCAACCATTCAAATTTATATATTTATAAGATGATTGATTTACAATATTTTTTATTTTTTGAAGGTCAAAGTGCAATTTCATCACATATATTAATTTATAATTTGACTATTTATAAAGAGACTGAATTGAAATTTTTCTATTTTTGAGACTAAAACTCTTGTCTGCCCCCGACAAATTCGATTCCGATTACAATGGCAATGGGAGGTTAAGCTCGAGCAAGTACCAAGGGAGTGTAAGCAGGTAGCTGACTATATGGCTAAGAGGTCTAAAGTTGTTTGATTCGATGCATTCAAGATGGATTCTGCATAGTAATGATGCATTGAAATAAGAATTTGTACACTGATACTTGCTTTCTATTAAAAAATATATATAATTTTTAAATTAGAAAAATAACAAAATTTCATTATTATTTTTTTTAACAATGCATTTCAACGTACTCAAACCCATATTTTCATGCATTACTAATAATACTCATATTAATTGAGCTAGGACCAAATCTATATTTCATTTTTAACTTTTAAATATGAAACCAGTTCTCAAACTTGGCCACATATATATATATATATATATATATATTACATTGACTAACAAATTATCTCTTATAAGTACCCAAAAATGAAAACATTTTTGTAAAAAGAATCTAATATCTTATTATTCTATATATTATGATTTGATGATTTTGAATTTTGAAATTTAAATCTTGATATAAATAGTAATATTTAAACTCATTAGGTCTAAGTTTGCTTTTAGTCTCATGCCATGTGTAAGTTATGGATTTAGCCTTAATTATCTAATTTAATCATTTTTAGACTCTATTTTTTTGAATTTTGAAATTTCAATCTTGATTTAAACGATAGCCATTAAAACTATTAACAAAAATAATATGGCATTTCTGTGAGTATCACATGAAAAGAACAAGTTAATATGACATTACACGTGTGATAATATATTTGTTAAATGAGATTTTGGAAATAGCAATTATAACTTAACGAATTCAATGTATATTGTTTAGTTCATGATTGAAATTTTAAAATTTTAAAAGCACATGACCTAAAATTGACCAACTTAGAATACACTTATGTGCAAACTGTGTGTATTACAAGTACTAATAGTAGAATTTCACCAAAAATAAACAAAGAATACATTTTTTGTCCCAATGAAAATGAAGTTAGTTACTAACAAAGTTGCCCAAGCTATTGGTATCCGATAGTACACTTACATGCAAATTATGTATACTACAGGGGATTTAGCCTGGATCGGTAATCCCGCTGTAAGGATGAGGTTCGCGGGAGTGTGCTCTCTGAAATGGAAATATGCGCACATGAATATGAATTGACGAATCCGGATTTGTACACTAAAGTGTACCCCTGAAAATCCATCGACATTCCGAGAAATTCAACGGGATAAACATGGGAAAATAATAATGGAATGGAAATCATGGTATTGATGAGCTCATCAATCATGGTAAATATTATTGATACATTGAAATTATTGGACTAACTTGAATGTTGAGTTTGTGCATGTTAGGGTAATAATGCATTGAATGGATGTATGAATGTTTATTGTATTGTATTGAAAATATTAGGCAAGAATAATTCTTGTTACATGAGCTTACTAAGCACAACGTGCTTACCCTGTTTCCTTTTTCCCTATTTTGTAGTGTTAAGAGCTCGAAGGTCGGATTCGGTCGGAGACACATCACACTATCGACCTCAACATTCTAGTATAAAAGCAAACTTTATTTTGGAAATCAATGGCATGTATAAGCTAAAAAAGTAAATGTTAATGCGAAATGAATGTAAAGTTAGCCATTGGTATGGCTAACAAATCTTGGTTTTGGTATGTTATGAGGTTATCTTATGGATATATTTGAATTTATCTTTAAAATATGTTGGAAGGTTTTGATTGGTCTCGGTTTAAAATTTGCAGGGAAGGTTAGATATTTATAAAGGGGTTATATTGAGTCAATAAAAAAATTTTAGGGTTTTTCGAAAAATTCCCGAGTATTCGATTAAATCCCAGCTTCGTCCCGATGTATGTTTTGGGCTTTGGAGTCCCATCTAAGGGACGCCATAACATGTTTCGGTAAAAGTGAATAGTTTTTAGCTCGTAATAACGAAAATTTATTTGGTGAACTCTGGTAATGCCTCGTACCCTATTTCGGCGACGAATTTGGGTGGGGGGTGTTACAGAATTAAATATGCAACTTATACATAGTACGATGACCAATAGTAAAATTTCACTAAAAATAAAAAAAAAATGAACGGACAAAAAAGTAGTTACCAACAAAGTAGCCCAAACTATTGGCATCCAATAAAAACAACAATAACAACCACCTCGTAACATCATGAACAAATTTTTTAAATCTCAAATTTGGCAAAATTTTTTGCTATATAAATCCATCAATAATCTGTCCTCATTCCCCCATCTTCCAAACAAGAGAAAAAGAGTTGAACAATGGCTGCAACATTATCATGGTGCTTCACATTGGCCCTTTTCATGGTCACTCTAATGGCAAGTCCTAGTTCGAGTTTGGCTAATATGAATGTAATCGATAAATGTTGGAGAGGAAACCCTCTTTGGCAGACTCAACGACAACAATTGGCCAAATGCTCCGTCGGTTTTGCCGGCAAAATGATCAACAACATTGGCGAAGACGTCGTGCTGTACGAGGTTATTGATCCTTCCGACGACCCTTTGAGTCCTAAATCAGGGACCCTTCGTTACGGAGCCACAATGATCAAAGGAAAAGTATGGATCACATTCAAAAGCAGCATGACCATCACACTCAAAAAACCACTTCCCTTAAACAGCTTCACCGCTATCGACGGTCGTGGCTTCGATGTCCACATAACTGGTGTTGGGTGCCTCTTGGTGTACGAAGCGACCGATATAATCATCCATGGGCTTTCCATCCACAATTGCAAGCCCGTGACATCTTGCAACGTCATGGGTCCAAATGAAAAGGCGATCCCTTTGGGCCAAGTGGACGGAGATGCTATAAGAGTAGTCAGCGCAAGAAAAGTGTGGATCGATCATAACACATTGTATGAGTGCCCAGACGGCCTCCTAGATGTCACTTGCGGTTCCACCGATATCACCGTGTCGAACAATTGGTTCAAGGACCAAGACAAAGTTATGCTCCTTGGACACGATGATGGTTATTTGGAAGACAAAAACATGAAGGTCACTGTAATTTTAAACTATTTCGGACCTAACTGCAACCAAAGAATGCCAAGGTAAATAACGATGTTGGATTGGTGAGCTCCATGTGTTCTAATGCATATTTACATGAAGTATCTTAAACTGTTGTATATTGAATTATATTGCAGAGTTCGCTATGGATACGCGCACGTAGCGAACAATTTTTACCAAGGGTGGGAGCAATACGCCATTGGTGGAAGCATGGGCCCCAGCATCGAGAGCGAAGCCAATTTTTTCGTTGCTCCGAATGATGCTGGGAAAAAAATGGCAATATGGAAAGATGAAGCTTCATGTAAATTTTATTCGGTAGGGGATGTATTAACAAATGGAGCATCTTTCGGTGAGCAAACTACTGCAGGTGGAGCGAAGCCTAACTATAACCAAGAACAAAATTTTGAAGTTGCCGATGCTGGATCTGTTAAGGAATTGACAAGTGAATCTGGTGTTTTACAATGCTCCAAGAGTTTAAAATGTTAAAAATCATTTGTGTTGGTATCTCAAAGTTGAGGACTCGAGTTCTGAAGTTAATACCCCTCCCACTAAATTGTAACCAAAATACTAATGCTTTTATTATATTTTGTTTCATGTAAAAACAGGGTGAATATTTGTACGAGAGAAAGGGTGTCTATTTTGACATTATAGAAATCGACAAAGAATCCCCCTTATTTTAATTTTTTAAAATTGAATTATTGTGCTTTATGTAAATTGATAAGTTAATTTCATTGGATAATAACACTAAATATTAATATTAAATTATTGACTTAAAAATGAATAGAAATAATTCATACGTAATGTATTAACGAAAATCAACCATTCAAATTTATATATTTATAAGATGATTGATTTACAATATTTTTTATTTTTTGAAGGTCAAAGTGCAATTTCATCACATATATTAATTTATAATTTGACTATTTATAAAGAGACTGAATTGAAATTTTTCTATTTTTGAGACTAAAACTCTTGTCTGCCCCCGACAAATTCGATTCCGATTATAATGGCAATGGGAGGTTAAGCTCGAGCAAGTACCAAGGGAGTGTAAGCAGGTAGCTGACTATATGGCTAAGAGGTCTAAAGTTGTTTGATTCGATGCATTCAAGATGGATTCTGCATAGTAATGATGCATTGAAATAAGAATTTGTACACTGATACTTGCTTTCTATTAAAAAATATATATAATTTTTAAATTAGAAAAATAACAAAATTTCATTATTATTCTTTTTAACAATGCATTTCAACGTACTCAAACCCATATTTTCATGCATTACTAATAATACTCATATTAATTGAGCTAGGACCAAATCTATATTTCATTTTTAACTTTTAAATATGAAACCAGTTCTCAAACTTGGCCACATATATATATATATTACATTGACTAACAAATTATCTCTTATAAGTACCCAAAAATGAAAACATTTTTGTAAAAAGAATCTAATATCTTATTATTCTATATATTATGATTTGATGATTTTGAATTTTGAAATTTAAATCTTGATATAAATAGTAATATTTAAACTCATTAGGTCTAAGTTTGCTTTTACTCTCATGCCATGTGTAAGTTATGGATTTAGCCTTAATTATCTAATTTAATCATTTTTAGACTCTATTTTTTTGAATTTTGAAATTTCAATCTTGATTTAAACGATAGCCATTAAAACTATTAACTAAAATAATATGGCATTTCTGTGAGTATCACATGAAAAGAACAAGTTAATATGACATTACACGTGTGATAATATATTTGTTAAATGAGATTTTGGAAATAGCAATTATAACTGAACGAATTCAATGTATATTGTTTAGTTCATGATTGAAATTTTAAAATTTTAAAAGCACATGACCTAAAATTGACCAACTTAGAATACACTTATGTGCAAACTATGTGTATCACAAGTACTAATAGTAGAATTTCACCAAAAATAAACAAAGAATACATTTTTTGTCCCAATGAAAATGAAGTTAGTTACTAACAAAGTAGCCCAAGCTATTGGTATCCGATAGTACACTTATATGCAAATTATGTATACTACAGGGGATTTAGCCTGGATCGGTAATCTCGCTGTAAGGATGAGGTTCGCGGGAGTGTGCTCTCTGAAATGGAAATATGCGCACATGAATATGAATTGACGAATCCGGATTTGTACACTAAAGTGTACCCCTGAAAATCCATCGACATTCCGAGAAATTCAACGGGATAAACATGGGAAAATAATAATGGAATGGAAATCATGGTATTGATGAGCTCATCAATCATGGTAAATATTATTGATACATTGAGATTATTGGACTAACTTGAATGTTGAGTTTGTGCATGTTAGGGTAATAATGCATTGAATGGATGTATGAATGTTTATTGTATTGTATTGAAAATATTAGGCAAGAATAATTCTTGTTACATGAGCTTACTAAGCACAACGTGCTTACCCTGTTTCCTTTTTCCCTGTTTTGTAGTGTTAAGAGCTCGAAGGTCGGATTCTGTCGGAGACACATCACACTATCGACCTCAACATTTTAGTATAAAGGCAAACTTTATTTTGGAAATCAATGGCATGTATAAGCTAAAAAAGTAAATGTTAATGCGAAATGAATGTAAAGTTAGCCATTGGTATGGCTAACAAATCTTGGTTTTGGTATGTTATGAGGTTATCTTATGGATATGTTTGAATTTATCTTTTAAATATGTTGGAAGGTTTTGATTGGTCTCGGTTTAAAATTTGCAGGGAAGGTTAGATATTTAGAAAGGGGTTATATTGAGTCAATAAAAAAATTTTAGGGTTTTTCGAAAAATTCCCGAGTATTCGATTAAATCCCAGCTTCGTCCCGATGTATGTTTTGGGCTTTGGAGTCCCATCTAAGGGACGCCATAACATGTTTCGGTAAAAGTGAATAGTTTTTAGCTCGTAATAACGAAAATTTATTTGGTGAACTCTGGTAATGCCTCGTACCCTATTTCGGCGACGAATTCGGGTGGGGGGTGTTACAGAATTAAATATGCAACTTATACATAGTACGATGACCAATAGTAAAATTTCACTAAAAATAAAAAAAAAATGAACGGACAAAAAAGTAGTTACCAACAAAGTAGCCCAAACTATTGGCATCCGATAAAAACAACAATAACAACCACCTCGTAACATCATGAACAAATTTTTTAAATCTCAAATTTGGCAAAATTTTTTGCTATATAAATCCATCAATAATCTGTCCTCATTCCCCCATCTTCCAAACAAGAGAAAAAGAGTTGAACAATGGCTGCAACATTATCATGGTGCTTCACATTGGCCCTTTTCATGGTCACTCTAATGGCAAGTCCTAGTTCGAGTTTGGCTAATATGAATGTAATCGATAAATGTTGGAGAGGAAACCCTCTTTGGCAGACTCAACGACAACAATTGGCCAAATGCTCCGTCGGTTTTGCCGGCAAAATGATCAACAACATTGGCGAAGACGTCGTGCTGTACGAGGTTATTGATCCTTCCGACGACCCTTTGAGTCCTAAATCAGGGACCCTTCGTTACGGAGCCACAATGATCAAAGGAAAAGTATGGATCACATTCAAAAGCAGCATGACCATCACACTCAAAAAACCACTTCCCTTAAACAGCTTCACCGCTATCGACGGTCGTGGCTTCGATGTCCACATAACTGGTGTTGGGTGCCTCTTGGTGTACGAAGCTACCGATATAATCATCCATGGGCTTTCCATCCACAATTGCAAGCCCGTGACATCTTGCAACGTCATGGGTCCAAATGAAAAGGCGATCCCTTTGGGCCAAGTGGATGGAGACGCTATAAGAGTAGTCAGCGCAAGAAAAGTGTGGATCGATCATAACACATTGTATGAGTGCCCAGACGGCCTCCTAGATGTCACTTGCGGTTCCACCGATATCACCGTGTCGAACAATTGGTTCAAGGACCAAGACAAAGTTATGCTCCTTGGACACGATGATGGTTATTTGGAAGACAAAAACATGAAGGTCACTGTAATTTTAAACTATTTCGGACCTAACTGCAACCAAAGAATGCCAAGGTAAATAACGATGTTGGATTGGTGAGCTCCATGTGTTCTAATGCATATTTACATGAAGTATCTTAAACTGTTGTATATTGAATTATATTGCAGAGTTCGCTATGGATACGCGCACGTAGCGAACAATTTTTACCAAGGGTGGGAGCAATACGCCATTGGTGGAAGCATGGGCCCCAGCATCGAGAGCGAAGCCAATTTTTTCGTTGCTCCGAATGATGCTGGGAAAAAAATGGCAATATGGAAAGATGAAGCTTCATGTAAATTTTATTCGGTAGGGGATGTATTAACAAATGGAGCATCTTTCGGTGAGCAAACTACTGCAGGTGGAGCGAAGCCTAACTATAACCAAGAACAAAATTTTGAAGTTGCCGATGCTGGATCTGTTAAGGAATTGACAAGTGAATCTGGTGTTTTACAATGCTCCAAGAGTTTAAAATGTTAAAAATCATTTGTGTTGGCATCTCAAAGTTGAGGACTCGAGTTCTGAAGTTAATACCCCTCCCACTAAATTGTAACCAAAATACTAATGCTTTTATTATATTTTGTTTCATGTAAAAACAGGGTGAATATTTGTACGAGAGAAAGGGTGTCTATTTTGACATTATAGAAATCGACAAAGAATCCCCCTTATTTTAATTTTTTAAAATTGAATTATTGTGCTTTATGTAAATTGATAAGTTAATTTCATTGGATAATAACACTAAATATTAATATTAAATTATTGACTTAAAAATGAATAGAAATAATTCATACGTAATGTATTAACGAAAATCAACCATTCAAATTTATATATTTATAAGATGATTGATTTACAATATTTTTTATTTTTTGAAGGTCAAAGTGCAATTTCATCACATATATTAATTTATAATTTGACTATTTATAAAGAGACTGAATTGAAATTTTTCTATTTTTGAGACTAAAACTCTTGTCTGCCCCCGACAAATTCAATTCCGATTATAATGGCAATGGGAGGTTAAGCTCGAGCAAGTACCAAGGGAGTGTAAGCAGGTAGCTGACTATATGGCTAAGAGGTCTAAAGTTGTTTGATTCGATGCATTCAAGATGGATTCTGCATAGTAATGATGCATTGAAATAAGAATTTGTACACTGATACTTGCTTTCTATTAAAAAATATATATAATTTTTAAATTAGAAAAATAACAAAATTTCATTATTTTTTTTTTAACAATGCATTTCAACGTACTCAAACCCATATTTTCATGCATTACTAATAATACTCATATTAATTGAGCTAGGACCAAATCTATATTTCATTTTTAACTTTTAAATATGAAACCAGTTCTCAAACTTGGCCACATATATATATATATATATATATATATATTACATTGACTAACAAATTATCTCTTATAAGTACCCAAAAATGAAAACATTTTTGTAAAAAGAATCTAATATCTTATTATTCTATATATTATGATTTGATGATTTTGAATTTTGAAATTTAAATCTTGATATAAATAGTAATATTTAAACTCATTAGGTCTAAGTTTGCTTTTAGTCTCATGCCATGTGTAAGTTATGGATTTGGCCTTAATTATCTAATTTAATCATTTTTAGACTCTATTTTTTTGAATTTTGAAATTTCAATCTTGATTTAAACCATAGCCATTAAAACTATTAACTAAAATAATATGGCATTTCTGTGAGTATCACATGAAGAGAACAAGTTAATATGACATTACACGTGTGATAATATATTTGTTAAATGAGATTTTGGAAATAGCAATTATAACTTAACGAATTCAATGTATATTGTTTAGTTCATGATTGAAATTTTAAAATTTTAAAAGCACATGACCTAAAATTGACCAACTTAGAATACACTTCTGTGCAAACTATGTGTATTACAAGTACTAATAGTAGAATTTCACCAAAAATAAAAAAAGAATACATTTTTGTCCCAATGAAAATGAAGTTAGTTACTAACAAAGTAGCCCAAGCTATTGGTATCCGATAGTACACTTATATGCAAATTATGTATACTACAGGGGATTTAGCCTGGATCGGTAATCCCGCTGTAAGGATGAGGTTTGCGGGAGTGTGCTCTCTGAAATGGAAATATGCGCACATGAATATGAATTGACGAATCCGGATTTGTACACTAAAGTGTAACCCTGAAAATCCATCGACATTCCGAGAAATTCAACGGGATAAACATGGGAAAATAATAATGGAATGGAAATCATGGTATTGATGAGCTCATCAATCATGGTAAATATTATTGATACATTGAAATTATTGGACTAACTTGAATGTTGAGTTTGTGCATGTTAGGGTAATAATGCATTGAATGGATGTATGAATGTTTATTGTATTGTATTGAAAATATTAGGCAAGAATAATTCTTGTTACATGAGCTTACTAAGCACAACATGCTTACCCTGTTTCCTTTTTCCCTGTTTTGTAGTGTTAAGAGCTCGAAGGTCGGATTTGGTCGGAGACACATCACACTATCGACCTCAACATTTTAGTATAAAAGCAAACTTTATTTTGGAAATCAATGGCATGTATAAGCTAAAAAAGTAAATGTTAATGCGAAATGAATGTAAAGTTACCCATTGGTATGGCTAACAAATCTTGGTTTTGGTATGTTATAAGGTTATCTTATGGATATGTTTGAATTTATCTTGAAAATATGTTGAAAGGTTTTGATTGGTCTCGGTTTAAAATTTGCAGGGAAGGTTAGATATTTATAAAGGGGTTATATTGAGTCAATAAAAAAATTTTAGGGTTTTTCGAAAAATTCCCGAGTATTCGATTAAATCCCAGCTTCGTCCCGATGTATGTTTTGGGCTTTGGAGTCCCATCTAAGGGACGCCATAACATGTTTCGGTAAAAGTGAATAGTTTTTAGCTCGTAATAACGAAAATTTATTTGGTGAACTCTGGTAATGCCTCGTACCCTATTTCGGCGACGAATTTGGGTGGGGGGTGTTACAGAATTAAATATGCAACTTATACATAGTACGATGACCAATAGTAAAATTTCACTAAAAATAAAAAAAAATGAACGGACAAAAAAGTAGTTACCAACAAAGTAGCCCAAACTATTGGCATCCGATAAAAACAACAATAACAACCACCTCGTAACATCATGAACAAATTTTTTAAATCTCAAATTTGGCAAAATTTTTTGCTATATAAATCCATCAATAATCTGTCCTCATTCCCCCATCTTCCAAACAAGAGAAAAAGAGTTGAACAATGGCTGCAACATTATCATGGTGCTTCACATTGGCCCTTTTCATGGTCACTCTAATGGCAAGTCCTAGTTCGAGTTTGGCTAATATGAATGTAATCGATAAATGTTGGAGAGGAAACCCTCTTTGGCAGACTCAACGACAACAATTGGCCAAATGCTCCGTCGGTTTTGCCGGCAAAATGATCAACAACATTGGCGAAGACGTCGTGCTGTACGAGGTTATTGATCCTTCCGACGACCCTTTGAGTCCTAAATCAGGGACCCTTCGTTACGGAGCCACAATGATCAAAGGAAAAGTATGGATCACATTCAAAAGCAGCATGACCATCACACTCAAAAAACCACTTCCCTTAAACAGCTTCACCGCTATCGACGGTCGTGGCTTCGATGTCCACATAACTGGTGTTGGGTGCCTCTTGGTGTACGAAGCTACCGATATAATCATCCATGGGCTTTCCATCCACAATTGCAAGCCCGTGACATCTTGCAACGTCATGGGTCCAAATGAAAAGGCGATCCCTTTGGGCCAAGTGGACGGAGATGCTATAAGAGTAGTCAGCGCAAGAAAAGTGTGGATCGATCATAACACATTGTATGAGTGCCCAGACGGCCTCCTAGATGTCACTTGCGGTTCCACCGATATCACCGTGTCGAACAATTGGTTCAAGGACCAAGACAAAGTTATGCTCCTTGGACACGATGATGGTTATTTGGAAGACAAAAACATGAAGGTCACTGTAATTTTAAACTATTTCGGACCTAACTGCAACCAAAGAATGCCAAGGTAAATAACGATGTTGGATTGGTGAGCTCCATGTGTTCTAATGCATATTTACATGAAGTATCTTAAACTGTTGTATATTGAATTATATTGCAGAGTTCGCTATGGATACGCGCACGTAGCGAACAATTTTTACCAAGGGTGGGAGCAATACGCCATTGGTGGAAGCATGGGCCCCAGCATCGAGAGCGAAGCCAATTTTTTCGTTGCTCCGAATGATGCTGGGAAAAAAATGGCAATATGGAAAGATGAAGCTTCATGTAAATTTTATTCGGTAGGGGATGTATTAACAAATGGAGCATCTTTCGGTGAGCAAACTACTGCAGGTGGAGCGAAGCCTAACTATAACCAAGAACAAAATTTTGAAGTTGCCGATGCTGGATCTGTTAAGGAATTGACAAGTGAATCTGGTGTTTTACAATGCTCCAAGAGTTTAAAATGTTAAAAATCATTTGTGTTGGTATCTCAAAGTTGAGGACTCGAGTTCTGAAGTTAATACCCCTCCCACTAAATTGTAACCAAAATACTAATGCTTTTATTATATTTTGTTTCATGTAAAAACAGGGTGAATATTTGTACGAGAGAAAGGGTGTCTATTTTGACATTATAGAAATCGACAAAGAATCCCCCTTATTTTAATTTTTTAAAATTGAATTATTGTGCTTTATGTAAATTGATAAGTTAATTTCATTGGATAATAACACTAAATATTAATATTAAATTATTGACTTAAAAATGAATAGAAATAATTCATACGTAATGTATTAACGAAAATCAACCATTCAAATTTATATATTTATAAGATGATTGATTTACAATATTTTTTATTTTTTGAAGGTCAAAGTGCAATTTCATCACATATATTAATTTATAATTTGACTATTTATAAAGAGACTGAATTGAAATTTTTCTATTTTTGAGACTAAAACTCTTGTCTGCCCCCGACAAATTCGATTCCGATTATAATGGCAATGGGAGGTTAAGCTCGAGCAAGTACCAAGGGAGTGTAAGCAGGTAGCTGACTATATGGCTAAGAGGTCTAAAGTTGTTTGATTCGATGCATTCAAGATGGATTCTGCATAGTAATGATGCATTGAAATAAGAATTTGTACACTGATACTTGCTTTCTATTAAAAAATATATATAATTTTTAAATTAGAAAAATAACAAAATTTCATTATTATTCTTTTTAACAATGCATTTCAACGTACTCAAACCCATATTTTCATGCATTACTAATAATACTCATATTAATTGAGCTAGGACCAAATCTATATTTCATTTTTAACTTTTAAATATGAAACCAGTTCTCAAACTTGGCCACATATATATATATTACATTGACTAACAAATTATCTCTTATAAGTACCCAAAAATGAAAACATTTTTGTAAAAAGAATCTAATATCTTATTATTCTATATATTATGATTTGATGATTTTGAATTTTGAAATTTAAATCTTGATATAAATAGTAATATTTAAACTCATTAGGTCTAAGTTTGCTTTTAGTCTCATGCCATGTGTAAGTTATGGATTTAGCCTTAATTATCTAATTTAATCATTTTTAGACTCTATTTTTTTGAATTTTGAAATTTCAATCTTGATTTAAACGATAGCCATTAAAACTATTAACTAAAATAATATGGCATTTCTGTGAGTATCACATGAAAAGAACAAGTTAATATGACATTACACGTGTGATAATATATTTGTTAAATGAGATTTTGGAAATAGCAATTATAACTTAACGAATTCAATGTATATTGTTTAGTTCATGATTGAAATTTTAAAATTTTAAAAGCACATGACCTAAAATTGACCAACTTAGAATACACTTATGTGCAAACTATGTGTATCACAAGTACTAATAGTAGAATTTCACCAAAAATAAACAAAGAATACATTTTTTGTCCCAATGAAAATGAAGTTAGTTACTAACAAAGTAGCCCAAGCTATTGGTATCCGATAGTACACTTATATGCAAATTATGTATACTACAGGGGATTTAGCCTGGATCGGTAATCCCGCTGTAAGGATGAGGTTCGCGGGAGTGTGCTCTCTGAAATGGAAATATGCGCACATGAATATGAATTGACGAATCCGGATTTGTACACTAAAGTGTACCCCTGAAAATCCATCGACATTCCGAGAAATTCAACGGGATAAACATGGGAAAATAATAATGGAATGGAAATCATGGTATTGATGAGCTCATCAATCATGGTAAATATTATTGATACATTGAAATTATTGGACTAACTTGAATGTTGAGTTTGTGCATGTTAGGGTAATAATGCATTGAATGGATGTATGAATGTTTATTGTATTGTATTGAAAATATTAGGCAAGAATAATTCTTGTTACATGAGCTTACTAAGCACAACGTGCTTACCCTGTTTCCTTTTTCCCTGTTTTGTAGTGTTAAGAGCTCGAAGGTCGGATTCGGTCGGAGACACATCACACTATCGACCTCAACATTTTAGTATAAAAGCAAACTTTATTTTGGAAATCAATGGCATGTATAAGCTAAAAAAGTAAATGTTAATGCGAAATGAATGTAAAGTTAGCCATTGGTATGGCTAACAAATCTTGGTTTTGGTATGTTATGAGGTTATCTTATGGATAGGTTTGAATTTATCTTTAAAATATGTTGAAAGGTTTTGATTGGTCTCGGTTTAAAATTTGCAGGGAAGGTTAGATATTTATAAAGGGGTTATATTGAGTCAATAAAAAAATTTTAGGGTTTTTCGAAAAATTCCCGAGTATTCGATTAAATCCTAGCTTCGTCCCGATGTATGTTTTGGGCTTTGGAGTCCCATCTAAGGGACGCCATAACATGTTTCGGTAAAAGTGAATAGTTTTTAGCTCGTAATAACGAAAATTTATTTGGTGAACTCTGGTAATGCCTCGTACCCTATTTCAGCGACGAATTCGGGTGGGGGGTGTTACAGAATTAAATATGCAACTTATACATAGTACGATGACCAATAGTAAAATTTCACTAAAAATAAAAAAAAAAATGAACGGACAAAAAAGTAGTTACCAACAAAGTAGCCCAAACTATTGGCATCCGATAAAAACAACAATAACAACCACCTCGTAACATCATGAACAAATTTTTTAAATCTCAAATTTGGCAAAATTTTTTTCTATATAAATCCATCAATAATCTGTCCTCATTCCCCCATCTTCCAAACAAGAGAAAAAGAGTTGAACAATGGCTGCAACATTATCATGGTGCTTCACATTGGCCCTTTTCATGGTCACTCTAATGGCAAGTCCTAGTTCGAGTTTGGCTAATATGAATGTAATCGATAAATGTTGGAGAGGAAACCCTCTTTGTAGACTCAACGACAACAATTGGCCAAATGCTCCGTCGGTTTTGCCGGCAAAATGATCAACAACATTGGCAAAGACGTCGTGCTGTACGAAGTTATTGATCCTTCCGACGACCCTTTGAGTCCTAAATCAGGGACCCTTCGTTACAGAGCCACAATGATCAAAGGAAAAGTATGGATCACATTCAAAAGCAGCATGACCATCACACTAAAAAAACCACTTCCCTTAAACAGCTTCACCGCTATCGACGGTCGTGGCTTCGATGTCCACATAACTGGTGTTGGGTGCCTCTTGGTGTACGAAGCTACCGATATAATCATCCATGGGCTTTCCATCCACAATTGCAAGCCCGTGACATCTTGCAACGTCATGGGTCCAAATGAAAAGGCGATCCCTTTGGGCCAAGTGGATGGAGACGCTATAAGAGTAGTCAGCGCAAGAAAAGTGTGGATCGATCATAACACATTGTATGAGTGCCCAGACGGCCTCCTAGATGTCACTTGCGGTTCCACCGATATCACCGTGTCGAACAATTGGTTCAAGGACCAAGACAAAGTTATGCTCCTTGGACACGATGATGGTTATTTGGAAGACAAAAACATGAAGGTCACTGTAATTTTAAACTATTTTGGACCTAACTGCAACCAAAGAATGCCAAGGTAAATAACGATGTTGGATTGGTGAGCTCCATGTGTTCTAATGCATATTTACATGAAGTATCTTAAACTGTTGTATATTGAATTATATTGCAGAGTTCGCTATGGATACGCGCACGTAGCGAACAATTTTTACCAAGGGTGGGAGCAATACGCCATTGGTGGAAGCATGGGCCCCAGCATCGAGAGCGAAGCCAATTTTTTCGTTGCTCCGAATGATGCTGGGAAAAAAATGGCAATATGGAAAGATGAAGCTTCATGTAAATTTTATTCGGTAGGGGATGTATTAACAAATGGAGCATCTTTCGGTGAGCAAACTACTGCAGGTGGAGCGAAGCCTAACTATAACCAAGAACAAAATTTTGAAGTTGCCGATGCTGGATCTGTTAAGGAATTGACAAGTGAATCTGGTGTTTTACAATGCTCCAAGAGTTTAAAATGTTAAAAATCATTTGTGTTGGTATCTCAAAGTTGAGGACTCGAGTTCTGAAGTTAATACCCCTCCCACTAAATTGTAACCAAAATACTAATGCTTTTATTATATTTTGTTTCATGTAAAAACAGGGTGAATATTTGTACGAGAGAAAGGGTGTCTATTTTGACATTATAGAAATCGACAAAGAATCCCCCTTATTTTAATTTTTTAAAATTGAATTATTGTGCTTTATGTAAATTGATAAGTTAATTTCATTGGATAACAACACTAAATATTAATATTAAATTATTGACTTAAAAATGAATAGAAATAATTCATACGTAATGTATTAACGAAAATCAACCATTCAAATTTATATATTTATAAGATGATTGATTTACAATATTTTTTATTTTTTGAAGGTCAAAGTGCAATTTCATCACATATATTAATTTATAATTTGACTATTTATAAAGAGACTGAATTGAAATTTTTCTATTTTTGAGACTAAAACTCTTGTCTGCCCCCGACAAATTCGATTCCGATTATAATGGCAATGGGAGGTTAAGCTCGAGCAAGTACCAAGGGAGTGTAAGCAGGTAGCTGACTATATGGCTAAGAGGTCTAAAGTTGTTTGATTCGATGCATTCAAGATGGATTCTGCATAGTAATGATGCATTGAAATAAGAATTTGTACACTGATACTTGCTTTCTATTAAAAAATATATATAATTTTTAAATTAGAAAAATAACAAAATTTCATTATTATTCTTTTTAACAATGCATTTCAACGTACTCAAACCCATATTTTCATGCATTACTAATAATACTCATATTAATTGAGCTAGGACCAAATCTATATTTCATTTTTAACTTTTAAATATGAAACCAGTTCTCAAACTTGGCCACATATATATATATATTACATTGACTAACAAATTATCTCTTATAAGTACCCAAAAATGAAAACATTTTTGTAAAAAGAATCTAATATCTTATTATTCTATATATTATGATTTGATGATTTTGAATTTTGAAATTTAAATCTTGATATAAATAGTAATATTTAAACTCATTAGGTCTAAGTTTGCTTTTAGTCTCATGCCATGTGTAAGTTATGGATTTAGCCTTAATTATCTAATTTAATCATTTTTAGACTCTATTTTTTTGAATTTTGAAATTTCAATCTTGATTTAAACGATAGCCATTAAAACTATTAACTAAAATAATATGGCATTTCTGTGAGTATCACATGAAAAGAACAAGTTAATATGACATTACACGTGTGATAATATATTTGTTAAATGAGATTTTGGAAATAGCAATTATAACTTAACGAATTCAATGTATATTGTTTAGTTCATGATTGAAATTTTAAAATTTTAAAAGCACATGACCTAAAATTGACCAACTTAGAATACACTTATGTGCAAACTATGTGTATTACAAGTACTAATAGTAGAATTTCACCAAAAAAAAACAAAGAATACATTTTTTGTCCCAATGAAAATGAAGTTAGTTACTAACAAAGTAGCCCAAGCTATTGGTATCCGATAGTACACTTATATGCAAATTATGTATACTACAGGGGATTTAGCCTGGATCGGTAATCCCGCTGTAAGGATGAGGTTCGCGGGAGTGTGCTCTCTGAAATGGAAATATACGCACATGAATATGAATTGACGAATCCGGATTTGTACACTAAAGTGTACCCCTGAAAATCCATCGACATTCAGAGAAATTCAACGGGATAAACATGGGAAAATAATAATGGAATGGAAATCATGGTATTGATGAGCTCATCAATCATGGTAAATATTATTGATACATTGAAATTATTGGACTAACTTGAATGTTGAGTTTGTGCATGTTAGGGTAATAATGCATTGAATGGATGTATGAATGTTTATTGTATTGTATTGAAAATATTAGGCAAGAATAATTCTTGTTACATGAGCTTACTAAGCACAACGTGCTTACCCTGTTTCCTTTTTCCCTGTTTTGTAGTGTTAAGAGCTCGAAGGTCGGATTCGGTCGGAGACACATCACACTATCGACCTCAACATTTTAGTATAAAAGCAAACTTTATTTTGGAAATCAATGGCATGTATAAGCTAAAAAAGTAAATGTTAATGCGAAATGAATGTAAAGTTAGCCATTGGTATGGCTAACAAATCTTGGTTTTGGTATGTTATGAGGTTATCTTATGGATATGTTTGAATTTATCTTTAAAATATGTTGAAAGGTTTTGATTGGTCTCGGTTTAAAATTTGCAGGGAAGGTTAGATATTTATAAAGGGGTTATATTGAGTCAATAAAAAAATTTTAGGGTTTTTCGAAAAATTCCCGAGTATTCGATTAAATCCCAGCTTCGTCCCGATGTATGTTTTGGGCTTTGGAGTCCCATCTAAGGGACGCCATAACATGTTTCGGTAAAAGTGAATAGTTTTTAGCTCGTAATAACGAAAATTTATTTGGTGAACTCTGGTAATGCCTCGTACCCTATTTCGGCGACGAATTTGGGTGGGGGGTGTTACAGAATTAAATATGCAACTTATACATAGTACGATGACCAATAGTAAAATTTCACTAAAAATAAAAAAAAATGAACGGACAAAAAAGTAGTTACCAACAAAGTAGCCCAAACTATTGGCATCCGATAAAAACAACAATAACAACCACCTCGTAACATCATGAACAAATTTTTTAAATCTCAAATTTGGCAAAATTTTTTGCTATATAAATCCATCAATAATCTGTCCTCATTCCCCCATCTTCCAAACAAGAGAAAAAGAGTTGAACAATGGCTGCAACATTATCATGGTGCTTCACATTGGCCCTTTTCATGGTCACTCTAATGGCAAGTCCTAGTTCGAGTTTGGCTAATATGAATGTAATCGATAAATGTTGGAGAGGAAACCCTCTTTGGCAGACTCAACGACAACAATTGGCCAAATGCTCCGTCGGTTTTGCCGGCAAAATGATCAACAACATTGGCGAAGACGTCGTGCTGTACGAGGTTATTGATCCTTCCGACGACCCTTTGAGTCCTAAATCAGGGACCCTTCGTTACGGAGCCACAATGATCAAAGGAAAAGTATGGATCACATTCAAAAGCAGCATGACCATCACACTCAAAAAACCACTTCCCTTAAACAGCTTCACCGCTATCGACGGTCGTGGCTTCGATGTCCACATAACTGGTGTTGGGTGCCTCTTGGTGTACGAAGCTACCGATATAATCATCCATGGGCTTTCCATCCACAATTGCAAGCCCGTGACATCTTGCAACGTCATGGGTCCAAATGAAAAGGCGATCCCTTTGGGCCAAGTGGATGGAGATGCTATAAGAGTAGTCAGCGCAAGAAAAGTGTGGATCGATCATAACACATTGTATGAGTGCCCAGACGGCCTCCTAGATGTCACTTGCGGTTCCACCGATATCACCGTGTCGAACAATTGGTTCAAGGACCAAGACAAAGTTATGCTCCTTGGACACGATGATGGTTATTTGGAAGACAAAAACATGAAGGTCACTGTAATTTTAAACTATTTCGGACCTAACTGCAACCAAAGAATGCCAAGGTAAATAACGATGTTGGATTGGTGAGCTCCATGTGTTCTAATGCATATTTACATGAAGTATCTTAAACTGTTGTATATTGAATTATATTGCAGAGTTCGCTATGGATACGCGCACGTAGCGAACAATTTTTACCAAGGGTGGGAGCAATACGCCATTGGTGGAAGCATGGGCCCCAGCATCGAGAGCGAAGCCAATTTTTTCGTTGCTCCGAATGATGCTGGGAAAAAAATGGCAATATGGAAAGATGAAGCTTCATGTAAATTTTATTCGGTAGGGGATGTATTAACAAATGGAGCATCTTTCGGTGAGCAAACTACTGCAGGTGGAGCGAAGCCTAACTATAACCAAGAACAAAATTTTGAAGTTGCCGATGCTGGATCTGTTAAGGAATTGACAAGTGAATCTGGTGTTTTACAATGCTCCAAGAGTTTAAAATGTTAAAAATCATTTGTGTTGTTATCTCAAAGTTGAGGACTCGAGTTCTGAAGTTAATACCCCTCCCACTAAATTGTAACCAAAATACTAAAGCGTTTATTATATTTTGTTTCATGTAAAAACAGGGTGAATATTTGTACGAGAGAAAGGGTGTCTATTTTGACATTATAGAAATCGACAAAGAATCCCCCTTATTTTAATTTTTTAAAATTGAATTATTGTGCTTTATGTAAATTGATAAGTTAATTTCATTGGATAATAACACTAAATATTAATATTAAATTATTGACTTAAAAATGAATAGAAATAATTCATACGTAATGTATTAACGAAAATCAACCATTCAAATTTATATATTTATAAGATGATTGATTTACAATATTTTTTATTTTTTGAAGGTCAAAGTGCAATTTCATCACATATATTAATTTATAATTTGACTATTTATAAAGAGACTGAATTGAAATTTTTCTATTTTTGAGACTAAAACTCATGTATGCCCCGAAATTTTTCTATTTTTGAGACTAAAACTCTTGTCTGCCCCCGACAAATTCGATTCCGATTAGAATGGCAATAGGAGGTTAAGCTCAAGCAAGTACCAAGGGAGTGTAAGCAGGTAGCTGACTATATGGCTAAGAGGTCTAAAGTTGTTTGATTCGATGCATTCGAGATGGAGTCTGCTTAGTAATGATGCATTGAAATAAGAATTTGTACACTGATACTTACTTTCTATTAACAAATATATATAATTTTTAAATTAGAAAAATAACAAAATTTCATTATTAGTTTTTTTAACAATGCATTTCAACGTACTCGAACCCATATTTTCATGCATTACTAATAATACTCATATTAATTGAGCTAGGACCAAATCTATATTTCATTTTTAACTTTTAAATATGAAACCAGTTCTCAAACTTGGCCACATATATATATATATATATATATTACATTGACTAACAAATTATCTCTTATAAGTACCCAAAAATGAAAACATTTTTGTAAAAAGAATCTAATATCTTATTATTCTATATATTATGATTTGATGATTTTGAATTTTGAAATTTAAATCTTGATATAAATAGTAATATTTAAACTCATTAGGTCTAAGTTTGCTTTTAGTCTCATGCCATGTGTAAGTTATGGATTTAGCCTTAATTATCTAATTTAATCATTTTTAGACTCTATTTTTTTGAATTTTGAAATTTCAATCTTGATTTAAACGATAGCCATTAAAACTATTAACTAAAATAATATGGCATTTCTGTGAGTATCACATGAAAAGAACAAGTTAATATGACATTACACGTGTGATAATATATTTATTAAATGAGATTTTGGAAATAGCAATTGTAACTTAACGAATTCAATGTATATTGTTTAGTTCATGATTGAAATTTTAAAATTTTAAAAGCACATGACCTAAAATTGACCAACTTTGAATACACTTATGTGCAAACTATGTGTATTACAAGTACTAATAGTAGAATTTCACCAAAAATAAACAAAGAATACATTTTTTGTCCCAATGAAAATGAAGTTAGTTACTAACAAAGTAGCCCAAGCTATTGGTATCCGATAGTACACTAATATGCAAATTATGTATACTACAGGGGATTTAGCCTGGATCGGTAATCCCGCTGTAAGGATGAGGTTCGCGGGAGTGTGCTCTCTGAAATGGAAATATGCGCACATGAATATGAATTGACGAATCCGGATTTGTACACTAAAGTATACCCTTGAAAATCCATCGACATTTCGAGAAATTCAACGGGATAAACATGGGAAAATAATAATGGAATGGAAATCATGGTATTGATGAGCTCATCAATCACGGTAAATATTATTGATACATTGAAATTATTGGACTAACTTGAATGTTGAGTTTGTGCATGTTAGGGTAATAATGCATTGAATGGATGTATGAATGTTTATTGTATTGTATTGAAAATATTAGGCAAGAATAATTCTTGTTACATGAGCTTACTAAGCACAACGTGCTTACCTCGTTTCCTTTTTCCCTGTTTTATAGTGTTAAGAGCTCGAAGGTCGGATTCGGTCGGAGACACATCACACTATCGACCTCAACATTTTAGTATAAAAGCAAACTTTATTTTGGAAATCAATGGCATGTATAAGCTAAAAAAGTAAATGTTAATGCGAAATGAATGTAAAGTTAGCCATTGGTATGGCTAACAAATCTTGGTTTTGGTATGTTATGAGGTTATCTTATGGATATGTTTGAATTTATCTTTAAAATATGTTGAAAGGTTTTGATTGGTCTCGGTTTAAAATTTGCATGGAAGGTTAGATATTTATAAAGGGGTTATATTGAGTCAATAAAAAAATTTTGGGGTTTTTCGAAAAATTCTCGAGTATTCGATTAAATCCCAGCTTCGTCCCGATGTATGTTTTGGGCTTCGGAGTCCCATCTAAGGGACGCCATAACATGTTTCGGTAAAAGTGAATAGTTTTTAGCTCGTAATAACGATTTCGGCGACGAATTCGGGTGGAGGGTGTTACAGAATTAAATATGCAACTTATACATAGTACGATGACCAATAGTAAAATTTCACTAAAAATAAAAAAAAAATGAACGGACAAAAAAGTAGTTACCAACAAAGTAGCCCAAACTATTGGCATCCGATAAAAACAACAATAACAACCACCTCGTAACATCATGAACAAATTTTTTAAATCTCAAATTTGGCAAAATTTTTGGCTATATAAATCCATCAATAATCTCTCCTCATTCCCCCATCTTCCAAACAAGAGAAAAAGAGTTGAACAATGGCTGCAACATTATCATGGTGCTTCACATTGGCCCTTTTCATGGTCACTCTAATGGCAAGTCCTACTTCGAGTTTGGCTAATATGAATGTGATCGATAAATGTTGGAGAGGAAACCCTCTTTGGCAGACTCAACGACAACAATTGGCCAAATGCTCCGTCGGTTTTGCCGGCAAAATGATCAACAACATTGGCGAAGACGTCGTGCTGTACGAGGTTATTGATCCTTCCGACGACCCTTTGAGTCCTAAATCAGGGACCCTTCGTTACGGAGCCACAATGATCAAAGGAAAAGTATGGATCACATTCAAAAGCAGCATGACCATCACACTCAAAAAACCACTTCCCTTAAACAGCTTCACCGCCATCGACGGTCGTGGCTTCGATGTCCACATAACTGGTGTTGGGTGCCTCTTGGTGTACGAAGCTACCGATATAATCATCCATGGGCTTTCCATCCACAATTGCAAGCCCGTGACATCTTGCAACGTCATGGGTCCAAATGAAAAGGCGATCCCTTTGGGCCAAGTGGACGGAGATGCTATAAGAGTAGTCAGCGCAAGAAAAGTGTGGATCGATCATAACACATTGTCTGAGTGCCCAGACGGCCTCCTAGATGTCACTTGCGGTTCCACCGATATCACCGTGTCGAACAATTGGTTCAGGGACCAAGACAAAGTTATGCTCCTTGGACACGATGATGGTTATTTGGAAGACAAAAACATGAAGGTCACTGTAATTTTAAACTATTTCGGACCTAACTGCAACCAAAGAATGCCAAGGTAAATAACGATGTTGGATTGGTGAGCTCCATGTGTTCTAATGCATATTTACATGAAGTATCTTAAACTGTTGTATATTGAATTATATTGCAGAGTTCGCTATGGATACGCGCACGTAGCGAACAATTTTTACCAAGGGTGGGAGCAATACGCCATTGGTGGAAGCATGGGCCCCAGCATCGAGAGCGAAGCCAATTTTTTCGTTGCTCCGAATGATGCTGGGAAAAAAATGGCAATATGGAAAGATGAAGCTTCATGTAAATTTTATTCGGTAGGGGATGTATTAACGAATGGAGCATCTTTCGGTGAGCAAACTACTGCAGGTGGAGCGAAGCCTAACTATAACCAAGAACAAAATTTTGAAGTTGCCGATGCTGGATCTGTTAAGGAATTGACAAGTGAATCTGGTGTTTTACAATGCTCCAAGAGTTTAAAATGTTAAAAATCATTTGTGTTGGTATCTCAAAGTTGAGGACTCGAGTTCTGAAGTTAATACCCCTCCCACTAAATTGTAACCAAAATACTAATGCTTTTATTATATTTTGTTTCATGTAAAAACAGGGTGAATATTTGTACGAGAGAAAAGGTGTCTATTTTGACATTATAGAAATCGACAAAGAATTCCCCTTAGTTTAATTTTTTAAAATTGAATTATTGTGCTTTATGTAAATTGATAAGTTAATTTGATTGGATAATAACACTAAATATTAATATTAAATTGTTGACTTAAAAATGAATGGAAATAATTCATACGTAATGTATTAACGAAAATCAACCATTCAAATTTATATATTTATAAGATGATTGATTTACAATTTTTTTTAATTTTTTTAAGGTCAAAGTGCAATTTCATCACATATATTAATTTATAATTTGACTATTTATAAAGAGACTGAATTGAAATTTTTCTATTTTTGAGACTAAAACTCATGTATGCCCCGAAATTTTTCTATTTTTGAGACTAAAACTCTTGTCTGCCCCCGACAAATTCGATTCCGATTATAATGGCAATGGGAGGTTAAGCTCGAGCAAGTACCAAGGGAGTGTAAGCAGGTAGCTGACTATATGGCTAAGAGGTCTAAAGTTGTTTGATTCGATGCATTCGAGATGGAGTCTGCTTAGTAATGATGCATTGAAATAAGAATTTGTACACTGATACTTGCTTTCTATTAAAAAATATATATAATTTTTAAGTTAGAAAAATAACAAAATTTCATTATTAGTTTTTTTAACAATTCATTTCAACGTACTCAAACCCATATTTTCATGCATTACTGATAATACTCATATTAATTGAGCTAGGACCAAATCTATATTTCATTTTTAACTTTTAAATATGAAACCAGTTCTCAAACTTGGCCACATATATATATATATATATATATATATTACATTGACTAACAAATTATCTCTTATAAGTACCCAAAAATGAAAACATTTTTGTAAAAAGAATCTAATATCTTACTATTCTATATATTATGATTTGATGATTTTGAATTTTGAAATTTAAATCTTGATATAAATAGTAATATTTAAACTCATTAGGTCTAAGTTTGCTTTTAGTCTCATGCCATGTGTAAGTTATGGATTTAGCCTTAATTATCTAATTTAATCATTTTTAGACTCTATTTTTTTGAATTTTGAAATTTCAATCTTGATTTAAACGATAGCCATTAAAACTATTAACTAAAATAATATGGCATTTCTGTGAGTATCACATGAAAAGAACAAGTTAATATGACATTACACGTGTGATAATATATTTGTTAAATGAGATTTTGGAAATAGCAATTATAACTTAACGAATTCAATGTATATTGTTTAGTTCATGATTGAAATTTTAAAATTTTAAAAGCACATGACCTAAAATTGACCAACTTAGAATACACTTATGTGCAAACTATGTGTATTACAAGTACTAATAGTAGAATTTCACCAAAAAAAAACAAAGAATACATTTTTTGTCCCAATGAAAATAAAGTTAGTTACTAACAAAGTAGCCCAAGCTATTGGTATCCGATAGTACACTTATATGCAAATTATGTATACTACAGGGGATTTAGCCTGGATCGGTAATCCCGCTGTAAGGATGAGGTTTGCGGGAGTGTGCTCTCTGAAATCGATATATGCGCACATGAATATGAATTGACGAATCCAGATTTGTACACTAAAGTGTACCCCTGAAAATCCATCGACATTCCGAGAAATTCAACGGGATAAACATGGGAAAATAATAATGGAATGGAAATCATGGTATTGATAAGCTCATCAATCATGGTAAATATTATTGATACATTGAAATTATTGGACTAACTTGAATGTTGAGTTTGTGCATGTTAGGGTAATAATGCATTGAATGGATGTATGAATGTTTATTGTATTGTATTGAAAATATTAGGCAAGAATAATTCTTGTTACATGAGCTTACTAAGCACAACGTGCTTACCCTGTTTCCTTTTCCCCTGTTTTGTAGTGTTAAGAGCTCGAGGGTCAGATTCGGTTGGAGACACATCACACTATCGACCTCAACATTTTAGTATAAAAGCAAACTTTATTTTGGAAATCAATGGCATGTATAAGCTAAAAAAGTAAATGTTAATGCGAAATGAATGTAAAGTTAGCCATTGGTATGGCTAACAAATCTTGGTTTTGGTATGTTATGAGGTTATCTTATGGATATGTTTGAATTTATCTTGAAAATATGTTGAAAGGTTTCGATTGGTCTCGGTTTAAAATTTGCAGGGAAGGTTAGATATTTATAAAAGGGTTATATTGAGTTAATAAAAAAATTTTTGGGGTTTTTCGAAAAATTCCCGAGTACTCAGTTAAATCCCAGCTTCGTCTCGATGTATGTTTTGGGCTTCGGAGACCCATCTAAGGGACGCCATAACATGTTTCGGTAAAAGTGAATAGTTTTTAGCTCGTAATAACGAAAATTTATTTGGTGAACTCTGGTAATGCCTCGTACCCTATTTCGGCGACGAATTCGGGTGGGGGGTGTTACAGAATTAAATATGCAACTTATACATAGTACGATGACCAATAGTAAAATTTCACTAAAAATAAAAAAAAATAAACGGACAAAAAAGTAGTTACCAACAAAATAGCCCAAACTATTGGCATCCGATAAAAACAACAATAACAACCACCTCGTAACATCATGAACAAATTTTTTAAATCTCAAATTTGGCAAAATTTTTGGCTATATAAATCCATCAATAATCTGTCCTCATTCCCCCATCTTCCAAACAAGAGAAAAAGAGTTGAACAATGGCTGCAACATTATCATGGTGCTTCACATTGGCCCTTTTCATGGTCACTCTAATGGCAAGTCCTACTTCGAGTTTGGCTAATATGAATATAATCGATAAATGTTGGAGAGGAAACCCTCTTTGGCAGACTCAACGACAACAATTGGCCAAATGCTCCGTTGGTTTTGCCGGCAAAATGATCAACAACATTGGCGAAGACGTCGTGCTGTACGAGGTTATTGATCCTTCCGACGACCCTTTGAGTCCTAAATCAGGGACCCTTCGTTACGGAGCCACAATGATCAAAGGAAAAGTATGGATCACATTCAAAAGCAGCATGACCATCACACTCAAAAAACCACTTCCCTTAAACAGCTTCACCGCCATCGACGGTCGTGGCTTCGATGTCCACATAACTGGTGTTGGGTGCCTCTTGGTGTACGAAGCTACCGATATAATCATCCATGGGCTTTCCATCCACAATTGCAAGCCCGTGACATCTTGCAACGTCATGGGTCCAAATGAAAAGGCGATCCCTTTGGGCCAAGTGGACGGAGATGCTATAAGAGTAGTCAGCGCAAGAAAAGTGTGGATCGATCATAACACATTGTCTGAGTGCCCAGACGGCCTCCTAGATGTCACTTGCGGTTCCACCGATATCACCGTGTCGAACAATTGGTTCAGGGACCAAGACAAAGTTATGCTCCTTGGACACGATGATGGTTTTTTGGAAGACAAAAACATGAAGGTCACTGTAATTTTAAACTATTTCGGACCTAACTGCAACCAAAGAATGCCAAGGTAAATAACGATGTTGGATTGGTGAGCTCCATGTGTTCTAATGCATATTTACATGAAGTATCTTAAACTGTTGTATATTGAATTATATTACAGAGTTCGCTATGGATACGCGCACGTAGCGAACAATTTTTACCAAGGGTGGGAGCAATACGCCATTGGTGGAAGCATGGGCCCTAGCATCGAGAGCGAAGCCAATTTTTTCGTTGCTCCGAATGATGCTGGGAAAAAAATGGCAATATGGAAAGATGAAGCTTCATGCAAATTTTATTCGGTAGGGGATGTATTAACAAATGGAGCATCTTTCGGTGAGCAAACTACTGCAGGTGGAGCGAAGCCTAACTATAACCAAGAACAAAATTTTGAAGTTGCCGATGCTGGATCTGTTAAGGAATTGACAAGTGAATCTGGTGTTTTACAATGCTCCAAGAGTTTAAAATGTTAAAAATCATTTGTGTTGGTATCTCAAAGTTGAGGACTCGAGTTCTGAAGTTAATACCCCTCCCACTAAATTGTAACCAAAATACTAATGCTTTTATTATATTTTGTTTCATGTAAAAACAGGGTGAATATTTGTACGAGAGAAAAGGTGTCTATTTTGACATTATAGAAATCGACAAAGAATTCCCCTTAGTTTAATTTTTTAAAATTGAATTATTGTGCTTTATGTAAATTGATAAGTTAATTTGATTGGATAATAACACTAAATATTAATATTAAATTGTTGACTTAAAAATGAATAGAAATAATTCATACGTAATGTATTAACGAAAATCAACCATTCAAATTTATATATTTATAAGATGATTGATTTACAATATTTTTTATTTTTTGAAGGTCAAAGTGCAATTTCATCACATATATTAATTTATAATTTGACTATTTATAAAGAGACTGAATTGAAATTTTTCTATTTTTGAGACTAAAACTCATGTATGCCCCGAAATTTTTCTATTTTTGAGACTAAAACTCTTGTCTGCCCCCGACAAATTCGATTCCGATTATAATGGCAATGGGAGGTTAAGCTCGAGCAAGTACCAAGGGAGTGTAAGCAGGTAGCTGACTATATGGCTAAGAGGTCTAAAGTTGTTTGATTCGATGCATTCGAGATGGAGTCTGCTTAGTAATGATGCATTGAAATAAGAATCTGTACACTGATACTTGCTTTCGATTAAAAAATATATATAATTTTTAAATTAGAAAAATAACAAAATTTCATTATTAGTTTTTTTAACAATGCATTTCAACGTACTCAAACCCATATGTTCATGCATTATTGATAATACTCATATTAATTGAGCTAGGACCAAATCTATATTTCATTTTTAACTTTTAAATATGAAACCAGTTCTCAAACTTGGCCATATATATATATATATATATATTACATTGACTAACAAATTATCTCGTATAAGTACCCAAAAATGAAAACATTTTTGTAAAAAGAATCTAATATCTTATTATTCTATATATTATGATTTGATGATTTTGAATTTTGAAATTTAAATCTTGATATAAATAGTAATATTTAAACTCATTAGGTCTAAGTTTGCTTTTAGTCTCATGCCATGTGTAAGTTATGGATTTAGCCTTAATTATCTAATTTAATCATTTTTAGACTCTATTTTTTTGAATTTTGAAATTTCAATCTTGATTTAAACGATAGCCATTAAAACTATTAACTAAAATAATTTGGCATTTCTGTGAGTATCACATGAAAAGAACAAGTTAATATGACATTACACGTGTGATAATATATTTGTTAAATGAGATTTTGGAAATAGCAATTATAACTTAACGAATTCAATGTATATTGTTTAGTTCATGATTGAAATTTTAAAATTTTAAAAGCACATGACCTAAAATTGACCAACTTAGAATACACTTATGTGCAAACTATGTGTATTACAAGTACTAATAGTAGAATTTCACCAAAAAAAAACAAAGAATACATTTTTTGTCCCAATGAAAATGAAGTTAGTTACTAACAAAGTAGCCCAAGCTATTGGTATCCGATAGTACACTTATATGCAAATTATGTATACTACAGGGGATTTAGCCTGGATCGGTAATCCCGCTGTAAGGATGAGGTTCGCGGGAGTGTGCTCTCTGAAATGGAAATATGCGCACATGAATATGAATTGACGAATCCGGATTTGTACACTAAAGTGTACCCCTGAAAATCCATCGACATTTCAAGAAATTCAACGGGATAAACATGGGAAAATAATAATGGAATGGAAATCATGGTATTGATGAGCTCATCAATCATGGAAAATATTATTGATACATTAAAATTATTGGACTAACTTGAATGTTGAGTTTGTGCATGTTAGGGTAATAATGCATTGAATGGATGTATGAATGTTTATTGTATTGTATTGAAAATATTAGGCAAGAATAATTCTTGTTACATGAGCTTACTAAGCACAACGTGCTTACCCTGTTTCCGTTTTCCCTGTTTTGTAGTGTTAAGAGCTCGAAGGTCAGATTCGGTCGGAGACACATCACACTATCGACCTCAACATTTTAGTATAAGAGCAAACTTTATTTTGGAAATCAATGGCATGTATAAGCTAAAAAAGTAAATGTTAATGCGAAATGAATGTAAAGTTAGCCATTGGTATGGCTAACAAATCTTGGTTTTGGTATGTTATGAGGTTATCTTATGATATGTTTGAATTTATCTTGAAAATATGTTGAAAGGTTTTGATTGGTCTCGGTTTAAAATTTGCAGGAAAGGTTAGATATTTATAAAGGGGTTATACTGAGTTAATAAAAAAAATTTTGGGGTTTTTCGAAAAATTCTCGAGTATTCGATTAAATCCCAGCATCGTCCCGATGTATGTTTTGGGCTTCGAAGTCCCATCGAAGGGACGCCATAACATGTTTCGGTAAAAGTGAATAGTTTTTAGCTCGTAATAACGAAAATTTATTTGGTGAACTTTGGTAATGCCTCGTACCCTATTTCAGTGACGAATTCGAGTGGGGGGTGTTACAGAATTAAATATCCAACTTATACATAGTACGATGACCAATAGTAAAATTTCACTAAAAATAAAAAAAATGAACGGACAAAAAAGTAGTTACCAACAAAGTAGCCCAAACTATTGGCATCCGATAAAAACAACAATAACAACCACCACGTAACATCATGAACAAATTTTTTAAATCTTAAATTTGGCAAAATTTTTGGCTATATAAATCCATCAATAATCTGTCCTCATTCCCCCATCTTCCAAACAAGAGAAAAAGAGTTGAACAATGGCTGCAACATTATCATGGTGCTTCACATTGGCCCTTTTCATGGTCACTCTAATGGCAAGTCCTACTTCGAGTTTGGCTAATATGAATGTAATCGATAAATGTTGGAGAGGAAACCCTCTTTGGCAGACTCAACGACAACAATTGGCCAAATGCTCCGTCGGTTTTGCCGGTAAAATGATCAACAACATTGGCGAAGACGTCGTACTGTATGAGGTTATTGATCCTTCCGACGACCCTTTGAGTCCTAAATCAGGGACCCTTCGTTACGGAGCCACAATGATCAAAGGAAAAGTATGGATCACATTCAAAAGCAGCATGACCATCACACTAAAAAAACCACTTCCCTTAAACAGCTTCACCGCCATCGACGGTCGTGGCTTCGATGTCCACATAACTGGTGTTGGGTGCCTCTTGGTGTACGAAGCTACCGATATAATCATCCATGGGCTTTCCATCCACAATTGCAAGCCCGTGACATCTTGCAACGTCATGGGTCCAAATGAAAAGGCGATCCCTTTGGGCCAAGTGGACGGAGATGCTATAAGAGTAGTCAGCGCAAGAAAAGTGTGGATCGATCATAACACATTGTCTGAGTGCCCAGACGGCCTCCTAGATGTCACTTGCGGTTCCACCGATATCACCGTGTCGAACAATTGGTTCAGGGACCAAGACAAAGTTATGCTCCTTGGACACGATGATGGTTATTTGGAAGACAAAAACATGAAGGTCACTGTAATTTTAAACTATTTCGGACCTAACTGCAACCAAAGAATGCCAAGGTAAATAACGATGTTGGATTGGTGAGCTCCATGTGTTCTAATGCATATTTACATGAAGTATCTTAAACTGTTGTATATTGAATTATATTGCAGAGTTCGCTATGGATACGCGCACGTAGCGAACAATTTTTACCAAGGGTGGGAGCAATACGCCATTGGTGGAAGCATGGGCCCCAGCATCGAGAGCGAAGCCAATTTTTTCGTTGCTCCGAATGATGCTGGGAAAAAAATGGCAATATGGAAAGATGAAGCTTCATGTAAATTTTATTCGGTAGGGGATGTATTAACAAATGGAGCATCTTTCGGTGAGCAAACTACTGTAGGTGGAGCGAAGCCTAACTATAACCAAGAACAAAATTTTGAAGTTGCCGATGCTGGATCTGTTAAGGAATTGACAAGTGAATCTGGTGTTTTACAATGCTCCAAGAGTTTAAAATGTTAAAAATCATTTGTGTTGGTATCTCAAAGTTGAGGACTCGAGTTCTGAAGTTAATACCCCTCCCACTAAATTGTAATCAAAATACTAATGCTTTTATTATATTTTGTTTCATGTAAAAACAGGGTGAATATTTGTACGAGAGAAAAGGTGTCTATTTTGACATTATAGAAATCGACAAAGAATTCCCCTTAGTTTAATTTTTTAAAATTGAATTATTGTGCTTTATGTAAATTGATAAGTTAATTTGATTGGATAATAACACTAAATATTAATATTAAATTGTTGACTTAAAAATGAATAGAAATAATTCATACGTAATGTATTAACGAAAATCAACCATTCAAATTTATATATTTATAAGATGATTGATTTACAATATTTTTTATTTTTTGAAGGTCAAAGTGCAATTTCATCACATATATTAATTTATAATTTGACTATTTATAAAGAGACTGAATTGAAATTTTTCTATTTTTGAGACTAAAACTCATGTATGCCCCGAAATTTTTCTATTTTTGAGACTAAAACTCTTGTCTGCCCCCGACAAATTCGATTCCGATTATAATGGCAATGGGAGGTTAAGCTCGAGCAAGTACCAAGGGAGTGTAAGCAGGTAGCTGACTATATGGCTAAGAGGTCTAAAGTTGTTTGATTCGATGCATTCGAGATGGAGTCTGCTTAGTAATGATGCATTGAAATAAGAATTTGTACACTGATACTTGCTTTCGATTAAAAAATATATATAATTTTTAAATTAGAAAAATAACAAAATTTCATTATTAGTTTTTTTAACAATGCATTTCAACGTACTCAAACCCATATGTTCATGCATTATTGATAATACTCATATTAATTGAGCTAGGACCAAATCTATATTTCATTTTTAACTTTTAAATATGAAACCAGTTCTCAAACTTGGCCATATATATATATATATATATATATATATTACATTGACTAACAAATTATCTCGTATAAGTACCCAAAAATGAAAACATTTTTGTAAAAAGAATCTAATATCTTATTATTCTACATATTATGATTTGATGATTTTGAATTTTGAAATTTAAATCTTGATATAAATAGTAATATTTAAACTCATTAGGTCTAAGTTTGCTTTTAGTCTCATGCCATGTGTAAGTTATGGATTTAGCCTTAATTATCTAATTTAATCATTTTTAGACTCTATTTTTTTGAATTTTGAAATTTCAATCTTGATTTAAACGATAGCCATTAAAACTATTAACTAAAATAATATGGCATTTCTGTGAGTATCACATGAAAAGAACAAGTTAATATGACATTACACGTGTGATAATATATTTGTTAAATGAGATTTTGGAAATAGCAATTATAACTTAACGAATTCAATGTATATTGTTTAGTTCATGATTGAAATTTTAAAATTTTAAAAGCACATGACCTAAAATTGACCAACTTAGAATACACTTATATGCAAACTATGTGTATTACAAGTACTAATAGTAGAATTTCACCAAAAATAAACAAAGAATACATTTTTTGTCCCAATGAAAATAAAGTTAGTTACTAACAAAGTAGCCCAAGCCATTGGTATCCGATAGTACACTCATATGCAAATTATGTATACTACAGGGGATTTAGCCTGGATCGGTAATCCCGCTGTAAGGATGAGGTTCGCAGGAGTGTGCTCTCTGAAATGGAAATATGCGCACATGAATATGAATTGACGAATCCGGATTTGTACACTAAAGTGTACCCCTGAAAATCCATCGACATTCCGAGAAATTCAACGGGATAAACATGGGAAAATAATAATGGAATGGAAATCATGGTATTGATGAGCTCATCAATCATGGTAAATATTATTGATACATTGAAATTATTGGACTAACTTGAATGTTGAGTTTGTGCATGTTAGGGTAATAATGCATTGAATGGATGTATAAATGTTTATTGTATTGTATTGAAAATATTAGGCAAGAATAATTCTTGTTACATGAGCTTACTAAGCACAACGTGCTTACCCTGTTTCCTTTTTCCCTGTTTTGTAGTGTTAAGAGCTCGAAGGTCAGATTCGGTCGGAGACACATCACACTATCGACCTCAACATTTTAGTATAAGAGCAAACTTTATTTTGGAAATCAATGGCATGTATAAGCTAAAAAAGTAAATGTTAATGCGAAATGAATGTAAAGTTAGCCATTGGTATGGCTAACAAATCTTGGTTTTGGTATGTTATGAGGTTATCTTATGATATGTTTGAATTTATCTTGAAAATATGTTGAAAGGTTTTGATTGGTCTCGGTTTAAAATTTGCAGGGAAGGTTAGATATTTATAAAGGGGTTATATTGAGTTAATAAAAAAAATTTTGGGGTTTTTCGAAAAATTCCCGAGTATTCGATTAAATCCCAGCATCGTCCCGATGTATGTTTTGGGCTTCGAAGTCCCATCGAAGGGACGCCATAACATGTTTCGGTAAAAGTGAATAGTTTTTAGCTCGTAATAACGAAAATTTATTTGTTGAACTTTGGTAATGCCTCGTACCCTATTTCGGCGACGAATTTGGGTGGGGGTGTTATAGAATTAAATATGCAACTTATACATAGTACGATGACCAATAGTAAAATTTCACTAAAAATAAAAAAAAATGAACGGACAAAAAAGTAGTTACCAACAAAGTAGCCCAAACTATTGGCATCCGATAAAAACAACAATAACAACCACCACGTAACATCATGAACAAATTTTTTAAATCTTAAATTTGGAAAAATTTTTGGCTATATAAATCCATCAATAATCTGTCCTCATTCCCCCATCTTCCAAACAAGAGAAAAAGAGTTGAACAATGGCTGCAACATTATCATGGTGCTTCACATTGGCCCTTTTCATGGTCACTCTAATGGCAAGTCCTACTTCGAGTTTGGCTAATATGAATGTAATCGATAAATGTTGGAGAGGAAACCCTCTTTGGCAGACTCAACGACAACAATTGGCCAAATGCTCCGTCGGTTTTGCCGGTAAAATGATCAACAACATTGGCGAAGACGTCGTGCTGTACGAGGTTATTGATCCTTCCGACGACCCTTTGAGTCCTAAATCAGGGACCCTTCGTTACGGAGCCACAATGATCAAAGGAAAAGTATGGATCACATTCAAAAGCAGCATGACCATCACACTCAAAAAACCACTTCCCTTAAACAGCTTCACCGCCATCGACGGTCGTGGCTTCGATGTCCACGTAACTGGTGTTGGGTGCCTCTTGGTGTACGAAGCTACCGATATAATCATCCATGGGCTTTCCATCCACAATTGCAAGCCCGTGACATCTTGCAACGTCATGGGTCCAAATGAAAAGGCGATCCCTTTGGGCCAAGTGGACGGAGATGCTATAAGAGTAGTCAGCGCAAGAAAAGTGTGGATCGATCATAACACATTGTATGAGTGCCCAGACGGCCTCCTAGATGTCACTTGCGGTTCCACCGATATCACCGTGTCGAACAATTGGTTCAGGGACCAAGACAAAGTTATGCTCCTTGGACACGATGATGGTTATTTGGAAGACAAAAACATGAAGGTCACTGTAATTTTAAACTATTTCGGACCTAACTGCAACCAAAGAATGCCAAGGTAAATAACGATGTTGGATTGGTGAGCTCCATGTGTTCTAATGCATATTTACATGAAGTATCTTAAACTGTTGTATATTGAATTATATTGCAGAGTTCGCTACGGATACGCGCACGTAGCGAACAATTTTTACCAAGGGTGGGAGCAATACGCCATTGGTGGAAGCATGGGCCCCAGCATCGAGAGCGAAGCCAATTTTTTCGTTGCTCCGAATGATGCTGGGAAAAAAATGGCAATATGGAAAGATGAAGCTTCATGTAAATTTTATTCGGTAGGGGATGTATTAACAAATGGAGCATCTTTCGGTGAGCAAACTACTGCAGGTGGAGCGAAGCCTAACTATAACCAAGAACAAAATTTTGAAGTTGCCGATGCTGGATCTGTTAAGGAATTGACAAGTGAATCTGGTGTTTTACAATGCTCCAAGAGTTTAAAATGTTAAAAATCATTTGTGTTGGTATCTCAAAGTTGAGGACTCGAGTTCTGAAGTTAATACCCCTCCCACTAAATTGTAACCAAAATACTAATGCTTTTATTATATTTTGTTTCATGTAAAAACAGGGTGAATATTTGTACGAGAGAAAGGGTGTCTATTTTGACATTATAGAAATCGACAAAGAATTCCCCTTAGTTTAATTTTTTAAAATTGAATTATTGTGCTTTATGTAAATTGATAAGTTAATTTGATTGGATAATAACACTAAATATTAATATTAAATTATTGACTTAAAAATGGATAGAAATAATTCATACGTAATGTATTAACGAAAACCAACCATTCAAATTTATATATTTATAAGATGATTGATTTACAATATTTTTTATTTTTTGAAGGTCAAAGTGCAATTTCATCACATATATTAATTTATAATTTGACTATTTATAAAGAGACTGAATTGAAATTTTTCTATTTTTGAGACTAAAACTCATGTATGCCCCGAAATTTTTCTATTTTTGAGACTAAAACTCTTGTCTGCCCCCGACAAATTCGATTCCGATTATAATGGCAATGGGAGGTTAAGCTCGAGCAAGTACCAAGGGAGTGTAAGCAGGTAGCTGACTATATGGCTAAGAGGTCTAAAGTTGTTTGATTCGATGCATTCGAGATGGAGTCTGCTTAGTAATGATGCATTGAAATAAGAATTTGTACACCGATACTTGCTTTCTATTAAAAAATATATATAATTTTTAAATTAGAAAAATAACAAAATTTCATTATTAGTTTTTTTAACAATGCATTTCAACGTACTCAAACCCAAATTTTCATGCATTACTAATAATACTCATATTAATTGAGCTAGGACCAAATCTATATTTCATTTTTAACTTTTAAATATGAAACCAGTTCTCAAACTTGGCCATATATATATATATATATATATATATATTACATTGACTAACAAATTATCTCTTATAAGTACCCAAAAATGAAAACATTTTTGTAAAAAGAATCTAATATCTTATTATTCTATATATTATGATTTGATGATTTTGAATTTTGAAATTTAAATCTTTATATAAATAGTAATATTTAAACTCATTAGGTCTAAGTTTGCTTTTAGTCTCATGCCATGTGTAAGTTATGGATTTAGCCTTAATTATCTAAGTTAATCATTTTTAGACTATTTTTTTGAATTTTGAAATTTCAATCTTGATTTAAACAATAGCCATTAAAACTATTAACTAAAATAATATGGCATTTCTGTGAGTATCACATGAAAAGAACAAGTTAATATGACATTACACGTGTGCTAATATATTTGTTAAATGAGATTTTGGAAATAGCAATTATAACTTAACGAATTCAATGTATATTGTTTAGTTCATGATTGAAATTTTAAAATTTTAAAAGCACATGACCTAAAATTGACCAACTTAGAATACACTTATACGCAAACTATGTATATTGCAAGTACTAATAGAAGAATTTCACCAAAAATAAACAAAAAATACATTTTTTGTCCCAATGAAAATGAAGTTAGTTACTAACAAAGTAGCCCAAGCTATTGGTATCCGATAGTACACTTATATGCAAATTATGTATACTACAGGGGATTTAGCCTGGATCAGAAATCCCGCTGTAAGAATGAGGTTCCCGGGAGTGTGCTCTCTAAAATGGAACTGTGCGCGCATGAATATGAATTGACGAATCCGAATTTGTACACTGATGTACTCTTATATTTGACACTTTTTGCTTGATAATTACTTTGTCTTGTGAACTTTTCACTACTTAATGGGTTGCATTTGATTTATTTCTTGTAATGACCTCAAAAGCACAGGTATCGGAAAATAAGTTATTGGATCTCCGTTTTCAGTAAACGGACTCATAAATATTTATTAAAATATTTATGAAATTAATTATATGTTTAATTAGGCTTTGATTAGATAAATTTAGCCTAATTTAAGATAAATAGTAGAAAGGACTAAATTGAAATAGGAGTGAAAGTTGAATTAAACATTAATAGAAATTATAAAGGACCAAAATGGCAATTATGCCATTTGTTATTTGATGAGGCGGCAATTGTTGATAAAAATCTAAGATTTTTCTTAGATTTTATTATTTATTATTTGTATTATTAATTATGGTTTTATATTAAATATTATTATTTTATAAAATAAACTAAAACATGACAAATGTATGGTAAAAATTTGTGACATGTGTAATAATAAAAATGTGTACAAATGAAAAATAAATATTGGTTATTAAATAGATTTTTATAACAACAATTATTATTCTAAATTAATATATATATATGTATGTTATAAAAGAAAAGAAGAAAAAAAACAAAAAAACAAGAAGAAAGAAACAGAGAGCAAACGTGAAACAGGGGAGAAAGGAAAGAAAGAAAGAAAAGAAAGAAAAAAAGGAAAAATTGGGGGTTTGATGCTTGAAGCTTAAATAGGTAAGTCAATTAAGTCCTTTTTACTTAATTTTGATGTTTTAGAAGCCTTGGAACAAGATTTTGATGAGGTTAAGTTAATATTTTGAAAGATAGTTAATTATTAGACATTGTTAATGTTGAATAAAATGATGAATTAAGGGTTAAATTGATAGAAATTCAAGTTAAGAATGAAATAAGGATTGAATTGTAAAGTAATTCATAAGTTTTATATGGTAGGGATTTAATTGAAGAAAATTCGAAATTAGAAAAAATATGATGAAAGTTCAATAGTTAAACTTGAGTTGGGTAAAATTTGGTTACAAATAGAAGTGTGAATTGAATAAGAAATGTAAGTAAACTTAGTTAGGACTTAATTGCAAAATAAGCTATAAGAAACAGTTTTGGACAGCAACAGAAGCTTAACTTTGAAAAATCACTAAAAATTGTAGGAACCGAATTAAAGGGTGAAAGTAAATCTTGCTGAGTCTATTTTTAGATAAAAGAAACAGAACAAGCAAAGAAAGTCTGTAGATTGAGATACTTGTATTTTTGTAAAACTGGTTCAGGATGACTCCGAAATCCCCTGTTCTGATTTGATAAAATCATTAAAAATTGTACAAAAATATTTATGATTTTAATTTATATGTTTAGAATCCTCGGTGAGTCTAGTTTCAAGAGAAATAGACGAGAACATTATCCGAATCCTGAGCTATGAGATAATTGAATTTTAGTACAGAAGGGACGGAACTATCAGACGGTGAATTAGGGGTAAATTTGAGGAATAAACTGTATTAATTGACAAGACTAAAAATTCTGGAAATTTTATGGTAGAAAGTTACATGAGTCTAGTTTCAGGGAAAATTAACGGATCTTAATTTGGAGCTCTGTAGCTCAAGATATAAATAATTTAGTGACTATGACGCAGGTGGACAGCTTGAATGTTCACATATAAGTAAATAGTGAAATTATTGAAAATGCTACTTATAAGCATATTATATAAATTAAGGATGTGGAATGGAGAGGAGGAGGAGGAAAATATGTATGAATATTCAGCTAGCATGGGTAATTTGCATGTTTTAGGCTCAGGGACTAAATTGAATAAAAGTAAAACTTTATGGGCAATTTTGTAAAAATGCTAGAAATGATCAAATTACGTGAAAAGGATTATTTCATTATTTAAATTGCAAAATTTAAATGAAATTATTATTTTAGTTCAAGATCGGGGAAAAACATGTTTTACGGATTGAATTGAAAAGTGTTGAAATTAGGGAAAATTCTAATGTTTTATAGAATTCACGGGTTGTTATCAATTTGTATGAGAATGACAGCTGGAAATAAGGATTAGATTGCAAGAAATTTATTTATTTGAGCCTAAGGATGAAATTGTCATTAATTAAAAGTTTAGGGGTAAAATGGTAATTTTGTTTAAGAACATTAATTGAATGTATTAGAACATGAAATAAATGAAAATGATGATCAAATTTATTTATAAAGGTCCGGATGACTCAAATACAAGACTTGAACGTGGAAAAAGAAATGATATTAATTATGATGTGTAAGTATGTGATTATCTTTGACACGCTGATACAAGTAAATTAAGTATGTTGAGACGAATAATAAATCCAAGTAAAACATGTCGAGAATAAGAATAAATACATTTGAGGGACAATATGTTTAATTTTAATTGGTTTCAAATATAAATGTTAGATGAAATAAAATATTTGATAAATAAATCGGTAACTCCGGTAATGCTCCGTAACTCTATTCCGGTAACGGATTGGGGTTAGGGGCGTTACATTTCTTGTGTAGTGAACCCAATACTGGAAATGGCAACAAAAGGATGCAATATGTAGTTTTCTTTCTTTTTATTTTGTCATGGCTGGAGTCGTGGGCACGACGCCGGGCACGACGCGGATCTGATGTGGCAGATCAAAAGTCAACGCAAGGAATATTCTGGAAATAACTTATCTTGATCTATTGACGTGATTTGGGGGATTTTGGATTTCATTTTTATATTTTTAGGATATATTCTTATTTTATTTTGATTAGTTTCCTTGTTGTTTTAGTAATTTGAAGCCTATAAATACCCACCTTTGGGTAAGGCTAAGAACATATCTCTTGTCTTTGTTCTTATTGTTACTTTGTTTTCATTCTCAATAAAATTTTCTTCTTTTGTTTTATTTCTACTTTATTTTATTTTATTTTATGTTTTTACATTATCAAAACATGTTAAGCATGATAATCAATATCATGCTTGGCTAATTTTTCTCAAGCCAAGAGCTAGTACGAATCAATTCCTCACGTAAGAATTGAATATTGCTTAAATCCCTTCGGGATACATTTTCGTCTTTCTGCTTAGATAGTTTGGCAATCGGCCTTACTAAAATTTTTAAACGTTTTTCAAATAAAAAAGGATCCGTTGGTCTGGAATCGTTTAATTTTACAGTTGGGAGGAAGGATCAGCCTGTGGCATTTCGACTTCCTATGAACACTCTTAGCGGAGGTCCGCTAAGGAAAGATGAGATCGGAAACGATTCTCGATGAGACAACTTCTGAGTTGGGCTTTTCCTGTTTTAAAACTAAGTATTTTAACGGCGATAGACGTGGCTGATTTACTTAAGAATCGACTTTCGAAGATAGACTTGGGAAGATCGGTTACATGAGAGAAAAGCAAGTTACGATGGGTTGGGCCTCGTAGACTGTAACCGACTTGAATCCCAGAGCAAAAATCTATTTTCGATGATCGTGGGAATTGACAAAACTAGCTCGAGGCGATTCTTGTACTAGTGTTTATTCAACTTAATCTTTCACCATCTTTATTTTATTGCTTCTATTTTAATACATCTTTCTTTGCAATTTTACTTGTTTATTTTATTTTCTTGTTACTTCTCAAATCACCCTTTTTTATTTTCTATTTCAACTCCTAGGTCGGGAACAAAAAAAATTTAATTAAGAATTCCATTAAACTCCCTGTGGATCGACCCTCTTCCACTATTCTACCTTTTTTTTTATTTATTGTATTTTTGAAGAGGTTTATTTTATTTTGATAGGCAAAACGACGCTTGTCATACACTAAAGTGTACACCTGAAAATCCATCGACATTCCGAGAAATTCAACGGGATAAACATGGGAAAATAATAATGGAATGGAAATCATGGTATTGATGAGCTCATCAATCATGGTAAATATTATTGATACATTGAAATTATTGGACTAACTTGAATGTTGAGTTTGTGCATGTTAGCGTAATAATGCATTGAATGTGTAATAGCCCAAATTTGACCGGGCTTAAAACAGAATAAATGAATTAAATAAATAAATGTTTATTTATTTAAACAGTCCCTTCAAACAAAGTCCAAGTTACAAAGCCCGATTAACCCAATGTTTAACACAACAAACCTCTAACCCATTTGCACCCGTGAACCGACCCAAATTAAACCACTACCCAAATACCCAATAACCCGTATCCTACACCTTCGACCCAAACACACAGGCCCCAAGGCCCAAACAACAGGGGCCCAAGTAACTCTCAGCAAGGGTTTGAAACCCTAGCTCTCTTTCTCTTCAGTGCCGCAATGAAGCTCTAGAAGCTTTGGTTGTCCAAACGACGGGACCTTTCAGATTCAGTGGCCCAATCAGCGCCCTTTCGACGCACCACGACTCCTCACTTCGGCCACCAATTGCCTCACTAATGGCGCAAACAACGCCGAGATCGTTGCTTCCAGCAGCGCGCCACACTTCAGCCACGTATCGTGTTGGAATTCTCGCGATTCGCCTGCAAAAAGAAGGAAAGAAACAACAAACAATAGCAAGAAAATAAAAGGATTTTGTTTCTTTTTTGTATCAAATAACAGAGGCTATAAAAGCCCTCTTTGTAATCTGTAACGGTGGGGGGTTCACCACACATGTATACAGAAATTATACAATAAAATACAGGGTTTTCAAATCAAAGGAGAGGTGATTATAGCCTATTTCGTTTTTTTTTCTTTTGTCTTTTGCATTTTCAGTTCAGAAACATACGAGTCACTTTTATATATATACAAATATATATTAAAATAAGAGAAAGGAGGCTACCTGTGAAGCGCATGGAAGGAAATGAGGGTTTTTGACCCTCTGACCGCCGCGACCGGTGGCGCGTGCGGTGGTACGTGGAACGGACCAGTTGTCAGAGCAAGGCCGGAGTTTGCTTGGCCAGAGAGAAGATTAGGAGGGTTTTCGGGTTAGTTTTAAAAAGGGGAAGTGAAAATGAGAAATTTTTAAAGAAAATTGGCTTTTTATACATTCTCAAAACGACACCGTTTAAGGTTAATGTCAATAACCTTAAAATGGTGACGTTTCAGGCATAACCCGACTGACTCGACCCGCCTATTAAGGGATCCGCATGTTTTCGTTTATAGGGCTAATTGCCCAATTGGTCCTTCCGCTTTTTTGTTCTTTTAATTTAAGTTTATTTCGATTTTTTTAATTTCACCCAATTTTTCTGTTTTGATCCCAATTTCATCCCCGGGCCTTTTAAAACATAAGCGATGAAACGTCATCGTTTTCGGGATTAGGGATAATTTCCCAGTGAGTCCTTCGAATTTCAACGCGCATTTCTATTTAGCCCAAATTCGTTTTTATTTTGAAATTAGCCCTGTGATTTTATTAGACTTCAATTTTAACCCTATATGTATATTTTTATTATTTTTTATATTTTTCTATTTTATGTATATTGTCGTTTATTTTATTTTTAACCACATTTGTATATTATATTATAATTATTTTATTATATATTATTTGTTTTATGTATTATTATTATTATTGATTATATATTATTTTTCATATTATTATTATTTTACATTATTATTTATATATTATTGTTATATTTTTACTTGTATTATATTTATTAATTTCTTATATATTATATATTATTTTTTAACCTATATCTTTTCATATTATATATTACATAGTTATAAATATAAATTCTTTATATTTTATATATTATTTTTTTTCTAAACCAATATATTTTATACATCTTATATAATTATTATTCTTATATGTACTATACTTTTATTTATATATTATACTTTAAATTTATTATTAAATATCATTTTTTTATATATGCTTATTCTATTTATCAATTATTTATATTTATATTATACATATATTTTTAAAATTTATGCATTTCTATTATACGATATTTGTTTTTACTTTAGAGTTAACGTGTCATTGTTATGTTATGTATTTTATCTTTGACTTTTATAATTTATTTTCAAATATTTTTTTATACGTGTACATTTATATATTGTATTTTATGCACCATTTTATTTATTAATCCATTTATGTGTACATTAGGTTATTGGATTGTATATTTCATATTTTATGTAGATTCTATTTATCCATTTTTTATGCATGTCATCCATTGTTTTACTCATACATATTTTACACATTAATATTTACCATGTTTTTTATACTTCTTATTTAATGTTTTATTTATAATATATTGTATATAATCATTGCATTCATTATGTTTTCTTTTCACTACCTTATCTAGGTATACTCCTATTTACTTAGCATGACTATTTTTATTTTGCCTTTTATATATAGTGATTGCATTTGTATAAAAGATTATAATATATGTTGTTCAAATATCTATGTTTTGTAATACAAAATTGTCACTTTAAAATGTCATTTAAAACAACATTTGAGGATTTATAAAAATAAAGGCAATGCTTGGTGTTTGGAAACTTCGAGAAAGGTAGTGCCCTAACTTATTGGGTTGTAACTTTTCTCGATGAATTTGAAAAGTTAATCACCCTTCTAGGTTTTTAAGGTTTTCAAAATACAACAACTGTCTTGAAATTTCAAAGCGTAGTGTCCTAACTTATTGGATATGGCGTTTTGTCGTCTTGAGATAGGGATTTTCAAAAAATGGCTAGCTTAACCTCGAATGTCTTATAAATATCGCATTATGACTCATTGGATGTAATACTTTGATACATTTGATACAAGTAAGCCCTAATTTTCAAAATCAAAATATTTTTAAAGAGGATTGCATCTTAAAAGTTTTAAATTTCTGACATTAAAGACATTTGATAATCAATTTGGTACCAATTCTTGGGCGTTATGAGGGTGCTAATCCTTCCTCGTATGTAACCGACTCCCGAACCCATTTTCTTTGTTTCATAGACCAAAACTAATGATTTTAAACAAAATGTTTTAAAGGTGATCCAATCACACCTAAAAAGATTGGTGGCGACTCCCGTTTTAGTTTTTAAAAGTCGAACCCCTTTTTTTTAAACCCGTTAAAAAATGGTTTTGACAGCTTGGCGACTCCACTGGGGACGTTAAGAGAGTCAAGCCGTATAATTGATTACATTTTGTCTTAATGTCGGAAATTTGAAAGGTTTTAAAATTCAATCATCTTTGCATTGCATGTGTTTGAATTATTGCACGTGTTGCTATATTCTGATATGCATTACATTCTTGCATGACCGTTGTGGTCACACCCTTAAGTGGAAGTAAGAAACTACGCCTTCGTGAGGTTTTTGCCTCCGTGTAGGATAGTGGATCACTTTCGGAATACATCCGTACCTATGGTTTCGTGAGATTTTCATCTCCGTGTAGCCATAGGGAAATGTATTCTCCTGAACCAAACTCGATTTAAATGAGCCTATGATGGGTGAGAATCGAGGAATCTGCTGGTTCGGGTACCTCGAACTTTAGAACCAACCTCACATAAAAAACTGTAAGAGCCTAATTTAGTTAGAACTATACTTTAGTTGTTACCCTTGTAGGTTATCTTTGAGATTTATTGATATCATGTGATACTGACTGTTTCTTTTCTTTTGTTTGCATGCCATTTTGCATTTAAAAGGTATCGATTCACGGTGAGTTTCTAAGTTAGAAAGTTTTATTATGGAAAACGGACTTCTTGATAGAGTGGAAGACAATGCTAACATCCATATATGGTCAGAGCAAACTCAGTTAGTAAAGAGAGATAGTCTAGATGGGGGATATGTGTCAGAACTATCAAATTACCTTCGTATCATCATCACACGGAATAGTCACCATGAGTTAAAGGAAATATGAGATCAATGGAGCAGTGAAGCCAAGTAGTTGGGAACTTGCAGTACTTGTTTGACTTGAAAATAGACAAGATTTTGTTTCAGACCATCATCGAAATCTTGTATATAGTGGCTTTACGTTTGGAAGAATCGATATGGTACCCGTGGGGAGGAATATTTGGTTTTGTAATACTCAAGTTGATAAAGTTTACTCAAGGGATGACTGTATTCCAACTTTCGTGAGGAAATTGAGAATTTCATAGGGAGAAAGAGCGAGCTAAAAAGAAAAGAGCGAGAGGGAAATGGGGCAGCGTTGGAATTCTTGCCTCTTCCGCCACTGGTGCTTCTTAATGTTGTTCCAAACAAAGCAGAATTAGATGCAAGAAATATTATTCGACACCCTATGGCAAGGTGTGCTGCAGGAACTAAAGGGAAGAAGGTAATGTACTCATTGATCACTTCAAGGTGAACAAGAGGGGAATTGATAGGCACTATTATAGCGTTTCTCTTTCATATGAAGATGATCGATGGTAAGAGTGTTGGAAGGAAAATGATTGACAGAATGTATGAGACCTACAAAAGTGATTTGGATGGAAAGAATTTTAGCTTATGATAATAAAAGACTATAAGATTGCTACCAAACGACAAGTTTAAGTTTACTGTTGTACTTTAGGACGTTGCACCTATCAGAAACAATGGAAATGCAAGCCCCGATGGCTTAGACAACTCAAATCGACGCAAAAGAAAGAGATTAAGGAAGACCATATCATTTAAAGACCTTTAAAGTGGAGATTAGCTATGCTGTGAAGATACACATATAGGCATTTCAAAATGCTTTGCGTGAATAGGAATCTGAAAGCTTTGAAGGTGTTGGATATCATTTTAAGGCAGCATGCTGTGAAACAAGAATGCCTCTTTGTTCGCCAATCTTTCTTTCAAGATAATCAGCACAACTTCATAGACATTGGAGGAGGTGTCCATGGCTGTAGGGATTATCTCATGGGTAAAGCCATAGCTCAAATTCGAGATGGTAGTAAATTATTTACGGACCCTGAAGGTACAAGCTGATACATTGAGCGCGAAATACAGGCTGCAGCCAGATCGTGGTCAAGAGTTAGCTCTATTGTTTAGGAGAGTTAAAGCTTTGGTCTATAGAGCGAATGTGTATTTGCAATCCATTTATATGTAAAGATATTCTTTTTCTAAATAAAGTTTTCTAAATGAAATTGAATCGAGATCGATACCTTTTTTTATTCATGCATTTGCATTACATTACATCAAAGAAAAGAAGGTGTTGATTCAAAATTTGATTCCTAAATAGAATAGTTTGTCATAAGGAAACAAATTTCTTGATAGAGTAGATTATAGTGCAGTCGTCTGAATATAGTCCAAGTAAACACGACGAGAGAAAGCTGGTAGTCCACGGAGGAATTCATGATTTAATTGCCAAAGATTCAAGACAACGAAGATTATCCAAGAGCTGGCACTTTTGATGAGTATCATAGAGATAAGCGAGTAAGAGATCGAGGCTCAGATCAAGAAGCAAGGAGCTAGCAAAGGCATCTTTTGGAGAATTTACAGGATTCGACCATGAAGAAAAGATCAGTGTTTACTGGGACTATGAAGGGCAAGACTGCATATGTAATCTATTTTCATGTAAAGAAATCTGTTTTCTAGAAAAGTTGTTCTAATGGAATTGAATTCATGATCAACATCTCCTTTTCTTTTGCATTCATGCATTTGCATTGCATCACATCACATGCATTTAAATCCATAAAAAGACCCTAGTTAGTTAAGGTTAAAAAAAGAAAGAATGATAGAGAGAGGGAAGAGGGTCACGGTCGAGTGAAAAGAAACGCTCTCTTACATATCCCAGACTTTTGTATCAGGAGGGATAGCTTACCCAGAGATGGGGTGTTTGGAAATGAAAATCATTCCATCAATGTCATACATGAAGAAGGGACTGATTAAAGAAATTTGGAGGGAATTCGGCCTTACAAACCTGGGAAAGTCTTGAACAATTGGACTGCGGAGGAATTTCTTGTAGTTTTCAGAAATTATACAGAGTAATCTGTAGAACACTCTTGTTACTCTAAAGCCTAGGAGTAACAAGATCTCATTTGTGAAATAGGCTCATGTTCAAACATTGTTTCAATAAAACATATCTTTCATGATTAATTCGGGCGAATGTTCCCTTATTCTTTATTCTTTGATCCATCAAATTTCTTCATTCATACCATGTAAATAATTGTTCTTGAATTCATTCATTCTTTGTATATTCTTTTGTACCCATCATAGATCCCTAGATATCAATGACATGGGCAACGATACTACAGGTTCAGAGTTCATTTTTGAGTGCGACATGTGTTTAAAGGAACTTCAGTACTTTGAAGATTTGACAGAAATTGTAACTTGTTTCTAAATTTTGCGAAAAGGGTAAAGAAAGAAGAGAAACATATTTTACCTCATGAAGAAGGGATAGAGAGTATAGCAAAGGTTGTGAAATTGGAACACGCATAGCCGAATAGCTAAACAAGACCTTGTGGAGGCTATTATAGAAATTCAAAGACGCATGCAGGAGGATTTACTAGTGGCCAAGACGAGCATGAGGTTTAGGCACTGTTGGTCTACCATGGAAGGAACCGCGGTAGTTATACCATAAATGTCGAATTGAAGGAGTCGAGACTTATGTGCCTTTTTCTTTTCTTCGCAAGCTTTCTATGTATGGGGCATATATGTTATGGGCCCGAGCTCGTCAAAAATTTCAGTCTAACAATGGTTCATCTTTGTGGTTGTCGACTGCTCCATTAAGAGGGTGGAGATAGCTTCATATGCCAATATTACAAAGTCAATAGTTATCTATTTCGAAAAAAAAAGAAAAAGAAAAAAGATCATATCCAACTACACAAAGTCAAATGTTTGCAGTATGTTCAAAAATAAGGCACCATACCACAGTACAACAAAGGTTACCAAAAAGAAAAATAGAATAAAAAATAAATTATAGAAGATGACCGAGACTGGTAAGAATTGGCATAAAAAACTACCATTTACTCTCTATGCTTACGTTGGAGCAAACACCTTCAATTCCAGTTGTCTCAAAGGTTCTAACCACCATCTTTAGAATGGATGCGTTGTTTGGTTCTCCCAAGTAAGTTTGATACGCCGTTAATAGCTGTGGTGGTTAGCTCTAGGCAGTGGCTATTGATTTTCAGCTATGGGGCATCATGGCCGTATATAGCCTCTGAAGCTTGAAATGATAGATCCTCTCTCCAAACCAATTTCTGATAAAATGGATGAGGGTATCATGAAGGAGGCTCTCTTAGACTTCGATACAAGTTCAAGGAAGAGGAAGCCTGATCAGCTCATTGTCAAGAATGGAGTTAGCAAGTCTCAATTCAATCAGATTTTGAACAAAGAACTTAATCAAGTTCATTGACGAGAATTGGAACCCCAAGTTTATGGTCATTGTGGCATAGAAAAACCATTATACCAAGATTTTCAGTGGGGATCTCTTGACAAAGTCTTGCCTGGAACCATTATAGACAACAAAATCTATCATCTTAAGAATGAAGACTTCTATCTTTGTGCCCATGCTGGAATGATAAGGAACCACGAGGCATACTCATTATCATGTTCTCTTAGATCAGATTGGGTTTTCGGTCGATGATCTGTAGGAGCTAGTCCATGCTCTATCCTACATGTATCAAAGGAACACCACAGCCATGTTTGTTGTGGCCCCTATTTGTTATGCCCATTTGGCAACTTCACAGTTGGGGCAATTTATAAAGTTTGAGGATGCTTCAGAGACATCATCGAGCCATGATAGAGTAACAACTCCGAGAGCAGTTTCTGTACCTCAGCCTCGCAGGTTGAAGAATAATGTCAGCAGCTCTATTTTCATCTACTGAGAATCATTGAACCATCTTTTTGTGTAGAGCTTTTGGATTTTAGCTACCATATGCTCTCTATGCTTGTCAAACGTCAGCCAGGACTTTTACTGGGGCAACACTTTTCTCATGGGTTTAAGAATCAAGATCTTTTCCTCCAAGCTTCGATGGAGTCAAGAATTGAATACCTCCAGTGAACTTAACTTGAAAGTATCCATCCTAATCAAATGTACTAAGAATGGATGACACAGACTTATGACAAAGAGGGTTCCTCTACAAGAATTTCTCACGGAAGCCAAGGTGAAAACCCGCAAAGGGCGCTTTGAGACTTCTATTCTAAAAAAAAGAAAAGGAAAAAGAAAAAAAGAGAAAAAGAAGAAAAAAGAAAAAAGAAAAAAGAAAAAAGAAAAAAGAAAAAATAAAAAATAAAATGGAGAGGCCAAGGTGAAAACCCGCAAAGGGCGCCTTGAGACCAAAGGGGTTTTGAGTTGAAAACCCGAAAGGGCGGCTCAAATTTGGAAAGGAATGCAGTAACCTTGCTATACCGGATTCGACAAGAAGTGAAGTATGTTACATACCGAGGCATCAACAAAGTACTTTGGGTCTTCTAAACACATGTTAAACTCAAAGCAGTCTTCATGGAATTTGTATATAAAAGCCCAAGTTGTGATATCTAGGGTATCTGATTTTTTGTCCTATTTACTATCTTTGGATTCTCTTTCTTCTCAAAGATATATTCCTAGATTAATCTCCTTTGTATTATTTTTAATAAATCATTCAAACTCTAAGATCAATTCACTTGTCGTTCGTTATTCATAAAGCATGTTGCATTGAAATAATGATTGATGAACTAGAATATTTTCACAAACGAAGTTTTATATATTACTTTGGAAATTACTGGATAATACAAGAAACTGAAACATGACAATTGTTTAAGGAATTCCCGTTGAGTAAGGATCGGAGGTCCTTGAGAGAATTTCTTCAGTCCAAATGGTGACTGGACAGTTCAAACGATTCAATCCTAAGAGAGAATCATTTCACAAACATCTCCAGCGGGTCATAACATTCGGGGAGGGAACAATAGGATCAAATTGATTCAAAGCATACGAGTAGAGTATGATTGATACGTCGAGAGGAGCGAAGATGAAATTTTGATGAAGGAATGAACGATAACACCTGAAATAGGAATCATAACATTTTTTGCATCATAGTATGTTCAAATTAGGAAGCATTTGACTCACTTCGATCATGGTATTCTAATCATCAAGCACAAAACATATTCACATTCTACAGGCTATGTCCTCTAGAGGACAAAGTAGATTGAAAATTTCAACATGGCATCCCTGTGCTTATAGGGAACAGGTTGAAGATAGTAGATTTGGCATCCCTGTGCTTACAGGGAACAGATCGAAGACACAGCAGATCTGGCATTCAGATGTTTATACTGAAGTAGATCCAAGATGGTTTGGCATCCTTGTACTAGCGAGGAGCAAATCGAAGACATAGCTGATTTGGCTTTCGCGTGTTTACGTTGAAGCAAATCTAAAATAATTTGGCATCTCTGTACTGGCGGAGAGTAAATCGAAGTCTGGCATCTCCATATTCGACGGAGGGCAGACACACAGTAGATCTGGCATTCAGATGTTTATACTGAAGCAGATCCAAGATGGTTTGGCATCCTTGTACTGGCGAGGAGCAAATCGAAGACATAGCTGATTTGGCTTTCACGTGTTTACGTTGAAGCAAATCTAAGATGATTTGGCGTCTCTGTACTGGCGGAGAGCAAATCGAAGTCTGGCATCTCCATATTCAACGGAGGGCAGACACACAGCAGATCTGGCATTCAGATGTTTATACTGAAACAGATCCAAGATGGTTTGGCATCCTTGTACTGGCGAGGAGCAAATCGAAGACATAGTTGATTTGGCTTTCGCGTGTTTACGATGAAGCAAATCTAAGATGATTTGGCGTCTCTGTACTGGCAGAGAGCAAATCGAAGTTTGGCATCTCCATATTCGACGGAGGGCAGACACACAGCAGATCTGGTATTCAGATGTTTATACTGAAGCAGATCCAAGATGGTTTGGCATCCTTGTACTGGCGAGGAGCAAATCGAAGACATAGCTGATTTGGCTTTCGCGTGTTTATGTTGAAGCAAATCTAAGATGATTTGGCGTCTCTGTACTGGCAGAAAGCAAATCGAAATCTAGCATCTCCATATTCGATGGAGGGCAGACACATAGCAGATCTGGCATTTAGATGTTTATACTGAAGCAGATCCAAGAGGGTTTGGCATCCTTGTACTGGCGAGGAGCAAATCGAAGACATATCTGATTTGGCTTTCACATGATTACGTTGAAGCAAATCTAAGATGATTTAGCATCTCTGAATTGTCAGAGAGCAAATCGAAGAAACAGATTTGGCATCTCTGTGTTCGGCGGAGAGCAGATTAAGGATATCAACACGGCAATCATAAGTTTGCAAGGAGCATGTTGAGGACCAGGATTTGATAAGACCGGTAAAATTTGGTCTTTTGATAAGTCTTTGCTCGATTCTCGTTACACAGTAATGAGCAAAGAGGGGCAGCTGTAATAGCCAAAATTTGACCGGGCTTAAAACAGAATAAAGGAATTAAATAAATAAATGTTTATTTATTTAAACAGTCCCTTCAAACAAAGTCCAAGTTACAAAGCCTGATTAACCCAATGTTTAACACAACAGACCTCTAACCCATTTGCACCCGTGAACCGACCCAAATTAAACCACTACCCAAATAACCAATAACCAGTAGCCTACACCTTAGACCCAAACACACAGGCCCCAAAGCCCAAACAATAGGGGCCCAAGTAACTCTCAGCAAGGGTTTGAAACCCTAGCTCTCTTTCTCTTCAGCGCCGCAATGAAGCTCCAGAAGCTTCGGTTGTCCAAACGACGAGACCTTTCAGATTCAGTGGCCCAATCAGCGCCCTTTCGGCGCACCACGACTCCTCACTTCGGCCACCGATTGCCTCACTAAATGTGCAAACAACGCCGAGATCGTTGCTTCCAGCAGCGCGCCACACTTCAGCCACGTATTGTGCCGGAATTCTCGCGATTCGCCTGTAAAAAGAAGGAAAGAAACAACAAACAATAGCAAGAAAATAAAAGGATTTTGTTTCCTTTTTGTATCAAATAATAGAGGCTATAAAAGCCCTCTTTGTAATCTGTAACAGTGGGGGGTTCACCACACATGTACACAGAAATTATACAATAAAATACAGGGTTTTCAAATCAAAGGAGAGGTGATTATAGCCTATTTCGTTTTTTTTCTTTTTTCTTTTGCATTTTCACTCAGAAACATACGAGTCACTTTTATATTTATACAAATATATATTAAAATAAGAGAAAGGAGGCTACCTGTGAAGCGCCTGGAAGGAAAGGAGGGTTTTTGACCCTCTGACCGCCGCGACGGGTGACGCGTGCGGTGGCGCGTGGAACGGACCAGTTGTCGGAGCGGGGCCAGAGTTCACTTGGCCAGAGAGAAGATTAGGAGGGTTTTCGGGTTAGTTTTAAAAAGGGGAAGTGAAAATGAGAAATTTGTAAAGAAAATTGGCTTTTTATACATTCTCAAAACGACACCGTTTAGGGTTAATGTTAATAACCTTAAAACGGTGACGTTTCAGGCATAACCCGACTGACCCGACCCGCCTATTAAGGGATCCGCGTGTTTTCGTTTATAGGGCTAATTGCCCAATTGGTCCTTCCGCTTTTTTGTTCTTTTAATTTAAGTTTATTTCGATTTTTTTAATTTCACCCAATTTTTCTGTTTTGATCCCAATTTCATCCCCGGGCCTTTTAAAACATAAGCGATGAAACGTCATCGTTTTTGGGATTAGGGATAATTTCCCAGTAAGTCCTTCGAATTTCAACGCGTGTTTCTATTTAGCCCAAATTCGTTTTTATTTTGAAATTAGCCCTGTGATTTTATTGGACTTCAATTTTAACCCTATATGTATATTATTATTATTATTTTTATATTTTGGTATTTTATGTATATTGTCGTTTATTTTATTTTTAACCACATTTCTATATTATATTATAATTATTTTATTATATATTATTTGTTTTATGTATTATTATTATTATTGATTATATATTATTTTTCATATTATTATTATTTTACATTATTATTTATATATTATTGTTATATTTTTACTTGTATTATATTTATTAATTTCTTATATATTATATATTATTTTTTAACCTATATCTTTTCATATTATATATTACATAGTTATAAATATAAATTCTTTATATTTTATATATTATTTTTTTTCTAAACCAATATATTTTATACATCTTATATAATTATTATTCTTATATGTACTATACTTTTATTTATATATTATACTTTAAATTTATTATTAAATATCGTTTTTTTATATATGCTTATTCTATTTATCAATTATTTATATTTATATTATACATATATTTTTAAAATTTATGCATTTCTATTATACGATATTTGTTTTTACTTTAGAGTTAACGTGTCATTGTTATGTTATGTATTTTATCTTTGACTTTTATAATTTATTTTCAAATTTTTTTTATACGTGTACATTTATATATTGTATTTTATGCACCATTTTATTTATTAATCCATTTATGTGTACATTAGGTTATTGGATTGTATATTTTATATTTTATGTAGATTCTATTTATCCATTTTTTATGCATGTCATCCATTTTTTTACTCATACATATTTTACACATTAATATTTACCATGTTTTTTATACTTCTTATTTAATGTTTTATTTATAATATATTGTATATAATCATTACATTCATTATGTTTTCTTTTCACTACCTTATCTAGGTATACTCCTATTTACTTAGCATGACTATTTTTATTTTGCCTTTTATATATAGTGATTGCATTTGTATAAAAGGTTATAATATATGTTGTTCAAATATCTATGTTTTGTAATACAAAATTGTCACTTTAAAATGTCATTTAAAACAACATTTGAGGATTTATAAAAATAAAGGCAATGCTTGGTGTTTGGAAACTTCGAGAAAGGTAGTGCCCTAACTTATTGGGTTGCAACTTTTCTCGATGAATTTGAATAGTTAAGCACCCTTCTAGGTTTTTAAGGTTTTCAAAATACAACAACTGTCTTGAAATTTCAAAGCGTTGTGTCCTAACTTATTAGATATGGCGTTTTGTCGTCTTGAGATAGGGATTTTCAAAAAATGGCTAGCTTAACCTCGAATGTCTTATAAATATCGCATCCTGACTCATTGGATGTAATACTTTGATACATTTGATACAAGTAAGCCCTAATTTTCAAAATCAAAATATTTTTAAAGAGGATTGCATCTTAAAAGTTTTAAATTTCCGACATTAAAGACATTTGATAATCAATTTGGTACCAATTCTTGGGCGTTCTGAGGGTGCTAATCCTTCCTCATACGTAACCGACTCCCGAACCCATTTTCTTTGTTTCGTAGACCAAAACTAATGATTTTAAACAAAATGTTTTAAAGGTGATCCAATCACACCTAAAAAGATTGGTGGCGACTCCCGTTTTAGTTTTTAAAAGTCGAACCACGTTTTTTTCAAACTCGTTAAAAAATGGTTTCGACAGAATGGATGTATGAATGTTTACTGTATTGTATTGAAAATATTAGGCAAGTGTAATTCTTGTTACATGAGCTTACTAAGCACAACGTGCTTACCCTGTTTCCTTTTTCCCTGTTTTGTAGTGTTAAAAGCTCGAAGGTCGGATTCGGTCGGAGACACATCACACTATCGACCTCAACATTTTAGTATAAAAACAAACTTTATTTTGGAAATCAATGGCATGTATAAGCTAATAAAGTAAATGCTAATGCGAAATGAATGTAAAGTTAGCCATTGGCATGGCTAACAAATATTGGTTTTGGTATGTTATGAGGTTATCTTATGGATATGTTTGAATTTATCTTGAAAATATGTTGAAAGGTTTTGATTGGTCTCGGTTTAAAATTTGCAGGGAAGGTTAGATATTTATAAAGGGGTTATATTGAGTTAATAAAAAAAATTTTGGGGTTTTGCGAAAAATTCACGAGTATTCGATTAAATCCCAGCTTCGTCCCGATGTATGTTTTGGGCTTCGGAGACCCATCTAAGGGACGCCATAACATGTTTCGGTAAAAGTGAATAGTTTTTAGCTCGTAATAACGAAAATTTATTTGGTAAACTCTGGTAATGCCTCGTACCCTATTTCGGCGAGGAATTCGGGTGGGGGGTGTTACAGAATTAAATATGCAACTTATACATAGTACGATGACCAATAGCAAAATTTCACTAAAAATAAAAAAAATGAACGGACAAAAAAGTAGTTACTGACAAAGTAGCCCAAACTATTGGCATCCGATAAAAACAACAATAACAACCACCTCGTAACATCATGAACAAATTTTTTAAATCTCAAATTTGGCAAAATTTTTAGCTATATAAATCCATCAATAATCTCTCCTCATTCTCTCATCTTCCAAACAAGAAAAAAAAGAGTTGAACAATGGCTGCAACATTATCATGGTGCTTCACATTGGCCCTTTTCATGGTCACTCTAATGGCAAGTCCTACTTCGAGTTTGGCTAATATGAATGTAATCGATAAATGTTGGAGGGGTTTCCTCTTTGGCAGACTCAACGACAACGATTGGCCAAATGCTCCGTCAGTTTTACCGGTAAAATGATCAACAACATTGGCGAAGACGTCGTGGTGTATGAGGTTATTGATCCTTCCGACGACCCTTTGAGTCCTAAATCAGGGACCCTTCGTTATGGAGCCACAATGATCAAAGGAAAAGTATGGATCACATTCAAAAGCAGCATGACCATCACACTAAAAAAACCTCTTCCCTTAAATAGCTTCACCGCCATCGACGGTCGTGGCTTCGATATCCACATAACTGGTGTTGGGTGCCTCTTGGTGTACGAAGCGACCGATATAATCATCCATGGGCTTTCCATACACAATTGCAAGCCTGTGACATCTTGCAACGTCATGGGTCCAAATGAAAAGGCGATCCCTTTGGGCCAAGTGGACGGAGATGCTATAAGAGTAGTCAGCGCAAGAAAAGTGTGGATCGATCATAACACATTGTATGAGTGCCCAGACGGCCTCCTAGATATCACTTGCGGTTCCACCGATATCACCGTGTCGAACAATTGGTTCAGGGACCAAGATAAAGTTATGCTCCTTGGACACGATGATGGTTATTTGGAAGACAAAAACATGAAGGTCACTGTAATTTTAAACTATTTCAGACCTAACTACAACCAAAGAATGCCAAGGTAAATAACGATGTTGGATTGGTGAGCTCCATGTGTTCTAATGCATATTTACATGAAGTATCTTAAACTGTTGTATATTGAATTATACTGCAGAGTTCGCTATGGATACCCGCACGTAGCGAACAATTTTTACCAAGGGTGGGAGCAATACGCCATTGGTGGAAGCATGGGCCCCAGCATCGAGAGCAAAGCCAATTTTTTCGTTGCTCCGAATGATGCTGGAAAAAAAATGGCAATATGGAAAGATGAAGATTCATGAAAATTTTATTTGGTAGGGGATGTATTAACAAATGGAGCATCTTTCGGTGAGCAAACTACTGTAGGTGGAGCGAAGCCTAACTATAACCAAGAACAAAATTTTGAAGTTGCCGATGCTGGATCTGTTAAGGAATTGACAAGTGAATCTGGTGTTCTACAATGCTCCAAGAGTTTAAAATGTTAAAAATCATTTGTGTTGGTATCTCAAAGTTGAGGACTCGAGTTCTGAAGTTAATACCCCTCCCACTAAATTGTAACCAAAATACTAGTGCTTTTATTATATTTTGTTTCATGTAAAAGCAGGGTGAATATTTGTACGAGAGAAAGGGTGTCTATTTTGACATTATGGAAATCGACAAAGAATTCCCCTTATTTTAATTTTTTAAAATTGAATTATTGTGCTTTATGTAAATTGATAAGTTAATTTGATTGGATAATAACACTAAATATTAATATTAAATTATTGACTTAAAAATGAATAGAAATAATTCATACGTAATGTATTAACGAAAATCAACCATTCAAATTTATATATTTATAAGATGATTGATTTACAAAATTTTTTAACTTTTGAAGGTCAAAGTGCAATTTCATCACATATATTAATTTATAATTTGACTATTTATAAAGAGACTGAATTGAAATTTTTCTATTTTTGAGACTAAAACTCATGTATGCCCCGAAATTTTTCTATTTTTGAGACTAAAACTCTTGTCTGCCCCCGACAAATTTGCTTCCGATTATAATGGCAATGGGAGGTTAAGCTCAAGCAAGTACCAAGGGAGTGTAAGCAGGTAGCTGACTATATGGCTAAGAGGTCTAAAGTTGTTTGATTCGATGCATTCGAGATGGAGTCTGCTTAGTAATGATGCATTGAAATAAGAATTTTTATACTGATACTTGCTTTCTATTAAAAAATATATATAATTTTTAAATTAAAAAAATAACAAAATTTCATCATTAGTTTTTTTCACAATGCATTTCAACGTACCCAAACCTATATTTTCGTGCATTACTAATAATACTCATATTAATTGAGCTAGGAACAAATCTATATTTCATTTTTAACTTTTAAATATGAAACCAGTTCTCAAACTTGGCCACATATATATATATATATATATATATATATATTACATTGACTAACAAATTATCTCTTATAAGTACCCAAAAATGAAAACATTTTTGTAAAAAGAATCTAATATCTTATTATTCTATATATTATGATTTGATGATTTTGAATTTTGAAATTTAAATCTTGATATAAATAGTAATATTTAAACTCATTAGGTCTAAGTTTGCTTTTAGTCTCATGCCATGTGTAAGTTATGGATTTAGCCTTAATTATCTAATTTAATCATTTTTAGACTCTATTTTTTTGAATTTTGAAATTTCAATCTTGATTTAAACGATAGCCATTAAAACTATTAACTAAAATAATATGGCATTTCTGTGAGTATCACATGAAAATAACAAGTTAATATGGCATTACACATGTGATAATATATTTGTTAAATGAGATTTTGGAAATAGCAATTATAACTTAAAGAATTCAATGTATATTGTTTAGTTCATGATTGAAATTTTAAAATTTTAAAAGCACATGACCTAAAATTGACCAACTTAGAATACACTTATATGCAAACTATGTGTATTACAAGTACTAATAGCAGAATTTCACCAAAAATAAACAAAGAATACATTTTTTGTCCCAATGAAAATGAAGTTAGTTACTAACAAAGTAGCCCAAGCTATTGGTATCCGATAGTACACTTACATGCAAATTATGTATACTACAGGGGATTTAGCCTAGATCGGTAATCCCGCTGTAAGGATGAGGTTCGCGGGAGTGTGCTCTCTGAAATGGAAATGTGCGCACATGAATATAAATTGACGAATCCGAGTTTGTACACTAAAGTGTACCCCTGAAAATCCATCGCATTCCGAGAAATTCAACGGGATAAACATGGGAAAATAATAATGGAATGGAAATCATGGTATTGATGAGCTCATCAATCATGGTAAATATTATTGATAGATTGAAATTATTGGACTAACTTGAATGTTGAGTTTGTGCATGTTAGCGTAATAATGCATTGAATGGATGTATGAATGTTTATTGTATTGTATTGAAAATATTAGGCAAGTATAATTCTTGTTACATGAGCTTACTAAGCACAACGTGCTTACCCTGTTTCCTTTTTCCCTGTTTTGTAGTGTTAAGAGCTCGAAGGTCGGATTCGGTTGGAGACACATCACACTATCGACCTCAACATTTTAGTATAAAAACAAACTTTATTTTGGAAATGAATGGCATGTATAAGCTAATAAAGTAAATGTTAATTCGAAATGAATGTAAAGTTAGCCATTGGTATGGCTAACAAATCTTGGTTTTGGTATGTTATGAGGTTATCTTATGGATATGTTTGAATTTATCTTGAAAATATGTTGAAAGGTTTTGATTGGTCTCGGTTTAAAATTTGCAGGGAAGGTTAGATATTTATAAAGGGGTTATATTGAGTTAATAAAAAAAATTTGCGAAAAATTCCCTAGTATTCGATTAAATCCCAGCTTCGTCCCGACGTATGTTTTGGGCTTCGGAGACCCATCTAAGGGACGCCATAACATGTTTCGGTAAAAGTGAATAGTTTTTAGCTCGTAATAACGGAAATTTATTTGGTAAGCTCTGGTAATGCCTCGTACCCTATTTCGGCGACGAATTCGGGTGGGGGGTGTTACAGAATTAAATATGCAACTTATACATAGTATGATGACCAATAGTAAAATTTCACTAAAAATAAAAAAAAAAGAATCCACTTAGACTTCACTTGTTATTGGTTCTTGAGCTAGACGATTTATTCACTTGACTTGATCCGTAGAGATCCTTAATTTATGCTAAACCCTCTATCGAGGCGAAGAGCAACTAGGCCTAGGTTGTTAACTAAAGTTCCTTTATTAATTAACACCCTAGGTTGCATTAATTTGATCTATGGTTCCCCATATTAGGTTTGACCCTAATCCGGCAGATTTATGTCACCCTATGTCTAGGGTTGCATGCAACTCCGCTTAATTATGGTAGATCTACTCTTATCACAAGGACTTTTACTCCTCTGCTTTAAGCACATCCGTTTCTTGAATTAATACCTAGGGTTATTAACACAAGAATTAAGCACACATAATTAAGAACAACTCAAGTATTTATCATATAACTCAAGAATAAATAATAACAAGATTCGTCTTTGGTTTCATCCCCTTCAAGTATTTGAGGGGTTTAGTTCATAATAAAGAAAGAAAACATCTCAGAAAATAATAAATAGCAAAACATAAAGAACCTAAAAACCCCTGAAGGAATTTAGGGAGATCCTCAGTCTTGATGTAGAACTCTGGCTTCTGGGATGAATCAATCAGCTTCCCTTGGAGTAATTCCTTGCTTTCACTGTTTTTGTTGGCAGAAAGATGGCGCTCCTATTGGGAGAAAAAGAGTACACACTTAGAGTTGCCTCCTAGGGTCTTTATATAGAGCTTTGGGGAGCCTTTCTTAGCCTCTAAGCATCCAAATCCGAGTGAAATTCCTCTTCCTCACGACTAGAATACGCCCGTGTGCCACGCCCGTATGACTTCGACAGAGGCCGTGTGAATCTATTGGTGTAGGCACAGCCGTGTGGCCTGGTCGTGCTTGTCGGGGGCTTGACCGTGTGTTCTTTGTGTGGCACGGCCGTATGCCACAGCCGTGTGGTAATTCCTTGGGCCGTGTTATTCGTACATTTTGGCCCATTTTTCATCGTGTTTGACCTATTTCCGTTCTTTTCTCTTCCCTATGCTCTCCTGAGTATAAGATATGAAAAAGAAAGATTAAAAGCACCAATTTCTCACAAAATTGATAATAATTCATCCAAAATATAGGCTAAACATAGGGCAAAAATATGTATAATTTAACGTTTATCAAATACCCTCACACTTAAGCCTTTGCTTATCTTCAAGCAAAATCTCAATCCCTAAAAAGAATTATTCTTCTCAACCTACGATTTCTATCAATAATATTTCAAACTAATCCACAGGTACTCGTACAAAGAAGTATTCAATCAGAAGAACATTAAAAATTTAATCAATCTAAGTTGAAAATTTTATCATTGAAAACATAAGTTTCTTCCTTCCTTCTAAGTAGTTATCTTTCCATCTTAATTAACAAGAGTTGACATCCTCACTAAAGGTTCACACTATTCACTCAAAGTGTTTAGGGTTCAAAAATTAAGCACTCCTTAGTCAACCTGAAAAGTTATTTCCATAAGCTTACAAGAAAATCAAATCTCCACCACTATAGTTTGATATGATATATCGATCAAGAGGTCTTTTCATGGTTGTAACAGGGCTTGGCTAGGGGTGTTGTCACAGGCTGCAAAAAGAGGGTTAGAATCGAGATTGAATTGAAAAATTATCTAGCTAGAAAAATTTCTATCACTGGAACATATTTCCAAAGCTTAATAACATCATTTTGGTAGCCTTAAAAATAGAAATATGCAAAAACTTAGTTGAACTATTACAAATTACAACTGAATTTGACTGTATATACACATTTTTTTAAGAACAACTCGAGTAATACAATGAATTGAATAAAGATTTACATACTGGAAAAGAGAAGAAATTACTTGTTAGGGGTTGGCCGTTATGAAAATAAATAAAACAAAACAAAATATTAAAAATACTTATATGCAAAAATTGAAAAAGATAAAATGAAAGAAAATATAAATAAACTGAAAAAGAAAAACAAAGTTAGTAGAAAAGATAAAAGTAAAGATTAGTGTTCAAATCTGAGTGAAGATAAAGATAAAAATAATAAGAAAAAGAAAATAAACATAAGAGGATCTAGTCCTCGGATGGATCACGCGGCGGTGGGGTGATGCTCAAGTGCTAACATATCTGCACCAAAGTGGCGTCGATATAATCGAGGCACCGGAAGTATTGTCGCTCAAATCAGTCTAGGCGCTCGTGTATGTCAGCATGTGAGGCTGCTGCCTGGGCGGGTCGTCTGGGGCGTGGTGGCTCGGTGGGCTTATCCTCCTCCGGTGGTAGTGTCGGGACATCATCAGCAATGTCCTTTGGGTCATCGCCCTCCTGAACAAGGCGGAAGTGGAAGTGGCCACCACCTGGTCGTCGCTCTATCATCCTCATATGTAGCATGCTCTGGATGCCCTGTGAAGACATCTGGCCGAGGAAAGTATAGGAGGATGTTTGGGCCGTAGTGTTGAATAGGCCGAAGTAACGGCTTAGTCTCGTGATGTAAGGGCCCATGGATATGACACCTCTCCGGTGCCGCTCAGTCTGATGTTGCATGGCAAGCGCGATAAAGTATGCTAAGTCGATGACGTGCCCGTTCGCCATGCACCACAGGAAGTAGACGTCGTGAGTGTTGAAGACGCTTGTGCTCTCTCGTAGACCTGTAAGAGTGTGAGCAAGAAGAGCATGAATGTACCTCAGAGATGGCACGAGGAAGGTCTCCTTACTGACGCTGGGGTTATAAGTTTGACGTCCTGGGCCTATCTCATTCCAGCAGTCGATGGGCCGAATGTGGATGCAACGAGAGCGGGTAGGGAAGTCCTCTTCTGCCATGAATTGCTCGGTGTATAGCCCAAGTGCCGAGCTGAATTCTAGCACGCTAAGATGTCGCACGAGCCCTCCCAAACGAAATTGGACCGTGCCTGGATCGTCGAATCTGTTCATAACAGTCTGAAGGTGGAATGTAGAGCAAAACTCGAAGGTGAGCTCTAGGTATGTCGGCTCTATGATCTGGAAGAACTGCTCCCATGGCTCTGTCATCAATAGGGCCCAGACGTTATCTACTAAATGTATCTGCTCAAGGGCGTCCCAATTGATGCACCGTCCTATAGAAATAGTGCAGGCTCGAAGTAACTGATAGTGTTCCTCCTGGGACTCCTGTGTAAATGTGATAAAAGGGTAGCGCGCCTCAGAGATGGGCCTCGATGAAGAACTTCCTGGTCCCTTTCGTTTCTTGGAGGAGGGGACAGCAGCTTTTCTGGCGCGTGAAGATGACATGGTATCTAAAATAACAAAAGTATTAGTCCTAAAAAATTGAAATTAAAATTATATAGATAATAAGTAAAAAAAAAAGATTAAAATGACAATGTTCTAGAAAAAATAAAAATGAGAATTAACCTAAATAGTAGAATCTAATCATATTGACTTGAAACAAAATGAAGAACTATTGGTATGTATAAACACTAAAAATATGACAAAATAGCATGCAAATATGAGTTTAAATGGCAAAGAAAATGAAATCTAAATGGCAAGTAAAAATGAATGCAATCCTAATATATTCTATACTATTCTAGATTATTCATCCTATTTTTCCTAATTCCATGCTTGAATTATCATAAAGAATAAAGCAAAATAAAAAATATAAATGATGAAAATAAGATATAAACAAATAAGTGAGAAAAATTGAGAGAATAGAACCACAATTGAGTGTGCACAGTCATGGGTAGGAGTCAAACGGTCGTGGGGTGGTGTAGCACGGGCATGGGGTGGCTGAATTTGAGTATGGTGGTGTTTGAAAGGCTTTGGCGGCGTTCGTAGTGGTTTAGGGAGGGGTTTGGGTGGAGGATTTTAGGGTTTGAGTGAAAGGGAAAGTGAATAGTGGCCCCTCATTTATAGTTTTTGGGTCACATGGGCATGTCACACGCCCGTATGAGTCGTGTTTAGCCCTTGTTTCTCGAAAAATCGGTGGTTATGGCGCGCTTGGTTTTGATGAGCACGCCCGTGGGAGTGGAGCGCATGGCCATGGGAGATCGGGTCTTCGTAACTCACACGGTCGTGTGAAGGTCTACACGGCCGTGTGCGATTGTGTTCGTGTTTCACACGGTTGAGTGATAGGTTCCACAGTCGTGTGAAATTTGACAGTGTCTTCCACGGGCTAAGGTCATGGGCGTGGGGATTTGTACAAGCCCTTGTTGATACTGCAGGGTTGCCACGGCCATATCGCATGGCCGTGGGCCATTGTGATAGCCCATGTGGAATTCGTAAGGTCGCCACGGCCATATTGCATGGCCATGGGGATTTATTGATGGCCCGTGTTTTGGGAAAATTTTGTTCTATTTGTACACGGTCTGGGTACACGACCGTGCCCCTGTTTTAAGTGTGCGTACGGCCTAAGGCACGCCTGTGTACCTGGCCGTGTGATCTTAAATTTCTGCATTCAAAAATTTAGTTTATGCATGAAAAATACTAAAAATTTTAAAGAAAAGAAAGTTACTAAGTTAGTGCTCGGGTTGCCTCCCGAGAAGCGCTTATTTAGAGTCTAGCTCGACTCTACCGGGATGTGTCATGACGAAATTTCGTGGAGCCGAAGCCCCTCCCTATTTTCTATAAAATTCTCACCTCTATAATGTGTAAGCCTATGGCCATTTACCTTGAAAGTACCATGGTTAGGGTGAGTTACCTCAATGGTGTCGTATGGAAAGACTTTCATTACCATGAAATAGGGTGTATCACTTGTATGTTCTTTTGAATTTGAGCTTCGTGGATCGTCTTCCCCTAAAATTACCTTATCTCCCACCTTGAGTTGATCTATTTATCCCTGAGAGTTGTCTTGGTGATGCTCCGTTTTGGTGTGGCATATTTTGAGTTTTTCGTGAAAGTTCAGCTACTCATCTAGTTCCTCGGTCTGGAGTCTTTGCTTTTCTGGCTCATCTCCGGTAGGTGACTTTGCCAGTGTTTGCGTTATCTTTATGTGAAATGCGTCCTGCATAGAAGTTTGTGTGGCAAGTTCAGTGTTTTTACAGGGATTCAAATCTCTATTCTCGTCTGTAGTTTTTATTGAGTTGTGAGTTCGTATGGTGACTGTATCATCGCCTACTCGTAATTTGAGTTCACCTGTTTCTAAATCAATTCTAGCTCTAGTAGTTGCTAAAAAGGGTCACCCTAGAATTAAGGGTACATTGCTAGCCTCGTCAATGTCTAAAACAACAAAGTCAACTGGGAATATAAATTTATCGATTTTGACAAGTACATATTCAATTATTCCTTTAGGTGCCCTAATAGTTTTATCAGCTAGTTGAATGCTCATATTGGTTTTCTTAGGGTTTCCGAGACCTAGTTGTTTAAACAATTTATAAGGCATGATGTTTATGCTTGCCCCTAAATCAGCTAAAGCATTTTTTTCCTCTAAGCTACCAAGTAAACAAGGGATAGTAAAACTCCCTGGATCTTTGAGTTTGGTCAGTAGTTTATTTTGTAGAATAGCTTAGCAGACTGCATTTAATTTCACATGAGATTTCTCTTCTAGCTTTCGCTTGTTTGTCAAGAGTTCTTTTAAGAATTTAACCGCATCTGGCATCTGCAAAATTGCTTCAAAAAATGGTAAGTTAATGTGTAATTTTTTTAAGAGTTTAAAAAACTTACCGAATTCTTCATCTGTGCGGTCTTTCTGTAGCGCTCTTGGGTATGGTATACGAGGCTTGTGTTCGTTGATGTCTGGCTTGTTGTAGCTTGCCTCTACCTTACCTTTACTCACATTAGGTTCCTCGCTTAACTTTGGGTCGTCTTTAGTTAATGCCTCCTCATCTGTTGTATTTATGGCATGAAGTTGCTCTTTAGGATTGGTCTCTGTGTTACTTGGAAGTCCACCTTGTGGTCTTTCTAATATTAACTTAGCGAGTTGACCAATTTGATTCTCAAGGCCTTTGATTAATGCTTGCTGGTTCTTTAATGCCGTTTCAGTTTTCTGAAATTGGGTTTCTGACATGGCCATGAATTTGGTAAACATCTCTTCAAGGTTGGGCTTTTTCTCCTGTTGTAGCGGTGGCTACTGAAATCCCTAAGGGGGTTGTTGTCTTTGGTTCCCTTGTCCTCCCCAAGAAAAATTGGGATGGTTTCGCCAACCTGCATTATATGTGTTACTATATGGATTGTTTTGAGATCTAAAATTGTTACCCATATAACGGGCCTGCTCGGTTTCTATGCCATTGACAGGAGGGGAGTAATCTGGAGTGAACATATTTGCCTACATCGTGTCACACTGCATCACTGGCTGTACCTGCGTAGAACCAACAAAATGATCAAATTTTTTATTTAACAATTCTACTTGATTAGTAAGCATAGCGATAGCATCAATATTATAAACTCCTGCAGCTTTTGTCGGCTTTGTCCTCATGACCTGCCACTGATAGTTATTCAGTGACATCTCTTCAATAAATTCATAAGCTGCTTCTGGTGTTTTGTTATTGATTGTTCCTCCTGCGGCGGCATCGATCATTTGTCTGGTTGACGGATTTAAACCATTGTGGAAGGTTTGAACTTGTAGCCACAAAGGTAGACCATGATGAGGGCACCTTCTTAAAAGATCTTTGTATCTCTCCCAGGCATCGTAAAGTGTCTTTACATCCATCTGCACAAAAGAAGAAATATCGTTCCGTAATTTGGCTGTTTTAGCTGGAGGAAAATATTTGAGTAAAAATTTTTCGGTCATCTGATCCCATGTGGTAATTGAGCCTCGTGGTAAAGAATTTAACCACTGTTTGGCTTTATTTCTCAAAGAGAATGGAAATAGCCTCAATCGAATGGCATCATCAGGAACACCATTTATTTTGAAGGTATCATAAAGCTCCAAAAAATTGGCTATGTGTGAGTTTGGATCTTCGTCCTGTAAACCATCAAACTGCACCAATTGCTGTATCATCTAAATAGTGTTAGGCTTTAACTCAAAATTATTAGCAGCAATAGTAGGTCTAAGAATGCTAGTTTGGGTACCAGCCAAACTAGGATTAGCATAATCATACATAGTGCGAGGAGCTTCTGCTGGTAGTGCTGGAGGTGGTGGAACGTTTTGATTTGCTTCCATCTCGTCTGTAGGTTCTGGCTCTTGCTCAAGTTCTTGTTCTGGATAATGTAAACTGCGTCTAGTTTCTCTGCGATTTCTGCGAACTGTCACTTCTAGATCTTCGTCAAAAAGTAGTGGTCCTGTTGGGTTGTTTCTAGTCATAAACTAAAAATACCTAAAAAGAAAAAGCAAAGAAAATTCAAAAATTTAAAAGAAAATAAAAATAAATAAAAACTGAAAACAAAAATAAAAGAGAAATAAATAAATATATATATAAATATAGTAATGGCTAAAGTAATAGAAATCGAGTTTTCTTCATATTTCAGTTCCCCGGCAACGGTGCCAAAAACTTGATATGCATGATATGAAGTAATAAAATTTATAAAGAACTTGATCACACCAAAACTAACTAATATCACGACGTTGAGGCAAGCGCACCTGTCAAACAATAGTATAGCTTAGTGGCAAGACTGAGTTATCGTACCCAAGGGAACTAAAAGTACTAATACTTACTTCCTTTTTATTATCTAGCCTAAAAATAAAAGAGATTTGGTTGAAACTAATTCTAAATCTAAACTAAAAGTGCACAAAAAGTAAATTGGGGAAAACTTTAGGGAAAAGCTGATTGATATAAGCAATACTTAAGGGAGAATCCACCTAGACTTCACTTGTTATTAGTTCTTGAGCTAGACGATTTATTCACTTGACTTGATCCGTAGAGATCCCTAATTTATGCTAAACCCTCCGTCGAGGTGAGGAGCAACTAGGCCTAGGTTGTTAACTAAAGTTCCTTTATTAATTAACACCCTAGGTTGCATTAATTCGATCTATGGTTTCCCATATTAGGTTTGACCCTAATTCAGTAGATTTATGTCGCCCTATGTCTAGGGTTGCATGCAACTCCGCCTAAGGTAGATCTACTCTTATCACAAGGACTTTTGCTCTTCTACTTTAAGCATATCCATTTCTTGAATTAATACCTAGGGTTATTAACACAAGAATTAAGCACACATAATTAAGAACAACTCAAGTATTTATCATATAACTCAAATAAATAATAACAAGATTCGTCTTAGGTTTTATCCCCTTAAAGTATTTGAGGGGTTTAGTTCATAATAAAGAAAGAAAACATTTCAGAAGATAATAAATAGCAAAACATAAAGAACCCAAAAACCCCTGAAGGAATTTAGGGAGATCCTCAGTCTTGATGTAGAACTCTGGCTTCTAGGATGAATCAATCGGCTTCTCTTGGAGTAATTCCTTGCTTTCACTCCTTGTGTTGGCAGAAAGATGGCGCTCTTATTAGGAGAAAAAGAGTACACCCTTAGAGTTGCCTCCTAGGGTCTTTATATAGAGCTTTGGGGAACCTTTCTTAGCCTCTAAGCATCCAAATCCGAGTGAAATTCCTCTTCCTCACGACTAGAACAAGCTCGTGTGCCACGCCCGTGTGACTTCGACAGAGGCCGTGTGAATCTATCGATGTAGGCACGGCCGTGTGGCCTGGCCGTGCTTGTCGGGGGCTTGACCGTGTGTTCTTTGTGTGGCACGGCCGTATGCCACGGCCGTGTGGTAATTCCTTGGGCCGTGTTATTCGTACATTTTGGCCCATTTTTCGTCATTTTTAACCTATTTCCGTTCCTTTCTCTTCCCTATGGTCTCCTGAGTATAAGATATGAAAAAGAAAGATTAAGAGCACCAATTTCTCACAAAATTGATAATAATTCATCCAAAATATAGGCTAAACATGGGGTAAAAATATGTATAATTTAACGTTTATCAGCCAACCCCTAACGAGTAATTTCTATTGATCCAAATTCCCCACGACTGATAAATCCCTTCGCAGTTTCAAAGAAGCTCTACAGCTCAAATCTCTACGAAAAGGGGAACACCTCGCCACAACTGCCCACTCTTCTAATCCCCGTCTCACTAATCCATCCAAAGCAGGGAGTTTCAATTCTCTCCCTATCTTATGATATTATACTTCTATTGCTATTTATATCTTTGTATATTGAGGGCAATGTACATCTTAAGTGTGGAGGGGGGACTTACTTTCAGTTATTACATCTTCTTTGAAATCCCTGAACCTTTCCTTCTAACTTGTTGCATTATTCTCAAATTTGCATTCTCTTCAGTCTCCTATTAAGAATATTATTCTGATTGACTTATGATTTTTATTGATATGTTGAGAATGAAGACATAGGTGCTTGTACTTTGAATATTCAAACTTTAAAACATTAGGGAATCAAGCATGATAAGTTGAAATTTTTGAGAACCTCATTTTTTTTTAATAAGTTCTTTTCCCTAATTCTAAGTATTATCTTGAGATTTGAAATTCGCAGGATTGACATCAAAAGCCATAATTCTGGTGAGATTTTTTAGCCTTTTGAGCATACATTCTTTCGTGCTCACTTTTATTATTGCTTTAAGTGAGTCAATACTAATTTGTTATTCTAGAACTTGCTTTGATTATACATGTCGAGACCACACCATTGATTTGATATACCGAAATGATAAAGGCACCTAGGATTTAACCCACTTAATCCACAAAAAGCCTACCTCCATAAATAAACCCCCAGTGAACACCATTGAGCCTAACAACCTTTTCCTTAACTTAGCCCCAATATTAACCAATAACCCATTTTTTGTTGAATTTCATTCAATTACTTTGACCCTTATTTTTGTCCAAATTTGAGTTGAATTTTCTATCTAGCTTTATTCTCTTTTCCAGATTGTAAAGTTTAATTCAAATTATTGTATTATTTGAATTATTTGTTCTAAAAAAAATGTGTACATACAGTTGTAATTTGTAATAGTTTAATAAGTTTTTGCATATTTCTACTTTAAGGCTACCAAGGCAAAAATGATGTTATCATAAGAATTAGCTCAAGAAATATGTTCCAGTGATAGAGATTTTTCTAGCTAGATAATTTTTTAGTTCAATCTCGATTCTAACCCTCTTTTGCAGCCTGTGACAACACCCCTAACCAAGCCCCATTACAACCATTGAAAGACCTTTTGATCGATGTATCATATCAATCTACAGTGGTAGAGATCTGATTTTCTTGCAAGCCTATGGTAATAACTTTTCAGGTTGACTAGAGAGTGCTTAATTTTTGAACCCTAAACACTTCGAGTGGATAGAGTGAATCCTTAGTAAGGGTGTAAACTCCTGTTAATTAAGATGGAGAGATAACTACTCAGGAGAAAGGAAGAAAACTTATGTTTTCAATGATAAAATTCTCAACTAAAAGTGATTGAGTCTTTCATGTTCTTATGATTGAATTTTCATTGTATGATTACCTGTAGATTAATTTGAAACATTATTGATAAAGATTGTAAGTTGAGAAGAATGATTCTTTATTAGAGATTGAGATTTTGCTTGAGGACAAGCAAAGGCTTAAGTGTGGGAGTATTTGATAAACAATAAATTATACATGTTTTTACCTTATGTTTAGCCTATACTTTGGATGAATTATTAACAATTTTGTGAGAATTGGTGCTCTTAATCTTTCTTTTTCATATCTTATACTCAGGAGAGCATAGGGAAGAGAAAAGAACGGAAAATGGGCCAAAAACGATGAAAAATGGGCCAAGGTGTGAAAACGAAACGGCCCAAGAAGTCACCACACGGCCGTGGCACACGGCCGTGTAACATGAAGTTCACACGGTCCAGCCCTCGACAAGCACGGCCAGGCCACACGGCCGTGCCATCCCCAACTGACCCACACGGCCTCTTGTCGATGTCACACGTGCATGGCATACGAGCGAGTTCTAGTCGTGAGGAAGAGGAATTTCACTCGGATTAGGATGCTTAAAGGCTAAGAAAGGCTCCCCAAAGCTCTATATAAAGACCCTAGGAGGCAACTCCAAGGGGGTGTACTCTTTTCTCCCAACAGGAGCGCCAGCTTTTTGCCAACACAAGGAGTAGAAGCAAGGAATTACTCTAAGGGAAGCCGATTGATTCATCCCAGAAGCCGGAATTCTACATCAAGATAGAAAATCCCCCTAAATTCCTTCAATGCTTTTTGGTTTCTTTATGTTTTGTCATCTTATTTCTTCTGAGATGTTTTCTTTCTTAATTATGAACTAAACCTCTCAAATACTTGAGGGGGATGAAACCTAAGACAGATCTTGTTATTATTTCTTAATTTATTTGATAAATACTTGAATTGTTCTTAATTATGTGTTTTTCATTCTTGATTTAATAATCCTAGGTATTATTTCAAGAACCTGATGTGCTTAGAGCAGAGGAGCAAAAGTCCCTGTGATAAGAGTAGATCTACCATAATTAAGCGGAGTTGAATGCAACCCTATACATAGGGCGACGTAATTTTGCCGGATTAGGGTGAAACCTAATAAGGGGAACCATAGAACGAATTAATGCAACCTAGGGTGTTAATTAATAAAGAAACTTTAATTAACAACTTAGGCCTAGTTGCTCTACGCCTTGACGGAGGGTCTAGCATAAATTAGGGATCTCTACGGATCAAGTCAAGTAAATAAATAATTTAGTTCAAGAAAGTTAATAACAAGTGAAGTCTAGGTGGATTCTCCCTTGAGTATTGCTCATATCAATCAGCTTTTCCCTAAAGTTTTCCTTAATTTACTTTTTGTGCACTTTTAGTTAGTTTTAGAATTAGTTTTAATCAAATCCTCTTTATTTTTAGGCTAGATAATAGAAAAGAACTAAGTATTAGTACTTTTGGTTCCCTTGGGTACGATAACTCGGTCTTGCCACTAAGCTATACTGCTATCGGTAGGTGCACTTACCTTAGATCGTGATATTAGCTACTTTCAGTGTGATTAGTTCTTTATAAATTTTATTACTTAGTATCGCGAGCGATCGATCATATTACTTCAAGAAATTGATGTGCTTAGGCAGAGGAGCAAAAGTCCTTGTTTTAAGAGTAGATCTATCATAGTAAAGCGGAGTTGCATGCAACCCTAGACATAGGGCGACATAAATCTGCCAGATTAGGGTCAAACCTAATAGGGGGATCCATAGATCGAATTAATGCAACCTAGGGTGTTAATTAATAAAGAAAGTTTAGTTAACAGCCTAGGCCTAGTTGTTCTTAGCCTCGATGGAGGAATTAACATAAGTTAGGGATCTCTACGGATCAAGTCAAGTAATTAAATCATCTATTTCAAGAAGTTAATAACAAGTGAAGTCTAGGTGAATTCTCCCTTGAGCATTGCCTATATCAATCAGGTTTTCCCAAACTTTTCCCTAATTTACTTTTTGTGCACTTTTAGTTAGGTTTAGAATTAGTTTAAATCACCCCTCTTTATTTTAGGCTAGATAATAGAAAGGAAGTAAGTATTTGTACTTTTGATTCCCTTGGGTACGATAACTCGGTCTTACCGCTAAACTATACTACTGTTCGGTAGGTACGCTTGCCTTTAAAGCCGTGATATTAGTTAGTTTTTGGTACGATTAGTTTTTATAAATTTTATTACTTAATATCGTGAGCGATCATCATGTGCCTAGATTGCACATCGCCCTTTTCATTCTGACTTTTCCTATTTTGCAGGGAATTGCAAACATCCCTTGGTCCTTGTAATTCGGTGGTAGGCATTTTTGAAAAATAGCCGAAATATTCTCGCTGAGGTTAACTCTTTCATTGCCGGAAAACCACCTCCGATTTGTGCATAAGTCCTTCAAAAACTTCGCATATTTTGGCACCTTCCGAATGACATCAAGGAGTGGAATATTGATTTCCACTTTTTTGAATATATCTAAAATTTCCTTCTCCTTTTCCTTTTTGTCACGCCTTGCAAGCCTTCCTGGAAAGGGAGGAGGATTCTCGTAAGTAGAAAAAGAAGGACTAGGAAAGACTTTACCTGAGGTAGGCAAGGATTTTTCTTCTTGACTCTTCAAAGAAGTGCCTTCTTTGTCTTTCTCGATTTTCTCGGGCTCTTTTGTCGGTTCTAGTGAAATTACGGTACCACTTCGTAAAGTAATCGCGCTCACATTTTCCCTCGAATTTGTTTCGGTTTGAGAGGGCAATCGTCCCTGAGACTCTAGGCAACCAACGGTTTGGGCTAGTTGGCTTATTTGTTTGTCAATTTCTTGGAGATGGGATTGTGTTTGGGTTTGGAATTTCTCTTGTGAAATGGCCAACTTTTCAACAATGGTCTCAAGAGAGGTTTTTTGTGGTGATTGATTTGAAAAAGGAGGTGGTCTCGGTTGGTGATGATTACTCGTGATATTAAGTAATAAAATTTATAAAAACTGATCGCACCAAAAACTAACTAATATCACGGCTTTAAAGGCAAGCGCACCTATCGAACAGTAGTATAGTTTAGCGGTAAAACTGAGTAATCGTACCCAAGGGAATCAAAAGTACTAATATTTACTTCCTTTCTATTATCTTGCCTAAAAATAAAGAGGGGTGATTTAAACTAATTCTAAAACTAACTAAAAGTTCACAAAAAGTAAATTAGGGAAAAACTTTCAGAAAAAACTGATTGATATGAACAATACTCAAAGGAGAATCCACCTAGACTTCACTTGTTATTAACTTCTTGAACTAGATTATTTCTTTACTTGACTTGATCCTTAGAGATCCCTAACTTATGTTAATCCTTCCGTCGAGGCTAAGAACAACTAGGCCTAGGCTGTTAACTAAAGTTTCTTTATTAATTAACACCCTAGGTTGCATTAATTCGATCTATGGATCCCCCTATTAGGTTTAAACCTAATCTGGCAGATTTATGTTGCCCTATGTCTAGGGTTGCATGCAACTCCACTTAATTATGGTAGATCTACTTTTAAAACAGGGACTTTTGCTCCTCTGCCTAAGCACATCAAATTCTTGAAGTAATACCTAGGATTATTAAATCAAGAATGAAGAACACATAATTAAGAACAATTCAAGTATTTATCAAATAATTCAAGAATATATAATAACAAGATCTGTCTTAGGTTTTATCCCCCTCAAGTATTTGAGGGTTCATAATTAAGAAAGAAAACATCTCAGAAGAAATAAGATAACAAAACATACAGAAACCAAAAACCCTTGAAGGAATTTAGGGAGATCTTCTGTCTTGATGTAGAATTCTGGCTTCTGGGATGAACCAATTGGCTTCCCTTAGAGTAATTCCTTGCTTTCACTTCTTGTGTTGGCAGAAATACGAAGCTCCTTATTGGGAGAAAAAAAGTGTTCCCTTAGAGTTGCCTCCTAGGGTCTTTATATAGAGCTTTGGGGAGCCTTTCTTAGCCTCTAAGCATCCTAATTCGAGTGAAATTCCTCTTTCCCATGACTAGAACACGCCCATGTGCCACGCCCCTGTGACTTCGACGAGAGGCCGTGTGGGCCTATTGAGGATGGCACGATCGTGTAGCCTGGCCATGCTTTTCGGGCCTAGGCTGTGTTGGACCTTGTGGGGCACGGCCATGTGGTGACTCCTTGGGCCGTGTCGTTTTCACACCTTGGCCCATTTTTCATCGTTTTTGGCCATTTTCCGTTCTCTTCTCTTCCCTATGCTCTCCTGAGTATAAGATATGAAAATGAAAGATGAAGAGCACAGATTCTCACAAAATTATTAGTAATTCATCTAGAATATAGGCTAAGCATGAGGTAAAAATATGTATAATTTATGTAACACCCTTACCCGAAACCGTCGCCAGAATAGAGTAATGGGTGTTACTAGACTTACCAGAGTTCGGATTCATTTTTCAATCAAATTAATGAAATATTACTCTTCCCTAAGGTTTTCTATGGTAATACTAACCCTTCGGATGGTTAGGATACGAATCCTATCGCATCGGAAGCTCGAAAAATTTTTCACTTTTAAAACAACGTCACACGCCCGTGTGACACAAGGCACAGCCGTGTGATAAGGCCGTGTGGCCCTCACACGCCCATGTCTAAAGGCCATGGAACATTCTGACTTACTCGACACGGCCACAAACTATATCGCACGCCCGTGGGAACAGGCCGTGTACTTTCACACGCTCGTGGGGTTGGCTCGTGGCTCGACCACGGCCTAGGCACGCCCGTGCCTCTACCCCATGGAGTATTCTGTCAAATCCACATGGCCGAGACACACGCCCGTGTGCCTTGCCATGCAGGCGGTGTCAGGCTATTTACCAAGCCTTAACCTCCCTGAGACATCATCACAACTATATTTCACTCATATTAACCAATTCCAATGACATACATTTGAAGACTACATTCATACCTCATTTACAAAACGAGTTACACATATTCATCCTTTTCATTCTAACCACTAAATAACATTTGTACAAAAACTAGCCAACTATACATGCCAATCTCAAATTATCAAACCATAGCACATACTCAACGGTAGCTTGATAGTGTGAGACGAGCCTCCTTGGATCACAAATTCCAAAATGCTCTTCACTAGACAATCTAAAGGAAAAAGGAAAGAAAAGGAGAGTAAGCTACAAGTAGCTTAGTAAGACATAAGCAATTCAATAGCCAAATGCACAATAATTAACCAAGATGTTGGTTCTAACATAACAGAGGTGCAATATTGGTGTACTTACTCATGCATAATCTTACCAAAATATCCAAACATAGACATTTACAATTATTTTGTATTCAATTGATTTCTAATTCTCAACCTGCACAATTACTTCACATAATCAAGTTAATTTCCCTGTTGAACATTCAGAACAGAGACGGATATACAGAGGTTAGCACCGAAGTGCTTCACAGATATATGGCCGAAGCCAATCACAAAAATATGGCGTAAGCCAACAGAGTATGTAGCCGAAGCTACCAGAATATGTAGCCATAGCTACCTCAGATCACAGATACACAGACGTAATCCACGGGTCTGCTCACATAAGCTGACAGGTGACTGCAACACATGCTAGTACACCCAGCACCCGGGATACGGAATCAGACAGATTCAGAGCCCTCAAGTGACATGTCACACATATCCGAAAACATTCTTACAGTCCAACCGGGGTTTATCAAAATAATCACAATTACACATTCACTTAATTCAATATCATATTCACATATTTTCACATCGGAATCATCAAATAATTAACAATGATGCAGATAAGCTATAATTTACTTATGACTTACCTCGATAAAAAATCGACTCACTCGTGCTATTCTACTATCTTTTCCTTTCCTCGATTTCGATCACCCTCTCTTCTTTCTTGATCTAAATAAATGCATTTAACACATTTATCAATATTCTATCCAGCACATTCATAAATCAGACTTGTTGGGCAAATGACCATTTTACCCCTAGTCTCGGAATTTCAATTTTACTTCATTTTCTTGCATTTTAAACTCAATTAGCTTTTTTTATCAATAAAATCATCCAAAATGCACTCACATTCATCTATTTATGAGTAACTTTTCTCTTTTCTTATTTTAGTCCCTTAGGGACTTTTTATCAAAAACCACTTGTAAAAACACGTAAATAACACATCAATAACTCAATTACTACCAAAATTCATCAAATAACAACATTTCTCTAAAATGGGTAATTTTCAAACCTTAATTTCTTTTCAAATAAATAGCAAAATCATGAAATTCAAGCTTCAAGGGACTCAAAAATACGAAAATAATTGAAAACGGGGTTGAAATACACTTACAATTTGATTGACAAAGCTCAAAACCCCTTTAGCAATGGTGGAGAGAAAATTCGGCAGAAACATGAGAAGAAGATGAACATTTTCATTTTTTTTCTCATCTTTTATGACAATTTTTATCAATTGGACAAAAATGCCCTTAGCCATGTTTCTTGAAAATTTCTCTAGAATTACCCTTTTGTGTCCATCCTATTAACTTATGGTATAATTGCAACATAAACACTCCTACATTCATATCACAATTCAATCAAGTCCCTATTTCATCTAATACTCATAATTTCCCCTATTTGCAATTTAGTCCATGTTTTCCAATTGATCACAAAAATAGTAAATTTCTAAACAATTTTCTCACAGAACTTAATCGATAAACCTATGCAGTATAAAATTCACAAAATTTAACTTATTCCTCTCGAATTTGTGGTTACGAAACCACTGTTCCGATTAGGCACTATTTCGGGCTGTCATAATCCTCCCCTCCTTTAGGGATTTTCGTCCCCGAAAATCTTACCAGTAAACAAATGTGGATATTGAGTCCTCATAGTCTCTTCCATTTCCCATGTTGCCTCTTTCATTCCATGACGTTGCCATAATACCTTTACTAACTTAATCTTCTTATTCCTCAGCTGTTTTACTTCTCGTGCCAAAATCTTAGTCGGTTCTTCATCATATGACATATCTGATCGAATTTCAATCTCAGTAGGTGAAATTAGATGCAATGGATCCGACCGGTATCGACGAAGCATAGAGACATGAAATACATTATGAATTATCTCTAATTCTGGAGGCAAAGATAACCGATAGGCAACTGGACCTATTCTTTCGATTACTTCATACGGACCAATATAGTGCAGACTTAATTTACCCTTACGGCCAAATCTCAAGATTTTCTTCCATGGGGAGACTTTCAAGAATACCTTATCTCCTACTTGGAACTCAATTTCTTTCCTTTTCAAATCTGCATACGAATTTTGTCAATCGGATGCTGCTTTTAAACAATCCTGTATTACCTTCACTTTGTCCTCTGTCTCTTTTATCAAATCTGTCCCATGAATATGCCTTTCACGGAGTTCAGTCCAATACAACGGAGTCTGACATTTTCGCCCATATAGAGCTTTATACGGTGCCATTTTAATGCTCGACTGATAACTATTATTATACGCAAATTCAATCAAAGGCAGATATTTGTCCCAACTAACTTCAAACTCTAAAACACAACATCGCAACATATCCTCTAACACTTGAATCACTCTTTCCGATTGTCCGTCTGTCTGAGGATGAAAGGCAGTACTAAAATTTAATTTGGTACCTAATGCCTCTTGCAATTTCTTCCAAAACCTTGAAGTAAAACGAGGATCTCTGTCGGAAATAATAGACACAGGCACACCATGCAGTCTAACTATTTCAGAGACATACAACTCCGCTAATTTGTCCATAAAAAAATCCATTTTCACTTGAATAAAATGACCTGACTTAGTTAATCGATCAACTATTATCCAAATAGCATTTTTTTCTCGGAGTTAAAGGCAATCCAGAAACAAAATCCATCGTAATTCTTTCCCATTTCCACTCGGGAATCATAATTGGCTGTAATAATCCAGAAGGCAATTGATGTTCTACTTTCACTCTCTGACACACTAAGCATTTTAACACATATTCAGAAATATCCCGTTTCATACCCGGTCGCCAATACACTTTCTTTAAATCCTGATACATTTTCGCACTACCAGGGTGCATTGACCATCGACTATCATGAGCTTCATGTAGAATCTTCTGAATCAGTTCAGTATTTTTCGGCACATATATCCTATTACGAAACAACAAACAACCATCGAAATTTATTCGAAAATCAGAACTATTGTCAGTTTCACACTGAGTCCGCTTTGCTAACAAATCACTGTCAATTTTTTTGGATTTCACAAATTTCTTGTAAAAATAATGGCTTTGCCACTAATTTGGCTATCAACAAACCCTTATCAGCCAATGACAAATTCGCATTCAAAGCCCTCAAAGCAAACAGAGATTTTCTACTTAAAGCATCCGCAACCACATTCGCTTTACCCGGATGATAGTCTATTATAAGCTCATAGTCTTTCAGTAATTCTAACCATCTCTGTTGTCTCAAATTTAACTCTTTTTGAGTCATCACATACTTCAAACTCTTATGATCGGTGTACACTCTACACTTTTCACCATACAAATAGTGTCGCCAAATCTTCAAAGCAAAAACTATAGCGGCCAGTTCTAAATCGTGAGTCAGATAATTCTTTTCATGTGGCTTTAGTTGTCGAGAAGCGTAAGCTATTACCTTTCTTTCTTGCATCAAAACACAACCAAGTCCATTTAAAGACGCATCACTATAGACAACAAATTCCTTTCCCGATTCCGGTTGCACTAATATTGGTGCCTTTGTTAAACACTTTTTCAACCTTTCAAAACTTTGCTAACAATCATCCGTCCATATAAATTTGGCTTCTTTCTGCAACAGTCTCATAATCGGTGAAGCTATTATTGAAAAGCCCTCTACAAAACGACGGTAATATCCAGCAAGGTCCAGAAAACTCCTGACTTCAGACACATTTTTCGGAGGCTTCCATTCTACAATTACAGAAATTTTACTCGGATCCACTCGAATACCATCTCTTGAAACTACATGTCCCAAGAATCCCACTTCATTAAGCCAAAACTCACTTTTACTGAATTTAGCATAAAGCTTCTTTTCTCTCAAAATTTGCAATATTATTCTCAATTACTCCGCGTGCTCGGTCTCGCTTTTAGAGTATATCAGAATGTCATCAATAAAGACTATCACAAATTTATCTAAATAAGGTCTAAAAATCCTGTTCATCAGATCCATGAAAATGGCTGGAGCGTTAGTCAATCCAAATGGCATTACCAGAAATTCATAGTGACCATACC